>JALJVW010000102.1:2702681-3320181 GCA_024865655.1 Emberiza elegans
AGCTGGTAGGGAGCAAAAACTGATAAGAAATATCAAAACTGATAAGAAATGTCCAAACTGATAAGAAATATCAGAATTGATAAGAAATATCAGAATTGATAAGAAATATCAGAATTGATGAGCTGTCTCCAAATCAGGGCTTTGGCCAACAAAATTTATTTTGCTCCTTGTGTTTCAATGTTGGGAATTGTCTGATTTTGCTTTATTTGAAGCCCAAAGGGGGTGGTGGGGGACGAGGAAATCCCAAAATCCCCAAATTTTTATAGGATAACAGAGGGATTTGGCATTTTCCCTATAAAAATCAATTGTGGTTCATCAATGCAGTGCTGCAACCCAAAAATGTGAAATGCCTTGCTAAAATAGCCTTAAATCTTTAATTTCATTCAATATTTAAAATATTTAATATTGAATTAGTATTTTAAATATTAATTCAATATTTAAAATCTTTATTTAATTCAATATTGTGCAGTTTTGGGGGGTTTTTTAGTTAGGGTTGGGATTAAATATGTGACATAAAATTTTTTGTTTGGACTTAGATGTTTATTAGTTTTTATTTCTATTATAGTCTCACAAACTGAGTTTTATAGTATTTTATTTTAATAAATGAAACATGGAGTTGTATTTCTCTTTTAATAAGGTTTTTAAGGATAAATTGCTGAATTAAGAAATTATACTGAAATTATTTTTATTATTAATTTAATAACTATTTGTGGCTCACAAGGCAGACTTTTTTTATTTAATTACAGAATATTATTTAAATTTAAGCTGAAGAAGAAGGACAAGCTTTTGTTTTAAAACTTATCTTGTTTTATATTTATCACTATATTTTAAAACTTTAAGTTCTCTACTATGTGATATTTACACTTCTATTTAAATTGCACACTCATAATTTCAGTTTTATTACTCAGTTTTGGAAGCCTTTTCCACATCTTTAGGTGAAAATAAGTTTTAAATTCTCCTGAATTTCCTTTCAATTCCTTTTCCTCCTTGCACTAGTTCAGCTTTCGGGGAGGTTTCTTAAATAAACCAGTATTTAATAAATAATAAACCAAATTTATTCAGGTATAATTATAAATAAAGTCAGGTAATGCTCAAAAGAAGCACTTTTAAACTCAAAGGTATTTCCTTATAATTTATAAGGAAATTTATTAAATATATATTTATTTATTTTTTTATATATGTTTATTTATTTAATTTATTTTATAGATGCAATTTATATAAATAATATATATTTTCTATATAATATATAATTATGCCAGAGCAGATGATGATCAGAGATACTTTTGGAAAATATTTAAATATGTTGCATTTTGGCTGAGGTGGCTTGTGGAGTTTGGATATTCCAGGTGAATTCATAATTTCATGTGTGGTGAATTAATTTGTATTTTTGACTCTTCCTAAATAGCTGGGCAGGGAAAAAAATCTAAATTTTGGTGATATAATATATATAACATATAATATATAATATATAATATATAATATATCATATATCATATATAATATATTATATATAGTGTATAGTGTATCATATATAATATATATTATATAATACATACTATATATTATATAATATATTATATATTATATATAATATATTATACAATATATTATGTATTATATATAATATATATAGTGTATAGCATATAATATATAATATACAATATATTATATACAATATACAATATATTATATACAATATACAATATATAATATTTTATATATAATATATAATATTTTATATATTATATATATATCTATATATATATTAAAAAAAATAATTATATCATAAGTTTTGCCCAATTTTGCTGTTTTTAAAACTGGTCTCCGTCCCGGTGCCTTTGGGCTCAAATATTTGATTTTTAGCCCAAACAAACCTTAAAGAATAATTCCAGGTTTCATTTTCCTGCTGTTAATTATCAGAAATGTTGTTAATTATTATAAATACCTGCTGTCTGCAGATGAAATTTGTCCCAAACAGGTGCAGTCACTCAGCATTAATGTGAATTTTTGCCCAATTTTGCTGTTTTTAAAACTGGTTTCTGTTCCGTGTTTTGGAGTTGCCCCAGTGCCTTTGGGCTCAAATATCTGAGTTTTACCCCAATAAACCTCAAAGAATCATTCCAAGCTTCATTTTTCCAGTGGTAATTATTATAAACGCTGTTAATTATTACAAATACCTGGTGTCTGCAGGTGAATTTTATTTCCAGCAGGTGCAGTCGCTCAGCATTAATGTGAATTTAATGGGTGCTAATTTGGAGCCACGTGTGGGGTGATGTTTCACATCTGGCTTTGCCAAGGAGCAGGAGGTGCTTCCTCTCACCTGAAGGATTGGTTGGGTGGATTTATTTTCGTTTTTTCACCTGGGTTTGTTTGTAGCGCTCAGCAGGAGCGCGTTGAGCCAGGAGTTTTGTGCTGCTGAGTGATTTATTGTAAAATCTTGGTGGGATTAACGCAGTGAGCAGAACTGGTGGCTTGTTCTTGATGCAAAATTCAAAATTCAGTTCCCTTCAGGCCAGAAGTTCTGCCGGGGGAGGCTTCACCCCTGGGCAGACATGAAATGTGAATATAAATAATTAAATATAAAAATGAATGAATGTCACCTGCATTAAGAAATGATGAATTTCACAATTTATTCCACTCAGTGCCAAAAAGCTTGTGATGAAATCATAATAATTACAATAATACTAAATATAATATGATATGATATAATTAATATAATATAATATAATATAATATAATATAATATAATATAATATAATATAATATAATATAATAATATAATATAATATAATATAATATAATATAATATAATATAATATAATGTAATATAATATAATATAATATAATACCATATAATGAATATATTATATGATATAACGTAACATAACACAACAACATAACATAATATATAATTAATATTATATAATTAATATAATACAAGATAATACAATATCTACAATTAATATATGCAATGATAATATAATAATATAATATAATATAATATAATATAATATAATATAATATAATATAATATAATATAATATAATATAATATAATATAATATAATATAATATAATATAATATAATATAATATAATATAATATAATATAATATAATATAATATAATATAATATAATATAATATATAATATAATATAATAATATATTGTGGGGTTTTGAGAGCTTTGTTTTGCTGGCTAATTTTTAATTGGGTAATGGTTAATATTGCTGGTTCCTGGGTGGAATTTTACAATTTAGCTACAGAATTCTGTGAAATGCTGTGGGAGGGTCCAGTGGTGCCCAAGACCCTTCAGCATCCCTGGGACAGAGGTGGATGGAGAATTCCTCAGGAACATCCCCTAATTATGCTCAGGACATTTCTGCACTCCTGTTTTCCATCTCCAGTGCTGACAGGACTAAAAATGGGCAATAATACAAAATATTAAACCTGGATGTGCTGGGGTTAAACCTGTGCTGCCCTGCAGCATTAACTGGGTTGTTGTTGTTGTTGTTGTTGTTGTTGTTGTTGTTATTATTATTATTATTATTATTATTATTATTATTATTATTATTATTATTATTATTATTATTATTATTATTATTATTATTATTTAGGTGGGAGCCTGTTTCTTGCAAATCCCCCTGAGACAGGGCGCTCAGTCCATTCCTGCTGGGATCAGGATAATTCTGCTGTTTGTCCTCTGTGTTCTCTCTTGTCCTCGTCTCCTGAGAAAATGAAAATTCTCGAGGTGTAGGAAAATTCCAGGGGTTTGGAGATGTCCCTCAGCTGTGACAAGAAGCGGGGAACCTCTTGGGAAGTTATTTAGGGGCCAGGGGGTGTTCGGGATCATGGAATCACAGGATGGTTTGGGAAGGGACCAAACCTGGACACCTCCCACCATCCCGGGATGCTCCAGGCCCCGTCCAGCCTGGCCTTGGACACTGCCAGGGATCCAGGGGCAGCCACAGCTTCCTGGGAAATCACAGGGAAATCCATTCCAGCCCTCACAGGAACTGTTTGGCTTCAGTCTGTATCACCCTGCCATCCTCAGTGCTCTCACCTCCTTCCAGCTTCTCCAGCATTTCCTTCCTTGTTGTACCTTGAAGCAGAAGCAGAACCAAGGGGAAGAGTTGATATTTTTAAAGGTTTGGACAGTGTGAGAATGACTGGAAAATTCAGATGAAGAGTCTGAGGGTGAAGGAAATGAGACAAGAATGATGGTAGCTGTGAAGGATTGCACAAATCAAAAATAGTTTTTGTAGTAAAGACCAAGGCAAGCCAAGGAGGACTGGGAGGAAAATCCAGGTTTCAGGAGATGAAAAGAATCACACAGAATGGTTTGGGCTGGAGGGACCTTAGAGCTTGTCCAGTTCCACTCTCTGGCATGGACAGGAACACCTTCCAGAATCCCAGGGTGCTCCAAGCCCCATCCAGCCTGGCCTTGGACACTGCCAGGGATGCAGGGGCAGCCACAGCTTCTCTGGGAATTCTATTCCAGGGCCTCCCCACCCTCACAGCCAGGAATTCCTTCCCAGTGTCCCATCCATCCCTGCCCTCTGGCAGTGTGCAGCCATTCCCTGTGTCCTGTCCCTCCATCCCCTGTCCCCAGTCCCTCTCCAGCTCTCCTGGAGCCCCTTTAGGCCATGGAAGGGCTTTGAGGTCTCCATGGATCCTTCTCCTCTCCAGGGGAGCACCCCCAGCTCTCCCAGCCTTCATCCCAGTTCTCCCAGTTGCTGGAATTGCTGGAATTCCGTGGTCACCACACAGATGCTCACAGAGGACTTCTCCTCACCCCGAGTTTGTTCCTTCCCTCCACACCTTGGTGGCCCCTTCCAGGCTTGCTCTGCAAGTTCTCTCTCCCTGAAGGTTCAGTTTTTGAGCCAGATCATCAATTCCAGAAAGCTCCTGGGTGTTTGCTCTGCAGATACCCTACAGACCTTCCTGGAAGGAAAAATCTTTGTCTTCTTCTCCAAACAAACCCTTTGGGTATGAAAATATCTGGGAAAATTGATCTTGTGAGGGTTTTCTGCCCAAGAAGAGAAAAGTTTGGCTGAGTTGGTGAGAACCAGGCACTGGTACCTGGCCAAAGCCTTGAATTCCCGAGGGAGGGAGTCAGGAAACCCTCCAAGGAACAAAGGATCGGTGTTGACCATCCATGAAGCTTCCACTGGCATTTTTCCCAAGAGCAGCCCCAGCACCTGGTCCTTTGTAGGTTAATCCCATCAAAGGAACGACTCCCTCTGATTTGCAGACTAGAAAATAGTTCAGGATTATTCAGGGCACGGACAAAAGAGCAGAGATCCAAATAAAGGCCAGGACCTCCCAGCAGCCGAGCCCTTTGTGTGAGGCAGCTCTGGGCCCTGCAGAGCTCCGGTGGAGCCAGGGAACAAAGGAACCCTGACCACGTTTGCTGTGCTCGGGGCAGGGAGGGATGGTTTCAGTGTGACCACAACCAGCGGTGAGCCAGGACGGGTGCTAGAACCTCCCTTGTCTCCCTTTTTTTCTCCCCAGGTCACTCAGATGAGCCGTCCCGATCTGATTCTGTTCCTCATGAAGTACCTGATGGCCTTGGTGGTTGGGATCCCCTCGGTGTTCTGGGTTGGAAGCAAGAAGACCTGCTTCGAGTGGGCCAGCTTCTTCCACGGGCGCAGGAAAAAGGAGTGAGCACGGATATTTTACAGATAAACCCTTCCCTTGCTGCCCTGGCTTGGTTTTCCACAGACACAAAGGCAGGAATGGATGGGAAGGTCACTGTCCAGAATGGGGCCAGGAGGGACAAGACAGGGAACAGCTCAAAAAATTCCTTATTTCTCCCCTAAATATTTGTTTCCAGAATCAAATCTACATTTGTTTGCCTTCAAAATGTTTTTAAGAATTAAGTGTCAAATAAACACTTCATAGTGTTGAGGTGAAATGGAAACTTTTCATTTATAAATGTGCATCTGGCCAGCTGAATCAGAGCTTTAAATTGGAATTAAATGCAGGTTCCTCCCCCATGGCTGCACTTGAAAGCATTTGTCTCTGCTTTTAATCTTCCTTATCATTGGTGCTGACGAGCAGCTTGATAAAGTGACAATAAGAATTTCTTGGAGCTTCTGTAAGGTTGGCATTAATTTACATTAAGGCTGGCATCGATATAGAGACACTCTGTGTGATCTTGTGGGAGCCATGGGTAGGTACTTTCCTAATAAATATTTCTGATTCGCAGACTAGAAAATATTGCTATGGACAAAAGAGCAGAAATTCCTAATAAATATTAGGATAGTTAATAAATATTAGGATAGTTTATAAATATTATGATATTTAATATAAATAAATTTTATAAATATTATAAATTATTATTGAATTATAAAGTTTATTAAAATATAAAATAATTGAAATATAAAATTTATAAATCCTATAAAGATTAGGATATTTTATAGGATATATTAGGATATAATGCCCTTTAAGATGTTTTAAAACAGAAAGCTTTTGGCGATTCCTCCATCCTTCGATGACTTTTGGTCCATCCTTGAAGGATTCAAATGGGCTGAAACAACCAGCTAGGGGGCTAAAATAACCACGCAGGGACATTACGGGGTAAATG
Source organism: Emberiza elegans (assembly GCA_024865655.1). Classification (NCBI taxonomy): domain Eukaryota; kingdom Metazoa; phylum Chordata; class Aves; order Passeriformes; family Fringillidae; genus Emberiza; species Emberiza elegans. The sequence continues at coordinate 2,709,268 of JALJVW010000102.1, forward strand.
CTGCTTTTGCTGGCCCAGCCAGCGCTGTGATCTCTTTCACGCCGCGCTAATTACCGCTAATTGCCCCGCCCAGAGTCGTCAACGAGAGCCGCCAGGTGCTGCAGGAGCCGGACTTCGCGCAGTCGCTGCTGAGGGACCCCAACACGCCCATCATCCGCAAATCGCGGGGCACCTCCACGCAGGGCACCTCCACGCACGCCTCGTCCACGCAGCTGGCCGTGCTGGACGAGCAGAGGAGCAAGGCTGGCAGCGTGCACAGCAAAGTCAGCAGCTACCACGGCAGCCTGCACCGCTCGCGGGACGGACGGTACGGCCTCGACACCAACGGGGCAGGAGATCGCGCTTGTTGTGTTTGCCCAGCTATCCCATCAAAAAGGAACCAAACAATATCATAGATAATATCAATTTGAATTGATTGGTTAAAAAAATTATAAAATTGGATACAATAATTGGATACAATATATATGATTAAAATAAAGGATAATTCGGTTCCAGTAATAGCGCATAAGCAAAGGATAACCGCGGGGTACGGAGTGCGGGGCTCTTGGGCCCGTGCCACCCTCCGTACAAAGTTGCCAAGGGCAGATTCCCCCCTAATATGCCATGTGTTAATGCCATATTCTCCAGTTCCGGTTCGTCATCTCCCTATCCCCGCCCTCATTAACACCTTTACTGCGCATGCGCCACCACTCAGTCCGGTGGTCACACAGGTTTTTGGGGGTCTTCATTGATGAAGAATTGCAGTCTTCCTCTTTGTCCTTTGATTCACCTTTGGGTTACACATGCGCACCAAGCCGATATAATGTAAGCCAAGAATACATATCACTACATCTATGTATAAAAACAATAAATCCCTTATAATTAACATTTTCCTGGGAGCCAACCAGGTTCTTGTTCATTTTTAGCATCTGCTTCCCCGGCCTTTCCTGTAGGCCTTGGAAACATCTGCCTGGGGGGGGGAGAGATGGAACCCCTCCTCTCTCCCTCTTCCTCTGGCATTCTATTTTTATTATTCCCAATTATTATTATATGGTAGATCTTGTCCTTGTGAACATCTGCAGGAGGGGGGAAGGGGGTGGAGCCCCTCCTCTCTCTCTTTTCTTTTGGCATTACAACTTTTAACTATTTTTATTTCTCCCAAATATGAATTATTAAATGGTAGGTATCAATTACTGTTTCCATTTTATCAGCACGAATCATACCTATTTACCACACTCTCCTTTTTAATGCCTTCAGTAAAAGTCAGCTCGGGTGGGGAGAACTGACGGGTCACGCTCACGCCGCTGCTGCTCCCAGGAGTGGGAGGGGGAGGAGGAGGAGGAGGAGGAAGAGCGCAGCTGTGTCCGCTGGTCTGTGGGCAGAGCTGGGGGCTCCGTCCTCAGGAGAGCACCAGGAGATTCCCCTTTTTCAGTTTGACATTCGGGGTCCTCTGTGAAATGAACAGGGCAGGAGATCGTTCTCCTTTTTAATGCTTTTAGTAGAAATCAGCTCAGTTGGTGAGAGCTGACGGGTCACGCTCACAGCGCCGCTCCTCCCAGCAATGGCACAGAGGAGGAGGAGGAGGAAGAGCACAGCTGTGTCCGCTGGTCTGTGGGCAGAGCTGGGGGCTCCGTCCTCAGGAGAGCATCAGGAGATTCCCGTTTTCAGTTTGACATTCGGGGTCCTCTGTGAAATGAACAGGGCAGGAGATCTTTCTCCTTTTTAATGCTTTTCTTAAAAATCAGCTCAGTTGGTGAGAGGGTCACGCTCACAGCGCCGCTGCTCCCAGCAATGGCACAGAGGAGGAGGAGGAAGAGCGCAGCTGTGTCTGCTGGTTTGTGGGCAGAGCTGGGGGTTCCGTCCTCAGGAAAGCACCAGGAGATTCCCGTTTTCAGTTTGACATTCGGGGTCTGTGGGCAGAGCTGGGGGCTCCGTCCTCACGAGAGCACCAGGAGATTCCCGTTTTCAGTTGGACATTCGGGGTCTGTGGGCAGAGCTGGGGGCTCCGTCCTCACGAGAGCACCAGGAGATTCCCGTTTTCAGTTTGACATTCGGGCTCCTCTGTCTAGCTGACACCCTTAGGTTAGGGTGAGGGTAAAAAGGGTCTTAGCGGACACTGGGTTCTGTTCCCAACGTCTAGGCATCCCTTAGATCCATCAATTCCGTGCTGGCTCTGTGCTGGTCTTGGTGATTTAATTACACTCCAGGGCTGTGTCCAGCGCTGGTTTTCAGGCGATCTGTGGGAAAACAGAGCTGCCCAAGGTCAGCTCGGCACTTCCCTGGCTGCTTTTGTCCGTGTGTCAGTCGATTTTGTGTCTGTCAATAGCCCTGGCCCTGCCGAAGTAAACAAGGGCACGGGTTTGAGTTGAGGTGGAGCTAAGGTTTCCAGGGTAATTAATCACCGAGCGTTTCACTCCCCTAATTACCAATACAGCCAGCCCGGAGTGAGACCCATTGTGCGGAGCTGAAACGCTTTGTCCGGGGCTGTGGGATTGGAGCAGGGAATGCCTCTCCTCTCTAGAGCTCTGTTTGCATTCCTCCAGCAGAGCTCGCTTGTGAAAAACGCCAATCGCTTGTTTTTAAAAATTTAAAAGTTTCATTGTAATAAAATGGTTATTAAAATAGTAATAGAATTAGTGTAATAATAATTTGGACAATTTGAATTTGGACAATATGAGGCAATAAAGACAAAGGGTTACTGACATCTGGGTACATTTTCTGGGCAGTATGAGCCTGAAAAAGGACACATTAACAAAGGATTAACTTTTAAAACAACATGCCTGTTGCATATTCATACACTTCATACATGATGCATAAATTCCATTCAAACACAGGATTCTGTTTGGTCATCCTCAACTTCTTCTTCTGAATGTTAACAGCGCCTTCCAGGTGGGAAGAAGTTCATTTCTTCTAAGAGGGCAATACATTCTTTTACTCTGAAAGATTTAGGTGTCTTGTGGCTGCTATCTTGTTGCAAGTCTTTTCTTTAAAAATTGAAGTATCTTACATTAAATTGGACTGCGTGGTGGTCTGATCCCTGATCCCTGAGCAGGCAGCACGGCCGGATAGCTCAGTCCCTCGCAGGGGCAGAGTGTCCGAACACCCAGGCCGCCCGTAGCCATGGCTACCTCAGCGAGCACAGTGGATTTCAGCTCTTCGGTGATTATCAGCTCTCTTGGCATTCCAGTTCTTTGCTGGCTAAGGAGCCTGTGGGCTAGAGGGGACGCATACACGAGAGAGGAGAAGAAAATCGTCCTGGGGTTCCACAGCGATGGTTTTATTGAGGGGTCTGTGAAGAGTTCCAGTGACGGCTCTTCTAACCAGAATGGGCTAAACCAGCCCCTTTTTATAGGGAATAATGGGATCCAAACTTGCCCAGTAGTAGGGGTTAAGGGAAAGTGACCTATGGGGTTACAGAGATAAGCTGGGGTCCGAAAGGCAGAAGACAGGGGCTTATTTTGCTATTTCATCATGACTCAGCAATTCCTATCTGTGGGAATCCACAAAATCAGAGGGTTTCGGGAAAGCTGCAAAAGGCAGCTCAGAGACAGCAGAACTGTGATTAGAGCTGAGCAGCAGCCATGAGATTGGTCAGCAGAAAAATTATTTAAAAAGTAGAAAAGCGAGGACAAATAGAACAATGGTCTGTGTATTAACGCTTGTCTAGAATAACTCCCTAAGCTACAGAAAAGTTTATCCAGTGAGATATCAGGAAGTTTTCAGCTTAATAATGGAGCTCTGTGTGTTGTGTTTGAAGGCTTACAAGCAGGAATTGTATTCAAAATAAGCAGGCATTGTTTTAACCCAAAGTATGTGTGCTTATAGTGGTTGGATGGAACTACTGTCAATGTGCTTTTGCTTTGTGTGATTGGCCAAAAAACTTACAAAGTGAGTTGTAACATTAAGTTCTTGGTCTGCTGCCTGGGATGTGAGCTGATGGCACCTTCCCATTGCCATGGCCATGGAATGAGACTGATGCTGGAAAATAAACCAGCTCAAGGCAGTTCCACAGCAGCCCCGTCCCGTTTGTGATTTGTACACAGAGCCCTGGCTGGAGACACTGTCGTTAAGCCTCGGCCCTCCAGGGGCCCTAGCCAAGTCCATGGAGCCTGCTACATTACACAGCGTCGGTTCTATTTTAACATTTTTTATTACTTAAAACTATATTGTCCCCACTACTTAAGAGAATTAATCCAGCATTACTTTCTAACACAACACACATAATATTCACTTGAATATTTGCGAAAAGCCAATCATAAAATCCGCATTTTTCACATGGCTGATGATCACTTTGTGTTTCCCTCAATCAGGTACACTCCCTGCAGCTACAGGGGCGTGGAGGAACGACTACCTCACGGCAGCATGTCGCGACTGACCGACCACTCGCGACACAGCAGCTGCCACCGGCTGAACGAGCAGTCGCGGCACAGCAGCGTCAGGGACCTCAGCAGCAACCCAATGACACACATCACCCACGGCACCAGCATGAACCGCGTCATCGAGGAGGATGGCACCAGCGCCTGACCTTCCTCAGCCCGGTGACAGCGCTCGGAGTCATCCTCAGCCTCAGCCGGGCTCGGCTCCCCTGCGTGGGACTCGAATCACTGAGTAAAAAGCTGGTTGTGTGCTCTGAACCTCTCTGGAGGTAATTATTTATTTGAGAACTGTTCCTCGTCGGACACGACTGCTGAATTTCTCATTCTCTGTGGAAAACAATCTCCCCGTTCCTTCTCTCTCCCCCTCCCTGTGTCCCCCCTTCCGTGGGCTCGGCCCCGAAATCTCGGTGTCGGGGTGGTGCTGGGAGCTGTTCTGATGAGACTTGAGGGAACTCGTGATGGTTGAAGGAATCCCTCCCTCCGTGCACCTCCCTGCTGGGGACAGGCCCAGCGCTGCCTGAGGGACATTCCTGGGAGCTGGCAGCGTTTGGTGACACTGGAAACACCACAGGAATGAAAGGAAGCTCCTCTGAGGATCACCAGCTCTTCCCAGAGCTGTCCAGGCTCAGTTTTCCACAGGGTGGGGGGACGAGAGAGGCAGGGAAGAGCGATTTTTTTATAACTTGTATTGTCCTTGCTTTTTTACAAAAGACTATTTAAATTTTCTACTCGTTTACAATTTCTGTAGGAAGAGATGGGTTTTAAAAGCAGTTATCTAGATAATATTCAGCCATTTATTTTTTAGAGTCATGTACAAAAGCTGAGATTGCCTGTTCCTGATCTATTTAAAAAAAAAAAATTATCACAGGAGAGCTGAATTTGTCCCCCAAGCAGGAATGTAGAGCCCGTCCTTACAGCCAGAGCTGAGCCTGTTTACAAACCCCAGCACCTGAGGCCAGAGGGACCAGAGGAGTTTATTCAAGGATGCCAGGGCTGGTTTGGGGAGGATTCTCTGTGCTGAGCAAGAATTCAGAGATGGGTGGGAGGAACTGAGGCAGGAGCTGCCCCCAGAGGGGGGACAAGGAGGACGTGGCAGCTGGAAACCGAGGGCATTCCTTGAGGAGGAGACAGGATTCCCAGTTCGGGGATCTTGGGTGCAGATCTGCCTCTGCTGTGGTTGTTTTAATCCCCTTCTGCAGATTCGTGGCAGGGAATTCTCAGTTTGGGCTTTTTTTGTGTGGAAAGGATCCCTTGGGATACACTGGAGGCAGAAGTCAAGGATGGTGCTGGAGATCTTCTGGAGCATCTTCTGTGGAGATCGATGCAGCCCAGGGAAACACTGCTGGCTGCAAACCTACCTCAGTAATCACTGCTGGGAAACAAATCCTTGGTTTTGCATTGTCCTTCCATGAGTCCCTCCCTGACCTGCTGGAAGCACATTGAGAAACCTTTGTGCACCAACCTCGAGGGCAGGGCAGGGGCAGGAGCTGCTCCACAATTAACTCATTTTAATTGCAGCTCATAACCTGTGTGCTGTGGAATCAAAGGCTCCCAGACTTATCCCAAATTGTCTCTCTTGCTTCCAGCGGGTCAGGAGGAGAGGGCAAATGGAGCCCAGCGTGGAATAACAAAGCTCTTTGTTGTCAGCCCCCGGGGCTCTGGGGCAGAGCCGGCTCTGCTTTGCCTGTTTGCTCAGCAAACAGCCCTGGGGCCAGCCCGGGGATAGTCCTGGCCCTAAGGATAGCCCCGGCCCAGGGATAACTGTCCACATCCAAAGCTGTGGAAAAATCCTTCGGAGTGACTTAAAGAGGAGAAGCTGCAACTCCCTGGAAGCCCCAAGGGTGAAAGCTTTGCTGTTTTTAAATTCAGCTCCTCCTGATTCACTGCCTCCAAGGGGTGATCTGGTAGAAATCTGGATAAGCTGAGTTTTCCTAAACACTGGAACTGAACTAAATAAGCTCAAGGATTTACGTTGATCCTCTTGGCTCAACTTGCAGTATTTTTTTTTAAAATAAATTATAGCAATGCTTTGACTTGTTCAGAGACAGGGAGAGGAACACTGTTGGAGCTTGGAGAAGGATCCTGCTGGAAATGGTGTTAATTTGTAAAGCTCAGTCCCAGTCCTGCTTCCAGATGGGAATATCTGAGTCATTCCTGGCTGACCCTAAAGGGACAGGCTCCTGTCACCCCAGAAAGGTGATTAAACTCAGACTGGGGTTCTGCCTGGGATTTTTGCCTCCCTGCTCCCTCCCTTCTTCCTTCAACACCTGAGCCAGCACTGCTGTGCTCTCCTGGCAGAGCATTCCTCCCGGGAAGAGAGGAATTGCTGCTCACCCATGGAACAATGCCCCAGCTCTGCTGCAGCTCCCCAGCTGGGGCTCACTGGGCTGCAGCTCCCAAATCATCCTGTCCAGGGGCTCTGAGGTGCATCCCAGTTTGAATGTGGCCCCACCAGCATCTCAGGCAGGGGCACCAGGAGTCCAGGAGTGGTTCTGGGGGCTTTCCTGCCTGGTGAGAGCTCCAGCCCGGGTGCCTGGTCTGTGGGATTGGTGGGTGCCAAGCTTTAAATTCCCCCCGAGCTGGAAGCCCCGGCCAGGAGGGCATTCCTGGAATCCTCGAGGTGCTCTGGGCTCCCTGCGTGTCCCTGCAGCTGAACAGCTGCTCCTGGGGTCCCTGCAGCCACCAAAAGCTGGATCCTGTCTCCAGGAAGCAGGCAGGGAGCTGGACAGGGCCTGGCTTCCTCAGCTCACCCCAAACTTCCTCCCTGTCCCTCCCACGCACACGATGGCTGCAGCCCCCAATCCCTGCTCCGTGGAATTGCTCCGTCAAAGCTTCCTGTAAAATGCACAGCTCCTCATTCCCAGTGTCCCAGGGATCTCCTGCTTTACCAACCCAACTGCACTGACAACAGATCCCCCTGAGTTTGTGGTGTTCCTTCCTTCTTAACCCCTTCAGCTCCTGTGAAATATCCCGGATTGGAGCTGCGGTCCCGTTGCACGGAAGAAGCTGCTGCTCTTTGTGAGAGCATAAACAGCCCAGCAGCAGCAAACAGCCACGTTTGGGTGTCACCGTGTTCGTGTTCTCCTTTTCTTCCAGCTCAGACCCAGATTTGGTGCGGGCAGCTTTAAGCTCTGGGAGGGCCTGGTGAGCACAGGGTGGCACTGGGAGCTGAAATCCGGTCATGGCCAAATCCAGCACTGCTCCCAGCAAGGAGGGAAGGGAAAACCCCTCGGGAAGGGCCAGGCCAGCCTAGAGCAGTGCCCACAAAGAGGGGAGGGAAAACCCCTCAGGAAGGGCACAAGCAGAGCAGTGCCCACAAGGAGGGAAGGGAAATCCCTCAGGAAGGGCACAAGGAGAGCAGTGCCCACAAGGAGGGAAGGGAAAATCCCTCAGGAAGGGCACAAGGAGAGCAGTGCCCACAAGGAGGGAAGGGAAGGGAAATCCCTCAGGAAGAGCCAGGCCAGCCTAGAGCAGTGCCCACAAGGAGGGAAGGGAAATCCCTCAGGAAGGGCACAAGGAGAGCAGTGCCCACAAGGAGAGAGGGAAGGGAAAACCCCTCAGGAAGAGCCAGGCCAGCCTAGAGCAGTGCCCACAAGGAGGGAAGGGAAAACCCCTCAGGAAGAGCCAGGCCAGCCTAGAGCAGTGCCCACAAGGAGAGAGGGAAGGGAAAATCCCTCAGGAAGAGCCAGGCCAGCCTAGAGCAGTGCCCACAAGGAGGGAAGGGAAGGGAAATCCCTCAGGAAGAGCCAGGCCAGCCTAGAGCAGTGCCCACAAGGAGGGAAGGGAAGGGAAAACCCCTCAGGAAGAGCCAGGCCAGCCTAGAGCAGTGCCCACCCTTCAGGGGAGCCGATTCTCTCCGGGCCCAGCTCCAGGGCACTGAGGATCCCAGAAAGCAGCAGGGAGCTCCATCCGTGTGGTGAAACCAGGGCACGGAGCAGAGCACAGGAGACATCCCCAGGTCCTCCTGGAGCCGCAGAATGTCCAGATGAATGTGAAGCTTTACCCCTGTCCCCTCGTGCTTATTTTCTAACGGGATCAGGATTGATTTCCCCCCGGGCGCGGCGTTTTCCCGGTTTTTGCTGAACTCGGTGCATGTACCGCCTCTGGCTGCCCTTCCCTCGGCGCTCCGGTGTCAGGTGTCCGTGTTGTGACAACGCCCAGCTCCTCAGGAGACGGGAAGGAGCTCCCAGGAGATTTTTACGTCTTGGAATGTGTGGGGCAGTCCCTGCCCGTGGCTGACCCCACTTGCACTCGGCTCTTGGTAGACTTGTTTACAGTAGTCCAGTGTCGGTTTTGTAACGTTTAATTTTTAGCACTTTAACTGTGAGTGTACAAATCGGTTCCCTTGTAGTTGGTGTACATTTTCATTTTAGACCTTTGGAAGTTTTTAATAAAACGACGGAAAAACTCTGGCAACAGATTTTCAATTCTTCTCCCGTGGGTGTAATCCTGCCGGGGGTTTAAAAACCCCAGTTCAGCAGCAGTTGAGATATAAAGGTTAAAGAATTAAATATCAGATTTTACTCTGGCCAGCAGCTCTGTGAATTTGAAGAAAGACTTTCTAGACTTAATCTCCCCCCCACATCTGCACTCGTGGACGCCGGGCACCCTTCCAGCAAACACAAAGCCCTCGGCAGATCTCGGCTCTGGGTCGCTCCGCCCTTTTACAGGGACGGACCGCTCAAACCCCCGGCGTTTCACAGCAGAGAGCAGCAAACAGGTTTGGGAGCAGCAATGCCAGGGATGTCTGGGGGTTTTGTTGCCAAATCCAGGCTGAGGAGAGGATGAGTGATTTATCTGAAGGAGCTGTCTGGCACTTGGGCGGATACGCGGTTGGTTCGGGTTGGAAGCCGTATGCTGAGTCTTGCATGGCTGCTGATAAAAGAACTCCTCTCACTAATTCCTGCTGCTGGTTTAGGTCTCCTTAGAGAAATACTTCAGGGATGAAACTTCGGGAGCTGCTGCTCTGCTCCATCTGCCCTGCAGTTAAACTGTTATGGGTTGGGAGTGACCAGCTCTGCAGTCAAACAGCCAAAGATGGGATCTCTGGCAGCCGAGGGATCCCCACTGCCCCTAAACCCAGCAGGGATGAGGAACGGCAGCTCTCAGCGTCTGTCTCCCCTCCGTGGGGCATTGCCGGCTCCCAAAGGGGTTAATGCAGGGCTCGGGCAGGACACGGAATCACCCGGAGCTTGTTTGGCCTCCCAAGGTGGTTTAAGGACCTGCAGGTGAGGGAGGTGGGAGGAACATGGAAAAAGAGGAGCAGGAGGAGGCGAGGTCAGTTCAGACCCCCAGGCTGGGATTAGGGGTGGTTTAGTCACGATCACATTCCTGACACGCTTTAACACCCCTGACACACTTTAACACCCCTGACACACTTTTAACACCCCTGACACACTTTAACACCCCGCTGCAGTTTTGGGGGCAGCTTTGTCTCTGAGCGCTGCCAGCTCCTGCCCCTGTTGTTATTTCTTCTCCAGTTTGAAGGGAGAAGAGCATCTGGCCATGCACTAATCCTGAAGACAACAAAAATCATTGAATCACAGAATGGTTTGGGTGGGAAGGGACCTTGAATTGATCTTGTTCACCTGCCATGGGCAGGGACACCTTCCACTGTCCCAGGGTGCTCCAAGCCCCATCCAGCCTGGCCTTGGACACCTCCAGGGATCCAGGAGCACCCACAGCTTCTCTGGGCACCCTGTGCCAGGGCCTCACCACCCTCACAGCAAAGAATTTTTCCTCATCCAATCTGAACCTACTCCAAGAAATCATTGCTAACAAAAGGCTGAAACAAAACAGGTGTTTTATAAAAAGTCATTTTTGAGGAGTTATCTCCAGCTCAGAGCTCCAGCCCAGTGGGACAAGGCCGCCGTCCCTGGAGCGTGACCGGCTGGGATCCAACGCCCTCGGCTGCCGGTCGGACTGGTTTTTGTGATAACACTCCAGACACCTTGGGTTGATATTCAGTCTCCAGTTTCAGTGCCTGCACCTGTGTGCCACCTCTGCCCTGCACCCACATCCCCACTGCATCTCCTGCTCCCCCTTCATCCCACGGGAACATCCCAGGTGGGAAAAGCTGCTTTCTCCTCACCCATCTCCTTGAGTTTGGCGTTTTATGAGATCCCCCCTTCCCTTTGCTTCCTGCCCCCATTTACTGCCTCCACACACTCCCCCTGCAGCATTTCAAAGCCTCTGCATCCCAGGAGCTGGCTTAAAACATTTCCAGGGTCTCCCAGGAGAGTGCTGCACGAATGCTCAGCAACTTGGAGCTATCCTGATGCCTGAAATGGTGGGAAAGCTGAAGAAGGATGGATCTGCAGTGCCAAATGGTTGCCAGCCTCTTCCCAAGCTGCTGTAATGCAATATTTTAAATATAAATATATTAATATTCCTGTTTGGTGCAAACATATCCTCCACTGCTTCCTGCTCAGTGCCGGTGCAGAGGGTTCCTGCCTTTGGGAGAACGTGCTGAAAAAATCCCTTAAGGCCTTGAATTGCAACACAATCCAGCTCCAAATCCCACCTGAATCTGCCAGAAGGGACGAGCCCCGACATTCCCCCAGCGATGCCTTCAAAGCCCTCTGATCTGATAAGGCTCAGCCCCTGCCAAAAGACACAGAACATCTGTTTGGCTGCAGAAACGGGGGTTAGGCAAAAGTTAACCTTGTTCCTCAGCTTTAATTTTTGGGAGGCAAGCAGCTCCCAAGTTCTCCTTTGCAGGGTGGGTTTGGGGTTTTCGTGGCGGTCCCCAGACTCTGAGGATGAGGTGCCCTTGGGGACGATGGCACCGATGCACAGAGGGAGCAGGGACATCGATGTGCTGCCTCCTGGAAGAGAATAAAATCTGGGGCTAACCAAGAGTTTGGACGTCTAGTGGTGAGAGGAAACACCCTCAAGTTGTGCCAGGGGAGATTCAGGTTGGACATCAGGAGGAATTTGCTGACAGAAAACACTGGAGGGGCTGCCAGGGGGGTGGTGGAGTCCCCACGTGATCAGTCAAAACTCGGACCTGATGATCTCAGAGGTTTTTTCCTAAACGATTCTGCGAAAACCAGAAACCACCTTTAGTTTTCAACTCTTTTTCTCCCCACTTGAGAGAAAAGCGGAGAGAGAAAAGCTTTCTCCCTAAAAGAGAGAAAAGCCTTCTCCCTAAAAGCAATCCCGAAGAACCTGCTCGTTCCACAACAAACTCCTGGCTCTTCCCCGTGTGACCCGACCTTGGCAGCAGCGCTGCTCGGGCAGGTGAAGGGTTAACCCCCGGTCTTTGGGAGCCTTGAACGGCGAGCAAAGCTCCCGGATCCTGCCAGAGCTCGTTAGTGCGGAGCGGGGAGAAGGGACCGGGCGCTAATTGGAGTGACGGCCTCCGGAGCTGTGAGGAACGAGCGGCGGCACAATGAGGAGGTGCCGGCCGTTAACAGGTGCCGGGTCACCCCCGGGCGCCCCCAAACCCCTGACCCTGTCACTCACTGCCAGTGACCCTCCCGACCTGTCCGCGGGGCTCCGCTCCCTCCGGCTGCTGGGGAGGGATTTCCATCCCCGTGCGGAGCAGCTGCTGCTGGAAAAGCCGTGACTGGCAGGAATGAAAATTTTTTGTTTTTTGCTGGAAGCCCGGGAGGGAGGAGCCCCGGCGGTGACAGTGGGTGTTACAGGGACATCTCCGTTCCTGCCTCGAGCAGCCGTAAATCTTAAATCGAATTCCCAGTGCTGCTCCTGCCGCAGACCCTCCGGGGCTTTGCGTCAGTCAGAGAAGTCGGATCAGGGGCGGTGCAGGAGCAGAAAAAGCTGCTCCCACCATCCCACGAGATGATGTGCTCAGCACTGGCGTCAGGAAAGCCCCTTCTGCTCCTCCTCTCCTCCCACTGTAATCAGAGCTCGTTGGACAATTGTTTCCCCCTGAGCCATCCTTAAATGCTTTTCCTCCATCCCGGGACAGTGAGGAATTGGGCTCCTTTTGAAAGAGCTCTTGGAGCAGCCTTGGGTGCAGGGAGGATGTTCTGCTGTGCAGGGATGGAGGGATGCTCGTTCAGGGGAGGAATTGGTGCTTGGGATGCTCGCAGAATCCCACAATGGTTCGAGCTGGAAGGTTTGGGAGGATGTTGTGGGAGAAGCCACGATGCTGATCCAGCGCGGGGTCCTGAGTGCCGGCAGTGCCCCACATCTGCCCTGGGGGCAGTTTGGCAGGATCTGCCGCAGCTTTTCCACCCAAACCGTGGGGCAGAAACCCCTGCGCTACCCTGGAAGAGGAAAATCCCCAGGGAAACGCGCGGGCTCACCCCCGCCTGTGTGAGCGTGAGCCTGGGACACTGAGCACGGCCTGGGGAGCCCACGGGGGCTCCGTCTGTGGGGCCGGGCCGGCTGCGGAGAGCCAGGCTGGAGAAGCGGCGTCCCCAGAGGAACAGGGGGATGTTTGAGGCAATAGTGCCACCCCGTGCACCGCGCGAGCACTGGGCTCCCGGGGACACCGGCGGCACGAGTGACACGGAGGGATGGCAGGAGGAAGGTGGGGGTGGTGGCACTGGGGACCAACACCCAGGGGTGGGGATGCATCCATGGATACAGCAGGAAAAAGGGTGGCATTCCCATGCCAGCCACTCGATCCCACTGCAGCTGGGATCCTACAGAGGCCAGAAATGTCCCTACAAATGTGGTTTGTAGGGACACCGCGAGAGGCGGAGAATCATGGAATGTGCAGAAATCACATCAAACTCGGTGCTCCCTGGAGCTCCAAATTGGAGATCCGTGCTGGTTTGTGCTTTTCCCAACTTTTCTGGCGCCCTGCAGTGCCTGGGCCGCAGGGTCCCCTCCCCTGCTCCATGTCCTGCCCTGGGGGGAGAGGTGGGGGACGGCCACGGCCGTGTGACCCTGCAGGAGGAGTCCCGTGTGCTTTTCTCTGAGCCCCGGACGGACCAGCACCACCCGGGAGAAACCTCCTGGGGGATCCGGGATAATTCAATTGTCACCGTTGATAATTTAGCTGTGTGTGGAAATGAAATTTCTAGGAAATGAAATTTCAAGGAAATTTCAAGGAAATTTCAAGGAAAGGGAAAGGAAAGGGAAAGGAAAGGGAAGGAAAGGAAAGGAAAGGAAAGGAAAGGGAAAAAAGGAAAGGAAAGGAAAAGGAAAGGAAAGGCAAGGAAAGGGAAAGGCAAGGGAAAAAGGAAAGGAAAGGAGGGGAAAGGAAAGGAAAGGGAAAGGAAAGGAAAGGAAAGGAAAGGAAAGGAAAGGAAAGGAAAGGAAAGGAAAGGAAAGGAAAGGAAAGGAAAGGAAAGGAAAGGAAAGGAAAGGAGAAAGAAATGGTCCCTGGGTCATGCAAATAAATAAAGGAGGAGGAGCAGGGCATTTTGGGGAGACAGTTTTGCAGGAAATCTCCAGTGAGCTGGAGATGCAGCCACTTCCCTCTCTTGGATACCAAAGGCTAATCTTTAGGGAATAACAGACATAAACCTCTTAGCTGGTGTGCTGGCAGCGCTCATCGCTGATGAGCTGATTAAAATGGAGTGGAAAAGATTAAATTTTCCCAAAAGGCACCCCAGGAGCTGCAGGTGATGGAGAGGAGACGCACCTTGCTGGCTTTGCTCTTTCCTGTCCATCTCACCACATCTGGATGTTCCATAGAAATGTTTCCAGCCTTTGTAATCTCCACAAATTCCATTGCTGTGCTCCACTGGATTATCTGTGCCCAAGCTGCCACCTGGAGCTGGAGGAAATGGTGCCAGGAAAACCAGTTAGAGGCAAAATTTCCCATAAAGGAGCCCCTATCCCCATCCTTGGTCACTCCCCAGGGACATTCACCACGTTTTGTTTTATTTAAGCTGTTCAGAGCCGTCGTTGCTGCTCTGGACATGAGACTTGACAAACACACCAGGAAAACACAGGATTTCCTGGGATTTGAGGAATACTCGCAGCCCTCTCCAGAATTTGGCCAAACGTTGATTGGGACAGGGACCCTGATGTCCACAGAGTCACATCCCTGCCCTGGGAAGAAACGGGAGCCTGTGGAAAGCCATCACGGGAATAGAGGCTGCAGAATGGGGAACTGGGTTGAAGAAGAAGCTTTTTGAGTCAGAACAAGCTACTGGCAGGGTCTGAAATGTCAGTTCACATCTGCAGCAGACACAAGGTGGCATCAGAAAGCCAAGTCCTTCCTGTGAGGCTTCTCTTGCCATGGAAAAGGAGAGAGATGAGTTCCAGGAGAGCACACACCTGGCTGCTGTGCCTCAGAGTCCTTCAGCAATTCCCCTCTCCTGTCACAGGTGGATCTTTCCCAGGTCTTGTCCATGACCTGCAGTTGCTTCTCCTGTCAGAAAACAATCCCAGGAATTACATTAGCGGATCTTGATGCAAACTGGGAATGTGGACCAAGGGTTGTGAAGTCACATTTTCAGAGTGGCATTTGGGCTTTAATCTGATTTTTGGGGTGATCCCACCGTGGCTGGGTGTAGGATCATCATCCCACTGGGATCACTTTTCCTCAGGGTTTTGCTGAGTTCTTGGTTGGCCTCTGAGCAGGATCCCAGTGCAGGGCTCAGCAGAGCAGTGCTGACCCAGGGAGGTCAAGCCACAAAGTCTCGTTAATATTTAGGTGATTCTGCCACAGAGCTGCATTAATTATCCACCCAAGATGAATTAATTACGCACCTGAGATGCATTGATTACCTTTCCAAGCAGCCTGGGCACAGAGGGGAGGAGATGCCTGTGGGGAAAGGCAGGGCAGAAAGAGTCAGGAGTGGGGCTGTGACCCAGAGTCCCCAAACCCACCCTGGCCCCACATCCTCCTGCAACCCATGGATGTGCCATGGGTGCATCTGGTCCATCAATCCATACATTTCCAGTCCCTCAATCTATACATTTCCAGTCCCTCAATCCATGCATATCCACTCCATCAGTCCATACATTTCCAGTCCCTCAATCCATACATTTCCAGTCCCTCAATCTATACATTTCCAATCCATCAGTCCATACATTTCCAGTCCCTCAATCCATACATTTCCAATCCATCACTCCATACATTTCCAGTCCCTCTATCCATACATTTCCAGTCCCTCAGTCCATACATTTCCAGTCCCTCAATCCATACATTTCCAATCCATCACTCCATACATTTCCAGTCCCTCAATCCATACATTTCCAGTCCCTCAATCCATACATTTCCAATCCATCAATCCATACATTTCCAGTCCCTCAGTCCATACATTTCCAATCCATCAGTCCATACATTTCCAATCCATCAATCCATACATTTCCAGTCCATCAATCCATACATTTCCAGTCCCTCTATCCATACATTTCCAGTCCCTCAATCCATACATTTCCAATCCATCAGTCCATACATTTCCAGTCCATCAGTCCATACATTTCCAGTCCCTCAATCCATACATTTCCAATCCATCAGTCCATACATTTCCAGTCCATCAATCCATACATTTCCAGTCCCTCAGTCCATACATTTCCAATCCATCACTCCATACATTTCCAGTCCCTCAGTCCATACATTTCCAGTCCCTCTATCCATACATTTCCAATCCATCAATCCATACATTTCCAATCCATCAGTCCATACATTTCCAGTCCCTCAATCCATACATTTCCAATCAATCAGTCCATACATTTCCAGTCCATCAATTCATACATTTCCAGTCCATCAATCCATACATTGCCAGTCCATCAGTCCATACATTTCCAATCCATCAATCCATACATTTCCAGTCCCTCTATCCATACATTTCCAGTCCATCAATCCATAAATTTCCAATCCATTGATCCGTACATTTCTATAACTACAGCCCACTCCATTTGTGTGTCTAACAAGTTCTCACAAGGGGAATACTCTGAACCATGCACCTCCAGCCACGAGTTTCACCCCAAGAGCTGATGTGCCCCAACATCTGCCCCTTCCTGTCCAAACCAGGGCTTCCCATTTATTTTCCAGTGGTGGTTTGGGTTCTGCCTGGGAATGGGCACAGAGAAGAGAAGGATCCAGAGAGATCTTAGAGCCTCTTCCAGAGCCTAAAGGGGCTCCAGGAGAGCTGGAGAGGGACTTGGGACAAGGGATGGAGGGACAGGACACAGGGAATGGCTTCCACTGCCAGAGGGCAGGGATAGATGGAATATTGGGAGGGAATTCCTTCCTGTGAGGGTGGGAAGGCCCTGGAATAGAATTCCCAGAGAAGCTGTGGCCACTCCTGAATCCCTGGGAGTGTCCAAGGCCACCTTGGACGGGGCTTGGAGCAACCTGGGATAGCAGAAGGTGTCCCTGCCCATGGCAGGGGGGTAGAATAATGTGATTTTTAAGGTCCCTTCTAAAGCAAAGCATTCTGGGATTCTAAGTTTTTACACAGACATAAACATAAATAAATAAATAAATACATAAAATAATAAAATATATGCATACCAAATATCCATAAAATTACATACATGTACATACATTCATTAATATATATGAATGTATATTCATATGGGTTTTATATATATATTTTTATATATTTGCATGTATATAACACCACGTGTCCATACACAGCCATATAGCGACATACATTTATACCCTCACCCTATCAGAACCCCAAATCCCCCTGCGGGTCCCCCCGCGCCCCTTCCCGCCCGAGGGGGCCCCACACGCAGGAGGTGCCACCAGAGGGCACCGCGCCCCCATTTTTGGGCGCCGCTTCCCAGAATGCAGCGAGAGGGGCCGGGGGCTCCCTCCGCGGGCTCCGCACGCCGGGCTGCGGCCGCAGGGACAGCGCGGAGCTCCGCGGGGCAGCGCGGCCCCTCCGCCAGGTAAGCGCTGCTCCCCGGGACGCCTCGGACGGCAGGGCGTTATTTAATTTCATTTCATTTTATGGTATGATATTTTATTGGATTTATTTGCTGCTGTTTTTTAAAATTTTTTAGTTTGTTGGTTTAGCTTTTTTTTTTTTTTCCCCATTTATTTAAGTATTTTATTTCTTTATTTTATTCTACTTTATAATCACTCCCCGCCCCACAGGAAGGGCGCCCCGGACTCAGGCGGGGAGCAGCAGCAGCCCCTCCCGGGATGGGTCCCTCTTGGAGGAGATCCATCCTCCTCCTCCTCCTCTCCCCTCCCTATCCCGTGATGGAGATGTCCCGGGGGCCGAGCATGTCCCTGCGGCTGGGGGTGTTTGGGAACTGGGGTTTTTTTCCAGTGGGATGAACCCTGGCAGCTGCCCTCTTGGAGGGGGGACCGGGCTTTTATCCAGGTCCCCAAAGTTGGGGGAAACTCGTGCCGGTGGCCCCGCGGTGGCAGCGGCTCCTCTCCCGCTGCGCCGGGATGGTGCAACATAAATTCGGTTTAATGTGACGGCTGCGATGAACCAGCGGGCGGGGGCTGCTCTGCCCCCGGTGAAAGTTGCGTTCGAGTTTGGCAATTTGGGCCGTGGGGAAAACTGGAGGCTTTGGAAGGGCTTCTTTGGAACAAGGAGAAATCCCTGCAGGAGGGGAGCCGGGAATGGTCAGAGGGGAGGCGAGCGGTGCCCGGGAGCAGAGGAATGGGTTTGGCTGCCCTTAAAGAGGAATCTCGGGGTCGCGGTACCTTCATGGTTCAGCTACGGCCGCGTTAACTCCGTGTCTGGGATGAGAACCAGAGCAGAGCAAAAAGACTTGGGGAAGTCAGGATGCTCTGGTCCCTGTTCCTTGGATCTTGGGGTGCTCAGGACTCGCCATCTCTCCGGAGTTGTGTTTTGAGTTGGTTAAAAACCTGGTTTGCACGAAAGCTCCCAGACAGAGCAGCATGAAAGAAATTTTTCCTGAGCCAGCGAGGGAAGTTGGACCCGAGCTAAAGCAAATAAACTTGAATTTCATCATGCTGGGGCTGGGTTTCTTTGTGTTCCGCTCTGCTCTGGGCAGTCCGGGCTTCCCACAGCCCCGTCCAACCTTCACCTTCAAATGTGCCTCAGTGGCCGAGCAAAGAAACTTCTGCTCTGTCGCGCAAACCTCGCTCCCCGCGGAGGCGGCTCTGTCCTCTGCCTCCCTCGGGCTTTTCTCGGTGTGTTTTTCGCCTGGGTTGCTGCAGGAAGGGGCTTTGCAGGCTTTCTGCTCCAGGCTGAGATGCCGCAGACGTGGAAAGTGTGAGCATGGCTGACCTGGCAGGGCTGTGCGTCAGCCGGAGCCCTGCGCTCTGCTCCGCCCGGCGATGTGCCGGCTCCGCGGGCAGCGCTGCTCAGCTCGGGAGGGAAAGGTGCTGAAAAGGAGATAAAATGGGTAATTTTATCCCTGCTAAAAGCAGAAGGTGCTGAGGTGTTTCTCTGCCCGTCCCCATTGCTGCAGACCTGGCCAGGTCTGGGCGCTGGAGCCCAGCTGTGTCCCAGTGATCCTGGGAATTTGGCTGCCCAAGGCAGGAGCTGAGGGGATTTCAGGGGTGGAGGTGCTGGTGCACATCATTGTTAGGAGACTATGAATGGATAATTTTATCCCTGCTAAAAGCAGAAGGTGCTGAGGTGGTTCTCTGCCCGTCCCCACTGCTGCAGACCTTGCCAGGTCTGGGCGCTGGAGCCCAGCTGTGTCCCAGTGATCCTGTCCAAAACAGGAGCTGAGGGATTTCAGGGGTGGAGGTGCTGGTGCACATCATTGTTAGGAGACTCTAAATGGTCCCAGAGAAACCTTGGGGCCAGAGCTTTCTCCCTGCTGGGAGAGCCTGTGCAGTCCCAGCAATGCAGGATGGGCGCTGTGTGTGTGCAGGAGTGAGGAGGAGACGCAGTCCGGTGCCATGAAAGACCAGAGATGGGGAAAATGGGGTATTAGCAGGGAGAAAATAATAAAAAAATCAAAATTAAATGATGTGTTGTGCCCTATGTGCTTTTAAAAATAAATAAACCTGTTGATCCCATAGCAAAGGCCTGGGGGAACCTGTGGCTTCTCTGCTGTCATGCCAGTGCAGAATTTACTGGTGAGACATCAAATCACCGTAATTCATTAAATGCATTCCATCCTCTCACAAGAAAACAGATTAAATGTAGGTGCTGATGTCTCAAGTGCCTGTGAAATGCTGTTACATGGGCAGAGAGGGAAGATTTTGACACATTGCACAGGTTCCATCCATTAGTCATAATATTTCCACAGCGTGCCACATGTGCACTCACATTTTCATATAAATGGTTGCATGGGAAGCAAATTCAGAGGTGACACAAGAAAATGTGGAGAAACTCAGGAGGGCTTTTCTCCCGCAGGACCCTTTGTTGTCCAAGAGGAACCTCCATCTTCAGTCCATTTGTGGCTGCTTTCTTTTTTCTGATCCATTTTTGGCTGCTTTGTACCAGTCTTCCTGCTTTGGAGGGAGGGAGGATGGAAATGTTTCGATTCCCGTTGAAGAGTTTGACATTTTGTAGCAGATAAAGCCAAATGCAGACAGTTGCTTCGGTTTGGCTCCCATTTGCTGAGTTAAGGATGGGATTCAGGCTGGAGGTGGAGAAAGGAGGTGGCACATACATCCCTCATGTCACAGTGGCATCCAGCTCTGGTGTTTTTAGCAGGCATACATCTCTGGGAACAGGCTCTTTCCAACTGGGTTTGTGCCCAGAAATTTGAATCAGTCATATCCAGCAAAAATATGAAGGTGAGGGAACATCTGCTCCCATATCACTGACGTCAGTTTTCGTGGCAGCTGTGATTTGGTCACTGGGGATCCCAAAAAGGATTTTGTGACTGTTGGGTGACCTGGAATTGAAGGTTCACAACTGCTTCCTTTATTTCATCTATTTCTCTGTCTCCCTTGGCAATGAGGAAAGGCTTTCCAGTCCCATGTCAGCATTGGTTTTTATTGTATCTATAGTTGGTCTCTGGTGGGTTCTGGAAGCAGAAGTTTTGTGATTCTTGTAGCAGGACCAGGAGAGGTGCTGGTGGTCCTTCAGATGCTCCAGGTTGTCAGATGGATGTTCACACCTGCTGACTGCTCCCAGCCAGGGATGGCTCTTTCCACATGTGCCATTTTTTGGATTTCTTCCCCAACCATCCCCTGGATTTTCCACAACTGGGATGTAGAAAGAGATGGAGCTGCTCTCTGGCCTCTGTGCCACATCCCTGCCCTTTCTCTATTCCCTTGGAAAAATCAGAGAGTTTTCTATGCAATGTGGCTCAGGGAAACTTTTTCCTTCAGAATGAGTCTGAACTTGCCCATCTCAGCTGCTTGCGTGGGCCACTCTTTAAAAACAAAGGCACTTAAAAACCTATTTTTTCCCAAAAAAAACAGCTTTGGTGGCTGTGACTGTCACTGAGTAACATTCCTGGTGGTTAAATGATGGCTTTGTTCCTATTAGTTAATAAGGCAATTATTATGATAGGAAATTAACAGGAAATTGTTAACCTAATTAATTCAATTAATAGGAAATGTTAACAAGCATCTGCCCTTCTCTGGGGCTGCCTGTGGAGGATCTCTGTGTGAGCCTGTGTCCACTCCAGATACCAGAGGGAGCTGGGGGACCCAGTTTGGCCATGTGGCCCCACAAGGGGACCATTTGCTGGCCAGCCAAGTGGCTGGCGTGGCAAGGGGAGCATCCAGCTCTCAGCAGGAGCTGGCAGCAAAGCCAGGCTCGCTTTTGACTCATCTGGCTGGGAGGTGGGAGCGTGTCCTGGTGCCAAAGGAGGAGAAACTCCTTATTTCTGAAATAAGGCAGAAGGAGGAATCGTTGCCAGTGATGCAGAGGGGCTGGAAGGAGGCAAAAAGGTGATGAAAATCACTCATCAGCCCTGATGCATCTCCAGCATGGCCTTAGGAACAGATCCACCTTCAGATGGTATCAAAATGGTAAAAAATCTGATGTTCCTGGCTGCCTTGAGTACCACAGCCCTCATCTGCTGTGATCCTGTCCCAGACTTTCATTGAGTCCTGGCTCTGGCCTTGGTTTGCCAGTCTGAGATTCCTTCCAACCAAAAATCAGAAAACTCTGTAAATTTCAAACAAAAGCCCAAGCAATTCTTTCTCTTGCAGCTTTCATTTCACAGTTCACCTCCCTTTCTGGCTGTAATTCCTGCTGGGGCTTCTGGCTTCCTAGAGAAAGGGTAAAAAAAGAAAAAAGAAAGCAGGCATTTAATAATAGATCAAAAATGAGATTATGCAGTAAGTCAGCCCTCCCCTTCCCAAAATGCAACCAAAGAAATTGCAAATCACCTTGAAAAAGGAAAGGAAAACAGTGTAGATCAAACCTGATGTTAAGTATGGATGAGGTGTTTATATTTTATTTAATGGTTGGTTGTGTGCTGTCCTAGAGCAGCCGCCCTCCCCTGAATTTCTGTTTGTGATTAATTAAACAGTAGAGATGATCTGGGATGGGGCAAATTCAGTGGATCTCCAAATGGGAATGCACAGGTTGGCTGCTTGGCACAGCTGGTGGTGGTTGTAGTTGGAGGCAGCTCCCAAAACCCTGGAGGTTTGCTGAGAGGCTCCTTGTCCATCCCTGATGACTCTGGACCAGTTCTGACCACATTTGGTGGAGCCCTGGGGTCGCCGAGGGAAGGGAACCCAAGGGGCTTGGTGCCAAATGAGTGGGTGCCAGCACAAGTGCCATGATGGAGGGAAGAGGTGATTATTAATCATGGCTAATTAGTCACAGCCAGGCTGCCCTGGGAAGCTGGGCAAGCCCCAGCCTGGGCCAGCGCTCAGCCAAGGCTTGATGAGACACGACTTCCCTGCAGAGGAGGCTCAGCCCTGGCACTGGGCATCGAGGCTGTCAACCCCAGGCCTGTTCTTGTTTGCTGCAAATCCTCTGGCTCTTTCAGCTTTGGGGCTTTGGTGGGGCCATTGCCACAGGCCACGTGGGAGGGTGGGAGTTGAGGCAGGCCTGTGGGGAATGTCTCCTGCTGGATCATCCCGGAGGTCTCAGAGCCAGCATGGATGGTGTGTATGCCAAGAGTGCAGGCGCTGGTGGGCCGCGCTGGGAGGAGCTGCAGGGGGAAGGCTCTGGCTCTTGCACAGTGGCTCCAGCAGGACAGCAGAGGACCTTCAGCCTCACCCCCTGAGGTCCTGTTTGCACCCTTGATGAGTAAAATATCACGAGGGACACGAGGCATAGAGAGTCCTCTCCCATATTATCCTTGTCCAACATGGATAACCCATCCTGGGTCATGCCATGAGGATGAACCTCCACACAAGACCACGTTGGAGGGGCTTGGAGCAACCTGGTCTAGTGAAAGGTGTCTCTGTCCATGGCAGGGGGTTGGAATGAGATGAACTTTAAGTTCCCTTCCAACACAAGATTCTGTAAATCTATATAAATTTTCTTTCTTGCTAAATCACCCAATTTTAAGCACAGAAGGTGTCACAGCCCCTCTCTGGGAGAAGAAGAGGCTGAGGAGCCACATCCGTCACAGCTCTGGTGGTGAAGGCAGGGCAAGAAGAGAACAGGAGCAGCAATCCCGTGCTGGGTCTGGCACATGGGGCTGTGAATGTTCCCCAAGGGCTGCCAGAGCACCAGACGAGGCAGAAGTTGCTGGAAATCACCACTCCCATGTGTGATTAGCATCCTCCAAGGTGTTCATTTATTTTCCTTGTCACCTTCTTGGTCTCAATGTTCTACTTGTAGAGTTGGAGAAGAATCTGTTTCATTGCTTGCTGAGCTGCTGCTCTTCTTGTTTATTCCCCAGAAGGAAGAAAATTAGATGTGCCAGAGATGAAACTTTAAAAAATAAATAAATCCAGACTTTGGAAACAACCACTTGGGAGGTAGAATGAGCCTCAGCAAGAAAATATTTATCTTCCACCTTTTTCTGAGACTGGCTGGGACTAAAGTGCAGGGAGAAGACAGGGGCAAGGTTTACTTTCTTTTAATTTCAATTATATTCCGAAAACAGAGCACTTGGAATTCTCCTTTTTCCTTGAAGTTGCTTTGCCAAGTTTGGGTGGAGAAAACCAGCTGAAAGCCTTGCCTTGGTGGATGTGGGATGGAGGCAGGAACACATTTATTTTCTTTATTTACCTATTTTTACCAGTGAGGCCCTAAGGCAAACAGCAAAGCCGTGGCATGCAGGCAACAGGAGCACTTTTCCCTCCCAATCCCTTTTCTCAGCACCAACAAGATCAGCACTGAAGATACACAATGGAGTCAGCAATGCAGATGCCATCAAATGTCTGCTTTATTCCAGAGCATGAATCAGAGCAGTGTCAGAGCCTCAGATCCTGCATCTCCTGATAAGAGTGCAGTTACCTCTGAGGCAACCAAACACGGTGAAATCCCATTATCCTGCCTCTTGCAAGCACCTATAACTCACTGGGACCAGCAGTGCTGATTTTAATGCAACTTCTGCTGTAGCA
The DNA here is from genome assembly GCA_024865655.1 of Emberiza elegans. Taxonomy (NCBI): domain Eukaryota; kingdom Metazoa; phylum Chordata; class Aves; order Passeriformes; family Fringillidae; genus Emberiza; species Emberiza elegans. The sequence continues at coordinate 2,732,878 of JALJVW010000102.1, forward strand.
CGTGCAGACTGCTATTTTAAAAATTTTTTTTTTTTTTTTTAAATCCCACACCCTGGAGCCAAAAGATGTTGTGGGTTTATTATCTGTTTGCATTACAAATGACCAGCACGTCTATATGTACATATATATGTTTATGAATATGTAAATATGAGTATTTTCTGGAGCACAAGCTGTTAGACCAGTAAGAGCAGCGTGTGCCACCAGTCCAGGTGCTGGTTGCTCACTCTATGTGTTTTTCCAGTGGATGGTATCCTTGGAGAAAAAATGGATTAACTTCATTTGACTCTCCAACCATGCTTTTACCTCCAGAACAATCTTAATTTCAAGGCTTAAAATCTTTCCCTTTCAGTTTGCTGTGGGAATCACATGAAGAAGTGAAACCCTTTACACCCTGAAGTTCTCTGCTTCTCCCCTGCAGGACTTTTCCATGCCCAGCTCTGTGACAGGCCAGCTCAGTGACAGTTTCCTGCTATTGTTGCACGGGGACAGCTTCTGGCTCCCTCCACAAGGGTTATGTGTGGTCACTGGCTTTTGCATCATTGCCTCTTTTCTCCTGATCCCAGGGCACCAGCTGTGTTCTGTTCCTGCTGCAGTCCCCATTCTGCACCTGGTCTGAAAAGCCTCAGTGATGGAAGGAGGCCTGCAGTAGTGCAGTCTGTATCCCCTAAAACCAGACACAACGCTGAAATTTTGCTAAAATCTGTCTGGATTGCCCCCAAGGGACACGTGGAGCTGTTTAAAAGACATTTATGCCACTGTGGTGGTGGTGGAGGCAGAGAAGGATAATTTTCACCTCAGATTCCTCTTTTAAAGGGCCTGTGTGTTCCTTGGGGTTTTTCTGCACCAGAGACTACAGAAGCTGAGGGGATAAAAAGCACTTCTGTGGTTTCCCATCTGTAGATTTGAGGGAAAATGAGTTCAAATCCACCACCTTGAGCTACATCATAAATCTCACTAGAGAAATACGAAGCCTAGACATTAATAATTAGGAGCTTGCACAATAAAGGACTGGAATATTTCACAAATGACACACCATCTTTCAATCCAGATGATGCTGTGCAGAGATCTGTGTGAAAGTTCTGTGCAGCCAAGGTGCAGAAGTTTTTGCTCCCATTTTTGCCTCTTGAAGAAGAAGAAGATAGGAAGGAAAAATCAGATTGCATCCCCAAACTGTTCACTAAAGCTCAAGTATGGGAGTTTTAATGTTTCCCTCTATTAGAAAGTGTTTGTATGTGCTGAAAGAAAATTATGCCAATTAATAGTTATCCTTTCCCAGCTTCCCACGTCTTGAAATCACTCCAGTTCAGCCAAGCTGCTTCCTATCAAACTTCACACAAAAAAGAAAGAATTTGCTGGGCTGTGACTGAACATGAACAATGTTACTCCCCAGGGGTCTGTGTCCCTGAGGTTTGAGGGCTGCAGGAGAAGGGCTGTGGGCCGTGAGATGACAAATGGAACTCCACAGTTGTTCGTTCATGCTCCAGCAAAGCTTTGGTTTGGGTTGTAGATATTTCCCAGCTACGAGGCTAAAATCTCAGCAGCTCTAATGTGAATATTCTTCACCTTTTTTTGTTAATGCAGTTTGAAGTAATTGGAGGGCTGGTGATATTTTGAGCAATTTATCCACCTGGGAAATGATGACCTTGGATTTATTCAATCAAATATTATCAAGATTAAGAGTGCAAATAGCTGAGCTTGTCAGTCACAAGGAATTGTGTTGCAGCCTGGGCTCAAATCCATCACCTGAAACCAGGAGACTCTGGCAGGATATTCTTCATTCATCAGCAAGAGGCATCACAGCAAGATCATTTCACTGTAATTCATCAATTTATCAGGCTACTCAATTAAGTGGGGGCTGGAGAGAGGATAAAGGGAATGTTTCTGTTGTAATGAATCTTTGACCACCTGAGGACTTTTTTGCTCCCTGCTCTTTCGTGTTTCATGTTGCCTTGAAGGCCTCATTAAAAGGAAAACATAATCACAATGGTGGTGCAGAGAGGCTTAAAGAATTAAAAGGATTGGTGAATTAGAGATTTTGCTCTACCTGGGTTGACACTGACCTGGGCCTGACAACCATAATCTGAAGAAACCTTGGAGAATCTTGGGTGGACTTATGGAAGGAAATGACTGAAGTGAAACTTTGTGCAGCCTGGAGTAAAGGGATGCATCTTTAGATCCATCTCAGCTCTGTTCTTCTGTGTCTGTGGTGCAACCCCAAGCTTGTTGATGAAATATTTGGGAGTGTGGTGCAACCTCTGACTGCTGAGAGGGTCCTGGCTGGCATCAGCTGCCCTGGGACATTGGCAGTGTCATTCTGCTGCTGGCTGATGCCAAGAAGCTGGGCTGGGGGGTTTCTTTATCAGTGTGGTATTTTAGACATTTGGCTGTTCCCAAGTTCATCCAAATACTGATTTTTCTGCATGATTACACCTAAATCTCTAGGTAGTTTCACTGCTTGGGATCTCCGCTCAGATCCATGACACAAAAACCAACATCTGTGTTGTTTTCTTACAAAATGAGGCCCAGTGTCACCCAGTCACCCCGTATGTTTGTGCCACCCCAACAACTTCTGAACCTGGCCAAGCCTGACAAAGAGACACTGGGCTGAAGGGTAATGAAGGTTGTGTAAGTTCATGAAAAACAGGCGTGAGGGATAGCCCAGGTACTCACAGAGCCTCGGGGCAGGGTGGAGCTGCAGCTGCGTGAGCGGATACCAAACAGTCCCCAGGAGGGAGGGAGGGAGGAAGAGATCTTCCAGCTGTTCACGGGAGCCAGAGCGGGGCCCTTCGCTGCCCTGGCACACCTCAGGCCCGTGGATGCCCAGCTCTATTTGCAAAAAAACTGGATTTCAGTTTAAATGCAGTGGCAGTTTGGGCAAATGTAGCCCCGAGTGAGGTGTAGCTGCTCGTCTGCTTTCTGCAGAAACACAGCAAAAGGCGTGAGCAAGTCCAAGAACTCCAGATCAAGAAACCTGGGCTTCTCATGTGTCCTGTTGTTTTCTTTCAACAAAATCAAGAGAAAGGGAGAATTCATTTGAATTGAATGCTAAAATATCTCCAAAAAGATGAAGCAAAAGGAACTGTTAGAAAGAGGGATAGGTGGAGATTAAAACCACTTTATTTCTCTCGTTGTCCCTTGCACACTCATTCTACATATACATAGCCCGATCTTGTGCTAAACAGGAAAATAAATTGTAAAGGAGACAATACAAATCAGGATGAAAGGGGAAATAAAAAAAGAGCCTGAGTCAGGTCTGCTCTGCTTATCTGAGCCGAGGGGGAGCCTGCCTGTGCTCCTGACAGATTTTTTTCAGGCAAGATAATGCATTGGGTTGATGACAGTTTATGAGATAGACTTCGAGGGGTATGAAAATTGCTGGTAGGTACTTGAATGGCTCTGACTGCACGGAGTGAATTGGAGTCGAGTCGCAACAATTTCCCTAAAGCTGTGCAGATTAACATAAAAATACCAAGGAAGTCCAATCTTTGAATTTTTATCTGCTTCAGCTCGAGAGAGTCAAATAGGGGCATTACAGAAGTGCCATCCATTTGAATCGATTGTCACTGCAGCTTTTGTGGAAAGGCTGCATCTGGGCTTATTGATAACGTTGTTGAGGTGCTTAGAAACACAAGTGTGTTGGGTTTGTTTTCCCTTTAGTAACTTATTCTTGTTTCTGGCATTTTGTTAAGATATTTTTTAGTTCTGGTGTCCTCTGGAGATCTCCACTGAGCTGAGCATTGGTAACAGAGATGCTCTGCGCATCTTTTCTCCAAGAGTTTGCCATAAACCTGAATCTGTTTCAAAGCCTTCTTGTAAATTTTAAGGTAATTTTATTTGCTGGAGGAAAAACTGAGATGAGGGAGAGAATCTAAGAATTGTGATTTACTAACCTTTTAATGAGGAGGCTTAGCTAGGTGCTTTTCTTCCTTGGTTAAACCACATCAGCTGCAATGCAAGTTTAGTGCCCCAAAACCTCCTGTTGATCTCCATTGTAGCATCACTTCACCCATTTTACTTCTGCTGCTGCTCTGCTGTTCCCTGCCTGCACAGAGAAGATACAAAATCAGTCTCACACACATTACAGAAGTAATTTTGTATGTGAAGTTTCAGGTTTGGGGACAAGTGTTTTAGGCTGTAGATGTGTCCTGCTGTCGAAGAAACACAAGGCAAATTCCATCTACTGAGGGGGCTGTGTCACCAGGAGCCTCGTGCTCCTCTGGTTTAAAAAATTGCTTTTTAGGAGCTGTGGCCAATGACTTCACCGTTTTGCCTTTGTTCTCATCTTTAGAAACAGTTCCTGCACCTAAGGAGGTGGTTGTGAGAATTAGTCATTGGGTTTAGAGCTCTTTGAAGACTGCAAGTGGTAGATTACAGCTCAGTGTTTATTAATGCCATGGCTTAATGTGATGAGAACGTTTCACAGCCCAGCTGGTTGCAGTGGGCTTTACCTCACTGATGTCCCCCAGCTGTGCCAGCTGTGCCCCCCCATCCCTGGCCCATCACACCTGATCCCTGGGCTGCTGCAGCAGGGAGCCTTCCCTCTGCACGCTCCCCCAGCAGGTTCTGCTTCCCCTGGCATCCTGCCACAGCACAAGCCAAGTTTAAATCTGGTTCTGTGTTTTTGGCTTCGTTCCTTCAAAATGTTTTCAATTTTCTTGGCTTTAACCGATCCCAGTGGCATCTTTTTATGATGCACTTTATTCTACTGCTTCAAGTGCAATAACACTCCTAAAGTTCAGTCTATTTTTAATTACCAAAAAAAAAAAAAAAAAAAGGCAGAGCATAGCATTGTTCTGTCACTGGTAGTGGGAGAAAGGGAGGATTTTTCTTCATCTTTAAATTTGATTGAATTTAAATCTCTATGTATGTAGTGGGTTTTGCTGTAATTGGAAGGGCAAATGGTTGTTTGCTCTTGCACTCTTGGGAGCCAATAGTGGTATTGATTAAACAAAAGCATTGCCACATGTTGGAGGATCTCAGAGTGCTTCAGGACTGATGGATGAAGGTTTGGACAATGTCATAATTTTCTTTGCTTTCCTCTCTGATGAGGAAGCTGAAGAAACTTTGTAAGGCTGATACTCAGGTAATGCTTGCTGGGACAGCTCCTGACCTTAGCAGTGATTCCCATGTTTATTCTCCACTTTGCCCCTCTCCCTGAGCTCTGTTTGGCTGCACTTGCACCAGGAAAATCTTCCTTGCCTGTGGCTGCTGTGGGGGTGCCAGCCCATGAGTTTCTGCAGTTCCTGTCCAGGCATGGATTTATGGGGAGAAAAGGGATGGGAGGAGGACAGTGGCTGTGTTTGGGTTGTGTGAGTGTCCTCTCCTTGACAGGTAGGTTAAAGAAAATGTTTAGCCAAGTGGTTTTTGCCACTTTCCGTTTTACTTGTGCATCAGCTCTTCCTTTGCATGAGAATAGAAATTAATTTTGTTTCAAGTCCTGGAGACCTGAAGACTTGCTGAATAGGTAGAAGTTTGTTCTATTTATAGGTTGCAGAATTTCTTTGTACAATAAACCAGTTTGTTTTAATTTAAACTATGTATTCAGCATATTTAGCTTAATTTTATTTAACTACAAGTTCGACATGTCTTTTTCATTGTTTTCTAAATTTGTGACATAAACCCAAAGTACAATGAAAAAATCAGACTAGACATTAAGAAACTTCATTTACCATTTTTAACATCAAATGTGGTGACTTGCATAGTTTATTAATTTTTACAGATGCCCAACTGTAAAAATAGGACAGCTTTGCAGTTCAGGCAAAGGCCTGATTTATGAAGACATATGCCTTTGTTGTTCTCCACAAGCAAAAATCAGCCTTTCATTAAAGAAAAAAACCCCAAAAATGCAAAGCAAGAGAGTTTCAATCAATCAGAATTGAAGTATTTTGCTCCTGTTTTGCATCAATAAATCCTGTATTAAAGGCAGAAAAGGCAGGATGGTTGAAGAAGGATTGGCAGGCAAGTTAGCAATGGTGTTCCTCACGGACTGGTCTCAAGCCTGATGTTAATCAAGGTATTGACTAATGATAGAGCAGAAATTAATGGGATTTGGAGGTGCCATCAAAAAAGGAAAACCAGGAGATCCCAGGAGAAGAATGACTGACTTTGGGACCATTTGTCTGTAAGCAAATGGGAGTTCTTGTAATGCAAACTCTGACAGAAAGCTGAGGGTTCTGTGTGGGAATTGGGATGTATTAATCAACCACAGGATAATTGTGATGTCCTGATGATAAAGATATGTCTGGGATCACATTTGTCACCTGAATTACTCCCACTGGTGACAAAGAAATGCGAATGCCACTGCAAGAGGTTTTAGTGAGGCATGGCTTAAAATGCATTCTGCATTCCTTGTCCACAGGAGAAAGATTGATTCCAGCTGGAAAAGGTGCAGCTGAGGGCATCTGCTAGAAATGATCTGGAGAACAGGGAATCCAGCTCCCAAAATGATTAAAGGAACCTGGATAGTGATGTGGTGACAAAAAAAGGCAGAGAAAAATTAGATTCCTCCTCTATAAATACACTGGTGTAAATACCAGAGAAGGAGAACAGTTATTTAAGTTAAATGACAATTCTGGCACAAGAACAAAAGGCTCTGAAAAAGTTTAGGCTGGAAAAGAGCAGAATAGCTTCAAACCAAGGGAGGTGCTTGAAGAGCCTTCTAATGGGAATTGTGTAAAGGGCTAAAAACCTGATTGCTGTGAAGATGGAGCCTGATAAATGTATTAATGGGATTATGCAATGTGGTTGGCTTCAGTATTAAGGGATCAGACTCTGGATTTCCGGTCCTGCGCTTTTGCAAATACACTTAAGAATCCTGCAGGTATGAAAAAAAACATGGAAGGTTTACATTTTAAGAAATATTTTCATTCTGATTCAGCTTGCGGTGGATTTTGCTGTTTCAAATGCACTAATAATTGAATTGGGTGAACTGTGGAAAGGAGGAAGTACCTTCTGAGCTGGGAAAATGCAGCAGCTGCCACCTGCTTCCTTATTTTAGCGGTCGGCTTAGGCAGCAGGCCTGTGCTACTTAGATATCTATTTTTTAAAATTTAAAGCCTTTTCTATAGTAAAGTTAGGCCTTGATATAGATTGTGCTCAAAACACTGATAATTATTTATTGTTATTTATGATTGTAGGGTGCTTTTTAAAAAACCTGCAGCACTTAAGGCACACGAGTGTTTATTATCGATCCCAGCGTTCTCATTATCGATCCCCGTTTTCCCCATTTACAAATAGTTCCCAGATTTCTGGTTGCTTTACTAAAATCCCAATAAATAAGACCAAGTGCCTTTTTGTCAGGAGGCCATGGTTATTTTATCAAAGACAGGTGCCAGGCTATTTTAGCACGGTGTAACTTAGATTTCATGGGCACTTTGTGCTCAGGATTTCCATGCTTTTTATGTTCTGATTCAGCCTCAGTTCTCCAGCCTTGTGTGCCAATGAGAGCTGAGTCTTCCCCATCCTCTGTCCTTAGGGATATTCTGCTTGGATGTCTCTGTGATTCCAGAGGCACACTGGAAATATGGGATGTCTGTGGTTATAGGAGAATTTCAGATGCACTTTCAGACGTGGCTGTGGGATGTCAGAGCTCACCATCCCTTCACCCCTGTGCTCTCTTCACTCAGCAGCAGCATCTCTATTCAGCCTGGGGGCTTGACCCTGACTATCTCCCATGTCCAGCGTGTTCTCCTCACTTCCCACGTGTGCTTCTTATTCACTTTCTCCATTCAGGATGTAAATGACAGATGGTTTTTCTTTTTTGGTTTCAAGGTCTTCTCATTGGAGCCTTTCAGCCATTCAGCCTCTCAAACTAGTTCGCTTCATTACCTCAACTTTTTGAAACTGAAAACCTCACGGACCTGCTTTTATTTTGCTTAAACTGAGTCAATTTGTAGAAAACAGGCTTGAATTGAGTGATCACAAGTGGCTTTTATTACAGCATCCTCACTATTTGCCAAAAGCCTCCCTCAGAATCACCTCTCGTTTGCTCAGTGCCTGTTTTGTTCTGAGGTCTGTTGGCTCTCACATCCCGGACTTACAGGGCCCCACTGTTGGTATTTGTTCTTCTTTCTATATCTGCAATTTAAGACTCCCTTATCAGCCAGTTCCTCAGAGTATTTCTTTTTCTCTCTAGCCATTTTTAAAAGCTCTTTGCACACATCCAAACCCAACGGTGGGGTCTCCAGTGGACCTCTAGCACAATCCCAGCAGACAGCCTTTTACAGCCTTTTCCCAAAGTGACTCTAATCCAGAGCGATCGTTTTATGCCTGCTATCGCTTTGGATTTTTAGCAAGCACAGATGATTCACTCAGCTCACAGAAAGAACTGTGGAACAGTGTCCCAAAAGATTATTTAAGTTTTGAGAGTGGATTTGGAGTGACTATGGGTGGTGTGCAGGCTGAAGGTCTGATTTGGGTGGGGGGCTTTGAGGGTGGGTGTTTTCCCCAGCCACCTGCAAAAGTATTTCCCAGCTGCCTTTACTACAGGATGATGATAATTTCTAACAGATTGTTTTTCTGACAAGGAAGAATTATCCCTGGTTTACATTTTGGGAGCTGGACCCAGGGAGAAATGGAACAGCTGGCTTAAACACACAGGTCTGTATGAGCAGAGTCTGTGCTCCCCCCGTTGTTTCAAGGACTCTCAGCAATCTGGCAGCCTGTCAAGGCCCCTCAAATTGGGTGGACTTGAGGGTGAGCTGAAGTGCTGGAGCATCAGAGCCTCGAGTCTGGTGCAACAAAGGACACGCTGAAAACGATGCTTTTGTACTTTATCCAACTGCTTGGTTTGCAGTCACTTTTAATTTAAGTTTAGACATTGCTGAGTGCTTAATTAAAACAAAAAAGTGCCTTTGGTAGACAAGAGTGTAATGCCCGAGTTGTGCCACAGTTACAATGTGTAGGTGTTTGGGGACTGTGTTATAGACAAGCAAAATGATTGTTTCTTTTTAACTTCTGTTTAAATACAGTTCAAATGATGGAATATTTAGTAGAGCAGAATAAGCTGATGCCTGCCAGCTTTTTCATAGCAGTGGTTACCAGATGTGCCTGTATTTAGAACCCCACCATCTGTTCCAGGGTGGAGGTTGGGGCTAGTCAAGGTATTTGGATGTGTCTTCCTCCTTGGGTATCTCTGGAAAACTTCAAAGCATCTGTGCTGGGATGAAGGGGAAGCATGGTTGGCTGTAATACTCCAGGAATTCAAGGGAATTTTCCAGAAATGCAGCTGATTCCCAAGTGCAGCAGGGTTTGGAAGGGGAAGGAGCCTTGAGGAGAGAGGCAGTGCTGGTATTTTGTGTCGTTGCTCAGCCATTGCCAAGATCCAGTTGGAGTTTTGCTTGGCTGTCACCAGGCTGGGTGCTGCTTCCTGCTTTGGATTCCATCTTTCCTAAGAGTCCGTGAAATTTCCAGGAGTATTGCAATATGGAACTTTCTTAATGGGATTTAAAAAATTATTTCTGTAGGTAAGTTTTATTTAGATATGTTTTAGATAATTTCTTTTGGTGCTGGACTGGTGTAGAATTAGTGTGAGCTGTAGCAGAGCAAGGGGAGGGAAATCTGCTCTACCTTTACCCTCTTCCACCATGTCCAGCTCCCCCAAAGGCAGGAGTGGCCCATGACACTGAAATTAACTTTTGGTCATTTTGGGGATGGGGAAAACCATATTTTAATCAACAAACTACTTGTGAAAAATACTCACCTAGTAGTGGTAACAGCCTTTGGTTGGCAGTGATCTGGGAAGGAGGGAAAGCTACACGTGTCTGAATCCATCCAGAATCTCATGGTTTATTTGTCACCACTGTCTTCATCTCTCAGAACTTAAAGAATTGTTGCTGAAATAGGAAAAAGAGCCTTTTAGAAAGCTGCTTGTGAAGAAAAGAACTCACAGTGGTTATGAATGGTTTTATAAACAAGGCATTGTGGTAATGGGGTTGGAACAAGATTTTTAAGGTCCCTTCCAGCCCATACCACTACGTGATTCTGTGATAATACAGTCATTTAATTAATTTATCTAGAATGTTTGTCCCTAATCAAGCATGTGGCAGTACAATTCGACATACTCAGAGTGTGACCCATAATATTCCACCCCAAACAAAAGTTTCTACTCCATTTCTTGCCCGATGATTCTTCTTTTACAAAGCCAGGTGAAATAAATCCAGTAGCTGTGTCCTCATTAACAAGGGAACAGATATTTCTTTTCCTCATCCCATTTAAGCACCAGGCAGTGTCCTCCAGGATCTTGCCAAAAGCTTCCACTACTTTTATAAGCTTATTTTCTTTTGCTATCAGGAGCTGGTTCCTCTGTGCTGGATGCTGACTGTTCATTGTGTTTGCTCTTTGGATCCCAGCTGGGGCTGCGCCAGGTCCAAAGCAGAATTAGGATTTGGGAGGGAAGGGTCTGTGTGTCCATTCCTGTGCTGACTTTTCCTTTCCTTCTCCTGCCAGGAGATACTGCTCCTGGGTGTTTCATTTCATGTTCCAGCCCTTGCAATGCTTTATGGCCAGCAGTGGGGTGCATTGTCACAATACTCCTGGTGCCCACGGGGTCTTCAAAGAGCTTTATTTAACTGTACTGAGATGCCTTTACCTACCACTGAAATGCAGCTACTTAAGCTGCAAAAGCCTGGCAGCTGCTCCAACAGCAGGAGCATGACCAGGCCAGTGCTTTTTTTGTCATGAAGTAAGGGAAGGGGAAAAAAATTCCATATCCATTAAAAAACTGCAGGGAAAATGTAAATTGTCAGAATATAATTACCTGAACTGGAGTTTGGCCAGCATTGTAGATTAACATTTCCTCTCGTGAAGCCGTGGGATACCTGATGGCCAAAAGCAGTCGGAGTCTCAGCAGGATTAAAAACTGAGCTTTGCTGTGTAGTTGTTCCATAGTGGCTGAGAGATGGAGATAATCTATTTAGCACCTACAGCACCCTGGGGCTAAAAAGTGGCTGAATCCTCTGAAATCCGATAGGAGTGTCTGAGGTTAAGAGTGCGGTCTGAAAACATTCCATGGAACTTGTAAAATCCGCAGATGGTCCGACCTTGGTGCCGTCTGCTGTGGAAAAGGAGGAGAAAGAGATTAAAAAAGATGTACCAAAAAGATTGCAGCAGGGAAAAGATGGAAGCTCAGGGTCCTCCCTGCCACCGTTGTTCCATGTTTTTCTGAGGTTTATTTCAGGCCATGGAAGTGTGCCATGGAAATGTGCATTAGCTGGCTCTGAAACTCCTTAATACCTGCCTGCAATGAGTCAATGGAATTTAGAGCAGATTGGAGACACTGGGATGTAAGCCATGCTCAGGAGGAAGTGAGGTGAGGAAGAGGGAATATGGTGGGGGAAAGGAAAAGAGGAGAAGTGGGGCCCATGTACGTGGAGAGGACACAAAGGTGTGATGGCATTCACTGTGTTCAGCTACAGCGGCCCAGTGCAGAGGAACTTGAAAGGTAATAAATACTAAGTGAGGTTCCCAGCCTGAAATTATACGGATGTGTCTAAAGAAGTTCTGTCTGCAGAATCCCACACTGGTTTGGTTGGAAGGGACCTTAAAGCTCCTCCAGTGCCACCCCCTGCCATGGGCAAGGACAGCTTCCACCACCCCAGGTTGCTCCAAGCCCCATCTCCAACCTGGCCTTGGACATTTCTAGGGATGGGGCAGCCACAGCTTCTCTGGGTATTCCATTCCAGGGCCTCACCACCCTCAGAGGGAAGAATTTCTTCCTGAAAGTTGAACAGAAGGCCAGGATCTAAACTGTGGCTGCTTTTTAGGTGGCTTTGCTTTACATTTGCACGTTTCCCTACAGCAGGATTAGTGTTTTTAGTCCTCCACCCTGTCAGCTTCAACTCAAGGTCACCACGGAGTTTCCTCGTCTCTAACAGGATTGGCAGTGTGAATTGAGTCTGTACCTTTGGGAAAACAGGTTTGGAAGCTGACAGGAGTGAAAGGCTTTTCCTTGCCAGGAAAGTGTCGAGCAACTTTATTGGCAACTTATTTTCTTGTTTAAATAATTATTAATCATAGATTATAGACCCTGCCCTTAAGAATCCATTTCTGATGTGGAAATTTTACATCTATATGAGAAATAAAAGCCCAGATGGCAGAAAAGGTGGGAAATGAGGGTATTTGAATACAGTAATTTTTCTTTTGGGATAAGCAGAAGGCAGCAGAGCAGTGGATTTTTCACTTGGTAGAAGGGAAGCTAAAAACTCCTCTTTAAAACCAATTCCTGTAAGAGGAAGAAGGGGAAACACACAGAGAAGGGGATTAAATCTGAAGGTGTCTCTGTCAGTATAATCTTGTAATAGCCTTGATAGTGCTTCCTGAAAGGGAGACTTGCCAGACCGACTACTGATCCTGACAGCTTCTTTTCTTTTGGGAGTTGGGAGAAGAATTGTTCTCCTGAGTTCTCTGAAGTGATTCTCCACTGGTGTTTCCTCCTCAGTGAGGACCTGAAGGGAATAAGGGAATGATTGTCCCCCTGTTTCTTCCTGCAGAGCTCCAAGTAGATCAGGGTGGAATACAAAACCCCCGAGCTATGGCATGGTGGGAACAGATGTGTGTGGTAGGACAACGTGGGTGTGTTCAGTGATTCGAATGTTAATTTAGCCTTTCTACTGTGCCACAGTCATAGTCTTTTTTAAATTTTTGTCCTGATAAAATATAAAAAGTATTGTTTCTCCTTTGAACCTGCAGTACCTATTCCTGCCCTTCCGTACAGCGCGTTCCCTGCAGCGAGATTGGATTTTTTATTGTTTATCAAAGGGCAGACCTGTGCCCCCGCCTCACCCCTCGCTGGTTTTTCATCTCAGAACAAAAGTTAGTTTCTCCTTGCATTCTTTACACATGTGTAAATGACTGTTAAAAAGTGCAGAGTGATGGAAAAGTGGTTTTTCACCGCTTTGAAGTGCTCATGTTTTATTAAAGCTGAGATTCTTGGAGCTTTTTGGCCAGAAACACACCACCCTCTTTACTCCTGGAGATAAACCCCCATTTCTCTCTGTGAAAAACTCTCTAATTCCCCGTAAGTTGTCATATTGTGTGTTTTAGTGTAGGATTTGATTGCCATAGATACAAATGCCTTTCATGGAACTCCTAATACATAAAATTAGAATGCATAAACAGAGGACTGGACCTGTGCGACGTGGTTTGGTTGTGAGAAGATGCTGGCACTGTTACTTGCCTTTCCCCCCTCCTTTATTTCTTTATTGCTTTCCCCCCCCCTCTTTTGCTTCAGTTACCATCTGTTGCATGCTAAGTTTGGTACTTGCTTCTTTCTACATGGCTCCTCTGACTTCACAACATTTAACTACTGATGCTGTTCACGCCAACCCTCCAGCGTAGATCTTGATGTTATTTTGTAACTAACTCCGGACCATAGTGGTATTTTAGTATCTGCGATCAGTTTCCCATAACACACTTTTTTTGCTAACCCCTTTTACCAGGAGGCACCTGGACATCTCTCAGCGGGCCAGTGGCAACCACTGCGTCCACATCACTATAGGGCTGAGGCATGATGGTGCTCCATCCTCACGGAGTTCTTGGGGGATACAAAGCACTGCATGGACAGTCTGAGCTCCAGGGAGACACTCTGGTTTTAGGGGACACACAAAGCTGCTTGCCCACAGGGCCGGGCTGCGACTGCCCCTTGGAGGCAGCATCGCACCCTGCCAACATGGCGGCTCCTTCATGAGGGGCGCGGAGGGTGTGAGGGACGGGGCGCGCCCGCCTTTTAGGCGGGAAAACGCTCCCGGGCGCAGTGCGCGTGCGCAGTGGCGAGAGCCGAGCTGGGGGAAGCTTCGGCTGTTCCCGGCAGGTTCCGGAGGCGAGAGTCTCGCTGCTCCCCGCCCTCAACCCTTCGGATATCTCCGCCCCCGCTTCGCCTATCTCCGCCCCCGCTTCGGCTATCGCCGCCTCTCTTCGTTAAGTTCCGCCGCCACTTCGGCAACTTCCGCCGGTTCGGTCGGAAATGGCCGAAGACGTGCGAGACCCAGCGGTTTAAGGGGAGAAGACCGGCCGGCTTCTCGGAATAAACCAACTGTGTCCGGCCCGTGGGGGGGGGAGCAGGGGAGGGCGGACAGAGTGGGAAGACGAGGCAGCGGCTATGGCTCCCCCCCCAGCCACTCGCGGCTCCGCTGGGAGGGCGAAGTGAGGGCGCCGAGAGGTAGGAGTGGACCGTACCATGCGCGGGGAGAGGGGGAGGAAGGTGGGAGAGCGGTAACCCCCCCCCCCCGAACCCCCCCCGCGGCAGCCCGTGGGGCCGGGTAAGGCGGGAATGGTATAGTCCGGGGGAAGCCCCCTGGAGCGGCGGCGTGGGGGGGGGGCTCGGTTGGGGCGTCCCTGAGGGGCTGTAGGGGGGCGCGGGGTCCCTGAGGGCCGGAGGAGCTCTGAGCGGGGGTCCCTCAAGGCTGGGGGAGCCGTGAGCGGGGATCCTTCAGGGCTGGAGAGAGAGCTATGAGCGAGGATCCTTCAGGGCTGGAGGCACGGTGGGGAGAGGTTCCTGAGAGCTGGGGGGGGTCTGTGAGGGGGTCGCTTAGGGCTGGAGGTTTGTGAGGGGGTCGCTCAGAGCTGGGGGCACGGTGGGGAAAGGTTCCTGAGAGCTGGGGGGGGGGGGTCTCTGAGGGGGGTCCCTCAGGGATGGAGGTTTGTGAGGGGCGTCCCTCAGTGAGGGGGTTTCTGAGGGGGCTCTCTCAGGGATGGAGGTTTGTGAGGAGGGTCCCTCAGGGCTGGGGGTTTGTGAGGAGGGTCCCTCAGGGATGGGATTTTGTGAGGGGGTCCCTCAGGGATGGGATTTTGTGAGGGGGTCCCTCAGGGCTGGGGGTTTGTGAGGGGGCTCCCTCAGGGATGGAGGTTTGTGAGGGGGGTCCCTCAGGGATGGAGGTTTGTGAGGAGGTCCCTCAGGGCTGGGGGTTTGTGAGGGGGGTCCCTCAGGGATGGAGGTTTGTGAGGGGGCTCCCTCAGGGATGGAGGTTTGTGAGGGGGGTCCCTCAGGGCTGGGGGTTTGTGAGGGGGTCCCTCAGGGATGGAGGTTTGTGAGGGGGGTCCCTCAGGGATGGAGGTTTGTGAGGGGGTCCCTCAGGGATGGAGGTTTGTGAGGAGGTCCCTCAGGGCTGGGGGCTCCTTCAGGGCTGGTGAGGCTGCGAGGAGAGTCCCTCACCTTATGGCATGAGAGAAGCATTGTGGGGATGTCACACTGCAAGGGGAGACCCCCGCAAGGCTGGGAGAGCCCCTCAGGGCTGGTGGGCTGTGAGAGTCCCTCACGGCATGAGGGGCACTGTGGGGGTCTCACAGAGTGAGGGACACTGTGGAGGCGTCCCCACAAGCCTGGGGACCCTCATGGCAGGAGGGCTGTGGTGCCCAGGTGCTGCTGACAGGCTGCAGCCTTCCTGCCCTGTCCTCCCTCCTGCATCCAGCAAGGATCCTGAGACCTTCTTGTCCCACCTGTGGATCCCAGTGTTTCAGGGACCGTCACATCCACCCGGGCCAGTGCAGTCCCATTTCTCCCACGCTGAGTTGTGCTCCCTGTGGTTCTTGCTGGGGTTCTGCCTTGTGAGCTGGTGAGGACAGCAAGGACGAGGCTGCCCTTGCTCTGGGCTTCTTAGTGTGGCTGGTATTGCGCTCCTGTGAGTTATGTACTAAAGTTGAGGTCTGTGTTATTCTTTTTTCCCAGCTGTTTTCCCCACATGAGGTCCCTTCCTGCTCAAAAAACATCGGGGTCTTCACCAAAAATTTTACCTGTGTGGTGAGACTACCTTAATGCTGACAGGCTGATGCCCCGTTACGCTGGTCCAAACCCAAACAATTTGGAGCCTGAAGGGGCTGGAAATGGTTCAAACGGTATTAAGGATTCACAGAGATGCTGAGAAGCACTTTAGATAAGCTGTTCTGTTGCTGTGTGTGTGTTAAAATCCAAGCACTGACCAGTTTCTGACCTCTTGTTGCTTTTATGTGAGTCTGATAGACCGCGTGCGTTGATACCGTGATATGATAGCTTTAAAGTGCCTGCGTTTCTTGTGCTGCAAGCCTCACATGTGTGCGAAGAAGATTAAGTAACTTTGTTTCCTGAGAGGAGTGTCACATGCAGGTGATTATCTGAGATATTTCTGTTCTCATGGAGAAATCTATGATATCCGAGATAGTAACATCTTGGAACGTGGGTTGGCGGCTTTTATCAAGTACTGAGTAATCTTAAACTCGTTTCTATGCAGAAATAGCAGCAGAAATGAACCACAGTCTGATTATGTGGTGATTTCTCTCCCCCTGACAAATCCCTTAACTTCGCGAACCATCTGAGAGCCCAGTTGTTATCATGCAGTGTTATCTGTACCCACTCAGGCCTTTGGGATGCCTCTGCTTTTCCATTTCTCCTTCCAGAAATGGAAGTTTGCATGGCTTCAGCTCGGTGTTCAGGGATTCTGGAGCTGGGATAATTGCCTGCCTTCATTGAGCAAATTTTTCCGGCGGTTCAGCTGTGGTACAGACAGTTCTTGAACTTCTCGATGTCGTGTTGCAGAAGGGAAGTCCAGAGCAGTTTTCTGGAATTCTCTGATTTTTCAAGTGGGGACTGTTAGCTCTTGTGTTTGTTTACACGTGAGGATGGATTTTGGCAGTTGTCAAGTCAGAGCAGAAGCAGCAAACGCTGGGAACAAGTAAAACATGATTGTTGAATTGCCTTCACTTAGGCTCAACAATACGCGGCAAAATTGGAGGTTTGTTTGTGTGCTGTTCAGATGGCCTGGGAAAGATATCATCATCATCATCATCATCATCATCATCATCATCATCATCATCATCTTCCCTTGAATATTTGTGGATCTCTGGGACTGTTTAGCTGATGAGTTGGATGTTGTCGATGCATTCCCAAGTTTTGTTTGCTTATGGGGAACCAGAGCCCTTCCTGAGCCTGCTTCCCACGGCTGTTAATTCTTGAAATGCCACGACACCTTCAGCTTAAGTTTTTAGTGTCTCTCTCCTTCTGGCTGTGAATATTTTGTGTGTATTCGTTGTTTTTCCCTTCCAGTCTCTGTTGCCTGACTTTTTCTCCTTGCTCTTGGACTCCTGTCACCTCTCCCAGTTGCCTTGCCTGTTTTCCCTGGGCATTCCTCCTGCTGCCCACAGTAATGTTTTCACCAGGCTGGGGATTGCAGCTAACCACAGCTGTTACCTGTTTGATGCCAAGAGCACGGCAGCCCTTTGTGAATTGGTTCCTGCTCCAGAGACAATTTTTCTGCTTTGGAGACCCCACAGGAGCAGTGAACTGGAAGGGACCTCATGGTCATTGGCTCCTGTCCCATCACCAGAGATTTTTCCTGCAATCTGTGCTAAATACCTTTATCTTTTGAGAAGAAGCAGACTGTGAACATTTTGAAGCAGCTCCTAACTCTGGGTGGAGTATTTGGTGTTACTCCTAATGAGCAAAACCCCCAACAAGCAAAATATTGGGGTGTTTTTGTTGTTTTCATGTGAAAAAGACACGTGTAACTCATAGGCTTGTTCAGATATGAGGCTCTATACTGAAAAGACAAAAAAATCTCTGCTGCTCTGTGCTTGGGGAAAGCATTCCCATGGGATTTGGGGCATGCAGCTGGCGCCTCCAGTTGTCTCCTACAACCCGTGCTGACAGAGGCTGTGCTTGCTGGGCTAAAGCTAGCCCGGCTATGAGTTGTGGGGCTGCAATCCTCAAAAGCCAAATTTTCTTCTCAGGGAACACCTGAAAGTGCTGTTCACCGGGGCTCGTCGTGCTTGAGTTTGGCTCTTGCTTGGCACATGCAGATGGTGGTGGTGGTGGATGCTGCCTGAGAAGAGGTGCAGAGCCAGTTTGAGGTTTTGGGGTTTGTTTAGGAAGGATAAGGACAGAAGCTTGTGCAGCTCATCGATCCCTGGGCTGCCTGGGCGTAGGAAGCCTGGCCCACCGGGTAAATTGATGTTATTCCAGCACTTGCAGGGCCAGTTTTGAAGTGCAAATTGAAATCCCAGTTTCTGTGAAGTCATTGCTGTTTTGTTAATTGGTGCCTGTTACCGGCAAGAGCAGTTTAGAGGTCTGACTAATCCATCTGGGATGAAAGAGGGCAGGTTTGGGTTAGATTTTAGGGAAGAATCTTTGCTGGGAGGGTGGTGAGGCCTTGGCACGGAATTCCCAGAGAAGCTGTGGCTGCCCCTGGATCCCTGGAAATGTCCAAGGCCAGGCTTGGATCAACCTGGGATGGTGGAAAGCGTCCCTGCCCATGGAATGGTGGAACTGGGATGAGCTTTAAGGTCCCTCCCAACCCAAACCATTCTGGGATTTGATGATCTGTCCCTGCTAATTGGTGGTAAATGGATAATGGTTTCTCAGGGCTATGTTGACATAACCAATAACACTACAAAGTGATCTGTTCCTCAAGGGTAAAATGGAGTGAACTACAGAACATTGAGACTTATAAATCAATCAAATCAATCCTGTATGGGGTTTTTTTTTGGGTGGGACAGAACCCTAAACCTCCAAACCAGCAGTTCCACTAATGGACATAAGGACTGGTTTTAAAGCACATATTCTTAATGAGTCTCAGATTTTCTGCTCTTACACTCAGCTCCTTAAATGACTGGAATTTTGTTGCCTGGAGTCTGTGTTTTCTCTGCTGTCCTCTGCCCTCCCCTCCCTGTGAATTTTGGTGCATTAAGAAAATGTGCCGTATTTTCTAATGCAAATGTCTGCCTGTGAGTGCTTTCAGAACATGGGATTAACCCCTGGATTCTAAGAAACACTTTCAAGTTTCTTCTAACAGGAAATGTTAAGAACATTCCCCAGTGCAAAAGTAACATTTTTATTCCCCTGCTTTGCACAGTGCCCAGCTGTTTGGTCTTTTACCTGTCTTGTCTTGTAAAATGCTTTCTTTTATGGTTCAAAATACTTCCAGGTATCTTCTCATGTGACTTTAGTCTTAGGGACAGTGACAGTGCAGGCAGCCTGAGGTTTGTTTTCCTTCCTGTTGTGTTTTGGTACCAGCGTTGCCTGAAGTGTGGGCTCCAACATCTGCCTCTGGGTGAGCTGTTTTTGTGTTCAGTGTAACAAAGTCATCTCAAATCTGTGCCGGGATATTTGGCATCAATGGAATCATCTGGAAGTGAGTTCTGTTTGTTTAAAGGCCAGAGTGCCACAGAGCAGGAAGTGCATTGCTCTGCCCATGCATTGCCTTCCTCAGGGAACACTGAGGAACATTTTATTCCCCTGCTTTGCACAGTGCCCAGCTGCTTCCTCCTTTACCTGTCTTGTCTCATAAAATGCTTTCTTTTATGGTTCAAAATACTTCCAGGTATCTTCTCGTGTGACTTTAATCTTAGGCACAGTGACAGTGCAGGCAGCCTGAGGTTTGTTTTCCTTCCTGAAGTGTGGGCTCCAACATCTGTCCCTGGGTGAGCTGTTCTTGTGTTCAGTGTAACAAAGTCATCTCAAATCTGTGCCGGGATATTTGGCATCAATGGAATCATCTGGAAGTGGGTTCTGTTTGTTTAAAGGCCAGAGTGTCACAGAGCAGGAAGTGCATTGCTCTGCCCATGCATTGCCTTCCTCAGGGAACACTGAGGAACATTTTATTCCCCTGCTTTGCACAGTGCCCAGCTGCTTGGTCCTTTACCTGTCTTGTCTCATAAAATGCTTTCTTTTATGGTTCAAAATACTTCCAGGTATCTTCTCATGTGACTTTGATCTTAGGGACAGTGACAGTGCAGGCAGCCTGAGGTTTGTTTTCCTTCCTGTTGTGTTTTGGTACCAGCACTGCCTGAAGTGTGGGCTCCAACATCTGCCTCTGGGTGAGCTGTTCTTGTGTTCAGTGTAACAAAGTCATCTCAAATCTGTGCCGGGATATTTGGCATCCATGGAATCATCTGGAAGTGAGTTCTGTTTGTTTAAAGGCCAGAGTGCCACAGAGCAGGAAGTGCATTGCTCTGCCCATGCATTGCCTTCCTCAGGGAACACTTCTTGACAGGTTGGGTACTTTGTAAATCCAGACAAAGAAATGATGAATTCAAATTTGGATGCTTAATGTGAAAATTGGCTTCTCTGCTTATAAAAACAATATAATTAAAACCATCCAACATCCTCCATTACTGTCCCATCAACACATCTCCATTTCCAACCTTCTGGGCCTGGATTTGATGGAATGGAGCACGTCACTGAACGTGGGAAAAGCTGCTTTATCTTTCCCCCCGTGGCCCAGCGCCTCTGCACCGTGCGTAACGCGGGAGCGCTCGGGGCTGGGGTTCGTGCACGTCTCTCAGTGCTTCTATTACAGGCACGAGGAAGTCATTATGCTGCAGGTCTGCTCTGTGGAGGCACTCAGTGGGAAGTGATGTGTTCTGGATTGTGTTGGTGGGGTGGGGAGTGGAGGATATGCTGGGGAGTGCTGCTGACACGCAGATGATGCCTGGAAAAGGTTGGCGTGGAAGCGTTGGAGCTTGTGATGAGAAGAAGCTGCCAAACAAGTGGGGAGCCTCAGAGTTGAGAGCAGAGCCTAAATATATAAAGAAATGCTGTGAGCCTCTTTCTGAGGGGTCTGGAAAGTCTAAGCAGAGCAGTCCTGAATTCCCTACCAGAGCCTTTCTGTTTGCAGGGAAACTTGTGAGGGTCTGCAAGTAAAATAAGTTGGAAACCTTTGATATAAGTTGGATCACCCTGGGATGGGGAAAGTGTCCCTGCTCATGGCAGAGGGTGGATGGGATGAGCTTTAAGGTCCTTCCCAACTTAAACCATCACACGTCAAAGCTGTGATGTGTGACCAGAAGGTGGGCAGAAGTCAGGACAGTACGATCTTGTCTTCCTCATTTAGAGATAATTTGCTGATCATTTGATCCAGGAGCCCGTTGACTCCCAGAAATGCATTGTACATCTAATAATACACGTCAGGGAACAGGTTAGCATCGTTCTCAGATAATTAATAAAGATAGCACTTCCATAGCAAGTAGGAAGGAAAAAAACCAACCCGTGCATTGTTTAGCTCAGATATTTCTTTCCTGAGGCATCTCTCCTGGGAAGACCTTGGTGCTTCTAAATGAATCTGCCGCCTACCTTGTGTACCATCATTTTAATGTGGGGATTGAGGAGGAGCCAGCTATTGGAAAAGCAGCCAGAGATGGATGCCCTGGAAAGGTGCCACTAATTACTGTGGCATCTGACAATTAGCTGTTAAGCCTTTCCTTGCAAAGTTCTCAACGGTGCATCCAGAAACAAAAACAAGGACTTGGAGAAAGGGGAGAGCTGTCCTTGTACTCATCTTGTGGGGTGGTTGTTAAAAGCAGGAGGTGGAGCTGATTCTGAGATTGTTCCCTTCCAGCAGAGCAGGGCAGATTTGATGGACCCTGAAGCATTTTGGTTTTTTTTGCTGCTGGGCTCTGTGATAGTCCACAAACTTCTTACACTCCTTACCTTTAAAACAGGTTTGAGGCTGCCATTCTTCACAGGGAAAGCTGTAAATTCGTAACATCTTCAAAGTGTCATTGTTGATGTGAATCTGAGAATTTTTAACAAAAATCAAGATGTAATAAAAAAAGATTCAAAGAAATCCTGCAGTTGGTTTCTTGCATTTGCCTCCAGGGTCTTCTGACTCTGTTTTTACTTTGTGGCAGTGATGAATAGCAGGAAGCCTTTTGCCAGTGTCTCAAGGGTGTAGTTAGTTAGGAGTAACGATTGAGCTGGAGCTGGCAGGTACCTCAAGGTTTTTGTACACAAGCTGATCTCCCTCCATCCCTCAGGGATCAGACCTGCTCTTTCTCTGGAAATGACTTTTACGTTGTTGGGACAATGATGATTTTGATTAGAAAGGCCAAGCTACAGAATTATTTCTCCCTATTCAAACGAGATGTTGGGGAAGATGTTTTGGCGTGCGCTGTTCGGCTGAGCTTGTGTTTCAGGTGCCATTGCTCAGGTGGCAGTGCCAGGAGCATCTCCATGGGTAGTTTATAGCAGCATGACCCAGGCTTTGCTCTGACTCGTGTTTCTGTGTAATTCCTTTGCCTTGGAAGGAGAGCCCTGGAATGTGCAGGCAGATCTGGTGCCTGTGTCCCTGCGCATCTCTGATCTCTGCTGCGTGCGCCGACACGCGAGCCCTGGCTCCCAGCAGCTCTCCCTGGGACACAGTGGCAGCTGCTGGACAAATGCAATGGAGCAAGTGTTATAAAAAGAACCAAAGTGAATTTCCTCTCCTCCAAACTGATTAAAGCAGGAGCAGTATTGGGAATGCTTCTTGTGAGCTCGGTGTTCCCATGCAGGGGAGTCTCGCTTGGACACTTTGCTGTCCCTGTGCCTATTCTTAGCCTGTTTACCAAAAGCTGTTGTATGTGCATCGAGAGATCTCCCTGTTCAGGCTGTTCGTGTGTTTATGTGGAGTCTTTTGAGGAGAGAGGGAATTATATCCAAGCTTTTCTGTCACCTCCTCCTCCTTCTGCTCAGGATATGCAGGTTAACGTTTCCATAGTGTCTGAGTGTATGGCAGTGTCTGTGAGGCAGGGAAGTACTCCCTGGTACTTGTTGACATTGACCTTTGAATTTGAGATTTGTGACATGGGTGAACTGATTTCACAGCCTGCTGCTTGAAGGGGTGGCCTTGGTCCCTCTCCCTCTCTCAGCTCTGCAGTCCCTGTCTTTCAGATGATGCCTCAGTGAAGTTTGAAAATCCAACAGCAAACTGCTTGAGGGATTTTTGGTAGGAGATGGGGAGTCCCCTTAGTGGTAGGGAGCACAAGGCAAGGGCTGGTTTCATGCTGGAGTGTCCTTGGAGGGGGATCAGAGAATAGTTTAGATTGGAAAAGCACTTGGAGATCATGGGATCCAACCATCCCCCAGCACTGCCAAGGCCACCACTGCCCCATGTCCCCAGGTGCCACATCCACAGGGCTTTTAAATCCCTCCAGGGCTGGAGACTCCCCCCTGCCCTGGGCAGCTGTGCCAGGGCTGGACAGCTCTTAAAGTGAAGAAATTCCTTGTTATCCAACCTGAGCCTGCCCTGGCCATTCCTCTCATCCTGTCCCTGTTCCTGGGAGCAGAGCCCGATCCCACCTGGCTTCCCTGTCCCATCAGGGAATTCCAGAGAGGGAAAAGTTCTCCCCTGAGCTTCCTTTCTCCAGGCTGAGCCCCTTTCCCAGCTCCCTCAGCCCCTCCTGGTGCTCCAGCCCCTTCCCCAGCTCCATTCCCTTCCCTGGACACCCTCCAGCCTCTCAGTGTCCTTCTTGTCCCAGAAGTGTCAAAAGGACCTCGGAAGGTGCCCCAGCAGTGCCCTGGCCCTGCTGCCCCCTCAGAGCAGGCACAGTCCAGGTGCCACTGGCCTCTCTGCCCACCTGGGCACACCTGGGCTCGTGGCCACCTGCCTGTGGGCCACCTCCCCCAGGTCCTTTTCCAGCCCCTTTCCCTGGCAGTCACAGGAATGGCCGGTGAGAAATGGGCAGTGGGACAGTGCCACGGCCGCTGTGCTGTGTCAGGGAGCTGTCCCTGCACCCTTTTCTCTTCCCTGCAGCCCCAGGGTGTGCTCCCTTTATCTATCCTGCACCCTTTTCTCTTCCCTGCAGCCCCAGGGTGTGCTCCCTTTATCTTTCCTGCACCCTTTTCTCTTCCCTGCAGCCCCAGGGTGTGCTCCCTTTATCCTTCCTGCACCCTTTTCTCTTCCCTGCAGCCCCAGGGTGTGCTCCCTTTCTCTTTCCTGCACCCTTTTCTCTTCCCTGCAGCCCTGGGACACAGTGGCAGCTGCTGGACAAATGCAATGGAGCAAGTGTTATAAAAAGAACCAAAGTGAATCTCCTCCAAACTGATTAAAGCAGGAGCAGTATCGGGAATGCTTCTTGTGAGCTCGGTGTTCCCATGCAGGGGAGTCTCGCTTGGACACTTTGCTGTCCCTGTGCCTATTCTTAGCCTGTTTACCAAAAGCTGTTGTATGTGCATCGAGAGATCTCCCTGTTCAGGCTGTTCGTGTGTTTATGTGGAGTCTTCTGAGGAGAGAGGGAATTATATCCAAGCTTTTCTGTCACCTCCTCCTCCTTCTGCTCAGGACATACAGGTTAACGTTTCCATAGTGTCTGAGTGTATGGCAGAGTGTCTGTGAGGCAGGGAAGTACTCCCTGGTACTTGTTGACATTGACCTTCGAATTTGAGATTTGTGACATGGGTGAACTGATTTCACAGCCTGCTGCTTGAAGGGGTGGCCTTGGTCCTCTCCCTCTCAAGCTCTGCAGTCCCTGTCTTTCAGATGATGCCTCAGTGAAGTTTGAAAATCCAACAGCAAACTTTTGAGGGATTTTGGTAGGAGATGGGGAGTCCCTTAGTGGTAGGGAGCACAAGGCAAGGGCTGGTTTCATGCTGGAGTGTCCTTGGAGGGGATCAGAGAATAGTTTAGATTGGAAAAGCACTTGGAGATCATGGGGTCCAACCATCCCCCAGCACTGCCAAGGCCACCACTGCCCCATGTCCCCAGGTGCCACATCCACAGGGCTTTTTAAATCCCTCCAGGGCTGGAGACTCCCCGCCCTGGGCAGCTGTGCCAGGGCTGGACAGCTCTTAAAGTGAAGAAATTCCTTGTTCTCCAACCTGAGCCTGCCCTGGCCATTCCTCTCATCCTGTCCCTGTTCCTGGGAGCAGAGCCCGATCCCACCTGGCTTCCCTGTCCCATCAGGGAATTCCAGAGAGGGAAAAGTTCTCCCTGCAATTCCTTTTCTCCAGGCTGAGCCCCTTTCCCAGCTCCCTCAGCCCCTTGCTCCAGCCCCTTCCCAGCTCCATTCCCTTCCCTGGACACCCTCCAGCCTCTCAGTGTCCTTTTTGTCCCAGAAAAAAAAAAAGGACCTCGGAAGGTGCCCCAGCAGTGCCCTGGCCCTGCTGCCCCCCAGAGCAGGCACAGTCCAGGTGCCACTGGCCCTCTGCCCACCTGGGCACACCTGGGCTGTGGCCACCTGCCTGTGGGCCACCTCCCCAGGTCCTTTTCCAGCCCCTTTCCCTGGCAGTCACAGGAATGGCTGGTGAGAAATGGGCAGTGGGACAGTGCCACGGCTGTTGTGCTGTGTCAGGAGCTGTCCCTGCACCCTTTTCTCTTCCCTGCAGCCCCAGGGTGTGCTCCCTTTATCTATCCTGCACCCTTTTCTCTTCCCTGCAGCCCCAGGGTGTGCTCCCTTTATCTTTCCTGCACCCTTTTCTCTTCCCTGCAGCCCCAGGGTGTGCTCCCTTTATCCTTCCTGCACCCTTTTCTCTTCCCTGCAGCCCCAGGGTGTGCTCCCTTTATCCTTCCTGCACCCTTTTCTCTTCCCTGCAGCCCCAGGGTGTGCTCAGGACCCAGGAGGGCGATTTAATGAATTAGGTGATTTAATGAATTAGGTGAACACGCTGAATGGACAAGAATAGTTGGCTGTTGTATACGACTATGAAGGTCACCAGAATCAGATGCTCGTTTTTCAGCTCCTGGGTGCAGCAGAGCTTTGTGCTGACACAGGCAGTTCCTGTCAGTGGGGCTGGAGTGGCACTGAGAGAAGAAAATGCCACGTTTTGAAGGTTCTTGCTAGCGAGACGACTGGAAAAATGTGCATTGGGTACAAATTTGTCAGACTTTGGGGCTTCTTTTTATTGCCTGACTTTTTATGCTGATGTCTCTTTGTTATGAATTCTGCTTTTCTGTTTTGAGAAGTGAAATTAATAACGTCCCTTACTTCCTGTCCAGTGGGAAGGAATGTCTGCATCCTGGCCCAAGCTGAGCTGCAGATGAGACTTCTTTTGGGAACTGTTATGCAAAAGCAGAGGAAGAAGAAACAAACAGTTCTCAATTCTCTTTGAAACACAATTTTAATGGTTCCTTGGTAATTCATGCAATTATTTAATCGGCTGCACCATCCCTGGCATTATTAATTTTCCCAGGTAATAACCGGAGCAGTAAAGATATCTTGTAAATTGAAAAAAAAAAACCAAAAAGAATTGGCATGTGTTGTTTGCAGTACTGTGTTTTAGTAATTGTTTGAAATGACCTTTTGGAATCTCAGAGAGAAAATTTGTTTGCTTGACTTTTCTCCCCAGATCAGCTCCTGGCAATCTCGATTTGGAGCAAAATTGAGTTGTTTTGAGTTTTTTAATTACATTCTGACAGCAAAGCCTGTTTTTCTGTGTGCATTACTGGGTTGTTTTTGCTTTTTTAAAGGTTAAGCTCTGTTTGACTTCCATAGATGAAGTTTTTGAAACTTTTTGGTGTGGTTGTTTGCCTGAATTTTTTAAAGCCAGAATTGCTTATCCTGGGTATTATTACAAAATAAATATTTATTTATTTCTTAATTGAAGGAGAAAATTCTTGCTGTATTTTTGAATGTCCAGAGACGTGATGATGAAAGGTCTGTGGGTTTTTTGTTGGTTTCATTTGTGGGTTTGCTTTGGGTTTGTGTTATTTTGTTTTGGGTTTTTTGCTTGCTTTTTTTGTCTTTTTCAGCTTTAGAGGTTGTAATGTGATTAGATCATAGAACCTTGTCAGGTTTAGGGGAATTGCTTATCTGGGTATTATTACAAAATAAATATTTATTTATTTCTTAATTGAAGGAGAAAATTCTCGCTGTATTTTTGAATGTCTAGAGACGTGATGATGAAAGGTCTGTGGGTTTTTTGGTGGTTCCATTTGTGGGTTTGCTTTGGGTTTGTGTTATTTTGGTTTGGGTTTTTTTGCTTGCTTTTTTTGTCTTTTTCAGCTTTAGAGGTTGTAATGTGATTAGATCATAGAACCTTGCCAGGTTTAGGGGAATTGCTTATCTGGGTATTATTACAAAATAAATATTTATTTCTTAGTGAAGGAGAAAATTCTCACTGTATTTTTGAATGTCTAGAGACGTGATTATAAAGGGTCTGTGGGTTTTTTGGTGGTTTCATTTGTGGGTTTGCTTTGGGTTTGTGTTATTTTGGTTTTGGGATTTTTGCTTGCTTTTTATGTCTTTTTCAGCTTTAGAGGTTGTAATGTGATTAGATAATAGAACCTTGCCAGGGTTAGGGAAAGAAAAAAAAAGGTTATAATTTTTTTTTACAAAGTTTTAGCAGAGCTCTCGTGAAATCCAGTTCCTCAATGCCACTGGGTTGTGGTCAGAGCCCACTGTAGGTTTGCTTTGTAGGAAAATGTCCAATATCTGAGGGCCTTGCTCCACACCAACTCTGTGTGAAACCTGCTCTTTTCATGGATGAGACCAATGATTCTTCCTTTTTCCCTTTTGAAAATTCTGGCTTTTTTCCACTTTAAAATCTGACAACCCTCCGAGAGCGAAGGGCCAGCAAAACACATGGTGGGAAATCTCTCAGCATTCACGTTTTCACATGAGAGCCCCTTGCTCTTTGTGTTTGCTGGAGCTGCACTTGTTGAGGCTGTGAGAGCCTGCTCCTCCAAAAACACCAAAGGAAACTCTGTGAGAGCCGTGCCAAGGAGCAGGTGCTGCAAAATTCAGCTTCTGCCAACTCTGGAGAAAATTACACTGATGGAGATCAGCATTTCTCAAGGGAAAATTCAATCTCAAAATGAATGTCCAAGCTGGAACTAGACAACAGACGCCAGAAATATGTCCAGTAGCTCAGTTTGGAGTTTCCCTTCCTCTCAGGCTGATCCCTCGAGGCAGCGCGGTGTCCCCAAGGACTGAAACCTGGAGTTGTTTCCACAGGGGACAGAAATGACAGAAAGAATCAAATGGGACCCAGCCACAATGATCGGGAGCTGAGCGAGCAGCAGCCTGTGTGATTTCAGCCTCCTCATCAGGCTGGTTTACACATCCTGACTTGAAAAAGTAGGTTTTTCATCCTTGGATCTGAATAGACAAACCTGAGGGGCTCCGTATTTCCTGCTAAATTCCAGATAAGATCTTTTACTGTTTGAACTTGCAAAGCAGTTTAGGTGTGTGCTTCCCTGCTCCTGCAAAAGGCTTGATCCACCCCTTCATTTAGTTGAGTTTGTTTGGAATGAGCAGTGTTCCTCAAGCTGTGAACACAATAATGGTTTTAAAAAAAAAAAAAAAAAGGAAAAAACCTCCCTGCAAACAGATGATGTAATGCCCAAGCTCCAAGTTTAAACAGTAGCTAATTTGCCAGGGGATAAACCAGGGTGAAATCTGTCAGGCTTCCCAATTTCCCACATTCACCAGAGCTTTGTTCTTTCTGCTTTCAAACGCAGGGTACATTTGTGTGTCCACACTCTGTGGTTTCCTTCAGCTTCTGCAGCCAAAGACTTTGTCCAGGGGCAAGAGAAAAACGTTGCTGTAAACCTTGTGTTGCTATAAACCTTGATATGCATCTTTTTGGTTTTAAGCTTTACTTTGTGACTGAATTAAAATCCCGAGCCATGCCTTTGATGAGCTGCAGCACAGGGTTATTTATTGTTGTCTCTTTGCAGGCACGTTCCTTTGGCCCAGCAGGATTCACTCCCTGCAAGGTCCCTGGGGCACTGCTGGGTGGGAGACTCCTTGTTCTGCAGCTGGTTTGGGCTGCCTGTGCATTGTTTACTCGGTGTTTGGACTCTCCTCTCCCAGCCAGTTTTGTACAAAACAAGGAACACTTCATTTTCACACTTAAAAAAATTAAATAAAATTACATGAGCAGCTTCCTCTGCTGGTGGCAGCTCTGGTGTGTGTAGTGCTTGGTGTCTGCTGACAGGAAGGGACTTTGGCTGGGGAAGAGGGAGGTTTGGATCAACACTCCCCCTCCTCCTCCTCCTCCCTGGGATGCTCTGTTTATTGGAATTCTTCACTGACCTATTCCTTTAATCCTCGATTTTGGCACCATTTCCCAGGGCTCGTGGTGTAAGCACGGGGCTTTGCCAGCCAGCAGGATGAACAGGGCTGGAGACATCCAGGAGCTGCAGTGTCTGCCTGTGCTGCTGGAGGAGGGAAGATGTGACACGAGAAACTGAAGTGACACTTAAAGGAATTGCTTCCATCTTCTCTGGCTTTTTCTATAGAAAAGCAAAAAGTGCCAACTTCAAACTTGGAGCAGCTTCATTTTAAAAGCTGTCCCAGTGTGGGGTGAGGCTGTTTTGGGGATGTCATTACCCAGCCTGGCATGTGGGGTGGCTTCAGCAGTTTTTCTTGCTCTGAGGGCTCCTTGTGCTGACGCTGCGCTTGGGGAGAGATCCCATCTGTGAGAGCATCTGACTCACAGCACTGAGATCTGCTGGGATGTGCTGCTTTCAAACAGCTGGATTTCAGAATCTCACCAAAATTCTGTGAGGGGTGGGAAGCCGAGGGGCTCTCCTGCAGCTGATGGTTTCTTTTTTTCTATGGTTGAAAACCAAGAGTAGCGAACCACTTGCAGTTTATGGTGAAGTTGTGCTTGATCTGTTTATTATAATTTTATTCCCCACACTCCTCTTGCTGGTTTGACTCCTTCCTCTTTGGCATTGTTTTCACATAAATCCTTTTCCTCAGAATTTCCCTGCTCCCTGCCAGCTGTGGAGCAGCTGGGAAGACACCAGAAAACACAAATGGCTCTGAAGGGCTGCTCAGAGGGGCACGGCTTGGCCACGGAGCCTGGCTTTAGCTGGAGCTCCTTGGATGGGCTGCACCAGCGGTGGTGGGGATGTGTTGAGGAGCTGTGGGCTGCACACAAGGAGCCTTTTGTTTGCTTGCCTTAGCAACCCTGCCTCTCTGAAAGCTGAGATGTTCTCGCTCCCGGGAATGCCGGGTGTTTCTCGGGAAGCAGGCTTGCTTTGGGACTGGTCTTTCTATCCCTAACCCCTTTTTTTTTTAAAATAATAACAGGAGGTCTCCATCCGAAAGAAGTCTGGTTATGTGGTGTTTTTCCCCCAAGCAGACTCTCATCTCCGCTGTATCTGTTCTGCTGGGCACAATGTGCTGAATTTAAATCAATTGTAGTCTTTGCTAAATATCTGTCAAATATTGACTTAGTCTGTAGGGTGAGCTGACTAAGCTGAAATTAATGGTGTAACTCCAGCTTGCTTGGCACAGGTGTGGAGCCAGTTTCATTGCAGATGGCAGAGGAAATTAAGATTTTACCTTGACTGCAGCTCTAGGGGAGGAAAGAGAAGCCTTGGGCTTATATGGCAGTAAGGAAAAACTTTGGTGGAGACAGGGAGGGGGAGTGTTTGTAAAGATATGAGGGTGATAAAAACTCTTCCCAATGAGTGAGGTCATGAGACAAAAATTGAGGTGGTGTTGTTAATTGTGTGCTATTACAGATGTCATGAAATGATCTTCCACATTCTGGTCCCTTGCCATACCCCTGGGATAATTTTTCTGAATCTACTGAAAATGAGATCCAAAAAAAGAAAAAAACAGAAGAGACAATCTGGCTGGTTGAGGTTTTGGCACAGATCAACAGCCTCAGTGCTGGTATCTGCTGGCTTTGTGCAGGTGAACAACTCCACGTGTTCCTGAGGTGCTGCTGCAAAATGACAAAGCCCCAGACACCTCCAAGCAGGCAAAGAAATGGAGATGCAAGGAGGTGTCTGAAGGGATCCAAGTGATCCAAAAGAGCTGATGGCAGAACTGGAGCTGAACCAGCTTCCCTCGTGTTTCAGAGCCTGTCCTTCAAACTCCTGGGAAGCTTGTGGGTTTTTGAGGTTATTTTTGAAAGGTTTGCTGCTGGCATAAATGAATCTTGGTATTCAAGACAAGAAAGATGCAGCTTTGGGGCCAGTCCTGCTTGAGTGACTGCAGGGATCTCAGGGCTGGTCCAGCGAATCTGATGGAATTTTATGTAAAAGGAGAGCTCATGAGTTGGTTTGGGTTTTTTTTCAACACCTTTTTTTCTCTTCACCCCTTAACTCTTTGCTGCAGGTAGTAAGAACTCCATTGTAATTTTCAGTTTTATGGGAGCTTTGTGCCTCCAATCGATTGGTTCCTGGCTGATCTTCAATAGCCCAAAGAGCAAATGTAATGCAGCAAATTCATTATATGCTAAAATATTTATTGTGTTACTGTAAAGGTCACTGATAGCAGCAGAGGCTCAGTAAGACACAGTCCTGAATCTTCCCAAAGATGGGATCTGTCACATCTCTCTTTTGAGAGCAGTGTCTTAAAAAGTACCTGGGATAGCTCAGCCCCTGCTTTTGGAGGTGTTTGGACCTTGTGTAGGTTAATAAATGACCCTTGTGCTGCATCTGAAAGTGAACAGCTGTATTTAATTTTGTCATGTGTACTCCACAGGCAGATGTGGAGGGCAAAGAAAGAAACCTTGTCCCTTTTTGCTTGATTTAAGTAATTTGCAGTGTTTTATAACAAAGTCTCCACATCTGATTTCTGTTCTGGTTGTAGTAGTCTGGAATTGTCAGTAGTGCCCAAAGGCATTTTTGCTCCTACCTGTGCAGGAGTGAATTACTTGTTGCCCAACATCACCTGGAAAGGTAACAATGAAAAGGCTTCCTGGCAGTGAGGTGGGCTGTGACTTCCCTTCCTCTTTACCACAGAATTAAATATTTAACGAATGGATTTGGGGCTGGGAGGAGCCTCTCAAACCCTTTCCACAGGTGCAGGAGTGGTGGTGAGTGTTCCCTCACAGAGCCCTGCGTGCTGTGGGATACATTACTGACCTATTTGCTGGTAGTTTTAGCATCTGCCTGGGATTAGTTCAGCCAGCTGATCCCCAGTTCTGTGCTGTAATGGTGTGTCTTTAAGCACGGCTTAGATGATTGGATACTGAGGAGCATTTTGGAGTCTGGCCTTGCAAATACAGCTTGTTAATTGAAGCTGTGCTCGCTGGCAAAGCTGCCTTTTAAAGTTCTGCTGTCTGTCCTCCCCACGGTGTTCCAGCCCCTCTGGTTCCTCACTGACTGCAGCCTGGCTGCTCCTCCCTCTGCTGGCCTGTGCCTTTGTCACCTGTGGCCGCTCCTCTGCCCCTGCCCGTGAGGGGCTCTTTCCTCATCACACCGAGAGTTTTCCTAATTGGGAGCGAGCGCTGAAGGGGCTGAGTTCATTGCTCAAGCTCTTTGCCTGAGTGTGGCAGCTGCACTGAGCTTCAACAGCTTCGTCTGTCATGATCAGACAGAGCTCCAGATAATCTAGCAAATCTCTTGATTATGAGGGTGGAAAATAATGTGCTTTGATTTACAGATGTTTGCTGCACGAAAAGTGCTTCTGTGAATTCTCTGAATGGCAATATCTGGGTGCTTTTGGCATCCTCAGTCTTTGAGCACATCCATTTTCTGAACAAATCCTGAATTCTGCACACTTGTCTGGACACAGGCATGGACAGCTGTTTTACACACAAGCAGACAATTAATTATTTTTCAGTAGCATTTTAAGCCAAGTTCAGGGATTACATTGGGTGAAGGGGCCTTGAAGTTTACAGTAAAAAAGACAAAGGATGGTGGAGGCTGTTGCCTTATGGCTGATAAAACAGCAAGGGGGACAAAGCAAATTTCTCACTAATCCTCAAAACACCTTTTCCTTTCCTCCAGGAAGTTGTGGACAAACCTGAAAGCATTTTCTAGCGTCCCTAGCATTCTGAGCAGGATGTCTGATGCAGCAGGCACAGAGGTCTCACCTCTGGTGCCAGAGGTGTGGAGCTGCACCAGCAGCAGGAGCACTGCAGGTGTTTCTGAAGGGGTTTGAAGTATTTTCTCCTTTTGGGCACACCAGCTCTGTTGGTTATGGACTGACTGGCAGATGTGCAGAAGATGAGGAAGTGTTTTCACAACCCCTGGGGGCTGTGGTAAGCTGGAGGAAAGAGCTGCTGTGGTCTGTCCTGGCTGTGTGGCAGAGCAGTTTGGGAAGTGCTCAGATTGAATCTAAGCTCCGTTCTTGTTTGTGGGGTTTAGTTGTAATCTCGGTTTGCTGTGCAGCCACACTGTGCTTTCAGTGGGACAGGGAAGAGGAGAGGTGTTGGGAGGACAGAAATACACTTGCTTTGGTTGCAAGAGCTCCTGAATTTATGGTGTTAGCTGCTTTTCTGCTGAAGGTGACATCAGCAGAAAGGAGACATTTAGGTGGGGATTTTTTTCTTGGTGATGAAGTTATTTCATTTTTTCCCTCCTTTCTCGAGGTCTGCTTTATAACCAGCAGAGAAAAACACCCCTTTCTGTAGCACAGTTCATCTTTTCCTGAGCAGACATCTTGAACCAATGTGATTTTCTGTGCTCCAGCAGTGCCTGCTGCTCATGCTGGCTGCAGAGAGAGCCAGTCCAGGTGTGCTGGGAATTGCTTGTGGCCAGCACTACTGAGTGAAAATGGCCAAACCTTGGCTGCTGGGTGCATTTGTACAGACTCCTCGTAGTTGCAGCTTCCTCCTGCTTGGAAGAAAAAAGAGCTGATGTGGCCACTGGATCTGATTATACTCCGTGGTAGCAGGTCTGAGGTATGAAGAGTGTCTGTGACATTTTAGCGAGAGGCATTTTGGAGTGGTTCAGATATCAGTGAGGGAAGCTGAAATGCTTTGTTTCACTCTCATGACCCTGGGAATGTTGGCCAATTTGTCAGCTGGGATTCATCTGCCAAATGTGAAAAACGCCAATCACTTGTTTTTAAAATTTTAAAAGTTTCATAGCAATAAAATGTTTATAAAAATAGTAATAGAATTAGAGTAATAATATTTTGGACAATTTGAATTAGGACAATATGAGACAGTAGAGACACAAAGAGTTACAGATGTCTGGGTACCTTTTTCTGGGCAGCATGAGCCCCAAAAAGGACACACATTAACAACGGATTAACCCTTAAAAACAACAGCCTGTTGCATATTCATACACCTCATACATGATGCATAAATTCCATTCAAACACAGGATTCTGTCTGGTCATCCTCACCTTCTTCCTCTGAATCCTGACAGTGCCTTCGAGGTGGGAAGAAGTTAATTTCTTCTGATAAGAGGGCGAGAAATTCTCTTTCTCTGAAAGATTCAGGTGTCCTGGGGCTGCTATCTCAGTGTGAGTCCTTTCTTTAAAAAAAGTATCCTACACATAGCATCGTTTCTATTTTAACATTTTTATAACCTAAAACTCTATTTAACACACTACTTAAGAGAATGAATCCAGCATTACTTTCTAAAACAGCACACATAATATTCATTTGAATATTTGTGAAAAGCCAATCATAAAATCCATGCATTTTTCACACAAGGAAGGGTCCAGCTGGATGGGATCATGTCCTGGTAGCAAAGGAGGGAATGAGGCAGGGCATGGCTCCTTTTCCCAGTGATTTTTGTACCTCTGCTCAGACGTGCATTGCTGGAGGAAATCACACTGAAAACGACCACAGAGCTTTCTGTTTTAACTCCCTAACTTGAGCCTGGATCGTACAAAGCAAACCCTCCGAGCCTGTGAAGGGGTTTTTGTGGAGGAATAAAGCTCATTGTCAGCTGCCGTGTTCAGACCCTTGGGAAATTGTGACCATTGTCTGGGCTATTATTGCTTAATAAAAGCTTTGCATTTCCTCATTCAGAGCCTTGAAAATCTGGTTCTGTGCTTTTAAAAATAACTCAGCGTGAGCCACAATTGGGAGCATTTACAGAGGAAATTCTTCAGCCATTTAAAACAAAGTGAAGGGAGGGGGGAAAAAAAGCTCTCCTTAAAGTGCTTTTAGTTATCCATGAAGAGTGAGTAGTGAAGAGTGAGTGTGTCCCAGCTGTGCTGCCACTGTCTGGATGGAGCACAGAGGCTCTGCTCCTGCTCCTGTTTGCTTCCAGCCTTCCAGGATTTTGGGTTCAGTGCTGTCTGGGCTGGGCACGCTGGATGAATCCTCTCGGCATGTTGGATTTCTTGTGGACGAGCACCTCGGGACAGGTGGGACCTGCACTCGCTGGTGGGGTTGATGCTCTTTGTGCTTGATGCAAAACAAGGCAAGAAAATGTTTTTTTTCTTTGGCCACACCAGAAAAGGTCATTTCAGGTAAAATGAGATGTGGTTCCATGCTGAAGGATGTGCAGGGTTTTGGGCACCCACTCTGCAGGCTCTGTGGGGAAGGGAGCAGAGGAGGAGGTGCTGTGGGTTCATCACCCCAAAATTGGCTTCCCTGTAGGTTTTACCCTCCTGATTTGTGCTGGGAAATGATTACCCAGCACAGAAGCCCTGAACTGTTTTGCAGATCTGCTTTGGAGGTTTGTTTCTTTCCCTCTGTGTGTTCCTGGGTTTATTTTCCTTCTGGTGTGGAAGTAATTATGTTACTTGTTTCTTAAGTTTTGGCTCCGACTAAGAGGAGGAATGTACTCAGGTTTTTTTATGTTGTGGTGGTGTTTTTTCTTTCCCCAGTGCAGTTTCTGCTGTTAAAATATTCCGGACAGCAGTTGCTGCCCACGTAGAGCACACAAACGTGTGTTTAGTGGTTGCAAGCCATGCTTGCTCTGGGTGTGCCTCGTTGGTTTGTTCAGTGCCAGTCTCTGCCCACATGATTGGCCATCGTTTATCATTGCCATCAAGCTGGGGAGATATAATTTACATTAGTAATTAGTGCTTTGTGCAGGCCAGAATTAGCTACACTGGCTCTTGATTTGGAAATAAGTTTTCTGTTGGAGCTGTGTGTGTTTTGTCAGGATAGAGACCAGGGTGTGAGGAGGGGGTGACACTGGGCTACAGCAGGTGGTGAAGAAAGCTGATGGCTGGGATAATGTCTGGGTTTATTTGTGATAGGAAATGAATTATAGCAGAAATGCCTCTTCCGTGCCTCAGTTTCCCCACCTCAGTGGTCATTAGCAGGAATTACTCTGCTCCCTCATCCCATCTCCTGGAGCAGCTGTGATGTGCCCAGGGATGTGTGGGGACAAGACACAGCCCTGCAGTAGCTGCATTGTGTCACACCATTGTGTAGTTTGGTGTTGCTTGAAGTTTGATAGGTCATGTGCACCACTGAAATGATTTCCGTGCCTGTGTTTGGAGATCTGCTGTGCCCACTTAAGTTTCTATCCACATGACCAATCCAGGGCCATATGTTAAGAATATAACTGCTTTTAATTTATTATTTTTTAAAAATCCATTGGTGTCTAAATCCATCTAATAAAAATGCAGACTGGAGCTCTTTAATGAGGCGTAAGTCAATCCAGGCTCTCTTTTTTTATAAGACAGAACCACCTCACACACTGGCTTCTTTTTCTATGGACTTCTGCTTTGCATTTCTACACATTCATCATAGCATGAAGCCTGTGACAAAAGGAAATAAGAAAAGACTGTTTAAGGGACCGTTTTGCTGTGCATAAACCTGAACCTTTGCAAAGGGAAAACCCTGGGCTTCAGCAAGTGAGGCTGTGTGATGACAGAAAGGAGAAATAAAAATTACAATGCTGAGTAAATTTAGTGTAGTTGTGAATTGTACAGCAAAGAATAGGAGCTCTCAGGAAGGGAAATATTTCCAGTTTTCCTTCTTGCCTTTGCAAAATCACAAAATTCAAGTGATGGTTGGAAGTTTTTTGCCACCAAAAAATCTTCATTTGCTGGTTAAGGCAGTGGTCAGGGCCATGAGCAGCAGCATTTGGGTGGAGGCTGGGGGTGTGTGGCTGTCTCTGATTTTAGGGGCTTTGGGAGGAAATGGCTGTGCTGCAGGAGCAGCAGAGAAATAAAAATGACAATGCTGAGTAAGTTTAGTGTAGTTGTGAATTGTACAGCAAAGAATAGGAGCTCTCAGGAAGGGAAATATTTCCAGTTTTCCTTCTTGCCTTTGCAAAATCACAAAATTCAAGCGATGATTGGAAGTTTTTTGCCACCAAAAAATCTTCATTTGCTGGTTAAGGCAGTGGTCAAGGCCATGAGCAGCAGCATTTGGGTGGAGGCTGGGGGTGTGTGGCTGTCTCTGATTTTGGGGGCTTTGGGAGGAGATGGCTGTGCTGCAGGAGCAGCTCAGCTCAGCTGCTCGCCGAGCTCCTGTGGCTGTGGTTTGACAGCTGGAGTCAGAGCAGGGCTGTGAAATCAGACTCCGCTCACACGTGGTTGTGGCTGGCTGTGAAATCCTCAGTGGTTCTGGCAGTGACAGCGCCCAGCCTCGCACAGCTGGTCCCGAGTGGGGGGAAAAAGGAGATTTGCTGGTTTTGGAAGAGCCTCATCCTTTTCTCATTGCTCGTGGGTTGGTCCTGCATGGTCGGTGTGGTGACAAGGCCCAAGTTGGGGTCCCAGTCTCGACCCAAAACTTGCTTTACCAGGTTTATGGAGGAAGGGAAGGAGGAGAAGGGAGCCTTAGCAGCTCCAAGCTGTGATCCAGGACTGAAAACCAGAGGTTCTCAGGATCTCTGCTGGTCAGAGTGACCCCGAGATGAGTTACAAAGTCTCTTTTCCCAACCTGGCGCTGGAAGAAGGAGTCAGAACTCTTCAGTTCTCGGTCTCAAGGTTGTTTACTGTTCTTTGTCTATAAAATTCTTTCTCCTCTCCAGCTGAGGCCCATCCAGCAAGACAGTCCAAGGCACTTTGCCTGCCTTGGTGTTGTCTTTTTATACTAAAAACAATGTGTACAATATTTACAATTACTTTCCAATACCCATCACCTGTGTTAGACAGTGAGCTTCTACTCTAAACCAACCTGTAAGTGCCAACATCACAGAAGAAGATGGAGGCCAAGAAGAAGAAGGAGAAAGGCTGGACACACCCAGATTCCTCCATCTTACATCCTGAACCCCCAATTTAAAAACCCCAAAAATCTACTTTTTTCACCTTGTGATAAATTCACTCTCATTCTACTTAAACTGTCGTGGCTTGCAGATCAACATATAAGGTTGGTAATTTGCTCCACGGGTCATAATCAAACCCACAGGGGCATTTTGGGCTCTGTGCCAGGGTCTCTGAGCCCCCTGGCAGGGGTCTTGGCAGTCCAGGACAACCAGAGGGATGTCCTCAGGGTTTGTGTATAGAGCAATAGATCTGTAAGACAGAACATGAAGAAGATGTTGTTGAGTTTTATGAAATGCTGGCCCATGAGAAAAGTTGCTGAGAGAAGGTAGTCAGGGCTGTGGTTTTTAATTTAATGACCTCTTTCTACAGGCAGTCAAACTTTCAGATTTAGCAAGGCTTTGCATAACTGACAGGCTGCACATTCACTCGTAGTCACAGGAGCACAATGATAAATTATTTAATTATAGATACCCAAAGAAATGAACCAGGCGCCCGCTGGGCTGTGTTGTCCCTCTGCTTCCCCACTTTGCACAGTTTCTTGCTGGCTGATTCCCAAAATCCAGCTGTTTGCAGCAGTGGTCTCACAGTTATTAACGTTAATTAGCGAGGTTCTGCTCTGTGAGTGTCCCTGCACACACACAAAGTGCTCAGCTCCTCAGCCGTGTAACGAGCGTGTACTCAGCCCCGCTGTTAATTAGCAGCATCCCTCCCAGGACCTGTGCTCCTCTCGGGGATGGAAGTTTGGTGTGGAGCTGCCTGTGGTAGTTGGAGCCAGTCCCTGCTGAGACTCACGTGCAGACTCTGCCATAGTTGGGTTGTCAGCTTTCTGCCCTGTGTTTTCATCTCTGTGCATTCTCCTTGCTAAGCAGCACGGTTGCTAAGGTTAGTTCTTTTCAGGTTTGCCATTAGAACCTTGTTTTAATCAGTGCTGACAAAATCCTGGCGGGATCTGTGCTCCAGGTAGGGGTCAGATTTAAGTGTTCTTCAAAAGCTTTTATGCTACAGGAACATGGTGCTCCTTGTGCTGACAGCAGTTTTGTGTCTCTGCCTCTTAATAACCATCCTGTAGTAACACCTTCTTCCTCGATTTGCAAAACCAGCTCCATTCCAAGAAGAAATTTCCTCCTGAAAATGTGGAAGTGCAGTTTGTTCTTGGCAAATCCAACTGGGGCTTTATTATGGCTCTGATTTAATATCCTTGGTGATGGAATGCTCCTGTTGTGGGGGAAGCATCTCTGAGAGGTGATTCTCTCTACAGAACAACATTCCCCTCCTATTTTTTTTTTTGACACTGAAGGCAATAGAAAGGAAGAAGCTGGTAAATAATACGACTATAAATGAGAACCAAATTATACTTTAATTTTTATGGATGTTCATGATAGAAAAGCAATGTCAGATCAGGAGGTCTTTCCAGAAGAGGAGGGTTGCTCTTAAATATCCCTGCTTTGTCCCTAGGTTTATGTGTTCAGTATCATCCAGAACACTCTTGGTTTTGCATTTGGTTGTAATTTGCATTTAGATTGGCTGCCTGAAGGGAGTCTCTTGCGAGGGGAGATGGGGCTCTGTGGCTCCAGTCTCTTGCAGGTCTGGCTGGAAGTAATGGCATTTACATAAAAACCATTAGCTCTGTTATTGATAAACATGAAAGGCATCCATTTCATTTAATTTTTTGATGAAGAGCTTTTAATATAAGCACACAATAGCACTGAGGTAGTAACATTGCTGCCCCCTGTCCCTCTGTACTGACCTCTTGTTTTAAGGGCAAGCTTTGATTGGGATTTTGTTGGTGGAGAGAGGGGAAGTTATTTCTGTTCCAATTTGCTGGAGTAGCCAGTTGTTGTGCTACATTGTGGGGAATTATTTAATGCTCATTTTAAGAGGTGTCTCTATTAATTGAACGGGGATTTAATGTCTCCCTGAAGCACAGTTGGTCTGTGTGTGATGTATACCAACGTGTACGGCTGGCAATTCTATGGATAATCTTTTCCTTAATCAAAATGGGTTTAAGCAGAACTTCAGTGGCGCCTCATTAAGGGGATAAAGTGTGTTGAAACAACAAATATATTAAAAGGAACTTCTGTGGTGCACTCCAGATCAGAGCCCATGCAACCCTTCAGCACAGTGTGTGCACAAACATTTGTTCCCTTTTGTGTGTAATGGTGCTTTGGGGATCAGGACGTGTCACCAAGAGCTGTGATTCACAGCCTCTGGAGTCACTGGCTTTGGGAAGCTCTTGCTGCTGCTCTCACTTGTAAATACTTTGCTTTTCTCCCGGGCTGCCTCAGGTCTGATCTCAACAGCCTCCCAAGGCAGCTGGCGCTGCAGTTGTTTTCAAGCATCACAGCATTTGCTTGGGAGACCTTGCTGAGAGCTTTGCAGGTGCTTGGAGCTCTTGACCTCAGAGCTGGGGAGGTGAGGGTGTCTGTTTTGCATTGATTACCTGGCCTACTTCTTTGTCAGGACCCAGGACATCCCTCTGGCTGTCCTGAGCAGCCAAGGCCCCTGCCAGGGGGCTCAGAGACCCTGGCACAGAGCCCAAGATGCCTATGGTTGCACAGAGCCCAAAATGCCTGTGGGTTTGATTATGACCCGTGGAGCAAGTTACCAACCTCAGATGAAGATCTGCAAGCCATGACAAATTAAGTAGAATGATAGTGAATTTATCATGGGGTGAAAAACCAGATTTTTGGGGTTTTTAGAATGGGGGTTCAGGATGCAAGATGGAGGGATCTGGACGTGTCCAGCCTTTCTCCTTCTTCTTCTTCTTGGCCTCCATCTTCTGGGTGATGTTGGCACTTACAGATTGGTTTAGAGTGGAAGCTCAGTGTCTAACACAGGTGATGGGTATTGGGAAGGAACTGTAAACATTGTATACATAGTTTTTAGTATAAAGACATAACACTGCCCCAGGGGCAGGCAGAGTGCCTGGAGCTGTCCTGCTGGACGGACCTCAGCGGGACAGGAGAAAGAATTTTACAGATAAAGAACAATAAACAACCTTGAGACCGAGAAATGAAGAGCTCCGACTCCTTCTTCAAGTGCCGGGCTGGGAAAGGAGACTTTGGAACTCTTCTTGGGGTCACTCTGACAAGCTAGAGATCCTGACACTTCTTGATGTAAAAAACTTGTTAAAAATTTTTTTGGTCACTTTATATTTACAGCTCTTTTTCCTCTCTAACAGGTTCCAGACAGATGAGTAGAGAGCTGGCTGCAGAAGAGGGACAGATTCCAGTTTGCCAGCTGCTCACCGTGTACAGTGAGTACCTTCATATTTCAGGAATAAAACTTTCCTGTGGTGCCTGCTGTCAGCCTCAAATTGCCTCCACTGGGGCACAGCATTAAGTCTGCATGCTTGGACAGTGTTTTCCTAAAAGTACAAACTTCCTTGGCTTAACTCTTGTTTTGGGAGAAATTGTGATCCAGCTCCTTTTATCTGAAGTGGTAAATTGTGTCCTCATCCCATTTCCAGTAGTGGCAGAGCGAAGAACTGCTGCAGTTCTGCTCAGGGCTGTGGGGAATCAACACTGAAGCTCTAAAGGTGTCACCTGAGGCTTCCTGTGCTGCAGGATCAGGAGTGGAAATGCTCCCCAGAGCTATTCCAGCCTTGTTGGAGGTGTTGGAGCTGAGTGAGGAGGGTGGATGAGGTTCCTGCCACGACGCATGCCGGGGTTGCTCATAAATGAGTGCTGTGAAATCAGCCAAATGAGGCTTGGCTTGGCTGGTGGGTGGGTGGAAAAGAGCAGGAATAAACCACTGGAAAGCGTTGTCCACTTCATGGTAAGGATGGCAGGCTTGCCCTGAAAGTGGAGGAGAAAATCTTTATTTCATGGGGAATTTTTACACATTAAAATGTCGTGCATGCGTGTTAATGGGCTGTAATAACGAGCCTGTGCTTTATGAGGTGTCTGCAAACATCTTAGAACTCACAACTGTGAGGGAGTAAATACTCCAGCTAGTAAATTCTGAGTAATTGGAATGTCTTGGCCCATGTGGTGCAGTGGTGTGGCCAGACTGAAGTAGGGAATTGCCTCTGAAAGGCAGGAGGATGCTCTAGCACAGGCTGTAAAATTCAGGTGAGTGTGGGAGCTGCAGCAATTGCGTTTATTGTGACAGTCCTAGCAGGTGATTCCCTAAGGATAACGTGGGATGATGAATCTTGAAACTGAAAGTGTTTGTTAACAAAAGTCAAGGATGAAATAATGATTTAGAGACACCAACATCATCAGGTTGGTGTGGATGGATCCAGGGAGGAGGGCAGAG
This sequence comes from Emberiza elegans, assembly GCA_024865655.1. Classification (NCBI taxonomy): domain Eukaryota; kingdom Metazoa; phylum Chordata; class Aves; order Passeriformes; family Fringillidae; genus Emberiza; species Emberiza elegans. Next base: position 2,774,619 of record JALJVW010000102.1, read on the forward strand.
AATTCCTGTGCTCCTGGGAAAGAAGGGAAAGAGAAGCAAACTTATTTGTGGTTTTCTCATTTCTCCCATATCCAGCCAGTACATGCAGGGTGTCCTGGGCTCAGGTGTCTGTTCCTGTGTATCACAGCATTTCTGTTTGTACTTCTGGATCCAGGAAATGTTTGTGCCCTGCCAAACACAGCAGGGACTCCTTTCAGCGGGAACACAGCTCCTGTGAAAAATTCCACAGTGAATAACAGAACTGGGAGTAGCACTGGGGGCACGTGAAGGACAAACCACGCTGGTATTGACCAACACTGTGCCAAGGTTCTCATCGACAGCTCTGATCCCAGGGTGTGCTCTGAGCCAGATCTGCTGGCTTGAGGAGCTGCAATCAGTCAATACCATTGAATTCCCCTTCTCTTTTGCATATCTGAAGGAGGAGGAAGTCTCAGGCTGACAGCTGTGCAGTCTGCACAAGGCCAGGGCTGCACAGCTTTCCCCCAGTGTCGGGATCTCTAGCTTGTCAGAGTGACCCCGAGAAGAGTTCCAAGGTTTCCTTTCCCAGCCCGGTGCTTGAAGAAGGAGTCAGAGCTCTTCATTTCTCGGTCTCAAGGTTATTTATTGTTCTTTTCCTATAAAATTATTTCTCCTGTCCTGCTGAGGTCCATCCAGCAGGACAGACAGAGGCACTCTGCCTGCCCCTAGGGTGGTGTTATGTCTTTATACTAAAAGCTATGTGTACAATGTTTACAGTTACTTCCCAATACCTATCACCTATGTTAGACAGTGAGCTTCTTCTCTAAACCAATCCAAAAGTGCCAACACCACCCAGAAGATGGAGGCCTAGCAGGAGAAAGGCTGGACACATCCAGATCCCTCCATCTTGCCTCCTGAACCAAAAACCCCAAAAATCTACTTTTTTCACCTTGTGATAAATTCACTACCATTCTACTTAATTTGTCATGGCTTGCAGATCCTCATATAAGGTTGGTAATTTACTCCACGGGTCATAACCAAACCCACAGGCGTCTTGGGCTCCATGCCAGGGTCTCTGAGCCCCCTGGCAGGGGTTTTGGCAGTCCAGGACAGCCAGAGGGATGTTCTGGGTTCCCACACCCCAGGACATCATTTGGCCTGTGCAACTCTTATTGCAGTGCTGTGGTGTGCTGCAGGTTCTGCATTGACGTTCAGGAGCCCTTCTGGGTTAGTGGGGCTGGTGCCTCGAGGAATGAATGTAGGAGACAAGGATTTCAGGTTTGGAGACCCTTTTAGGGTGGAAGACTGTGATGAAAGCAAGGAGTATGGATTTAGGTCAGTAGGAGATAGCTGAGGGAAGGGCTGTTCTTGGCAGGGAGATGCTGGAAGCAGTCTGTGATTGCCATGGGGCAGAATGGCAAAAGAACCTGTTTCAAGGGACTCCTTAACAAGTCATCCTTATGGAAAACTCTCTCCATGACACTAAATATCTAAAAAACTGTGTTGGGCCTGGAATCTAAAAATACTTTTGGGACAGCTCATCTTCAAACACCTCCTGAGACTTCCTGGCTTGGCAGCAAAGCCAAGTTGTGCAGGAGTTTTGTAGCAGGTCCCTTCCTCTGAGGATGTGGCAGCGTCCACATGAACAGCAGTGTGGGTCTGGTGCTTCCTGTGCTTCACACGGGGCTTTGCTCACAGTGGGGGAGTGCCCTTGGGCATGGCAGGGAGGGTTTGTGCTGCCTGTACCTCCTGGGAAGTGAGGCGTGGAATTCCTGCTTCTTGCTGCTGTTCCGCTCAGAAGATGCTGGAGACTTTTAAAAACTCAGGACGTGGCAAACAAACACCTGAGCTGGGGAGGCTGGGTCTGTCCTGTTCCCAGCCACGACCAGCAGGAATGTTCTTCATCTCCCATCAGTTTGTTCAGCTCTTGTGCTTTCAGCCTCTGTCCAGGCATTTCAAAGTTTAACTTTGTGTGGTGAATGACTTCCTTTTGGTAACTGCACCAACTGCCAGCTCATGTTTGGGGAATTGGCATTGCATTTGCATTAAAATTCTCTAAATCCCTACTGTGTCCCCTGTCAGAGGCCTCTTCTCCAGACTAAGATGTCCTAATTGATTCAAAATGGTCCTTACAGAGAAGCTTCATGCTTTTGACCATCTTCACTGTATTCACTGTTTACAATTTTTGGTCATTTTTTTCTCCTCATGATTGTTCTTATTAGAAGATTGAAAGAACCTTTGGGTTTCTTTTGCTGCAGTTCTCTGTATATTTAGCCACAGAAAAGAAACCGGGAATTTTGATGCTCCATGTAATAATAACCCATAGCCATTTATTTATTTATTTATTTATTTATTTATTTATTTATTTATTTTCTAAAAAGCAGAGATTTGTGTGTGTCTAATCTAAAAACCCTATCAGAAAAGCTGTGAATAAACCTGATAGCATTCCAGCGCGCTGAGTCACCAGAACAATACATTGTTAACAAGGAGCCCTGGCAGGGTTGTGTGGCATTTGCTAAAGCTGTCAGCCAGGATATGGGATGCATCTTTGTATCCCGCAGCAATTTTGTGAAGCTAAATGGCTGCTGGTGTCTACTGCATCTTCTAAATGATGACAGGAATAGTTCTGTGTGTTAAACCCTCTCCCCTCTGCATTGGTTAAGAAATTAAATCCAAATGGAGAATTGGTCTTATTTAGATAAATATAAATCAGTCATCAATCAGGTGCTGGTTCTGCAAGGGCAGGGCCTGGCTCTCCATCTCCTCTGCTCTGCATAAATGATATTTATTTTATTAGTGGTTTCCAAAAAGCAGAACTGGAATGTGATGTGATTAAAGTGTTAACACCAGGGCTGCAGTCCCAGGGTGCTTGGGGCTGACAAGTCTGTGGTTTTCTCTATCTGCCCTGACTCAGACCTGTGGCTTTTGTGCTGCCCTAAGGTGAGTCAGGGCTCCCCCAGGGCTGATTAAAGCCCTGCCCCGTGGGCAGCCTGGCAAACTTGGGCCTCTGTTCAGCTGAGAGCTGTGGGATGTTTTCCTCAGTGCTGAATCACTGCTCCCTGGACCATCCAGAGCAGTTTTTTCCCAGCGTTCAGGTTTATCTTCCACGCCTCCACTGCTATTTCCACCGCTGTGCTTTTCTTCTTTTCTCTCTGCTGCCTTCCCCAGTGCTGCCTTTAGCCCCAAAGAGCTCCCAGCTCTGTCTGTGCTCCACTGTGGCTTCTGTTCTGCACAGGGAACCCAAAGGACTAAATCCTTGCAGCATTTCTCACCCAAAGCAGCTGATTTCTGCAGCACAATCCGTTCATGCCACAGATCTGTCAAATAAAACACCAAAAGTTCCCCAAAGCCTCACCTTGGCCTTTCAAGATGTGTCACCTGTGCCTCAGCCAGTCCTGAACCCAGCTGGGGAGTCCTCCCGGACAGGTGACACCATGAGGAGGAGAGAGGGAGAGAAACACATCCAGAAACTCCAGGGTGATTTCCTGTCACTCCTCAGGGTGTCCCAGCCCCTGCTTGTTGGTGATGGATGGAGATTGTTTAGTATTCCTTCCTTTCATATCTATATCTATATCTATATCTATATCTATATCTATATCTATATCTATATCTATATCTATATCTATATCTATATCTATATCTATATCTATATCTATATCTATATCTCAGCTATATAATCTATATCTATATCTATATCTATATCTATATCTATATTACATAATCTATATCTATATCTATCTATATAATATATAATCTATTTATATTTATGTCTATATAATCTATATATATATATATAATCTATATCTATATATCTATATAATCTATATCTATATCTATCTATATCTATATATAATCTATATCTATATAATCTATATCATCTATATCTATATTGTATATCTATATCATCTATATCTATATTGTATATCTATATCATCTATATCTATATTAAATAATCTATAGCTATATATAATAATATATAATCTATTTATATTTATGTCTATATAATCTATATAATCTATATAATCTATATAATCTATATAATCTATATATCTATCTATCTAATCTATATCTGTATCTATATCTATATCATATATATCATCTATATCTATATTATATATCTATATATCTATCTATATAATCTATATCTATATTAAATAATATATAGCTATATCTATATAATCTATATCACCGATATCTATATCTATATCTATATAATCTATTTATATCCATATCTAATCTATATCTATCTATCTGTATACCTAAATTTCTATTAATGGCCCTTTCTTTTCCTCTCCTGGATGTGAGGTTGCACACAGCCAGCCTGTCAGCCCACAGCCAGCCCTACGATAATAATTTCAGCTGTAGTTTACTAAGGTGGTAAATTGAGAGTAATTTTTAATCTGCCTGGGAGAAAAACAGCTTAATTGGCTGTTTCTCCTGGTGGTTCCAGCATTATTTTTGGCCTTAGAGGGTGTAAATGCAGCAGACATTGATCTCCCTGAATGAGGGGTCAGCTCTTCCTGGACAGCACTGGAACACCGCATCTATTTATTTCTATTTCACCTTTTTTTAGTACATTGCCTGAATGATGCAGCCAGTGTGGAAAGGGCCTGTAAAATGCTGAGTTGTGTGGTGGAATTTTGCTCGGCCCTGGTAAATCTCTTGTGATGAGAGACTCCATGTAGGGAAAACCTCCTGGATGAGCTTGGAGCAAGGGAAGGTTTGGAGACATCCCTGGGGAGATGGAGCTGGGAGAATCCAGCCCCTTGTGCCATCACCCAGGGGACTTTTCCATGTAATGGAGCCATTGAAACTGGGAGCAGGGGCTGTGTGGGACAATGTGTACTGGGGAGCTGGAACAGGCTGCCTTTGTGGCACATCACAAAGCCGGCAGTATGTGCTGGAGTGCTCCTGCTTGCTGAGCCTGCAATGCCAGCCTGCCTGCTGCTCTCCTCCCTTCCCTCCAGGAGCTGCTTCACATTTGGGGAGAATAAGTCGCTGGTTGTGTGTTTATTTCATTTCTGCTCCCAGCTCTTGGCTCACACAGAGGGTCAGAGGGAAGGAGCTCGAGTGAGGTGAAAGCCACCAGGTTGCTGTGAGATCCTCCGTGGTGGGTTAGTGCAGGGCTGCAATTCTCCAGGCCTCTTCTTGCTCCACAGACCTCCCTGACAGGAGGGTGTAGGGAGGTGGAGGTCAGGTCCTCTCTCAGGTAAGAGGAAACAGCCCCAGGTTGTGCCAGGGGAGGTCAAGTTTGGATATTAGGAAAAATTTCTTCATGGAAAGGGTTGTCAAGCATTGGAATGGGCTGCCCAGGGCAGTGGTGCAATCACCATCCCTGGAAGTGTCCAGAAAATGTGTGGATGTGGCACTGGAGGACCTGGCGTAGTGATGAACGTGGTGATGCTGAGTTGATGGTTGGATTTTTGTGATTTTCCAACCTTAAAGATCCCCTGATTCTTCTCTTGGTCTTTGTGTTTCTTTTCATTGTTAAATAACAAAGCTCAGCCACCCCATAGAACAGGATGAGCTTTGAGGTCCTTCCCAACCCAAACCATTCCATGAACTTTGTGGCTTCATTTATCCAACAGCAGATACTGAGAGCCCTCTCTGGAACTAATTTCAGTTAACTAACCTCTCTGGAACTAATTTCAGTTTATCTGACCTCAGACACCTGGGTAGGGAACAGTGCTGGGAGGAGAACCCTGCAAGGAACAAAACCTGAGAACAAATGGAAACTTCTTTGTGATATGAAAATGTTGCAGTAATTATTTAGTATAATAAAATTATTTCAGAGTGGTTAAAAATGATTAAAAGGACTCTCCAGGAGGTTTGCATTACTGCAGCAGTGACAGGGGAGTGAGAAACAATGGCAGTAGCACAAGTTTGGTTCTGTGAGTGAACTGTAGAGACAGCTGGGTGTAAAGGCTGGGTGTAAAGGCTGGGTGTAAATGCTGGGTGTAAATGCTGGGTGTAAATGCTTTCTAGATCTCCTCAGACTTGTAAAAACTTGGGAACTTCTGCTGTGGATAAAAGTGCATTAGCTGGCATTGTCAGTGAAGCTTTTTCTACACTGAAGGTTCACCTGGCAGTTCAGAGGGAGGCCCTTGGGAATAGTTGTGGGAAGCACAAGTGAAATCCTCCTTGCTTTTGTTGTAAGGAAGTTCCCAGCACAACTCCATCACAGAGGGCCCTGATATGAGGAGGGTTTACTTTGTGAATTGTTCTGTCATCACTCAGCAGGATAATTGACTTCTGATTAGGGAGCAAATCTAGCTGCAGGTTGGTGTTTGAGGTTCTGAAGTCCTCTTGAAAAGGCAGAACTCCTCCTCAAACATCGCCGGCTCTCCCGAGAACAGGATGCTGGAGACTCCATTAAACTGGCATTGATGTAACAGCTGTTCCTGTTTAAACAACTTTATTTCTTCCTCCTCCTGTTGCAAATCAAAGGAAGAGTGGGAATCAGTGTTGTTGTTTGTTCAGAATTAATAACAAGGTTATTTAATTTTTTACTGCTGGAGATGTTTTTGTCACGTGCTTCCTGCACTCGGTGCCTCTCAGACCTGCTGCTGCTCTCTGGGTGTTTTTAGCTGGTGATGCTGATGACTGAAGGATTCTTATTCCTTCTGTTCCCGGCTCCCAAGTGACTCAGGAGCTAAAAGCAAGCCAAGATCTGTGCCTCCCACAGGCAGCAGAAAGGCTGATGTGGAAGTCACGGGCATCTTGCTGTGAAGATGATGCTTAAAATTTTAGAAGAGGAATTTTTCTTGGTCCAGAGTAGTGAGCAAGGGGGAGCAGCTTTACCTCTCCAGGGAGGCTCCTGGGCAGAAAAGGTTTCACTTCTGCAAAAAAGAAAACCTGCCTGGAATTTAAGAATATCCTGAGCTGGAAAGGACTCACCAGGATCATCCAGTGCAGCTCCTGGCCCTGCACAGACACCCCAGCAATCCCACCCTGTGCCTGAGAGCGCTGTCAAACACTCCTGGAGCTCCGGCAGCCTTTGTTTTGCATATTAGTATTTGAAAAGAGAGGGGGAAGAATTTGGAAGCTGGCGCTGAGTGGGGCTGGATCTGTAATGGGATCAGAGTCGTTGCACGGTTCCTCAGCCCTCTGTACCAGCGGCATTTTTAGAGGAGAGATTTAACCTGGGAGGGGATTGCAGTGCACTGAAACTGCCCCTAAGGAAAGGAGGATTTACCTCTTCCCTTTTCCCTCCTGTGTGGGGCTGCCTGAACTCTCTGCTTCATCCTGCTGGTCCAGCTGCTGCCTCTCCCTATGGACAGATTTAGAGTCCTTTTCATTCTGGCTGGAGTGCTCACCGTGAGGCTGATGCCTTTGAGGAGGGAAAGGAGCCTTTGTCAGGTCTCCAGGGAGCTAATTTATACAGATCCTCTCGGGTTCACTGGCCAAGTGTGTCTTTGTTGCCGTGTGCTTTTGCCTCTGAGATGGAATCCTAAGAGCAAGGCCGAGTGTCAGGCTGCTGCTGGTGGCGGGGCTGCAGCTGCACAGCTCATCCTTTAAGGAGGGAAAATTGCCAAAACTTTTGGGCTGAATTAGCTGTCTCAGCCTTTCTGGTCAAAGTTGGCTTTTGTTGTTCCAAAGTTGTGGATTTTGTCAACCTTTAACCTTTAGACTAAAGCACTTTTTAATAATGAGTTTATTTGATCAGAGATACAAGCAGGAGATTAGAAGATGTGTGGGAAAAGAGTGATCTTGCACTTGCACTGGTATATTACTGTCTGCTAGATTTTATTTCTATACAGTAAAAAAATCATGAATGTTTAAAAAAATGTTACAGCTGCATTTTTTTTCCAAGCCACGATTACAAAAGGATAAAAAAAATGAGGCAGAAATTGACTACTTGTGGTTGAACAGTGAGCTCTGCCTAATAACCAAAATTAAAAGTTTTTATGAACAGTCTCTCCAGAAACTTCTTAAGAGTGGAGCTCAGCCTGAATGGGGAAAGCTTTTAAAAAATCTGTTGGAAATCCCAAACCAGCAGGGGGTGGATGGAAATATCAACAGGAGAAAACAACTTCTGCACAGCCCAAATTTGGTTTTGGAGAGGTTTTCCCTTCTCCAGAGAAGGAGGAAATGCAGAGTGACCAAGAAGGGACTGGTGAAACCCAGTGCCACTTCTGGCTCTCCTGATGGTTTTTCCTGCCCAAATGAAGGCCCCTATGTTTTTTTTTTTCTTTGCCTCTGTTCATTTTATTCAGAGTAAGTGTTCCCATTATCCGGTGCGTGTGAAAGGCTCCTGGCCGCTGCCTGAGCTGGATAATAAGGGAGTAAGCCAAGAGCAGCCTAATTTATAACTTGTGAAGTGATTCTCTTCAGAGCACTAATGAGCAGTGACCCAAGCACAGGTAAATTATCTGTAGGAGTTTTTTTTCCCCCCCCTTTTCCTCTTAAATCTCTGATCATTTCTCTCCCCAGGCAACCTGTCTTTCACCACCATTAGCGTTGTCTCAGTTTTTGTCTACGTTCCAAAGTTGAACCACTTTATCCACAATTGATGTGTGCTCCTGTAGGGTGGAGAGCACAACGTTGGGATAAAAGCATTTATAATAGCACGGCTCACTCTTGTGTTGGAGAGGAATAATGGACGCGGGATACAGCTTTAGAGTTAGACAGCTCTCTAAATTTAGAGTGTGCGTTGTAGCTGAACTGATCTCATGGCAAGCTGGTGATGCAAGGAGAGGTTTTTGCTCCCACTGATCTTTTTGCCCTGATACAGATCCAGTTCCTTCCCTCTCAGTCCAGTTTCCTTCCAGCCTAACTCCTTGATTCAGGCTTGGAAATTGGGAAGGAGATCTCTCTTTCAGCAGCACCAGGCCATGAGATCAGCAGTGCAAAACCACATCCCAACCGAAGCCTCTCGTGCCAGGAGCGGGTCACTGTCTGAAAGCCTTTCCCAGTAACTCTGCTCCCTCCCTGCTGGCATTGTGGGGCAAAAATCAGGGTTTTCCTACTGCTGGGTTATCCTGAGTAAAGTTACTCCTCCTGGGAGTAGCTGTCTGTGAAAAATGCCAATCACTTGTTTCTAAAATTTTAAAAGTTTCATAGTAATAAAATGGTTATAAAAATAGGAATACAGTTAGAGTAATAATAATTTGGATAATTTGAATTAGGACAATGTGAGACAATAGAAACAAAGAGTTACTGATGTCCGGGTACCTTTTCTGGGCAAAATAAGCCCAAAAAAGGACACACATTAACAGAGGATTAACCCTTAAAAACAATAACCTGTTGCATATTCATACACCTCATACATGATGTGTAAATTCCATTCAAACACAGGATTCTGTCTGGTCATCCTCACCTTCTTCCTCTGAATCCCAACAGCGCCTTCCAGGTGGGAAGAAGTTCATTTCTTCTGATCAGAGGGCGATAAATTCTTTATCTCTGACAGATTCAGGTGTCCTGTGGCTGCTATCTCAGTGCGAGTCCTTTCTTTAAAAAAAGTATCCTACATAGCAGAGTTTCTATTTTAACATTTTTATAACCTAAATCTCTATTTAACACATTACTTAAGAGAATTAATCCAGCATTACTTTCTAACACAACACACATATAATATTCATTTGAATATTTGCAAAAAGCCAATCATAAAATCCATGCATTTTTCACACTGTTTTTGCTGACAGTCCCCAAAAGAATGCAGGGAATTGTGGGCAGGCACGTGCTCTGTGATGTTCTGTGTGCTACAGCCAGCTTGGAAAATAATTAAAACCCCAATGTTTTGCTGTTTTTTTGATGGATGTTGTTGGATACTTAATGGAGCTCGTTGGCAGTAAACACTCCTTCCCTGGGGATCTTTCCAGAGTCATTAAATCTGCTCAGGGATAATCTGGAATCGTCTCCTGTTTGTCTGGAACATTTGCTGGACATGGGAGCTGCAAAAAGGGGCCCTGTCAGGCATCCCTGAGCAGCTGCAGGGTGATAACAGAGGTGAAGGGCCGGCAGAGGGGTTACTGAAAATATTAATTACAGATGGTCTTTGATTCTGTAAATAAATACAGATGATGCTGTGGTGGTGAAAAACCCCCAACCTTTAACTCTAAGGGCAGTGTTGATCCCCCAAAGGAAAATGCTAAAAGGCCACAAGCAGTGACTGAGAGTTACAAAGTGGCTTTTAGTCAGAGATGTGCAGATTCCAAACGTGAATTTGGGTGGGAAAAAGAGGGAATTCGTTCAACAGCTGCTGGGCTCTTTCGAAGCCATTTCAGAGGGGGCTTTGAGTTGGTGACTGCAGCAGGTTGTACTTGATGCTGGAGGTTTTGAGCTCGTTTATACCCCAAATTCCAGGCTAGCAAGTGCTGCTTGTTTTGTGTGTGGTGTTTGCTGCCCCAGGAGAGGGGGAGCACAGGTGGGGACATTGATCTCCAGAAGGTCACAACAACAGCTGCAAGGTGGCCTTTGCAAAATGCTTCACTGGCAAAGGGATGTGCTGCAAAAATTCTCTGCTTTCTGGCTCACTTGGGGCTTTCTTTTGCAAAACGTTCGCTTTCAAGAAGGATTTAAATGTGATTTCCAGATGTTAATGTGATAGTGGGTTTAATGCTGTGTTTTGAGGGAGCAGCTTTTGCTGAATGTAACCTTGGGCAAAGTTTAAAACAAGCAACCAAAGAAAAAAAGCAAAAAGGGAAGTGATAAAGATCTGGCAGCCATAGAAATATGGATTCGTGTGGGAAGGCCAAAAATGTGCCGGGTCTCTTATCGGAAAGCGTGGAATAACAAGGCCTGGCCCCTGCCCCTTTGCCTGGAGCCCCCTGCTCCTCCTGCAGCCTCCAGTGCTGAGCCTCACACCTCTCCTGAGAGTTTGGAACGGGGCTGCTCGCCTGGCACGGTGGCAGCAGATCAGAACCAGTCCAAACCCTTCAAAATGTCTGTGGCAAAAACCCCAGAGCAGCAGCCAGGAAAGGTCAGTGCAGCTGCCTCGCGTTGCAGCACGTGTTAAAGCACAGCAATCGTTCCCAGCTGGAACTGCCCTAATTCCAGCCTTGTCATCGAGATGAAGTGGACTGCAAATACATTTCTGTGGGAATTGCTCGGGATGCAGAGCACCTTTAGTAATGTCTCAATATCTACCTCACTGTGTGCAGTTCTAATATGACCAGAAGCCAAGGGCACAGATGGAATTATCAGCCAAAATACTTTGACTTGGCTGCTAAAAACTGCACGAAAACATTATTTTAATGCCTGTAGTAGCATGAGTGAGCACATTGGAGAAGCAGCTCTGAGCTGGAGAGCAAAGAATCAGAGACAGAATATCCTGAGCTGGAAGGGATCATAAGGACCATGGAGTGCAGCTCCTGGCCCTGCCCAGACTCCCCAAAAATCCCACCCTGAGAGCATTGTCCAAACACTGCTGGAGCTCTGGCAGCCTTGGGAACCTCACCATTCCCTGGGGAGCTGCTCCACCCTCTGGGGAAGATCCTTTTCCTGCTGTCTGTGCATGGGAGGAGCAGGAGCTGGGTCTGGCTGGGGGAGTGAGCCTGGAAAGGGTCGCAGAGGAGGGAGCTGAATGCAGCAGCGAACACCTGCAGCCTCTACCCCGGGTTTGTCTCCTGGCTGTGCCATGTTGCAGCAGCACAGGTAATGCTGGAATTGCACAACCTCCTTCCCGGGGGAGGTTTCAGGTTTTCCCTGGCTCTTTGGAGCTTCCTGTACCTTGGATTAGCAGGGAGGAAATGGTGGCACCTGTGTGGGGCAGTGACAAAGCTGAGTTAGGGGTGGTGGCCCCTTGTGCTGTGGCATGTACCAGCCTGGTTTTGCAAGGCAGATCTTCGAGCTCATTCCTGTGATCCTGCAGGCTCCCAAGAAAGCCAGCTGATGTCACAGACATGTTTTATGAGAAATCCTTTCCTTAGGATTTTTTTCTCCTGAGAAGCCGAGAGGCCTCAGGAACAAAATGTAGACAATTATTATCTGCTGCTCTAGAATGCAACAGGTGGATCTTTGATTGATCTCATGTGGTTGTTTCTAATTAATGCCAATCACAGTCCAGCTGTTGGGACTGTCTGGTCAGTCACAAACCTTTGTTACTCATTCTTTTTCTATTCTTAGCCAGCTTTCTGATGAAATCCTTTCTTCTATTCTTTTAGTAAAATTTTAATATATATCATAAAGCAATAAATCCAGGCCTTCTGAAACATGGAGTCAACATTCTCATCTTTTCCCTCATCCTGGGACCCCTGTGAGCACCACCACAAGCTGAGGCACTGGGTTAGCCTGGGAAAAGCTTTGCAGCCCCTGTGCTTGCTCTGAATGCAGCCCTGGACAGTCTCCGGAGCTGCTGGGTGCTGGTGAATTGTGTGCTGTGCCCTGTGGGTTACACTGTACACATAAATGGAATATCAATCCAGATGTGTAAAACCACTGCACACTGTGGGTGTAATCAGTGTGTGCCTTTGGGTGTGAGCTCTGGGGGAGGGACCCTGTCCCACAGCCTTTCTGCTGGACAGTCTTTGAAAATGCTGCACTCACTCCTACGTTTCCTTTCCAACTGCATCCTTCAATGTATTTCCAACTGAAATATATCCTAAATCAGCTGCTTCCAGGGGTTGGGGTTGGTTTTTTTTTGAACAGGAAGGAACTCCAAATACGTTTATTTTCATGGTAAGATCACAGGCATCGACCACCACTGTGTATTTTGGTGTTTTAGTTCACATGTGTGTTTATGCATTTTCTTCCTGACCTTGCAGATGTTCTCAGCTACTCTTTTATAGATCCAGCAAACTGACCCTTCCCCTCTTAAATACCAAATGTTCCATGTCAATTTAGCAAATAATGGAGTGGTTTTCTTCTGAGGAAAAGCTCTTTTTTCCAGGACACAGTGGTGCTCCTGCCCTGCCAGTGTATGTACCTCAAATACTTTGTGCCTCTTTTGTCTTTTTGGTAATTATTTCACTGCTCCTTTTTATTTCCACTGGTTCTGCCTGCTTTAACTCACTCTTTTGGCTTAAATTGACACTATTACTGTTTCATCCTGTTGGAGAATGGTGTTTTATGGAATAGGAAGCTTCTTTGGAATGGTGGGAGCAGCTACAAGGAGGGGCTGAGGTCACTGGGCTTGTCCAGCCTGGAGGAGGCTGAGGGAGACTCAGCAGAGGCTGCAGCTTCTCCTGAGGGACAACTCCAATTTCTGCTCCCTGTGACAGGGACAGGACCCAGGGAACAGCAGGTTTTGGATATCAGGGAAAGGCTCTTTGCCAGAGGATGCTGAGGCTCCCCTGGGAATGGTGACATTCCCAAGGCTGCCGGAGCTCCAGGAGGGTTTGGACAATGCTCCCAGGGGGATTATTGGGGTGTCTGTGCAGGGCTGGGAGTTGGATCAATGATCCTTATGAATCCCCTCCAACTTAGGTTATCCCATGATTTTAAACCTGGGAGAAGCTGTCACCAAAGGAAGAGCATTTGAATTTATTTGAATTTGTTTCTTCTCCAACTCACCGAGGGTCTCTGTTGTTCTAAAGCTCATTTGTAGTGCCCATATTCATCTCAGAGTTTGGTTTTTCTGCAGAGTCAAGGCTTCTGTTGGGGCAGCAGTCAGGGAGAAGTGAGAGGGATCAGCTCCATCCTGGCTGTGTGGGACTGGGAAGGTTAATTTGTGTTTTTAATGGCGTATCTGTGGGGCACTTCCTAACTACAAAGAGCAGCTTTAACCTTAAGTTAAAAGTGCCTGAGATATTCGTTCCCCTCTCTGCAAAAGAGGGATAAATACTTCTTGATCTGCCAGAAAGGGGCTGTGTGGGTTTAATTAACATTTGCAAAGTGCTTGTGGATAACATCTTTCATCTGAGGCTCTGAAGCGAAATATTCTCGGCATCCTCGCTCAGCATCGCAATTATTCCTCCAGCTGTCGTGAGCTGTGCCAACAAAAACTACTCTGCTGTCATCAAGGGATTGTTGATGCCTTGTGACTTGTTTGGATTTTGATACTCTCTTCCCCCTACTCCTTCTCCCCATTGCTGTGTAAAATATCGTGTATTCTTCACATCTGAGGGAGCGAATAAAACTGAAAACCTGTTCCTTTCCTCCACAAACTTATTTGTGTCTTGTGTTTAGTTCTTGTTTGTAGCTCTTTTTTTGGTCTATGCCCTTGGAGTAGAACTGTCTTATTTTTTTTTTCTCTATTCTTAAAATAGAGACTTTTGGTCTTGGTCTTTTTTTGGTCTTGTTTTTTTGTATCTCTTTTTAAAATACTGCCATAATTTATTAAACACCAGTCACTCCAGAGAGGCTTGCTGGCCCATGCACTGTCATTTCTTATTTCAAGGTGGATGTGAAAAACCAGATGAATTCCTTCATTCCCTGGACTCGAGTTCTCCCAAGTTCCCACTCACAGCATTTGGGGAGTTAAAACTTTCCAGCTTTGTTCTCCCAAATACTACCTTTATTACTAACAGTGCTTTGTGAAATCCTCTTAAAAATCAATATTTCTCAAGTCTACTTTTAAAGGAACGCTTGTACATGTGTAGTCTCCAATGCAGTAATATTACCCCTAAGAATTTATTAATTTAATGGTTCCAGGTCCTGGCCAGGTTGGGGTTCAGCCTTTCTGCAGAACCAGAAGCACATCAGAGCCCCCCCAGTCTATCACTCAGGTAACTGTGGCCATTACTGTGATTTCTGTGAGGATTCATTAATCCTGACTTAAACAGCATATGAGATCTAAAATGTGTTTTTATATATATATTTTTATATATAAACTTGAAGGAAGCACAAAGTATCATTGAAGTCTTGGAACCTCTAAGCTCATAATTATCTGTGGGAATGAAGACTACAAAGAAATGACTTCAAGAGCAGCTGTGTACAGCCTCTTTCATCAACCTGTGTGTTCAAGCTGCCTCTGTTTGCTTGAGCACTTAAACCCTTGCTCCTGTTTGCCCTTCACATGGAATAAAGCTGTGGGAGAAGGAGCTGGGGTCTGTCCCACCCTGTGCTGCTCCTTTGGGGAGGGAGCTGGTGCTTAGTGGGGTTCAGAGGCAGAAAAATGAAATGCGGCGCAAGAACTCCTCTTCCCCTTCGTGAAATTCCAGGTCATAAATCGCAGAGCGCGCCGCGAAATGTGGTTATTCTGTGCCTGCTGCTTTTGGCTGGAGGGGTTGGATGCTCCAAATTGAAATTAATAGCCCTGGTTCCCACTGAGGCTGGGGGGAGTTGTGACTTCCCCAAGATTTGTGTCTGTGTTTGTCAGTGTGAGCTCCATTACGGGAGAAGGGATGTCTGACTCCCACGTCAAACATGGCAAGTTTCATCTTCCCAGATGAGAGTTCTGAACTCTGCCAAGTGTGTCAGTGGTGGTTTTACAGATAATAAATCTGACCATGGTGCCTGCACTTCCTCCCTACCAGGGACTGGGAGGTGCTGGGTGAGCACAGCAGGAGCTGGGATGAGATCCACCACTGCCTCCTGTGCTTTGGGCTCCAGGGGAATGGAAGATCTTTGAGTGAGCGATGACTTAACCAAAACTTTGATTAAAAACTGAGATGAGCCCCTCTGAGCACCTTGAAAATCATTTGCTCTTTGTGCAGCTGGTGAGATCGGAGCTTATGGCAGCACCTTTCCTGCTGTTTATGGTGTCCAAGGGGGGCATTCCCCGTGCTGCTCTCAGCTGGGGGAGGTTTTCCAGTTACCTTTTCGGCTAAAAAGCTTTTGATGTTTTCTTGAGAAATGTCAGTGTGAAAAACGCCAAAATTTTAAAAGTTTCATAGCAATAAAATGGTTATAAAAATAGGAATACAATTAGAGTAATAATAATTTGGGCAATCTGAATTAGGACAATATGAGACAGTAGAGACACAAAGAGTTACAGATGTCCAGGTACCTTTTCTGGGCAAAATAAGCCCGAAAAAGGACACACATTAACAAAGGATTAACCCTTAAAAACAACAGCCTGGTGCATATTCATACACCTCATAGATGATGCATAAATTCCATTCAAACACAGGATTCTGTCTGGTCATCCTCAACTTCTTCCTCTGAACCGTAACAGCACCTTCAAGGTGGGAAGAAGTTCATTTCTTCTGATAAGAGGGCGATAAATTCTTTATCTCTGAAAGATTCAGGTGTCCTGTGGCTGCTATCTCAGTGCGAGTCCTCTCTTAAAAAAAGTATCCTACATAGCATCGTTTCTATTTTAACATTTTTATAACCCAAAACTCTATTTACCACACTACTTAAGAGAATTAATCCATCATTACTTTCTAACACAACACCCAGAATATTCATTTGAATATTTGCAAAAAGCCAATCATAAAATCCATGCATTTTTCACAGTCAGGAAATGTTGCCTGATATTTGGAAGTCAGTTTTGCTTCCCCCTCTGTTTAGGAAGGGTTGGGTTTTCCCTTCCTCTTTCCTGTCTGATGCCTGTGGCAGTGCAGGTGTTGAAGCAACTTGGATTTTCGTGCCCAGCAACCCTGGGTGGGGGAATCAGAGAAACCTGGAATGGTTTGGATTGGAAGGGACCTTCAAGCCCATCCAGTTCTGCCACTGCCATGGCAGGGACACCTTCCACTATTCCATATTCCTCCAAGCCCCATCCAACCTGGCCTTGGACACTTCCAGCGATCCAGGGGCAGCCACAGCTTCTCTGAAGAGAAGTGGCTGTGAGGAGAGACCTGGAAGAGGAAAAGAAAGTGTGAAAAATGCATGGATTTTATAATTGGCTTTTCGCAGATATTCAAATGAATATTATGTGTGTTGTGTTAGAAAGTAATGCTGGATTGATTCTTTTAAGTACTGTGTTAAATAGAGTTTTAGGTTATAAAAGATGTTAAAATAGAAACGATGCTATGTAGGATGCTTCTTTTAAAAAGGACTCGCACTGAGATAGCAGCCCCAGGACACCTGAATCTTTCAGAGATAAGGAATTTATCGCCCTCTTATCAGAAGAAATGAACTTCTTCCCACCTCGAAGGCGCTTTTAGGACTCAGAGGAAGAAGATGAGGATGACCAGACAGAATCCTGTGTTTGAATGGAATTTCTGCATCATCTATGCGGTGTATGAATATGCAACAGGCTGTTGTTTTTAAGGGTTAATCCTTTGTTAACAGGTGTCCTTTTTTGGGCTTATTTTGCCCAGAAAAGGTACCCGGACATCTGTAACTCTTTGTCTCTATTGTCTCATATTGTCCTACTTCAAATTGTCCAAATTATCATTACTCTAATTGTATTCCTATTTTTATAACCATTTGATTACTATTAAATTTTTTAAATTTTAAGAACAAGTGGTTGGCGTTTTTCACAGAAAGCAAATAGAGCAGCTCTTTGAGCAGAGCTCGTTTCTGTAACCCTGAGCTCTGGTTATGAGCAGCTCTGTGCCCCCGTGACCCTCCCAGCTACGGATGAGTGGAGCAGGATGAGCATCCAGGGGAGTCACTGAGTTCTGCCCCTGGACTGGGAACCAAACTGCTTCTCCAGCTGTGTCATCCTGTGCTTTTATTGCTGAAAAATGGGGCTCCCACTCCCTCTCTTCATGGACTTTTTGATGTTCCAGCAGTGCTTCATCACCTGAAGAAAGCTCAGAATTACATCTGTGAAATTGTAATGCTGTCACGGAAGCACAGCCTTGTGTATCATTGGCAGATATTTCCTCTCTCCCCAAATACCCCGAGCCATCAGTGCACGTTCCTTTTTTAGCTGCTCTTCACTCTGGGACTCTTCCTGGAGCAGAGGTGATCAACAGTGAGTTTGAGTTTGTTTCCTTACAGATTCCTTAATTACAGCGCTTGAGAGATTTTTCCTTTCTCTCCCTTTGTATCATTGTAAGCCTTTTTTGGGGCTGGATGAAGGGAAGGGAAGGGAAGGGAAGGGAAGGGAAGGGAAGGGAAGGGAAGGGAAGGGAAGGAAAGGAAAGGAAAGGAAAGGAAAGGAAAGGAAAGGAAAGGAAAGGAAAGGAAAGGAAAGGAAAGGAAAGGAAAGGAAAGGAAAGGAAAGGAGAGGAGAAAGGAAAGAGGAGAGGAGAAAGGAAAGGAAAGGAAAGGAAAGGAAAGGAAAAAGGAAAAGGAAGGAAAAAGGGTCTCAGGAAATTCAGCTGGTCTTCAGAAATCCATCTCTAGTCAGACCCCTTCACTGTCTGCCTGCCCCAGTGGCCTTTTCTCTTTATTTTGAGCAAATTGGCATTTTTTAAGCCAATTGAATTTTTCCCCCCCACCTCTGGGCCATTTTTTCCCTGAACTGCTATGATTGATTCCATCCTCTCCCTTTAAGCAGCCCTTTTCACTTAGCAGAGTCAACACAGTAAAACGAACTTGGAAAACAGATTTCTTACTCCTTAATATTTCAAACTCCCCAGCCTCCCATTTTTACTTTATTTTAACAGAAACCTCCTCTGGAAATCTTTTGTTGGAGGTTTTTATCTCGTTTGATTGCTGCCTCTGGGCTCCAGCACTCGACACACGTTTAGTGGCCTTAAGCATCTTGTAATGCTTCCCATTCCCAGGATCTGGGAGCCTGAGACAGCTCAAGGCTCTCAGCTCTGGAAATGCAACCATCTGGGAGGTTAATTGGTAAAAAAACAATTATTGACAGGAAGAGCAGCATCGGTCTGGGAGCAGAAAGTTGGGCTGAGGGCGCTGGGAGGTTCATGGCTCATCTGCATTTGGACACACAGGCAAATTAATCAGAATTCAGCTTCTCAGGTTTAATTGTTTGAAGTTTATGAAATTTAGTTCTTGCTCTGAATGAAGTTTACCTGAAGGTTTGTCTTAATTTACTTCCAGAGGTAAAAATTAAGGTAATTGGAGAGGTCACTTCTGCAAATAGAGGTTTTGTATTGTTGGACTAATTGACTTGGATTAATACCTTTTTACTTAAAAATAGAGTAATTTTAACTAAGTGAAGTCAGAGCTGGGGTAGGACCCAAGGATTCTTGCTGTTTTCAAAGGGATTCTGATTTACTTTGATTTATTCCCCATTTCTGTGGTGCCGGGGCCCTGAGTGTCTGTCACTGACCCTGGGCTCGTGTGTGTTGTGCACAGCAAATCCACCCCATCACCAAGGAAAATCTGCCTTCCCTCAGAAATAAAATGCTTGAGTCTTGCAGAGCAGTTTTAATTGAAAATTTATTTTAAAAGCAAGCAGTGTGTTTTTTTTTTTCTGGCACAGTAAAGTAGTAAAGAAGAAAAGCTCCCTGGATGCTTGTAGGAAATGTCAGTTTTTGTTTTTCATTTTATTCTTTCTGAAATCTCTAATGAAAACAACATTTCTGTGCAATGTGAAGGTTTTAAAGACAGTCCAAATGAAAGCTTGGGCAGCTTTTCACGGATCTGTTTTCCGATGGAAAATGCTTCTTCCTTGTGCATTTAATAAAGGCTGAAAAATCTTGCTCACAATTTGATTCCCAGATTTCAGTGCAAGTCAGCTTTAAACCTCTTGAGTCTACACACATAATTCATCCTTCCTGGCAAAAGCTCTGGTGCTGATTTTCCTTGTAAAATCAATAAACAGAGATAAAGAGGGAAAAGAAGTGCTGAGATCTTTGAGCGAAGGGGTGTGCTGCTGCTTTTGCAGGTACTTGGGAGAAATGAAATTTAAGGCAATTTCCTCATCTCAAGCTGCTGTTCTTTTTTGTAGGTATTGACTTTTAAATCTTGTTCCTTCTCCAGTTCCTGCGAGGAGAGGAACACTTGCACTGAGCTGAACTCGAGCAGATGGTGTTGGAAAAGTGTGAGCGGGAGAGAGGGACCTGCCACTGCTCTCAAGCACAGATTAAACACAATTTCTCTCTGTGGAAGCCCCTCTTAACATTAGACCTTGGCTATTTTACCTCGAGTGTCATCCTTCCCACTTGAATTACAGTACTGCAGTTTAATTGTAATAAATTACCAAGCTGAAATGTGGTGACTGTTTCATGAGCTTGCATTTTGCCTGCCTGATATTTGGCTATGGACAGCTCTGATTGGCATCAGGAATTACTGAATTCAGCACAGTGGATAATCATAAAATCCCAGATTGTTTTGGGGTGGAAGGAACCTTAAAGTTCATCCTGCTCCACCTTCCCCTGTCCCTGCTTGCTCCAAGCCCCATCCAGCCTGGCCTGGGACATTCCCAGGGATCCAGGGTCAGCCACAGCTTCCTGGGAATTCTGTGCCAGGGCCTCCCCACCCTCACAGCTGAGAATTCCTCCCCAGTGTCCCATTGAAATCTGCCCTCTCTCAGCCCAAAGCCTTTCCCCCTTGTCCTGTCCCTCCATGCCTTTGTAAAATGTCCTTTTCCAGCTCTCCTGTAAGGCCCCCTTGGTGATCTGTACTGAGAGGGGATGGGCATTGTGCTGGTTCTTAGCACTTCTTCAGTCTTGTCTTGGTTTCAGAGAGTTTGGGGAAGAAAAAAGCATTGGCTGCATTTTTTCCTTTTTTCTTCCTTTCCTTTNTCCCTTTCCTTTCCTTTCCTTTCCTTTCCTTTCCTTTCCTTTCCTTTCCTTTCCTTTCCTTTCCTTTCCTTTCCTTTCCTTTCCTTTCCTTTCCTTTCCTTTCCTTTCCTTTCCTTTCCTTTCCTTTCCTTTCCTTTCCTTTCCTCCTTTCCTTTCCTTTCCTTTCCTTTCCTTTTCCTTTCCTTTCCTTTCCTTTCCTTTCCTTTCCTTTCCTTCCTTTCCTTCCCTTCCTTCCCTTCCCTTCCCTTCCCTTCCCTTCCCTTCCTTCCCTTCCTTCCCTTTCCCTTCCCTTCCTTCCCCCTTCCTTCCCTTCCCTTCCCTTCCCTTCCCTTCCCTTCCCTTCCCTTCCCTTCCTCTCCTTTTCTCTCTGTCTCTCTCTCTTTCTCTCTTTTTCTCTCTTTCTTTCTCTCTTTCTCTTTTTTTCTCTTTTTCTTTCTCTCTTTTTCTCTCTTTCTTTCTCTCTTTCTATCTCTGTTTTTCTCTGTCTCTTTTTCTCTCTCTCTTTCTCTCTTTCTCTTTCTCTCTTTCTCTTTTTCTCTCTTTCTCTCTTTATGCCAGGAGTTTTTTTTGGCTCACTGGAAGCCCAGAGCTGCTTCCCTTGGAGCTGAGGTGTCTCAGGGTGATGCTGGAATATGCAGTGCAGAAGTTTCTCCAGAAGTGCTCAAAGAAGGAGATTTCTCAGATCTTTTCCAGGATAAAGTGTTTTAGTCTCTGATGGTGGCTCTTGGCAGGACCTTTGCAGTGAGGGCTCTTTGATCTCGTGGTGGGATCAGAGTGTGCCAGGCAGTCCCTGGAGTCTCTCTGATGCCATGGAGAGCAATTGCTGCCCTTGGGGGAGGATGTGAAGCCCCTTCACATCTTCTCTTCTGAGGATTTGGTGTGTTGCTGCTCAGAGCTCCATCAGCAGGGGCGCTGGAGGGTTTTCCCCAAAGAAACATTTACCTGCTCATTGTCCCCTCCACATCCACCCCCAGGCCCTTCCCTGGACTCTGTCTGGGAGCAGCTCTGGATGTCACTGGTGACCTCTGTCAGCCAAGCTGTGACATTCCTGCCCTGTCCCCACCTGGCACAGCCTGGACACGATCCCTCAGTTAAACTTCCATCTCCGAAATCAGAACACCCTGCTCCCAGCTCCCTTTTAGGACGTTCCCCAGCCTGTGCCATTTCCTGATCCTTATCTTGGACTGTTTGGGTTCCACTCTGGCTTGGTTTAACTCACTATTGTGGGTACAGCCCCTGGGTTTAGTCCTTGTCCCTGTCATTTAACCTCTGATTATTCCTTGTGTCACCTCTCTGTGTGGGAACTGAGCCCTTCCAGGTGAGGGACACTCCTGCAGGATGGTGCCCATGGACCATGTTCTTGGGGCCATCTCTAGTCACACTAATATCAGCATGAAATTTGCTGATAATAATTGGTTTTCCCATGGCAGGGTTGTCCCTTTTCTAATTTTTCTTGCCTGACTTGACTATAAGAGGGTTAAACTGTCAGAGGCTTTCTCTGGAGTCCTGTCTGGAGCCTCAAAACTTTAATTTTGTCACAACACAGGACCTTTCCATGACTGGTCTTTATCCTAACATTGGTGTCATCATGCCAAATTCCCTGTGCCCAGGCCTTAATATGAAATTAAACCATGGGAAATCCAAACTACTTCAGCAAAAAACCTCCAATTTCTGGCCATGAGGTGCCTCAGGATGGCTGGGGAAGCAGTGCAGATGGAAATCTGCACATCCAAGGGCTCTCCCAGCACAGGATGCTAAAATCAGCACCAAAAGAGAGATAACTGGCTGTGTATTTCTCAATTTATTTGGTTTTAACCCATGAAATCATTTACAAAATGCAGTCCCACATGGTTTAAGGTTTATGGGGAGAAAAAATGAGGCTGTTTTCTCTTGGTGAGCAAAGAAATTCAAAAGCAATAGGTTGCCTTAGGTGATACCTCACTAATTCTATTTCTTCATCCCATGGCTACAACTTCAGACATTACAAAAACTGGTGGTTGGGTTTTTTTTAGGGTTTGTTTTGTTTTGTTTTTTTTTTTTTTAGAAGAAATCCAAGACAAATATTGAAACATCTTAGGTATTCATATTTGAGGCATGTCAAACATCTCGTCTTGGCAGAACCAGGCACAGTTGAGGCTAATACAGAAAAGTGTAATAAAATAGATATTTTGCTCCTCTCTGCTGTGACTGTGAAATTCCCATTTCAATTTCACTTTTTTGAACAAAACATCACCTTTTAATGTTTAATCCAGATCCGTAAGGGATGCTGAGCTTTCAAGTTCACGTGCACCTTTCCTGGCTGGGATGTCTCATTCTAAGGATGTGGGACTCTGTGACAGTGGAAGCAAGGAGCTGGTTTTATTTCTTTAGTGCTTCTTCACAGCTTCTGCAGGCTGGAAGTGCCTCCTTGTAGAAGCAACATAAAATCAAAAGGAGATCTGAGCTTTTCAGTGTTGTGGTTCTTCTCTTTGCACAGCTGGTGCTTCTCAGAGATGTTTCAGACGGGCAAGTGAAACTCCCAGCTTTTATCTGTGGAGCGCTGTGTGTTGATTGCTTGAAGTATTGCAAACTCCCAAGCAGTTAAGTGAAATTTCCAGGAAATTACCATTATTTAGGTCAGCTAAGTGCCTTTGAGTTGCCTTTTGTGTGTGTCTGTTTCTTGTTGCAGCCATGCTTTCAAAAAAAATGCAGCTGAAAGAGCAAAACTGCTTTTTTTGTGACAGGATCATGGAATGGTTGGTGTGGGAAGGGACCTGAAAGGTCTCATTTCAAACCCCTGCCATGGACAGGGACACCTTCCACTATCCAAGGTTGCTCCAAGCCCTGTCCAACCTGGCCTTGGACATTCCCAGGGATCCATGGGCAGCCGCAGCTTCTCTGGGAATTCTATTCCAGAGTCTCACCACCCTCACAGGGAACAATTCCTTCCCAATATCCCATCCATCCCTGCCCTCTGGCAAGGGGAGCCATTCCCTGTGTCCTGTCCCTCCATCCCGTGTCCCCAGTCCCTCTCCAGCTCTCCTGGAGCCCCTTTAGGCCCTGCAAGGGGCTCTGAGCTCTCTCTGGATCCTTCTCCTCTCCAGGTGAGCCCCTCCAGCTGATCCAATTCCCACCATCCTCAAAACTTTTGCTTCTTCTGTGAAGTTTCCCAGGTTATGTTTGAGTGCAAGGGAAATGACCTCAAGCTGCACCAGGAGATGTTTAGATTAGATATGAGGAGGGAAAAAAATCACAGAAATGGTTGTAAAGCATTGGAACAGCTGCTCAGAGCAGGGCTGGAGTCACTAAAAATGTGTGTCCTTGTTCTGTCACCGGGCAGCACTGACAGAACCAGAGGACACAGTCCCAGGCTGCATCCGGGGAGGTGCAGGTTGGATGTTAGGAAGAAATTTTTACAGAAAGAATAATAAAGTGCTGGAATGTTCTTCCCAGGGAGGAGGTAGAATCACCATCTCTGGATGTGTTTAAAAAAAGACTGGACATGGCACGTGGTGCTGTGCTCTGGTTGAGGTGTTAGGGCATGGGTTGGACTCGGTGATCTTAGAGGTCTCTTCCAACCTCATCATTCTGTGATTCTGTGATTCTGTGTGGATGTTGAACTTGAGGGCACGGTTTAGTGGTGATGCTGGTTGATGGACTTGATGATCTTGGAAAACTTTGACAATTCTGGGATGGTGTGAAACCCAGGAGAGTCTTTGGAGAAGTCTGTGTTGTGTGAAGTGTGTGGCACAAAATGAAATCAGGCAGGAGCTCCCCCGTGCTGTGGGCAATGGAGCGTTGGAATTGAAGGCAGCAGGGCGTTAATGGCAGAGCTGCCTGTCCATGCCCAGCTTGGTGGCACCTTGGAGCACTCCTGGCAAACACCATCAGAGTGTCACATCTCCAGGAGACTGGGGATGGAGGCTCTGGCACTGGGAATGTTTGTTCTGTGAGCCCTGTCTGGAGTGCTTGTTCTCTGTCGTGACTCTGCCTTTGGTGCTGGGATGAGGCACGAGGGTTTAGAAGAATCCAGGACTGAGTGGAGCTCTCAGGGTTCAAGTTCTGCCTCCCTGGCTTGGAGTGACCCCCATGAGCCACCAAGGCCATGTCTCCCCAACTTGGAATGATCCCCATGAGCCACCCAAGCTGTGTCTCCCTAATGCGGAGTGCCTCCCATGAGCCACCAAGATTGTGCTTCCCTGGCTTGGAATGATCCCCATGAGCCACCAAGGCTGTGTCTCCCTAAGCTGGAGTGACCCCCATGAGCCATCAAGTCCATGTCTCCCTAACTTGAGGTGACCTCCATGAGCCACCAAGGCTGTGTCTCCCTAAGTTAGAGTGATCCCCACAAGCCACCAAGGCCTGGCTCAGTGACCTGCATGAACTACCAAGGCTGTGTCTCCCCAATGTTGAGTGACCCCCAAAGCCACCAAGGCTGTGTCTCCCTAATTTGGAGTGACCCCCATGAGCCACCAAGGCCTGGCTCAGAGTGACCCCCATGAGCCACCAAGGCTGTGTCTCCCTAAGTTGGAGTAACCGTCATGAGCCACCAAGGCTGTGTCTCCCTGGCTCAGAGTGATCCCCATTAGCCACCAACACCATGTCTCCCTAGCTCGGAGTGACCCCCGTGAGCCACCAAGGCCTGGCTCAGAGTGACCCCCACGAGCCACCAAGGCCATGTCTCCCTAAGTTGAAATGATCCCTACGAGCCACCAAGGCCATGTCTCCCTAAGCTGGAGTCACTCCCACAAGAGACCAAGGCCATGTCTCCCTGACGCGGAGTGATCCCTGTGAGCCACCAAGGCCTGGCTCAGAGTGACCCCCATGGGCTACCACGGGCATGTCTCCCTGACTTGGGATGACCCCCACAAGCCACCAAAGCTGTGTCTCCCTGGCTCAGAGTAATCCCCATGAGCCACCAAGGCCATGTCTCCCTAACTTGGACTGAACCCCATGAGCCACCAAGGCGGTGTCTCCCTAAGTTGGAGTGACCCCCATGGGCCACCAATACCATGTCTCCCTAAGCTGGAGTGGCCCCTCTGAGCCAGTGGGGGGATCACTGGCTCAGTGACCCCCATGAGCCACCAAGGCCTGGCTCAGTGATTCCCACAAGCCACCAAGGCCATGTCTCCCTAAGTTGGAATGATCTCCACGATCCACCAAGGCCAGGCTCAGTGACCCTCACAAGCCACCAAGGCCTGGCTGGGAGAAATCCCCACTAGTCACCAAGGCCATGTCTCCCTAAGTTGGAATGATCCCCACAAGCCACCAAGGCCTGGCTCAGTGACCCCCAGGAGCCTCCAAGGCCTTGCTCAGTGTGATCCCCATGAGCCACCAAGGCCTGGCTCAGTGACCCCCACGAGCCACCAAGGCCTGGCTCAGTGACCCCCACAAGCCCCCAAGGCCTGGCTCAGTGTGATCCCCATGAGCCACCAAGGCCTGGTTCAGTGACCCCCACGAGCCACCAAGGCCTGGCTCAGTGACCCCCAGGAGCCACCAAGGCTGTGTCTCCCTGACTTGGAGTGACCCCCATGAGCCACCAAGGCTTGGCTCAGCCATCAAGGCCTGGCTCAGTGACCCCCAGCCCACAAGCCACCAAGGCCTGGCTCAGTGACCCCCAGGAGCCACCAAGGCCTGGCTCAGTGACCCCCAGGAGCCACCAAGGCCTGGCTCAGCCACCAAGGCCTGGCTCAGTGACCCCCAGCCCAGGAGCCACCAAGGCCTGGTTCAGTGACCCCCAGGAGCCACCAAGGCCTGGCTCAGCCACCATGGCCAGGCTCAGTGACCCCCAGGACCCACCAAGTCCACGCCTCGCTGCCAGGGCAGATCCATGGAGGCTCAGGGAAGCAGGGCTGGGCTGTGTGCGGAGCCTGAACAAATGGCTCATTTGCATTCATTTGCATGGTGGGCTCACATGTTTGCAGAGTCTGTTTGGGGCTGCAAAGTGCTCGGCTTTGCTTTCTGCTGAGCAGGTGTTTGGCAAGGAAGGAGCCATCACACCATCAGCTGGGAGAGAGGAGGAATCTGCTCCCCGAGTGTTGATTCACAAGTCATGGCTGCTGTTCAGGAAACTTTTATTGGAAGAGTTTTCTGAAGTTCTTTCCTTGAAAATGAAACGAGACACCTGCTGGGCTCCCACTCTTGTGCTTGTAACTCCCTTCTTCCCTGGGAGAAATCCTGACTTGTGCCAGGAGTTCTGCAGAGCCACAAGGTCCCTCCTGAGCCTCCTTTTCTCCAGGCTGAGCCCCTTTCTCAGCTGCTCCTGGTGCTCCAGCCCCTTCCCCAGCTCTGTTCCCATCCCTGGGCACCCTCCAGCCCTCAATGTCCCTGTGAGGGGCTCAGAAGTGTCCCCAGGGCTGCAGGTGCCTCGGCAGTGCCAGGCACAGAGGGACCATCACTGCCCTGGTCCTGCTGGCTGCACTATTAAATTGATTAATTAAATTAGTCAGTGTTGCCTTGTCTCTTAGTTACTGTGGAGTTCTCATTTATCTTTTTGCTGTTTGCAAGGTTTCCTTTAGGACTGAATTTCTGGCCACGACTCAGAATAAAGCCACAATTCCAGATTTGATTCAGACCTCACCAGGTGCCCCGAAGGGATTCTCGGGCTCTGGGGTGATTTTTGCTCATCCTGGTGTCCTGTTTGTATCTGGTGTGTTCCTGAGTTGCCAAATGGAAGAGTTTAGGCTCTTTTGCTGTTTTTCCCTGACTCCATGGATCCCTGAGGTGATGGCTGTGGCTGGAGCTGTGGGACTCTGTGTGGGCTCTTCCTCCTCAGCATTCCCACGTCCCTGTCTCTGGGTTTGTGTTTGGATTGGCGAGTGGGAATTACCATTTTTTAAAACACTCCTGCAGCTTTGCAAGCTTTCATCCTGAAAAAAAAATGAAGCCAGTCTGCCCTTTCCTCCTGGAATGATTACAGAAGGGTTTTGGCTTTAGGGAGAACATTGGACAGAAGCTGCTGTTGGAAGGCAGAGGTGCAAATGGGATTTCCTAAACCCAGCCTTGCTCCAGCTCTGCCCTTGTGTAACACAGTGGCGAAAATAGCAGCTCTTGCTGGGAAAACTGGAGCACTCTTGGAAGGTCCCACCTGTTCTGTGCTCCTTATAGTCCCTTCATGCTCCTTCCAGTGCATTTTCCAGAGGGATTTTGGCAGCGTGGGAGCTGGGCACAGCAGCAGCCGTGGAGCTGGAGCTGTTGCCTTTTTCTGGGCCCCTTTTGTGGGGATAAGTAGGTCAGTGGCACCAGTGCTGCTCGTGACGCTTCCCCCTGCAAGCAGAGCCGAGCTCTGGGGCTGGTTCCTGGCCTCTTGCTTTGTTCAGGGTTACGTGTTCGGCCTTCAAACTGGCACAGGGCGATGATGACTCCAGTCCTCTGCTGTGGCACTGCCTTTCTTCTCTGAGCCCTCATCCCACAGCACCAACGTGCTGAGGGACTCAGGGGATCCCTGTGCTGCTGCTGGCTCTGGACGTGGAAAGGTGACGGGAGAAAATGCTGGCAAGGGGTTCCCATTTCTCCCAGAACCTTTTATTCCAGATTATCCCATGCTGCTTCCCTGGTGGTGAAGCCCCTGTGAGGAGTTAATACATTGTCTCAGCAATTCAGAGTTGATGTGGAGGGAGTTTTGGATTGGAAGTTCTGTTATTCATTTGTTTTGGCCTTCATTTTGAGGACCTCAGAGCGTTTTACAAAGAACTATCCCTGCTCTGGAAAACCAGCAGAAGGTCCTGGAATATATTGGAATATATTGTATTGGAATATATATGTACTGGAATATATTCTCTCCCAAAAAAGTCCAAACTTCAGAGCTACATGACTGAAGGGTCAGCAATAAGCACCCTTTCCTCCTTCCTTTCATCTTTTATTGTGTTTAACTTGTTGGGGTTCAATGCCTTTTTTTATGCTTCCAGTTTGAGTTTTTGTACGTTGCTGGCATTTCTTGCTCCCATGCTCAGATTTTATTTCAGTCCGAGCTATGAAATAGTTGAAGTCAGACCAGCACAAGCTGATTAATTTCTCCTGTCTCCCAAGATCATCTTTGGAGACTATCGAGACATATGTTCTGAAATAGATTCCCTGGTGCTCTGGGGGTTGTGGGAATGGCTGAGCAAGGCTGTGCCCTTTCCTTCCTGTGAAACTGGGATGGTTGGAAGATGCCATTCAATCAGTTTTGTGTAGTGCCTACATCTTCTGCTCAAAACAAATTTGTAAGATGCTTTCCATCCTGCTGAACGGGAAGCAGCTTTTGATTATATTTCTCCTCTCAGCTGCTGTTTGTGACCCATGAGCTCCCTGGTGAATTCCCAAGGAATGCTGCGAGCCAGGGAACAGGAGCAGAATTCCCTGAGGTTGCTCAGAAGGGTCTGAGGGACAGCTGGGAACCAAACCCCAGTCACCCAACACCACCCTGCCCTTGCCTTAACTACGGTGCAAGAATTTCCTCCTGCTGTGCCTCTGACAGAAACTGCAGGGCCAAATGAAGTGGGCAGATTGTAAGCACTGCTGCTGAGTTATCCCAGCGGTGGAATTACTGCTTTTCCCTACTAATTTGGAAAGTTTGCTGCCTCTTCCCCCCCTTCCCTCCCTCCCAGAGCTCCACCTTGCCACATTCCAGGCTCTGCCTTGTGGGAAAAAGAGCCCGAATGGCCAGAAAGAGCCCAGATGCTGTGGCTGGGGGCAGGAAGCACAAGTCAGCTCTGCCTGATTTGTGAAGCTAAAAATAGTGAGAGCATTAATAGGAATTTCTTCTTTCAGCTGGCTGGGCAGCCTGGTCTCTCCAGAGGCATCTTCCTTGTGGGAGCCCTGAGCACAGGGAGCAGGGCAGGCAGCTCGTTAGATTAATTCCTCAGTGCCTTGGTTCCTTGTTTTATTTGCATTACAGGAGTGCCTGCAGGCCTGAGTGCAGCTGTGTGAGCCTAAAGATGCTCGGGATGAATTTCAGAGTAAGGAAATGTAGTGAGTGACAGGGAGGGGACAGAGCCTGCAGCCACGTGGCACCGACAGCAATAAACCTGGGTGAGTTGTTTATTTTCTGTTACCAGCACAGTGAATGCCTTCAGCTCTTCCCCAGGCTCCTCACTGGGAGCTTGGTGGGTAATTGGGAAAAGCAGGCACTGTCCTCTTCCTGAAGCAGACCAGGAGGGTGGTTGCTTGGGATGGTCTGTCTGGATGCTGAATGTCCTGCACAACCTTCCAGAGTCACTCTAAATCCCCTTTTCAGTGATTTCACGTCGGGGCCAGCCGTTGGGAGGGCACATTTGGGCATCTGGGGGACTGGGGAGTGTCTGGACAGCATTTTCCAGCCTTATGGGTGGGGTGGGGAGGGTGGGAACAACGTGATCAAAGTGGCTTTTGTTCCCTGCAGCATAGATTATAGTAATGTTGCTATGGCCACAAATCTCCCTCAAATTGCTGCAGACAATTCATGAATTTCCTTTTTTATTACATCCTAACACTGAAAACCAGCGAGGCTGCCAGAAAGCTCTCCCAGGGAAATCTGTAACCGCTGGAGATGTCAGGAGCTGCAGGAGGGGCTGGAATACAGGTAGTGTGAGTGTTGCTGTACTGGGGGATGCTGGAAAAAGGGAATCTCTCGGTGCTGGAACTTTGGGATTATTTTGAGGTGAAGTAATTAAATTAACCCAAAATATCTAGCTGCTCACTTTGATCCCATGACTCCTGATTAATTAGTTATTCCCATCTCCAGGGTAATTGGAGTATCAGCATGCCTGAGTCATAGGCAGTGCCGCCCTGTAAGCTTTATCCTGTTTTGCTTCCTTTCCCGAGGAAGCTGTGTGGTCAGGAGAGCCTCACCTGGCACGGCAGTGGGAGATCCCTGGCTGGGAGATCCCTGGCAGTGCTTCCTGCTCATGGCAAGTTGTATTTTATCCTCCTGATTGCAGCTTTGCTCACTCACAAAGGGCAGAATTCAGGTGCTCTGAGCACTGGGGGTGAGGGATTTGTGATTGGTTTCTTTCTGGTTTAAGTCAGGCCGTACATCTTGTGTGAAATCACTCAGCAGAAACTCTTGTCTTTGTGGGCAGAGAGGGAGGGAGAGGGGAGGAAGTCGGTTTTGGTTGCAGCTTTCTCACCCCACAGCTCCCTGTGAATTGGTCTGTGGGGGCTCTCTCAGGGCTTGGGGAGCAGGGCTGTGAACAGGACTCCTGAACACCACTTGGTCACTGCTTTCTGTGGCCCTGGGCAAGTCATTTAGCTCTTTCTTGCCTTAATTAGCCTAATTAGTGCCTTCAAGGTATCTCAGATTTTTGGTAATTGCTGCTTCTGGTTGTACACCGAGGCAGTGACCAAGAGCCCTGGGCGTGTTCAGCCGGGCTCCTTGTTAGTCTGTAGCCAAATAAACATCAAAACTCCGTTTGCTGTTGGATGTGACAGCGTGGAGGTGATGACTGAGCTTGGAATCCCGGATGGTTTGGGCTGGAAGGACCTTAAAGCTCATCCCATTCCAGCCCTGCCATGAGCAGGGACACCTTCCACTGTCCCAGGCTGCTCCAGCCTGGCCTGGGACACTTCCAGGGGTGGGGCAGCCACAGATTAACCCAAAGCGTGGCTGTGGCCATTCCAGCACTCAGATTGTGCTGCTGTGGCCTTGTCTGGAAATCAAACCTGATGTCATTTTCATCAATTTATTAATTTGATCTTCATTGAAACCCATCCTTGGTCCTTGTCCTCTTCTGGATCATGGGGTAGATTTTTTTGGTTCCATGTGACGGAGCATGAGCTTTTCTCTTCATTTCACAAGCTTAGACTCACATTTTGTGTGTCCACATTTTGTATTTTTTGAGGAACTGCCAGATTTATGGTTATTAAATATAATGGAACCTTTCTGCCCAAGAGTAGAAATCATAGAAACACAGGATTTGGGTTTTCAGGGACCCTAAAGATGTAATTCCAACCCCATCCCGTGGGCAGGTTGTGCCTTTCAAGTGTCTGGGTAAAGCCCAGCCAGTGTTTTGGCTCTTTCATGTTTATGGTTTGTCTCTTTCATGTTTATGGTTTGGCTCTTTCATGTTTATGGTTTGTTCTTCTTGGGCTGCCTGGGTTTTGTGGGTATTGTGGGTCTCTTGTGCAGTGCTTCAGCAAGGATCAGCATTTTGGGGTGACTCTACACAAAGCTCAGGAAGAAATCCTAATGCATTTCCTGGAGCCTCCTGTGATGAGACAGAGGAGAACAAATGTGTTCTTCTCAGAACTCAGAACTGGAATGAGGATTGTGGTGGAGATGGAAGCAAAGGAGGGAAATGTCCTGGAGGAGGAATGGGGGATGAGGAGACACACTCAGCTTGTGGGCAGAGGCCATACACCCTCATTTCATTCTCTTTTTTTTCTCCTGTGTTTTTAACTTCCTTCTCGTGCGCTGTACCCACACTTTTCGTTAATTTCTAAGAAGAGAAATAAAATACTGAAACTGTTTTGGCAGCTTCAGAAGCAGGAAATCCACATTACTGTGGTGTGGCTTTATCAGCCTGTTCTCACGCTGGTGGCCTGAGCTTTGCCACCCTCAGGTGCCCTTCCCATGGCACAGTGAGCTCAGACTGGGCTGCTGGGGCTCTCTGAGCTCCGTGTCTGCCTGGAGAAATCCGGGCTATCCTCAGTGGACAGGCTTGGACAGCTCCAGCACCCACTGCCCTGCTCAGTGCAGTTCTGTTGTCCCACGTCCATGGTGAATTCTCATGTTCACCCCACAAATACTGATGGAGCAGAAAGATTTATCTTCAGGGGAAGCACAGAGAAGCTCTTTAGTGTGCTGAATGTTAGTGTGATGTTTTTCTTCCTCCAGAGCAGGAATGCTTGGCACAAGAAGGATGTGGATCTGTTAGAGTGGGTCCAGAGGAGGCCACAGAGATGCTCCAAGGGCTGGAGCCCCTCTGCTCTGGAGCCAGGCTGGGAGAGCTGGGGGTGCTCCCCTGGAGAGGAGAAGGATCCAGGGAGAGCTCAGAGCCCCTTGCAGGGCCTAAAGGGGCTCCAGGAGAGCTGGAGAGGGACTGGGGACAAGGGATGGAGGGACAGGACACAAGGAATGGCTTCCCCACTGCCAGAGGGCAGGGATGGATGGGATTTGGGAAGGAATTCTCAGCTGTGAGGGTGGGGAGACCCTGGAATAGAATTCCCAGAGAAGCTGTGGCTGCTCCTGGATCCCTGGAAGTGTCCAAGGCCAGGCTGAACAAGGCTTGGAGCCCCCTGGGATCATGGAAATTCTCCCTGCCCATGGCAGGGAATTGATTTTTGAAGAGTCTCTGTTAAGATGATCTTTCAGGTCCCTTCAGCCCAGACCATTCTGTGCTGATTTGAAGTGTCACCAATGTGTGCCAATGTGGCTCCTCTGTAGTCTCTGCGGCCACATTTTGCAGAGGACACAGCGGGCAGCAAACAGCACATGTGGCTCCAGGTGTGTTCCCTGTGAGAGGGATGGATCTTCTCTGGTGTCGGGGAATTCTCTGTCATGCAGCAGGTGGGATGTGCTGCTCTCACCCAGAACTTGCTGACTTTTTCCTCTGAATTCTTCACTGCCAGGCTCGGGTGGGCTCAGGAGCTTTGTCATAAAAAGCTTCCAGCTCTAATCCCTCAGTGTGCCATCAAAACACAGATAAAAAATACTCCAGGTCCTCCTTGGGGTGTGTGTGTGGAGGCAGAGAGGGAGGGAGGTGGAGTTTCGGAGGAAGGACTGTGTGGAAATCTTTCCCAATTGCATTCCTGTAATCTGTGTTTAACATTCTTGTTCTGTGCCTCAGCCCCTCACCTTTAACTGGAGAGCTCTGAGATTGCTTATCTGAAAGAGATGGAGGTTCATTATGTTAATTGGCTCTGAAATGACTGCAGCAAATATCAGTAATTGGTATTATTATTCTGCTCTTGTTGTGTCCTAGGGTTTCCAGGGAGCAGAAATGAATATGGAAACCTGCTCTTTGTGCTGGGCTTGCTGTACCTCACGTGAGGCTGGGCTTTCAAGAGGCTGTTCAGTGATTCTGGTAGCAAAGAGTGGGGCTGGTGACATGGAGGGGGGAAAGATCCCTGCTCAGAGATGTCCGTGTTTAATCCCAGCTCCAGGAGAGCCCCCTGCTCCGACTGAGGGGAGTCAGAACTGCGAATACAGCAAAGGCACGGCCACTTGCCACGTGAACTGTGGATGTGTGGTTGGAAAATGGATTTTAGGAGGGAGCAAGCGTGGAATAAACTGGTGCTGCCACTCCTGACTGTGCTGCCTAAAATTGTTTGGAGAAGGGAATAACTCCTTCTGGCATGGTGTGTCTGCCTGCTGCTGACAGCACTATTTCTACCCAGTTATGAGATGGCTTTTCCTCAAAACTCTTCTCTCCCAGCTCTCTGCTTTGTCCAGAATTGTTTTGTCCCTCGTGAGGCAGAGCGGAGCTTTCCTGCTGGTGCTGACAGGAGTGAGCTGGGGCATAACTTGATCCTCTCTAAGCTGCAAAGCAGAGCAACATTTTGGTAATTTGCTGTAATGGGATCTCTGTGCTCAGCAGAATTTGTAATGTCAGTTGGGATTTGGTGTGGATGGGAGGACATCAGAAACAAGGGAGGATGGCTGGATAATTCCTCCTGAGGGGCAACACTGGGGCAGCTGTGATCCCTCTGTGAGCAGGGACAGGACACAGGGAGCGGCTGGAGCCAGGAATATCCAACCTAAACCAGGAAGGTTTAGGTGGGAACCTTTTAGGGGAAAAGGTTCTTCCCCCAGAGGGTGTCAAGGCACTGGAGCAGCTCCCCAGGGAATGGTGACATTCCCAAGGCTGCCAGAGCTCCAGGAGAGTTTGGACAACCCTCTCAGGGATGCACAGTTGGGATTGTTGGGGTGTCTGTGCAGGGCCAGGGGTTGGATTGAAATCTTTGTGATCCAACTCTGGATATTCCATGATTCTATAAAGGATGAGGAATTTAAGAAATTTGGGGTGGGAGCCAGAAGCTGGAGGAAGGACAGCATTAGCAGGTAGGAGATCAGCTCCACAGACAGGAAATGGAGTGATGCTGTTCACAGGGGTCCCAGGATGAGGGAAGAGATGAGAATGTTGACTCCATAACATTTTATGATATATATTACATTAAAACAATACTAAAGGAATAGAATAAAGGATTCCATCAAAAGGTTGGCTAAGAATAGAAAAGGAATGATAACAAAAGCTTGTGACTGACCAAGACAGTCCGGACAGCTGGACTGTGATTGGCCATTAATTACAAACAACCACATGAGACCAATCACAGACCCACCTGTTGCATTCCACAGCAGCAGATAATCAATGTTTACATTTTGCTCCTGAGGCCTCTCAGCTTCTCAGGAGAAAAAAATCCTGAGGAAAGGATTTCTCATAAAACATGTCTGTGACAAATGAGAGTGAAGGAAATGTGAAACTGCTTTTAGTTCCTTTCTTTCCAATCACATCTGATTGTTTCCACAAAGGATTTTTCATAAAACATGTCTGTGGCAAACGAGAGTGAAGGAAATGTGAAACTGCTTTTAGTTCCTTTCTTTCCAAGCACATCTGTTTGTTTCCACTCTGTTCCCTGGTCATCCCTAGGGGTCTGGCTCTGGCAGAGGGCTGCAGGGTGCCCTGCTGAGGAGCGTTGGGCTGCCATTGATCCATGGATAGCCATGACCGGGAAATGGCCAGGACACCCAGGAGGGGTTTGGGAGGGGCCTGTGGCCATCCTGGCTGGAGGGAGAGTAAACCATGCTCAGTGTGAAAAATGCCAATCACTTGTTTTTAAAATTTGAAAAGTTTCATAGTAATCAAATGGTTATAAAAATAGGAATACAATTAGAGTAATGATAATGTGGACAGTTTGAATTAGGACAGTCTGAGGCAAGACACAGAGTTAGGGATGTCTGGGTACCTTTTTCTGGGCAGCAGGAGCCCGAAAAAGGACACACATTAACAAAGGATTAACCCTTAAAAACAATAACCTGTTGCATATTCATACACCTCATACATGATGCATAAATTCCATTCAAACACAGGATTCTGTCTGGTCATCCTCAACTTCTTTCTCTGAATCCTGACATCACCTTCGAGGTGGGAAGAAGTTCATTTCTTCTGATAAGAGGGCGAGAAATTCTCTTTCTCTGAAAGATTCAGGTGTCCTGGGGCTGCTATTTTGCTCTAAGTCTTTTCTTTAAAAAAAGTATCTTACATAGCAGAGTTTCTATTTTAACATTTTTATAACATAAAACTATATTTAACACACTACCTAAGAGAATGAATCCAGCATTACTTTCTAACACAACACATGTAATATTAATTCGAATATTTGCAAAAAGCCAATCATAAAGTACATGCATTTTCACACTCAGTGTGTAGGGCACAGGAGTTATTCCTTCTGCACTGTGGAAAAGCAGGTGTTGGTAATGATTCCCTTCCTGTCCTGGAGCAGCCAGGCTGGAAGTTACCAAGGGAGTTGCTTTTTCCATCCCTGGGGTCCTGTAATCAAACCCCAACTACGTTTGTCCAGACAAAATCACAAATACCTGAGGGTATTTTTTGTATTATAATACCTGTAAATCAAGCCAGGTGCTGACTGCACTTTTACCCCCATCTACAACTCCAGGCATCCTGGTTTCTTCTCCTGCTCTCTGCTTTTCCAAGCATTAATTTGCTTGGCAAAACCTGAGGGATCTGCATCGCCTCTCCAGCTCTGGAATCGCTGCTGATGCTCATGAAAAGCTGAGTTCCAGTTTTGGAGGTGCTGTGAGTTGGGAAGAGAGATGTTAGAGCTGTGTTACAGCTGTAACATGTACAGCTTAAAAAGAATGGAATACTTAAAAAGATACTTAAAAAGAATGGAAAATATTCATTTGCAGAAGGAGAGCTGCTTGGAGGCAGTGGATGAGAACATGGTGGGCAAGGGAATCCTTTTCTTCTCTCCAGCTGCCTCGTGGATGCCTGGAGCTTTGTAAAGAAATTTGCCACAGTCTGATGCACTCATTGTGGAATTAAGGACAAACTTTGATGCTCCTGTTTTAGGACTGTTTCCTTATTATTTGAATCTTTGCTCAGGAAAAAGTCTCAAGGTTTGTTTTCACCGTGTCTCTGAGTCCTCTCTGAGCAGCACAAAACACTGTTGACCTTTCAGCAGACTCAGGTTTTCTGAAGTTTCACCTCTTTTTATTTAATTTCTAATTTTTTAAAAATAAAATATTCCTTAGATTGAAGTTGGAATGATACAACTTCCATCTGGGAACTATTTTAGATGTGATTTGAAAAAACAGACTGTAAAACACACACTCATAAAAACAGTTTGTCCTTTCCAATGTACTAGAAAATGATTCTCAGCAGCCTCTTAATGCCCTCTGCTCGCCTGTATTTAAGCTCCGTGACATGCTCAGAGACACAGTTACACTGGATTTTAATACTGAGTCATACATAAATTCCCAGTATGGATCATTTGGGGGAGATTAATCTGGAGAAGATGTTAATAGTGAAGAATTTGAAGTCATTGCAGATTTTGCAGCACTGAGTGTGCACGAGGAGCTCGGTGACTGTGAAGTTGCTGTCTGGTTTGGCTTGAAAGTGAGATCACTCAAAAATGTGCCTTGAACTTTGGAAATTGTGTGGGTGTGCACAAATATTCCTGCCTTAGAAACATGGAATCCTGGAATGGTTTGGGTGGGAAGGGACTTTAGAAGTCATCCCATCCCATCCCATCCCATCCCATCCCTTGCCATGGGCAGGGACACATCCATTATCCCAGGTGGCTCCAAGCCCCATCCAGCCTGGCCTTGGACACTGCCAGGGATCCAGGGGCAGCCACAGCTTCTGTGGGCACCCTGTGCCAGGGCCCCACCACCCTCACAGCTAAAAATTCCTTCCCAATATCCCACCTAACCCTGCCCTGTGGCTGTGGGAAGCCATTCCCTGTGCCAGGGGCCTCCCCACCCTCCCAGCCAAGAATTCCCTCCCAATATCCCAATATCCCATCCATCCCTGCCATGTGTCCTTGTCCCATTCCCTGTGCCAGGGGCCTCCCCACCCTCCCAGCCAAGAATTTCTTCCCAATATCCCAATATCCCATCCATCCCTGCCATGTTCCTTGTCCCATTCCCTGTGCCAGGGCCTCCTCACCCTCCAAACCCAGAATTCCCTCCCAATATCCCACCTAACCCTGCCTTGTGTCCTGTCCTTGTCCCATTCCCTATGGGAATGAGAGGCCAGGGGCCTTCTCACCCTCCCAGACAGGAATTCCTTCCCAATATCCCACCTATCCCTGCCCTGTGTCTGTGGGAAGCCATTCCCTGTGCCAGGGGCCTCCCCCACCCCCCTCAGCCAAGAATTCCCTCCCAATATCCCAATATCCCATCCATCCCTGCCTTGTGTCCTGTCCTTGTCCCATTCTCTGTGCCCAGGGCCTCCCCACCCTCTCAGCCAAGAATTCCCTCTCAATATCCCATCCATCCCTGCCTTGTGTCCTGTCCTTGTCCCATTCTCTGTGCCAGGGGCCTCTTCACCCTCTCAGCTAAAAATTCCTTACCAAATCCCACCTAACCCTGCCTTGTGTCCTGTCCTTGCCCCATTCCCTGTGTCCTGTCCCTCATGGCACCATCCAAAGGTGTGGATCAGTTTTTTGCAGGTTTCTGGAACCCAGCTCCCCACTTTTGGCTTTTTAGCATTCCTTGTGCTTCCATCTCTATTCGGGGGCAGTTTTTTGGTACGAGGCAGGAGCGAGGCACCACTTACCAGCTTAAGGATTTACCAGCTGATCCCATCAATTTTCCATAGGGTGCCACTGATTTCCCAGGCTTTGATTTGATGCTGTTTTTCATGAGCATCTCCTCAGCCCCAGGGAGGTCCCTTGATTAAGTCATTAGTGCTCAGTGGGACCTCATGGGGAGCCCAGGCTGCCTCGAATAATGAGCTGAGACAAGAGTGGCAGCATCAGCTGGATCCTGCCCCATCCCTTCCCCTTCTGATTCCTTACTTTTCATGGTGGGCTTGGTTACGGTGCCATCTGATTTTTGTGAGAGGGGATTTTTTGTGAAGAAATAAAAATTGGGCAAGGATCATGTAAAAATAATGTCTGGCCATGTTTGACCTGCCCTTCCTCTTCTTCATCCCTCTGCTTCAGGTTTTGCTAGAGACTTAAAAAACCCCCAAACAAAACAAACCAAACACCAAATTGCTTTTGAGTAACGTGAAATCCTGATTATGGAAATGTTAATAACAACAACAATAATAATAATAACAATAAGAATAATACCAATACAAATAATAATAATAATAAATGTATCACAACACACATTCATGTTCTGCCTGCCCAGAAATCCTGCTGGTGGCCTGTGCTTGGGCATCTAAAGGAAATTTTAAAAACTTGTTGGGGTGGCTGTGTGAAACCGATACCTCCATGATGGTTTTGGGTGCAAAGCAGCACCGATGTGTATTTTATGGATAAATAAACTATTGAGGTCTCTTCCAAAGGAGCAGGCAGCCTAAATTGGGTGTTGCAGCAAAGCAAAGCAGCAGAGGAGGGTGGGTGAGGAGCTCTGAGAGGGGATTGATGGACGATGTTAATCTGGGAGAGGGGATTGGTGGCATTCCTGAGCTTTTTCTGTGTTTGAAAATCCTGTTTTCAATTGTTCTTATCGTGCCAAACTTCAGGTAGAACAGAACATTCTAACTACTTGCTTGCTGGTGCTTTTTGGGAAGACTGTAATTCAAACTGTTCAGCTGTTTTGGAGGATGAGACCGAGCAAATACATTTCCTCACAATTAAAAATAAATACAAATAAGGGCAGGGTGACCAATTCAAGTCACGGTGCCTCTGCACTTGGGAGCAATGATTGGATATTTGGCAAATACCTCATTTGCAGTTCCCATAAAAATCCACCAAAGCTGGGCCAGTTTGAAAACACCGAGGGAATAAGGGCAGGGAATTAAGAGGGAGAGGAGGGAGAAAAACTGCATTTCTTAATCATCACTGAATACCACCCTGGGGTTGGATCCTGTCCTCACTGTTCCCATGGACTGTGTCGTTTTGGGGAAGCTGCTGGAAACAATCTCTTCAGAAATATTCTTCCCAGAGCACTGGTTTTGAACAGCCTGGATTTAGTTTTTGCAGGGATGATGGAATTCAGTGGGACCTGCCCTCTCTGTGTGTGAAAATATGTATTTATATGTAGGTGCATGGTGGTGAGGATGATAAAATATCCCTGTATGTAAATGTGAAAGTGTTTAAGGATGGGGTTTGGAGCAACCTGGGGTAGTGGAAGTGTCTCTGCTCGTGCCAGGGGGTGGAACTGGATGAGCTTTTGGGTCCCTTTCAACCCAAACCATTTTGTGATATATTAAAATCTGAGGCATCCCTTCATGAGCAGAAGCTGCTGGTCCTTGCCCGTCCTCTGTGGCTCCTTGTCCTTGTGGAAGGACAATGTTGGTGCCTTAAGAGCCAAATTTGGGTGGAAA
This sequence comes from Emberiza elegans, assembly GCA_024865655.1. Lineage (NCBI taxonomy): Eukaryota > Metazoa > Chordata > Aves > Passeriformes > Fringillidae > Emberiza > Emberiza elegans. The sequence goes on from JALJVW010000102.1 coordinate 2,814,355, forward strand.
CAGCTTCAGAAGATTCTAGAAAACACAGCTGTACAATTTGTATTTCTGTAGGACTCCAGCTGGAGGTGGGATGGTGCATTGGGCTCTTGGCTTGGAGCCTCGTGGAGAGCAGTGGGGATAAAATCTTTCTTTGTTTTTTGGTGGAGGTGGTGGTGACCTGCAAGAAAAATAAACATGGTGAGGCGTTAGAGAGTATTTTGTCTTCCTGATACAGGAAATTTTTCCTGTCCCAACACCTGAGATGACCACACATGTCCCCCATGCTGAGTTAACCCAGCAGGAATCAGTGCAGGAGATGTTCCTGTGTAACAAACCAAACCAACACAAACCTGCTGGACTTGGAGATGGAACCTGTGAAAAATGAGCAGAGCTCTGGACTTTGCAGCCTCCCAATAAAGGTTTTGAAGTGTTGAAGTTACAGAATTAAACATCACTGCTGGTGGCACCACCCCATCGTTCCTGTGGTGACAAAAGCCTGCAGGAATTCCAGGTAACAGGAGGAAAATGTGAGGGTCACTGAAGGATGATTTGTTCATCTGCTGGGCAAACACTCAGATTTGCCCATTTTTCAGGTTATTTTTGTTTGATAGAGAGCAGATAAGCAGATTCATTTTTTAAGGACCTCTTCTTGCGCTTAATCAATTTTCTCTTGTCTGTAGTGAAAAGAAATTGAGTGTCAAATTTGTGCTCAAAGGGAGGAGTGGGTTCTCTGTGAGCTGCTCCAAACAAATCCATCTTTGTGTGACTGGGCAGCATCAGAGCTGTCATGAAGATCCTGTGAGCCCCTGTCTCTGCTCTTTTTTCATCAGGATGGGAAATAAAAGTCATGGAAAGGCTGTGATAAAGCTGTAAATGTGATCATGGGAGTTCTTAGGAGTAGCTGCATCCTGGCCTTTGTGATTTTCATCAAGTGCAGAGAACAAGAAAATCTGTGGAGTCCACAACACCATGGAGTAATAAATTGTTCCAAGAATATGAGAAATGACTTGGAGCAATGCAGCTGATTTTTAAACTGGAGGATGGAGTGAGCAGGGTGGGCTGTGCCTGGGGCAGAGGGCTCAGCCCTCCAGGGACTGTGCAGAGGTTCTTGGGGTTGGACTGAGCAGCCAAATCTGCCCCAGTTCCCCAAATAAGAAGTGTTTAATGCCATCTATGTGAGCTGGGAAATAGGAACAAAGGATGCTTTTACACCAAAAACTGAATTTCTGAAAACACTGATCAAGTAGCTGATTTAGCTCCGATGTCCGTGTGTTAAAATAGATGTGGGAAAAGCTGGAGATCCTGCAGAAGGAGCAGCAGGGCAGATTTTGGATCAGGGTGAAAATACCTAGAGTTGAACTTTTAATCTCTCCCACTGTGCTCCTGACCAAAACTTGAATCCCTTCTCTGGGAGAAGCTGCTTGGAAGGTGACGTTGAAATCCCAGACATGGGCTGGGATTAAATTCCCTGGAAGGGATGGATTTGCTGCCTCTGAATTTATCCTTGGAAATTGAACTTTGCTTTTCCTTTACCTGTGGGAATGCTGAGATATCCAGAGAGGGTGACACCAGTTGGGTGGAAAGGAAGTTTCCATTGCCTTTCTTGAAGACAAAATCTCAAGGCACATTTTCTGCTGTGAAAGCAAAATGCTGTCATGGAACAGAGGGTGGCTTTGCACCATAAAATCCTGGAAGTTCTTGCTTGGATCAGTTCCTTTAAAATGGATTTTGGCAGTGGGCTGGAAGCTTGGGACAATTTTCTGGAAGGGAATTGTTGCCACTTCTCTGTGTTCTTCCTGCTGGAGAAGGAAGAACTGTGCCAAGACAGATTCTGGTGTGCCTCGAGTTATTCTTTGCAGCAGTTCATTTACCCCTGCTGAGCATCCCTGACTTCATGGCAATTCTCTGTGTCACTCAACTGCTTTAAGGTGAAAAGGATTTGTAAAATCCCCAGCTGTTGGTTCAGGTGAAAAGGAACACCAAGAACCTTAATTTGAAGTTTTTACCCCCGAAAGTCTTGAGTTTCTGAGGTGTGCCAAGTGATTTTTTAAATAAAGGTTTTCTGAGTTAGATAAGGGGAAAAAATTCCTTCTTTCCTCTCAAAATTAAGTCCTAATCATGAAATCATTTAGGTTGGAAGACTTCTCTAAGATTATTGAGTCCAGCTCTAACTTCTCTAAGATTATTGAGTCCAGCTCTGCCAAAGCCACCACTGATCCATGTCCCGAAGTGTCACATCCACACAGAATCTAAATCCCTGGGCAGCTGTGCCAGGGCTGGACAGCTCTTTTGGGAAAGAAATTATTCCTAATACCCAATTGAAATTATTCCTAATACCCAATTGAAATTATTCCTAATACCCAATTGAAATATTGTCTTTTGTCTTGTTGCTCCTTCTTGATAAATGTTGGGAGTAACATGAATGTCTTGAGCCTCTAGAGTGTGTGCAAAATTATTTCTTTATTAAAGTTTTTCTGAGTTAGATAAGGGGAAAAAATTCCTTATTTCCTCTCAAAATTAAATCCTAATCATGAAAAATTATTCTCCAAGATTATTGGGTCCAATTGAAATTGATCCATGTCCCAAAGTGTCACAATAAATCCAGGGAACCACTGCCCTGGGCAGCTGTGCCAGGGCTGGACAGCTCTTTTGGGGAAGAAATTATTCCTAATACCCAATTGAAATTATTCCTATTACCCAATTGAAATAATGTCTTTTGTCTTGTTGCTCCTTGTGGATAAATGTAGGAGTAACATGGTAAATGTCCTGTTTTCCTTATCCACCCTCATTTCCACCTTGGAAATCCCTGTGCATTCCTTCTTTTCCTCTCTGTGGTTTTCAGACTTGAGCTTGCTGAGGGAATTTAGGGATTTTTCAAGGGAATCTCTGTCCCTTTGGGATTTCAGTGGTCACTTGGCCATACAAAGGTCGAGGTCGAGAGTTGTGTCTCCTACCAGAGGGCGTGAAAGGGGAATTTTGGCATCTGGGGTGGGTGACTGGGAGCACGCAGAGCTCTCAGTGGAGCATTTCCAGCCCGAGTTACACCCTGCCTTGTGTGCTGGCCGCCTCCTGCTCAGCTCAAGGTGAATTATTACCTTAAATCCCTTTCCCTTCTGGTGACTCAGCAGCTTTTAGGGCATCTCCAACCTGCCTAAATTTGGCTCTGAGTCTGTGAAGGTGCAGGATAAGGACAAGGCAGGAGAAACTTGGCAGGTTTGGGCTTGACTCTTGGGGCCAGGGAGGATAATTTCCCAATTTGTTTCTGGGAAATCACTTGGTTTTGTTCAGGTTTATGAAAGAAACTAACAGTTTATCCTTCACCAGCCTGTTAAAATTCCTTTCTCACAATGGGATCATAAAATCTTTGACTTTCTCTCTGCTTGCAACAGCAGGTTTTGATTTCCCTGTTTGTGGGGCTCTCTGGAGTTTTCTTGTGGGGATTTCTCCCCCACAGACCCCTCCTGTGTTATCCTACTCATAATATCAGGATTCCCAAGCACTCTTTCATTTCCAGCTCTGCTTTACTGTCCTTTTCTGGAGGATTAATGTGCTGGGTAACCTCTGTGCATAAACAATTCAGGAGCAAATGCTGGAGAGCAAATGCAGTTAATGGACCCTGATGGTTTTTTGGCCATTTTTATGGGACACGTTGCCTGAATTAGCCTGGGAAATTTTTCTGTTCTTAAATATCAGAGCTCAATTTAATGTTTTGTGTTGTCCAAACATCTGCTGGACTTTGGCATCTCCTTAGTGGCACTTGGAGTGGGAGTGCCAGGAATGCTTTCCAGAGCTCTGGATCTGGGTTTGTGTTGCTCTGTCTCCATCATGTTGGCCTTCAGCTCAGGTTGGAGCATCCCAGGAGTGATTTCCTGGCATAATTCTGTATTAAGTTGTAATATTTGTCTGCCTTAGTGCAGGAGAATGAGCTTAAATAATTGCACTGAAACCAAATTTTAGATTGGCAGTGGCACCTCTGACAATGGGAGAAATAATGGTGGTGCAGGCAGGGGAGGGAAAGAAAAAACCAGTCTGGATAAGAGCCTTGAAAGAAGAGAAAATAAGGGAAGCAAGTGGAGATAATTGTCAGGGAAGAGTGAGATGGAAGCAGATTGGGATGTTTTTGTGACCAGGAGTAAAGGAAAAAGCTTTTTGGTGAACTCTGTGAGGATGAGCAGAGGAAAATGGACAAATTTCTCTGGCTGGCGACAAGGTGAGGTGAGAAAATAAAACTGAGAGCATTAAATAACCCAAGATGCCATTTAGTGCCGTGTGCTCCCTCCCCCATGAACAGGGATTGCTCCAGGGCACCTGGGGCTGCAAATTCTCCATCCCTGCTTCCTGTGGGGCAGGAGGAGATCTGTGTACACGTCTGAGAGGCTGGGTTTCATTTCCAGGAGGATGTAGGTCTTGTTTATGTTGGAGCAGCAAGCAGGAGAGGCCAGGAAGAGACCATGTGGGTAAGAGCAGGGTTGGATTCCCTGTGGAGCAGAGGAGCCTTCCTGGGCATCTCTCCACAGCTGCTCTCTGCATCGGGCATGACAAACAAAAAATGCAATTCAAATGTTCTTTAGAAAAGATAACAACAGCAAAGTTCTGTTTCAAAGGATGGAAGGCTCCTTACCCACTAAATTCATCCCATCACACAGATTCCTGTGATCTCCAGGGACCTTTAGGAGCTGCAGCTCACCACATCAAAGGAGTGTCCGTGGGGCTTGGAGTGCATCCATGGAATATTCAGGTGCCACAGGGGCTTCACAAGGCTCTGAGTCCGTGCCCAGGGAACAGATATTCCCTTGCTGAGGCACCATCTGACAGCCTCCCCCTTCCAGACAACTCTGCATCAAAGGTGACCTGGAAAACTTTTTTTAATACATTAAAACATGTCCCAGACTTAAAAATGCCAAAGTCCAACTTTGCCTCTGCTTAAAAGATGTTTCTTTGAAAAGGAAGTTTTGTTTGTCCTCGCAGATTTCAGGCTCTGGGAACCATGGACCTCTCCTGGCACAATGTCTGCGTGTGCTGAAGGGGGACATGGAGGGGACAGTTGAGAATGATCCATGCTCCAAAACTTGGGTGGCATCATCTGATATCCTGCTGGCTTCCCACTGCCAGAGGGCAGGGCTGGATGGGATTTTGGGAAGGAATTCTTGGCTGTGAGGGTGGAGGGGCCGTGGCACAGGGTGCCCAGAGAAGCTGTGGCTGTCCCTGCATCCCTGGAAGTGCCAAAGGCCAGGTGGGATGGGGTGAGGATGAAAATTTCTCTCTGCCCATGGCACAGAGTGACCAGGGTCCAGCAGTGTCCCCTCTGTGCTGAGTCAGGATCAGTGCAGGTCCCCGTGAGCCCTTCCAGGACTGTCAGCCCTGCCTCTGCAAGCACCCCAAGAGCTGCTTCGGGGTGACCCGCGTGTGATTCGTGGCTTGCTGTGTGTGGGTAGGAGATGGGGACCTCAGGAAAGCTCTGCACCCTGGGGACAGTGGGGACACCAGGCTCAGTCCCACCCCTGTCTGCTGCCCAAAGCCCTGCAGAGCTTTGACCAGGAATGGCCCTTGTTCCTTGGACCTGGAATGGCCCAGGAATGGCCCTGGAATGGCCCAGGAATGGCCCTTGTTCCTTGGACCTGGAATGGCCCAGGAATGGCCCTGGAATGGCCCAGGAATGGCCCAGGAATGGCCCAGGAATGGCCCAGGAATGGCCCTTGTTCCTTGGACCTAGAATGGGCCAGGAATGGCCCTGGAATGGCCCTGGAATGGCCCTTGTTCCTTGTTCCTGGAATGGGCCAGGAATGGCCCTTGTTCCTTTGACCTGGAATGGCCCTGGAATGGCCCTGGAATGGGCCAGGAATGGCCCTTGTTCCTTGGACCTAGAATGGGCCAGGAATGGCCCTGGAATGGCCCTGGAATGGCCCTTGTTCCTTGGACCTGGAATGGGCCAGGAATGGCCCTGGAATGGCCCTGGAATGGCCCTTGTTCCTTGGACCTAGAATGGGCCAGGAATGGCCCTGGAATGGCCCTGGAATGGCCCTTGTTCCTTCGACCAGGAATGGCCCTTGTTCCTTGGACCTGGAATGGCCCAGGAATGGTGCAGGAATGGCCCAGGAATGGCCCTTGTTCCTTGTTCCTGGAATGGCCCTGGAATGGCCCAGGAATGGCCCAGGAATGGCCCAGGAATGGCCCTTGTTCCTTGTTCCTGGAATGGCCCTGGAATGGCCCTGGAATGGCCCTTGTTCCTTGGACCACGAATGGCCCAGGAATGGCCCTGGAATGGCCCAGGAATGGGCCAGGAATGGCCCTTGTTCCTTGGACCTGGAATGGCCCAGGAATGGCCCTGGAATGGCCCAGGAATGGCCCTTGTTCCTTGGACCTGGAATGGCCCAGGAATGGCCCTTGTTCCTTCCACCCTCCCACAAAGGAACGGCTCCAGACTGCAAGGCAAGATGGATTCCATCACCATCTGTAGGGCTGTTGTCTTTTGTCAGTTGGGCAGTTTGCCTTATCTCCCTCTCTGAGTGACCACAATCACTCCTCCCCCTGGGGGGGACATTGCTGATAACAGCTGTTGAATGTCACTGCATGGCTGATAAGAACCACAGCATCCCATTGGGAGATGTGAGCCCGGAGGGAGGAGCCAAGCATTCCTACCCGGATATAATCTGGAGATTCTGGAACACCAGCACAGCTTCTCCACTGGATTCCCCAGAGGAACAGCAGCTGCTTCCTCTGGATCTTTGGAGGAAGGCTGCCTGTGACAGCGTTCTCAGGGGTCCCAGGATGAGGGAAGAGACAAGGATCTGACTCCATGTTTCAGAAGGCTTGATTTATTATTTTATGATATATATTATATTAAAACTATACTAAAAGAATAGAAGAAAGGATTTCATCAGAAGGCTGGCTAAGAATAGAAGAAGAAAGGATGAATCACAAAGGCTTGTGGCTTGGACAGAGAGTCCGAGCAAGCTGGGCTGTGATTGGCCATTAATTAGAAACAACCACATGAGACCAATCACAGACCCACCTTTTGCATCCCACAGCAGCAGATAATCAATGTTTGCATTTTGCTCCTGAGGCCTCTCAGCTTCTCAGGAGAAAAAATCCTAAGGATTTTTCATAAAAGATGTCTGTGCCAACTGCCCTGTTTTCTACAGGATCCCTGCTCCAGCAGATCCACCCCTGACACTGCAGCAGGGCTGCAGCCACAATTCCAATGGGACTGCTACCAACACCCTGACCCACAGGGTGTCAGGTTGGGTTCTGACTCTGTCAGTGTTGTTTTAATTTACTGCATTGTTTACCCTTTTATTTTTCTTCCCTATTAAAGAACTGTTATTTCCTGCTCTCATATTTTTGCCTGAGAACCCCTTAATTTAAAATTCATTGCAATTCAGAAGGGTGGGGAGGGTTCACATTCTCCATTTCAGGGGAGGCTCCTGCCTTCCCTAGCAGACTCCTGTCTTTCCAAACCAAGACAGTAACATTGCCCTGATTTCCTGGGATAGTTTCCCTAATGGGATCTGGAATGGAGTGCCAGGCAAGCAGCCAGCAGACATCTCAGCATCTCTGTGTTCCTCCCCTCCAGCCCTGCAGTGTCCAGGGCAGCTGGCTGGGGCCACCTCTGGACAAGTGAGTGAACAGAACAATTATTGAAGAGAAAAAATAAAAAAGAGGCAAACAAATCCATGCTTCTCCTCTGGCCTGGGGCGGTTTTCAGGCACTGATAAATGGGGAAGAAGAAGCTCTGTGGTTTTGGTATGGGCTGCTGTGGTCCTGGTTGGGGTCTGTTCTCTGGCCCAAATCCAGGGGTGTAAGCAGCCACTTTCATGTTCTTGAGCTTTCTCACCTGCCCAAACACCCAGGCCACATCTGACTCGCCTTGGAGGTTTCATTCCCGCTTGTGCCAACTTGTGGATCAATGGCAGCTGCCTGAGGCCACCTCTGGACGAGTGAGTGAACAGAGCAGCCCCTCATGTCCCAAACCTGAGCTGTGCTCCCATCTGGGAGCAAAACCTGCATTTAAAAATCCCACTTTTACACCACTCCACGGCATTCAGTAACAAATAAATCCCACCAGCCTGGGGAGGGTTTTTGCTCCAGCATGGATAAAGGAGATGTAGAAGTGACAGGGAACTTCCCTGCCTGCCTTTTGTGGGGACAAAACAAACCAGCAGAGCAGAAGGACATCCAAAATATCACTTTTCAAAGCAGCAACAGATCTTTCTGTCAAAGGAAAGATTTCACAAGGATGAGCATGGCTGGAGTCATGGCAAAACAATCAATGAGGATGACAACCAACATTTCCCACCAGCCTGGGGTGCTCAGGCTGGTCCCTGAGTTCAAGGAATTAATTTTATTTTGATCATCCATAGGGAAGAGTCCAGCAGAACCCTGGGGTGCTGCTGGGACAGGAATTTTCACAACATTTCTCCTCTGGCCAGCACTCCTGGAGCCTTTCCTGGGTTGGGTCTGTGCCAGCCTCCTCGTGCTCCAGTTTGTCACCTTCCTTGCCGTGCCCCAGCAGATGTGACAGAGCTCTGCTGGCTCCTGATGGTGGGAAGAGTTTCTGTGTGTTCCTGGGGTTTGGCAGAGCTGCAGAAATCAGCATTTCCCCTCTATTTTATTGTTTTATGGATCCCCCTCCCCTTCTGCCCAGTGGGAATAACATTGCAGAAAGTGCCTGTCCCCGTGAGGGAACAATTTGGTGACATTCAGGAGTTGCTGACTCTTGAACAGCTCCTGCTGGTCCAGCCGGCTCTTTGAAAGTTGGAATTTTTGGGTACTTTTTTTTTTTTTGTTCAAACAGCAGCTTGAGATGGGCCAGAAACTGTTGTGACAGTGCCTCTAAAATCCTTAAGCTGCTTGAATCACTCCGAGGAGCCAGGCAATAAAAGAGCTGGAATAAAATGTATCCCTCAATGTCCTTCGCTTCTGCTGACAACTGCAGTTTAAATTACTGGTGCAACCCTTCAGCATAGCTGGCTTGTAAAAACTAATAAAATATAAAATGAAGTTAGAACGGAGACTTGCCACCTTTTCTCTGGTGCAGAATAGGGAGAAATCACACTTTTTTTTTTTTGGGGTGAGCCTCTGCTGGGGTGCTGTTATTGCTTTAATGACAGGGATCAGAATAAAATATTAATATATGCTGGAATTTTTGCATTATATTAACTATATAGTGTTTATTAGACAAGGGCCTTCACTTTAGTCATAAAGTGGCATTTATTCTGTGAAGAGTTTGATGTTTTCCAGAGCTTACATTAAAATTGGGCTTTTTAAAAAAAACTTTTTAGCTCTCTTCTAGTGGAAGGTGTCCCTGGCCATGGCAGGGGGTTGAATGAGATGATATTTGAGGTTCCTTCTAACCCAGACAATTCTGTGACTCTCAGAAGAGAGGTTTGTTTGGGATTTGGGCATCCCATTGCCACGTGCTCTGATTCCTTGGCTCCTTTGCCCCAAATGACCAGAGTTTCAAAATAATTGGTGGCTTTGAATTAAAAAAGTGGCAGATTTTTATTTTGTAAACTGTCAGCATTCCAGGCTTGCCATGAAACATCTCCAGGGTTCCTTTTATTCTGGGACTCTCAGGAGAGTGGTTTGTTTGCCTGATGGATTTGGGCATCCCATTGCCACGTGCTCTGATTCCTTGGCTCCTTTGCCCCAAGTGATCAGAGTTTCAGGGACAATAATTGGTGGCTTTGAAGGAAAAAATGGCAGATTTTTATTTTGTGAACTGTCAGCATTCCAAGCTTCCAAGATTCCATGAAAGATCTCCAGGGTTCCTTTTAACCCAGACAATTCTGTGACTCTCAGAAGAGAGGTTTGTTTGGGATTTGGGCATCCCATTGCCACGTGCTCTGATTCCTTGGCTCCTTTGCCCCAAATGGCCAGAGTTTCAAAACACTTGGTGTCTTTGAAAGAAAAAAATGGCAGATTTTTATTTTGTAAACTGTCAGCGTTCCAAACTTGCCATGAAACATCTCCAGGGTTCCTTTTATTCTGTGACTCTCAGGAGAGTGGTTTGTTTGCCTGATGGATTCGGGCATCCCATTGCCACGTGCTCTGATTTTGTTTGCCCCAAGTGGAGTTTCAGGGCCATTGGTGGCCAGATTTTTATTTTGTGAACTGTCAGCATTCCTCCAAGATTCCATGAAAGAACTCCCTTTTAACCCAGGTGATCAGAAGAGAGGTTTGTTTTTCAGGGACAATAATTGGTGTCTTTGAAGGAAAAAAAGGCAGATTTTTATTTTGTAAACTGTCAGCATTCCAAGCTTCCAAGATCCCATGAAAGAACTCCAGAGTTCCTTTTAACCCAGACAATTCTGTGACTCTCAGGAGAGTGGTTTGTTTGGGATTTGGGCATCCCATTGCCACGTGCTCTGATTCCTTGGCTCCTTTGCCCAAAGTGGCCAGAGTTTCAAAATAATTGGTGTCTTTGAAGGGAAAAATGGCAGATTTTTATTTTGTGAACTGTCAGCATTCCAGGCTTGCCATGAAACATCAGCAGAGCTGGGAGAGGCAGCGAGGGCTGTGCAGATGCTGCAGCGTGGGTGAGGTTTGGAGTGGATATTTCACAGGTCACGTTGAGATGAAACCCTCAGCTGTGGCTGCTGAGAAACACCTTCACTCTCCTGGAGAACTCTGAGAGGAACTTTGCAATCAGGGAAGGAAGGAGGCTTCTCTAGAAGGGTCCTGGCTGTTCTTGTTTCTGCAAACATTTTGTAGCTGATGGAGCCGTGCCAGGACCTGCAGCCTGCCAGGAGAGACCAGCTCCCATCACCGAGTGCTTCCTGCTTTGTATCCCAAAGATGTGGGCACTCGGGAAGTGTTGTGCCAGCTGAAGGGAAAGGGATGGAAGGGGATGCAAGCAGCCTTTATAAGCAGCAGCAGCAGCAGCATCCAAGGACCAGCCCTGAGTCCCTGCTGGGAGCTGGGACTGGGGAGAGGCTGCGAGTATGGAACACATTAGTGAGAGTTGGGGTGGGGAGAGGGAGCTTGGGATGCTCTGCTGTCCCAGAGGCTGTGTGGGAGGATGAAGGCAGGATGTGGATGATCCTTTGTGTTTTAAAACAAAGGGAAATGCCACTGACTTCGCCCGAGAAGGATAATCCCGGAGCCTTGGGCTTTTCTTAACAAAAGGTATTTTATTTTTCTTTTAGTTTTTTTTGTCTGTTTGTCTGCTGAGATCAGAGGGGTTGTTTGCAGCAGAGGTGTGGCTGAGAGAGGATTTGAGCTAGGGGAGAAACTGGATGAAGAATTGGTGGGAATTGCTGGGCTTAGGGCTGGACTTGGGTGGAACTCGTGGTGTGTCACGGAACAGGTCGGGCTTGCAGTGATCCTCTTGGACCTTGGCACTTATGGAACAATGGAGATGATGACTTTATTGAATATTTTCGTGGGAAATGATCCCATGGATGTAACCTGAGAACTGTCAATTATCTGGTGTTGTACAGGAAGAATTTTGGGTGAAGAAAGCTGAGAATGCCTGGAAGGGGCTCAGAGCTGATGGAGCAGGGAGCTGCTGATGACGCCCATCTGATCCATTTTAGATTTGCAATATCCCTTCTCCAGGTGGTCTCATTTGTGCCTGATTCCCCCTTCAGCCTCCCTGACTCCCCAGCAGCCCAAAATTGTCAAACTTGTGCGAGCTTCTGGGCTTAGGACCACACCATAAATCACAGAATCCCAGAATGGTCTGGGAGGCAAGGAACCCTAAAGCTCATCTTGTTCCACACCCTGCCATGGGCAGGGCCACCTTCCGCTCCCCCAGGACGCTCATTCCCTGTTTGGAGAGGCCCAGCAGGAATGTTTGTGTCAGAGTGCCTCTCTTGCAGGATGCCTCGAGGCCGTGCAGAACTTATTTCATGAGTCCATGTGGTTTTGTCTGTGTTTTTGTGTTAAACAGGAGGGAAACCCCTGAGATCAGCACTGGGAGAAAGAAGAGAGGTGGAGAAGGAGTCGATGTGAGATGTGGGACAGGTCTGAGCCGAGGAGCTGAGGGACAGCAGGTAAAGCAGAAAGGAGCTCTGCAGTGGCAGGCTGCCCCATGCTTCTTCCCTTGCTGGATTTTAACATAATTCACCAAAACATCTCACACCCTTCTAAAAACCCTCTCCTCCTCCCCATAGTCCAGTTGGAATAATGTTGAGATGAGAAAAGCTTGTAAAAATAGGGCAGGACCAGCACAGTGTCACCCCCAGAGCTTTAATCAAGCTCCTTACATATTTTTTGGCCATCAGCTCTTTCATTTAATCATCCATTAATTGCTGAAAGTTTTAGCCAAATTCATTTGGCAGAAGTTGCAGGCAAAGAAGCAGCATTTCACAATATTCTGGTTTCAGCAGTTTTCAATTTTGATTTTAAAAGCAGTGTTGAATGTCACTAATGGTCGGAGCTCAGTGCCTGGGTGCTTTGGGATCCAAATCCCTGCACACAGCTCAGGGAGAAGTTGGGCTCTGAACATTTTTCTTCTTTAGCATCATTCTCTGGGCAGATTCTTGTCCCCAAACTCTTTGTAATGAAGGTGTGAGGATTGGTCCATGGGTGCTGATCACAGCTCTGCTGGGGCTGTGTGGTTCTCTGGGTTCCAATCCCACTGCAGAGGCTGGAATTGCTGCCAGCAGCACATTTCTCCTTCCCCAGTTTTCTTCTCACTCCTGTAAGGAAGCCAGAGGATGAGATGAGATTTTGTGCCCTGGGCTGAGCTCCTTCAGGCAAACTCAGGCTCTGGAGTTTTGTCAGAATTGCTGATGACTTTGGGCTCCAGCAAAGGTGTCAGCAGTGAAGCAAACGAGTCAGGGATTGGCATTTCCTGGCACAGGGACACGGGGACACCACGGGGCGGTGACATCCTGCACAAAGCTGCTCTGTCAGCCCAGTTCTGGACTGGAAGCAGCACGTGGATTGTGACTGGGAGCCACCAGAGTTCCTCCAGTGAGAATCTGGCTGCTAAATCTGATTCCTGCTCTCAGGAAAGCTTGGATGAGGTGTGACGGGCTGTGGTTCAGCCCAAAGCACACGAGGTGCTCTCAGGGTCCCCTGTGGCCATGAACTCTGCTCCTCTGTCAGGAGATCAGAGCTGCAGCTCCAATGACACACACACACGGCCAGTCCAGCCCCTGTTTTGACTCCCTGTCAGAGGATTTCTCCAGGAGCACTGTGTCCTTGGGAGCCGTGCTTGGAGCATCTGCTCTGGATATTCTCGGGCTGAACTGCTTCCAGCAGGCTTAGCAACTGTGCCTGTGATTTCCTGCAGGAGATCCAACCATGCAGGGTGGTGTTCAGCTTATGGGACTGTGACTATCAAACCATCGTGGCATTCTTAAGTTGCTTTTTTTTTATTACTTTTTTTGAAAACCTGTTAGCTGTCTCCCCACTCCCAACCCCATATCTGTGCATCTATGGAGGTTTTTTTTCCTGCCTTGTTCAAGTGAAAGAGTAAATCCTTTTTGATTTATTCCAGAGCAGCCCTCGAGCTCAGCTCCTGTGAGAGCCTGCTGACTTGGAGTTCAAAAGATCTCCCAGCTTTGAGGCCAGGCTGTGGTCTTCCATCTTGCCTCAAAGTTAAACTGAAAGAGAAAATTCCTTTTCTTCTTGAAAAGAAAAATCACCATGCTGTGTAAGGGAATCAGACTTACCTGGAGCAGCAGAGAATGCCAACATGCAGAATTCCAGGTTAAAAATCTGGTTGTTTAGCAAGGCTTTATTTTCAAGCACTGAGCACGTTGTTTAGGAAGTGTTTTATGGAGATAAATACTCCTTTAAAAGCAGTGCTGCTGCCTGGCTGGGATCCAGCCTGTGATCCTACATGAAAGCGTTTTTTGGGTGTTTAAACCACTACATTACCACGGTGGCTAGAAATGGAAGTTCTTATCCTTGGCTTCCTGCAGATCTGCAGGGTTGGATGACATTTTAGGAAGGAATTCTTTACTGTAAGAGTGGTGGTGAGGTGAATAGAATTCCCAGAGAAGCTGTGGCTGCCTCTGGATTTCTGGAAGTGTCCAAGGCCAGGCTGGACAGGGTTTGGAGCACCCTGGGATGGGTGGGAGGTGTCCCTGCCCATGGCAGGGGGGGAATGGGATGAGCTTTAAAGTCCTTTCCAACCCAAATCATTCCATGATTCAATGAGGTGCAGACATATCTGGCATATATATATGTGTGTGTGTATGATTTATATACATATATAGAACAAAACAAACCTGTAAGAACTATTTATATCCCATTTCACTTCCACAGGACCCTGCTTAGTCCAGATTTATGCAGTTGTGGCTGCAGCTGTGAGCTTGGAAGTGCAGAGATAATGGATGGAAGACTTTTAATAACTGTAGGGACCCTCTTTTTAAAATCCAGCTCCTCTGAGCAAGGTGACCTTGGCTCTGACTTGGAAATCCAGCCCTGCAGGGGAAGGAGATGCTGATCCACGGAGCAAAGTCTTGGTCAGACAGCAGCAGAAGAGAAAGCACAGGTTGGGCTGGTGGAGTTTTCAGCCCTCTTGAAGTTGTCAGGCTTGCAGTTAAAGCTACGGGTGCTCTCCCAAATTTGAATTTACACCTGGCAGTGGTGAATCTCTGTTTTTAAAAAGCTGCAGTCCTGGGGTGCAGAGAGAACCAGCTTTTTTACAGCAGCACAAAGGACAGGCAGCATCGGTGACAGCTCAGATGGCCCTCAGAGGTGTGAGGGAAATGTCACATGGTGTTTTCTCAGCAGAACTCTTCCAGAAATCCTTCCTTTCAAAGTTTTCCTTTCAAGATGAAAAGTTTTTGGGCCTGTGGAGAGCTCAGGTGTGCATGGACAGAAAACACCTTGGTGCTTTTTACCCACCATGTTTCCAGCAATAAAAAAAAGTTGTCAGGCTTGTGTACGGGGCTCTCCCAAAGAATTGAAACTGCAGTGATTCTGGGGTGCAGAGGCAGCTTTTTGCAGCACAAAGGGGACAGTAAAGGCACAGAGCTCAGGTGACAGAAGAAATCCTTCCTTTCAAAAGGACAGGGAACCCCCTTCCAGGAAAAAGTGTTTAGAAAGGCTCTTCTGTGTTCTGTAAAGGACAGGGAACAGAGTGGCTCTTCTGTGTTCTGTGCCCACTGTTCCTTCAACAGAGAGAACCCACATCCTGACCTTCTCCCATGTTCTGAGCCAGCAATGAAGTAGGAATATGTTGGATTTTTTCCCCCAAATCTAATTTGAAACATGATGACTGGACCGTTCTTAAACAGCTTCCAACTTCACAATAAAGAAACTTCACAGAGTGCTTGGCAGGAGCCTCTGTACATAATTTAGATCATAATCAGATGCATTAACACATTTTATATGGATCTCATGGGGGCCAGGAAGACGAGGTGTGCTGGGTAATTTCTTCCCAGATTTCTTTACCTGATTGTTTATTACTCTTGGGGACTTCATTTGTGGTCCAAATGTCACCCGCAGAATCCTGCTGCTCCGTGTGCCTGCATTCAGAGTAGCTGCTGGTGAGGCTTCAAATTCCTTAATTGCTCTGTTCTCCTCAGTCTTTCCATCCAAAGGGAGGATGGGAAGGGGAACAAAAGCAGGGACCCAAACCCTGCAAACTGCTCAGCTTCCCCTCTGCCTGGAGCTCCATGGGAGGGAAGGTGCTGAGAGCGCTCCTTGTTTCCCACTGAGTACAATCAGAAGCTGCTGCTGGAGAGCTGCGTGGGGGAAACGCTTCCTCTCCCTCCCTTTGCCTCTGAGATGTTCAACAGCAGCAGCTTTAATTTTATAAATCTCCTGAAAGCTTTTTCACACTCAGAAAAGGGAAATGGTCGTGTGTCTCTCGCTTTGCTTGGTTGTTTTGCCATGATTCCAGCCATGCCCATCCTTGTGAAATCTTTCCTTTGACAGAAAGATCTGTTGCTGCTTTGAAAAGTGATATTTTGGGTGTCCTTCTGCTCTGCTGGTTTGTTTTGTCCCCACAAAAGGCAGGCAGGGAAGTTCCTGTCACTTCAACATCTCCTCTATCCATGCTGGAGTAAAAACCCTCCCCAGGTTGGTGGGATTTATTTGTTACTGAATGCCGTGGAGTGGTGTAAAAGTGGGATTTTTAAATGCAGGTTTTGCTCCCAGATGGGAGCACACCTCAGGTTTGGGACATGAGGGGCTGCTCTGTTCACTCACTCATCCAGAGGTGGCCTCAGGCAGCTGCCATTGATCCACAAGTTGGCACAAGCGGGAATGAAACCTCCAAGGCGAGTCAGATGTGGCCTGGCTGTTTGGGCAGGTGAGAAAGCTCAAGAACATGAAAGTGGCTGCTTACAGCCCTGGATTTGGGCCAGAGAACAGACCCCAACCAGGACCACAGCAGCCCATACCAAAACCACAGAGCTCCTTCTTCCCCATTTACCAGTGCCTGATAATGGTACTGAAAACCGCCCCAGGCCAGAGGAGAAGCACGGATTTGTTTGCCTCTTTTTTATTTTTTCTCTTCAGTAATTGTTTATCAACATCAGGTGATGATGCAACAGCCTCCCAGATTAGCTGAGCTCAGAAAGTGGCTTTTACCACAGGGCATGATGATGATGATGGAGAAGTGAATGGTGAATTTTTAAGGATTTTTATCCTTAAAAATCAGAGATGATGGGGCTGCTGAATTTCCATTTTGTGTCCTGAGTGAATCCCTGTGTCCCACCCTGTACCTCCAGTGCCTTGTGCTCTTGGAATGTCCACAGGGAGAGGGTGAAGAGCTGAGAGTTTGGGGCCTCTCCCACAAACTCCTGCCCTTGCCTGGGTTTTCCAGCTAAGTGCTGAGGAATGGTGTCGCTTGCAGGATATTCTCCCTCAAGATAGAAAAGTTAAGGTTGTTTTGCTCTCCTGAACAAGCCCTTTAACAACCTCCATCTCATGATTCAAAATTGGCAGGAGAGCATCAGAGCAGCCTTGATGCAGGCTCTGAAGGGTTGGTGTGAGCAGGGCAGGCGGGAGTGCACGGGAGGGAGAAAATATCCCCAGTCCCTTTGCTGTTCATAGCCATGTCACAAGCATTTCCTTGCTCCCAGCTGGGATTGATGAATTCTCCTTAGGTCAGTGGCACACACACTCTGGACAAGCTTGATGGCTGCTGGGTCCAGGGATTCAGGTTCTGTTTAGCACAGGAATATACTCTGCTAATTTAAATTTACAGAGGGCAGAGTTAGGTTGGATTTTAGGAAGAAATTCCTTACTCAGAAGGTGGGGAGGCCCTGGCACAGGGTGCCCAGAGAAGCTGTGGCTGCTCCTGGATCCCTGGAAGTGTCCAAGGCCAGGCTGGATGGGGCTTGGAGCAACCTAGCACAGTGGAAAGTGTCCCTGCCCATGGCAGGATGATAAAAATCGTCACTGGATGATTTTTAAGGTCCCTTCTAACCCAAACCTTTCTGTAATTCTGTGATTTTTTATGGGGAATACTCTTTAAATATCAAAAGGAAGGGAATATGCATAAATAAGGCACAATGGGAAAGATGAAACAACTCTTGTGGTGGTTGGGAATGGGAATAAAGTGCATTTTTGTGTATCAGGCAGAAGGATGCTGCCCGTTGTCATCGTGAGTGGTTGCCCTCCTCTGGTTGGAAACAGAACAACCTCCCAAGACTGGAGACTTTTTTGGGGGCAGAACTGTTGTGTTTCTTCAGAGTGACTTTGAAAAGAGTCGGGATCATTGTAGATGCTGGGAATTGATCAGTGCAAGGTCTCACCTTCATCTGCAAAGCCACCTTGGGCGAGGGGCGACTTCTGAGCTGCTGGATGGGGACAAATGGCGCAGAGCCAAGGGATGCACCAAAGCAAGAACGTGTCACTAAACATGGACGAGCTCTGCAGAGGTGGGTGCAGGGCTTGGGGAGGCTGCAGAACACGGATTGCCGCAGGATGTGGCTCTGAGGAATCTGTCACCAAGGCCTGGTGACCCCACAGCCCTGTCACACCTCAGAGCAGGCAGCTGACCCCTGCCTGCCACTCTGCTCCATGCAGCTGGCTCGAGTTATGCATCAGGCTGAGAATTATGTGGCAGATTTCATTAGCAAATCGTTTGCTGACCTTCAGTTCTATGAAAATAGTCTGAAAGTGAGTTTATCAGCAGTTAGCTGTTCCAGCAGAGAAGCAGAGGCTTAGAGGATTTAAGGGAGCTGCATCCAGCGCTGGTGATTTCCACTCGGGTGTGTTCGACCATGTCCTTGAAGGCTGCTGATACTGAGCCGGGTAATCCTGGTCAGCAAAAAAACTGACTTGTGCTTTTAGGGATTTTTTATTTCCATCTGGATCAGGACCAGCAAAGTCAGGGAGATAGCTGTGTGCCTTGCTAGAGTGTCTTAAGGGTGAAACCTTTGCTCTGCATTTGGAGCCATTCCAGAATGTGAATCCTAGTAACTGTAGATTTTGTCTTCTATGGATTTTGGCAAGGCTGTTGTTGGAGCAGCTGAAAGGGAAATGAACCTGAGAGGAGCTTTTGACTTTGGTGAAACTCAGTAGTTACTTTCCAGTAACAGGGAGGCCAAAAAAGGCCAAACCTGATGACATCTGCAATTCAGACAGCATCTAATCTTAGATTTTTTTTCCTGCCACTACAGCAACCAGACAGGATCCAGGGTGGGATGCGCACACCTTGTGCATCTCCCTGCATGTTGGATGCACAGAAGGATCTGGGGGAATGATTGTGCAGTGCTTGAACAGAGAGCTGGTCCTTAAAGGCTGTCCCTTAAATGTCTTTTTATGCCAGCCCAACCCATTTAATCTCACAGCGTTGCTCTCATGAATGTTTTATACCTCCTACAAGTATTAAGTCCTACAATGCCACTAAAACACGTTGAATTTTAGTGTGAAAGTGGTGAAAGTGTCTTAAACTGGAGAGATGCATTCCTGTGTCCAGAGGTAAATGTTGGAGAGAGGGAAGCACAGTGTGCAGGGAGGCTCCTCGCTGCCAGCAGCTCATGCATCCAATGAAAAGCTTGCTAAGAGTTATTTTTATTACCCATTACTGCTTTATCTAGTTCAGATATCTGCAGGAAAGGCTTCCACCTTCTCTGTGGCATTTCTGTGGGCTGTAAAACAAGCAAGTTTGGAAGGGATCTTTGGAAGTGTCTAATTCAATGTCCTGCTTGTGGCAAAGGGAGATGAGATTGCTCAAGGCTTTGTCCAGGTGAGGTTTGACTGTGCTGGGCTGGAGCTCTCCAGGCTCCCGTTCCAGTCATTGGTTTTCCTACTGGATATCCACACAGGAGGGTGCTCAGTGACCTGAATATCCACTCAGGAGGCTGCATCAGAAACCTAGCTGCTGTCAGGGTAATCAGCATCTGCCAAGGGTGGTTTCAGAAGACAAATCAACGAGGTTCAGTTTGCCCACAGCACATCTGTTTACCCTTTGTGGGAATGGATTCCAGGAGGATCTGCTCCATCCATCCCTGCCCACAGCCTTCAGCTGGCAGCAAGGTGTTGCTGTCCTCTTTATTCCAGCTGCAAGCCCTCTGCAGGGTGAGTTTGTGCTGTCAAAGGTAATTCTCAGAAAATGAGTGCGGGTAACCTTGGCTTCCTCTTGGCTTGGCCGCTCACGAGCTTTCATTGCCTTCTCCAATAAAACCTTCACAATTGCTTAGAGACACTTAAAAGTTGTTAATGTTTAAATAAAGGGATTAATTTCGGGCCTCCTGCTGCTAAACTTGTGCGTTGGAATTTTGAGGAAGTGCCTTTTCCCCGGGAGGTGTGAACAAAGCCTTTGATCAGCTAAATGGGCTGGAGCTCGTGGTGAGGAGCCACTGAGCTCCTCAGCATTGATCTGCACTTGCCAGGCAATGGAGACAATTAAAATGGCTCCAGGAACAGTAAATACACAAGGATTTTAGGGCATGGATATAGGCAGGTGCCTCAGGAACGCCTGCCCTTTAAACCTGTTCCTGCTGTTGATTTTATTGATGTTTGAATTGGTATTTTAACATTTCCATGCCTTTGTTTCCCCACCTGTAAATGACTCGTGCCTTCCTTTTGGGTTATTGAGCTTGGCTGACACATATAAAAATTGTCAAGGTAGGGTGCCAAGCGCACACAAACTATTTTATTTTTAGCGTCTTTTGAAATCTTGGACTTTTTGTTCTCCCTTTTATCTGTCTCTTTCTTTTTAATCACACCAAATGGAAATAAATTCAATCACAGCTGGTGCTGGAGAAGAATCATTAAGCCCATCCAGCTGGCTGTCTCGGGGCCAGAGTGGGATTGTTCCCTGTGCTGCATTTCCAAAGTATTTTATCTCCTCTAGCCCTGTGTTTGTGGAGTGATGAGCTCCTTTCACTTCTGTCGGCTCCCGTCATCGATCCGAGCGGGAAGGGCTATTTTTAGGTGGCTGTAAGTAAATGGGCATCAGGCACCCTGGAAAGGGGACTGGGTTATTTTTGGAAACCCATCAGCAGCCGCTCTGGCAGGTCCTGCTGTGGGATTTGTCTTCAGCTGCGCTGTCTCAGGTTGTGGTATCGGTTCCCAAGGTTGTGAACCTCATTTCTTGGATGTGATCTGCACTCTGAATGTGGAATTAGCAGCTGCTGGAGATGGTGTTGATGGCATCAGTTCCTGGGATTTAATTCCCCCCCGGCCAGGTTGGATGGGGCCCTGAGCAACCTGATCTAGTGAGCGGCATCCCCGCTGGAAGGAGATGAGCCTTAAGGACTTTTCCAACCCAAAGCACTCTGGGATTCTGGGATTCTAAACCAGCCTGGGTGGGAGGGATGCAGGGTGGTGGTGGAGCTGCAGATTTTGGGGCAGAAGATGAGGATTGGCTTAGGGGCAAGTGTGGGAAATGCACCTGGAGTGGAGCCAAGCCATGGAGATGATCTCACAGTCAGAGCCCTCAGTGGTGTGCAGACTTGGCATCTGCTGGTGGCCACAGGGCAGGTTTTGGGGTGCTCTTGGGAGTTTGGGATTGTTCTGCTTCAGTGGATTGTGTGATGTTCATCAGAACATCATCAGAAGGGTGATGTTTCCTTGGTTTTGTTTAGTCCTTCTTTAAATAATTTTGCCATGTTTGGGACATGGTTCAGGGTGGGCTTGGCAGCACCGGGTTGTGAGTTTGACTCGGTGATTTCAGAGGGCTTTTCCAGCCTTGATGGTTCTGTGATTCCATGATTCCATCAGCATTTTGGGACAGCAGAAGATGAGATTGGCTTAGGGGCAATGTGGGAAATGCACCTGGAGTGGAGCCAAGCCATGGAGATGATCTCACAGTCAGAGCCCTCGGTGGGTGTGCAGACTTGGCATCTGCTGGTGGCCACAGGGCAGGTTTTGGGGTGCTCTTGGGAGTTTGGGATTGTTCTGATTCAGTGGATTGTGTGATGTTCATCAGAACATCATCAGAAGGGTGATGTTTCCTTGGTTTTGTTTAGTCCTTTTCCTAAATAATTTTGTCATGTTTGGGACATGGTTCAGGGTGGGCTTGGCAGCACCAGGTTGTGAGTTGGACTCGGTGATCTCCGAGGGCTTTTCCAACCTTGATGATTCTGTGATTCCACGATTCCATCAGCATTTTGGGACAGCTGTGGCACAGTTTATGTGTGGAGCTGATGCTGCTTGGAGCCTCTGGGCCCTCCAGTCACATTCACAGCTGTGAATGTGCAGGTTGGAGTCTGGGGGCAGGGGCCAAAGCGACACCATCGCTGTGGGCAGCTCGGAAAGCCCGAGCTGGAAACCTCCTGTGGGGGATTTAGCTGCGCATTATCTTCCCTCTGTGCCTCAGCAAAGCCCCAAATCTAATTTCAAAGGTCAGAACAAGCTCTCACCTGGGTGTTCCCAGCCTTTTATAGAGTGGTTGAAGGCCATTTCCTAAAATTAGCTGCTGCAGGGGAAAGCTGATACTGGCCCTGTATCAGACCCTTTCCACAGCTCTGGATAATCATTTACTTGATTACTCCTGTTGAAACTCATGGGTAAAAGGTAGAAAATGGAAGAAAACCAGAACCTGGTGCTGCTTCCTAACAGAAAAATAAAACCATGTGGGTTTTGGGGCAGAATTCCTCTTCTTGGTTGTTTTTGGTGGTGTTTTTTTGTTTTCCTGGAGTTTTCCCAGGCTCAGAATCAGACTTATTTTTGTTTTCCTCAAACTTCCTGGTGATCCAAACATGCTGGGGAACTCTGGGAAGGGGAACATGTGACTCTGAAGGAGGCTGAAATGGTAAAGCACACTCAGATCTGCTAAGCAACAGCATTGACACGTTTAAATAAATCTGCTGTTGACTAATATAGAGTGACATATTGAGAGCAATTAAAAAAAAAAAACAACAAAAAAGGAAACTAGGCACAAATTTGGGAAATGAGTGGAATGGGAACAGAACAAAGATGTTAGAGAGGACGCTGGATAAAAGGGAGGGAGGGCTGCTCCACAAAAGGAGCGCTCTGGAGAACCAGGGTGTCCATCAGGAAGGGGGAGACAATAGCAGAAGTGCAGATTTGAGCTGGAATTATCCCTTGGCAGTAGGATCCTTGTACTTCTGCTTCCCTGCCAGCTCTGCTGGCTGCCAGGATTGAGAAGATTTGTGCTGCCTGGTGCAGAGAGGAGCATGTGGTGGGATGTCAGGCAGCTTGGAGAAGGTAAGGTGGCACTTCTCGTTCCCGTGGTGGCTTGGGGACTGTTGTTCCTCTGGTTCTGCTGTGATTTGGGTGTGAGTCCTGTCATTCCCCATCCCTGTGCATGTGTGTAATGCTGGAGGAGGGGCTGAATTAGGAGGGGTTGGGTTTGGAGCTGGTGAAAGGAAATCCCTGAAAATCACAGAATGGTTTGGATGGCACGGAATCTTAAAGCTCATCCCATTCCACCCCCCTGCCATGGGCAGGGACACTTCCCACTGTCCCAGGCTGCTCCCAGCCCCATCCAACCGGGCCCTGGACACTTCCAGGGATCCAGGGGCAGCCGCAGCTTCTCTGGGCAACTTGCAGAGCTCATCTGTGGAAGTTGCTGCTGCAGGAAGCTGTGAAACTGAGTGCTTGGTGTGTCTTTCCCTTTCCCTTTCCCTTTCCCTTTCCCTTTCCCTTTCCCTTTCCCTTTCCCTTTCCCTTTCCCTTTCCCTTTCCCTTTCCCTTTCCCTTTCCCTTTCCCTTCCCCTTTCCCTTTCCCTTTCCCTTTCCCTTTCCTTTTCCCCTTTCCCTTCCCCTTTCCCTTTCCCTGTCCCTTTCCCTTTCCCTTTCCTTTTCCCCTTTCCCTTTCCCCCTTCCCCCCTTTCCCTTTCCCTTTCCCTTTCCTTTTCCCTTTCCCTTCCCCTTTCCCTTTCCCTGTCCCTTTCCCTTTCCCTTTCCTTTTCCCCTTTCCCTTTCCCTTTCCTTTTCCCCTTTCCCTTTCCCTTTCCCTTTCCCTTTCCCTTTCCCTTTCCCTTTCCCTTTCCCTTTCCCTTTCCTTTTCCCCTTTCCCTTTCCTTTTCCCTTTCCCTTTCCCTTTCCCCCCTTCCCCTTCCCCTTTCCCCTCCCCTCCCCTTTTTTTACAGTTCACACTCTGTACTATTGAATGTCTGTGATTGATTACTTCAAAAAAAAAAAAAAAAGGTATTTTGGTGGACAGCTGTTGTTCTTCAAGGGCTCCTACAGCTCCTGTTTGTTAATGGTTTGGGGGAAATTGTCCTGCAGAGCCTGTTCCATGCCTATGGTTTATGGTTATTTGTCACCAAAGAGGCTGGGAATGAGGAGCGAGGGGCTGAACTGAACGGATCGTTGGCCTGATCTAACACAGCCATCCTGGTGCTTCCTTAAGATTTATTTTTTGGATTCTCTACAGAGGCCAAATTGAGTTGTGAATTTTGCGCCCATCTCAATGACTTTTTCCCCAGGCCGATGCCTTGGTGTCCATCCTTGTGGCAGGTTCACAGTGGAGCTGTGTTTGCCAGCAGCTTTCCCACCCCCGGGAATGGCTCCCCTTCTCCTGGCTGCCCATCAGGTGTTTCCTGCGGTGGCAATAGAAAACTCGAACACTGCCCAGCCTGGGGTGGTGTGAGGCTGAAAGGGAGAGAGCTCTGCTGTCCCTCGGGGGAATTTTGTGCAATCAGAACCATTCGTGGCTCCAGCACTGAGATGAGAGTGAGATGGCACAGCTTGAGATGCTGGGGCCGGCTCTTCTGTCCAAAATAACTGCTGGGAATGGCCAGGAGAGGCGTTTGTGGATTGCTCATCCATTAGCACCTCTCACCATCTATTTTGCAAAGGGTCCCTGAAGCGAGCTGGAACCAGTTCCGTGAGTTGGAACCAGTCTGATCTTTGGGGTGATGGCTGGGAGGCAGCAGCTTGCGTTGGAAGCAGTTCCTTCATCTGCATGAGCCTTGTGCTGGCACTGTGGCCCATTTTTCGAGCTGCTCTGAGGACATTTGGCCCCTCTTCCTTCAAAAATAGCTGCTGTGTGTTGGAGATTCCTGCCTGGAGGATTGGGGAGCCAAAAGGAGCTCCAGCCTTCCCAAATGTGCCCTCTCTGCTGGCATTTGGGTTCCCTGCACCCGGTGCTGTGGACAGGCAGGAGGGGCTGCGTGCTGAGGGTTGTTTGGGTGCTCTCTGCAGTGCAGCGTGTTCCCACAATATCCATGGTTCCTCTGGGAATTTCCCCTCCTGGCCACGGAATCCCATTCGTGATGTGAACTATTCAAAGCCCTACCAACAAGCTCTGTCCTGAAAATCCTGCTGCCAGTCCAGGGCAGCTGTTCAGCCACAAACTCTGCAAAAACTTGGCTGCTTTGAGGTGCTCGGTGACAGCAGCAGCCTCAGCACTCGTGGCTGAAGCGTTTGGACTCGCTGTGATTGCAGCAGACAGATTGTCTCAAAGCCACAAGGTATTAATTGGCTTTCATGTTCGATACCAGTTAATAAAAATTTCCTTAAAAAGACACTTTGCTTAGCTTTGGATGCTCTTTAATGTTGTCAGAGGGTTCTAATAAAACAGGGCTTTTGGCATCTGCTCTTACCTGTTAGCCTTCCAATAACTGTTGAATCCATCAGCTGTTTGCACTCAGATTTGAGGGATGGAGCTCACCAAAGCAGTAACTCTGTATAAATGGTCTGGAAAGAAGGAACTGAAACTCTTCATGGGGTACTGGAGAGCCCCATGGAAAACTGAAGGCATCAAACATTTAGAATTCATCTCCATTTGTGCTGCTGTTCCCAGAGCTCACGGGGGCACGTTGACTCCACAGATATTTTTCTCAAAATCCCACACTGAGCATTGCAGGCCCATTACAAGACTAAATAACCATTCCAGCTCTTTCTCCAACTAAGAGGACACCATTAAATTCAGTTCAGCAGCTGGGAAGTGCATTTGGACCAGGCTTTAAGCTTGACAAGTTTTGGGTTTCAAAGGCATTTGCAAAGTGCTCCCCCAGCTCACACAAGGAGCCATGCTTTGGTGCCTTGGCCTGGAAGGCAGCGTGGGAGCTAAAAAATCTATTAGCGAGTTTTAATTTACTCAGGATAAATCCTTCCCTGAGGATTGCTCTTGTTCTCTGGAATTACAGGGTTTGGTTTTTTGATAACGTTTTTCTCCTTAATTTGTCCCTTTTGCGCTTCCTTGGTGCGAGCAGGGAAAGCAGCAGCAAAACTCCAGCAGGAGAGAGGTCGAGGGTTCTTTTGGACCAGGAGGGTGCAGAAGGAGCAGTGAGGCAGCAGAGCTGTGAGAGAGGGAGGACAGGAGAGACCCAGATGGGTGGAAGTGGGATTTGGACAGCAGGGAAAGGCTGGTGAGAGAGGGGGGCAAAGAAAACCATCTCAGCAGCTGCATTTTGTGCGGCCACTCCTGTACCCTGCAGCTGTTCATTAGAAATTCTGTTTATGCCACAGGGAGTTTTGGAGTCTCTGAAGCTGACACAGTTTTAATAGACAAAGACATTTTGAGTGCAGCACATCTGCTCTGGGATGCTGAGGAAGAGGCTCCATGCAGTAGTGCCATTGGTTGAAGCATTTCATCGTGCTTTTTTTTTATTATTTTAAGACCTCTCTTTTATCCTAAAAAGTAATTTTTGAGGTCAAAAGAAGTGCTGTGTTTGCTCATTAAGTTTGCAGCCCTTAAACCGAGAGTCCTGATGTATTCTTCCTGATACCCCTGAGTTCCCAGCCCTGGGAGCAGGCAGAATCACCTCTGACTTGGGAGGATCCTAAAGCACTTCCCATCACAAAGGTGTGCAGCACAAGCACAGGCCTGGGGCAGGAGGGTGCTGCTCCAGAGCAGAAACCTCCTTTGGTCAATGCTGCATTATTGAATATTTGATGAGTAGGTCTTAAATTGATCAATTTCTTTCTCTGCAGGCTCAATCTTACCCTCAGCTTAACTTTTATAACCCGTGGCTTTCCAAAACCCATCTCATCTTGCTCGGTGATTGAATCCACCTTGTGCAGCTGAAAAGTTAATTCCTTCCTTCACCTCCAGCTCTGGTCAGGTTCCTTGGATCCCTCCTTGCCTGACCTCTCTCTTAGCCTCCCAATAAACAGAACAGTGTCATTTTGCCCTCCCTAACTGCTGTTATTTCTACATCTGCCCTGCAGCATCTTCTGGATATTTTTTACCTTCCTGTCTTGGTAGGAGCAGTTTCCGTGCTGGATGCACATCTGAGTGGGGTTTGCCATCTCCCCTCCTGCCTTTTCCCAGTGTTGGTCTTCTCCAGCCAGGGACAGCTTGAGAAGCTTTTTTTGTTGTGTTTCTTGCTGTTTTCTTGGAAGGGAAGCACTGGGCAGCGGTGACAAGGCAGAGCACGGCGTGTGTGGAATGATCCCTGATCCGGCATCCCAAATCCAAGTGGTGGTGGTGCTTTGTAGGAATTTCATTACCATGGGTTGTGCTGCTGCTCATCTCCTATCATCCACTCTGCTGCTGGTTAATGACTTTTGGGTGTCTTCTTGGGGTGTTTCGAAGTTTTTGGCCACATCCACATCTGCAAGTCCTGTGGAGTGGAGTGTCCTGCAGGGACCTTGGTTAGGTTTTATGGAATCCCAGAATGGTTTGGGTGGGAAGGACCTTAAAGCTCATCTTGTTCCACTCCCTGCCATGGACAGGGGACACCTTCCACAACCTTGTCCCAGGTTGCTCCAAGCCTTGGTTCAGCTTTGCTCAGGAGGGAGAAATGGACTGGCTCTGTTGGTCTTCTGCAGCTTGAGAAGCTTTTTTTGTTGTGTTTCTTGCTGATCTCTTGGAAGGGAAGCACTGGGCAGCGGTGACAAGGCAGAGCACGGCGTGTGTGGAATGATCCCTGATCCAGCATCCCAAATCCAAGTGGTGGTGGTGCTTTGTAGGAATTTCATTACCATGGGTTGTGCTGCTGCTCATCTCCTATCATCCACTCTGCTGCTGGTTAATGACTTTTGGGTGTCTTCTTGGGGTGTTTCGAAGTTTTTGGCCACATCCACATCTGCAAGTCCTGTGGAGTGGAGTGTCCTGCAGGGACCTTGGTTAGGTTTTATGGAATCCCAGAATGGTTTGGGTGGGAAGGACCTTAAAGCTCATCTTGTTCCACTCCCTGCCGTGGACAGGGGACACCTTCCACTGTCCCAGGTTGCTCCAAGCCCTGGTTCAGCTTTGCTCAGGAGGGAGAAATGGAGATTTACAGAGAAATTCCAAGGGCTGGAGCCCCTCTGCTCTGGAGCCAGGCTGGGAGAGCTGGGGGTGCTCACCTGGAGAGGAGAAGGATCCAGGGAGAGCTCAGAGCCCCTTGCAGGGCCTAAAGGGGCTCCAGGAGAGCTGGAGAGGGACTGGGGACAAGGGATGGAGGGACAGGACACAGGGAATGGCTTCCCACTGCCAGAGGGCAGGGATGGATGGGATATTGGGAAGGAATTGTTGGTTGTGAGGGTGGTGAGGCCCTAGAATAGAATTCCCAGAGAAGCTGTGGCTGCCCCTGGATCCCTGGAAGTGTCCAAGGCCGGGCTGGATGGGGCTTGGATCAGCCTGGGATCGTGGAAGGTGTCCCTGCTCATGGCAGGGGGTGGAGTGGGATGATCTTTCAGGTCCCCTCCCTCCCAAACCATTCTGTGATGAATTCCCAGCTTGCTTTGCAATAAACTGTGGGATAAAACCCCACCTGCTGTATAAATATGGGTGATCCAACACATTAAGTGATTTAATTTTTCTGGTGTGATTGATCAGGCTGTCTGGAACAGGACAGCTCCCATTGAGGTGGTGATGAAGCATCTCCAAAAAGTGCAGAAGACCCTGATCTTGACATTGACCCCATGCAGCTGAGAGAGGAGGGAGCAGCTGGAGCTGGACACAGCAGCAGGGATAACACGGGAGCAGGTGAAGGAGCTGTTTCAGGGAGGGAAGGTGCATTTGGAGCTGGTTGATTTGGCCACGTGGCACTGATGAATGGCACTGAACCTTGCTCAGATGTAGCAGCCAGGCTTCCCAGGTTTCTCTTGGCTTTCCCTGGATGTGAACTCCCGCTGTGCCTGGGTGGTGAGGCCTCAGTGCTGAGCTGCCTCCTTGCCCCCTGAGGTGCACAAGAAACCGTCTGTGTGATTTAATGTTTGTTAGAGACCTCTCAGTGGAGGTGCTGAGTCTCCAGAACTTTATTCCCTGTGTGCAGGAGAGGGGCAGACTTCCCATAAACCCCACACAGATGGATTATTTCCCATGGAGACCCACCCTGCTGAGTGAGATGCTGTCAAACTCTCTCTGTGTGTTTCTGTGCTTTTCAAGCAGTATTTCCTTTCCCTTATAACTTCCCCAGGACAATGAAACTTCTAAATTTGTGCTTCATGATTGACCTGAGGCTTCTGTCAGAGAGCAGGAGCCTGAACCTGCCACGTGCTTATTTCCTGCTGTGGGAGCAGCCACGAGGGCGTTTTAGGGAGGTGAGAGAGTTTTGTGGTTTTGCCTTGGGGAAAATAACGTGCCTGAGCAATCTAGGGCTGGAAACCACAACGAATACCAAGGATTTGAGCTGTTTGATGGAGTCAGTGTTTGGGAAACCAGTCCTCTCTTCCTGCCTGGAGTTGACCTCCTCATGCTTCTCTCATGTGACGGGGAGCGCCCGGCTCTTGGCTGTGGTTTAACCTCAGGAGAATTCTTGTTCATTAATTACTTCAAGGTAAAAGCAAAGAGAGGCTTTGCTTCCTCCCACACCTAATTTATCCCTTTTAGAAGCGAGTAAAAGCTTGTGCCACTGTATCCTGGAGCATCCTTGGTTTGCTTCCCACGTCCCAAAATATCTTGAGCACTTTGTAAGCGGGAATGTGGTGAGCACTGCAACATCAGCCATGGTGGTTTTAGGGATTTTCCAGCTTTCTTGGAAAACTCTGCCCTCTGGTCTCCAAAGCTCTGTGCTTTGGAGAGGAGAGAGGTGAACTTTGCATCCAGGATTTTTTGCCACTCCATCCCACAGGACGCAGAAGGATTTGCTCCTAAGCTCGATGTTCCTTTGAGCAGAGAAGTGCTTGCGTACAGCCTGGAAGAATAAATAAACACTGTGACTGCTTTATTACCAGAAAACAACACTAAATAATAAATTTAAGAGCTAAAAGCTCTATATGTAAAGTAGATTTCACAATGCATTATGCAAAAAGCAGAAAGGCAGTGGAGAAGGAATCCACTGAAGAAGGCAGGCTGGGAAGATGGATGATCTTGCAGACAGGATGAGGAGATGTGGAGTGAATCCCAAGCTGGCTCAGCTTCTCAAGTGACCTTGGGCGAGTTGTTTCTCCACACCTCCATTACCTGCTCTCTAAAACCAGGATGTGGCTTTCCTGGCTCCAGGATTTCATCAGAATCAATGATTGTTTGTGAAGCACTGGGCTGAGCTGGGCCGAGGAGCGGGGACAGCCTTTGGCACAGGGCAGGGCTCAGGTACCTGCGAGCACCTAGGGGAGAGGATTCGGTGTTTTCTCAACACTGAGCATCTCCTGGAGCACAACCTTGTCCCAGTGCCCAGAGGAGAACACAGAGCTGAGAGCCAGACTCAGTTCTTCACTCGTCTGCCTTAAAGCATTTGATGTCACCTTTGCTTTGTGGAGACAGAGCTGGAGGCCTGGGGGTGCCTGATTTCCCCTGGGCGCTGGAGAGAGGTGGTGCTGGAGCTGGGGGAAGGCTCAGGACATCTTAACTCCAGGTTTCTCCTCACATTTCTGAATTGCTTCCCCTTGGGAGCCTGGACACAGAGCCATACAATCATTCAGGTGGGAAGGGACCTCAGGATGTCTCTGAGGCATTGTCCAGTGAGTTTTGCTATCTGTTGGTCTCATATCCTCCTTCAAATCCTATTTAAAGCTCTTTCCCCGAGTCCTCCTAACTCCTGCAGGATAATCCTTTTCTCCCTTTAAAACAACTAAACCCTGTCTGTTGCCACCAGACCTGGTGTGGAGTAAACCAATCCATGATCCAAAGCCCCAGAATTCCACCTGCTCGGAGCCAGGTGTTGATCTCTTGGCTTTTCCTGCTTTTTCCCTCATCATTCCCTGCAGCTGGGAGGAGAAAGGAGAACATCACTTGTGTGCTGTGGTGACAGGAGTGCCTTTCTTCCTCAAGAACTTGGGGTGGAAAACTCAAAGTTCCTCAAATGCCACTTCTAAAACCACTTCAGCACTCGTGGTTTCCTATTTTTTACCAGGATGAGCACATGGAGGGGCTCTTGGAGCATTTTTCCAGGATCCCTTCACCCCACACGTGCCCGTGTGGATGAGGAGCAGGGCTGGGAGCAGGTTTGGCTTTGCATGGAGCTGCAAGCGTGCAGAATGTTCCTTGCTTTGGATAAAACTCCCTGAAGGCAGGGGATGCATTTTATCCTGGAATTTCCAGATTGCAGGACCCTTTACCTGTGCATATAACAGCATTGATCTCAGCCTGGGAGGATTGCTCTGGACCTGTGAGCTCTGGAGATGGTACAAATCCCTCGGGATGATCCCTAAGACTGCTGCATGCAATTTCAGAGTGAATTTCCCATCTGCTCCTTTGATGGATCTGCTCCCAACCAACTGTACCTTAAAGCACACACCTGATAGATTTATCCTCCTTGTTCAACTGCTCCTGTTCCCAGAGTGATTGGGAGATTTGGGATGTAATCCTTCCCTTTGAGAGCATTAAGAGATAAAAAGTTATCATTGCTGAAGGGTTGTTTGGAGTTCGTTTTCTTCCACTACAGCCTGTTCTGAAGGGGAGAATGTGCTGTATTTTTATTTTCTCTCTGTGATTTCATTCCTAATGCTGATGAAAGAGAGACTTGGCAATAGAAGGTGTCTCTCCAAGCTCAGATGAAGCATGGGAGCCACTTCCCCACTCCCTGAGGTCCTTGTCTGTTTGCCAGGAGGGAGCTGGCGTGGCAGAGGTGGGTTTGTTCCCCATGAGAGCAGCAGAACTTTGTGGATGATAGCACTGCAGACCCCTCATTTCTTAAGGAAAGAGAGTCAGGATGAGTGTGGATGCACACAGAGTTTGGGAGCTGATTTAGCAGGTGCAGGAGGATCCCTGTGGATTTTCCTCCCCACAGTGCAGTCATGTTCTGCCTCATGGTTGTGCATGGCTCTGCTGAGCTCTGAAGGACCCTAAGTTTAAATTTTCCAGGCTCTGTTCACAAATATGCTGAGAAAGGAGCAGCATTTCCCTGATTTTATAACAAGATGGGTAACAGAGGTGTAAGCAGGGAGGAGTAGGGGTGCTCAAGTCTTTGAACATTTGCAGAGTAATGGCTCCACAAACACTCACAGATCAGACCAGCTGGGTTATTTCTAGAAATGCAAAAAGAGGGAGAACCTCAGGTAATCCCCATAACTCCACTGGCACGGGGAGTGCCTGCTGTGGAGCTGAGGAAAGCTGGGAATGCAGCCCAGGCTTTGACAACGTGCTCTGAGCAGCTGAGTTTGGTGGGAGAAGGAGCTGCAGTGTGCAAACCTGTGGTGCCTGAGAGTTCAGCCAGGTTGGCATTTGGGAAGAGGCTCTGGTAATTATTGATCTTCTGCTCCCCTAGGAGATCTTCCTGCCTCTCTGTGCGTGTGTAATCAGCCCCATCAGGCAGCAGCAGAGTTTTCAGTGTGGAAATTGGTGAGTTTAAAGAACTAAAGAATACTTGGGAGTGAGAGGGATGAGCTGCTGGAAAGGCCAGCAGCTATCCTGCTTCTCCTCCTCCCAGATTTCTTTTTGGGAACTATGGGAAATCAGCAGCCTTTTCCCCCAAGGCTGATAAACACAGCCCTGAAGTTTCTCTTGATAAAACCACAGATTGGGTTTTTACTTTGTCTTTTTTTTTTTTAGAAGTCCTAATGGCAACGTGTGACAACCTCAGGCTCGATTGAGTTGATGAGGAATAAAGTCTTAATAGTGAAGAAGAGTCCAGGAGTGTGTCTAAAGTGCTCATTTTATCACCAGCACATATTTCATACTGACAGTCCATACTTTTAGCTAATCCCAAGCCACGTGTGGTGCATTTTAAATCCCTCCTCAGCCTCCTCTGGTCTTTCCCTTGTGGTGTTTTCCAGGAGAGCAATGGAGAGTCACATTGGCAACCTTAGACTTCTGAGCACACGGATATTTTTAATTCACAACCCATATTTTGAGGTGAGGAGGATGAATTTTGTTCTGTGTCAAGGAAGAAAAGGAGCAGAGGAGCCGCTCTGTCAGAACAACTGCTGAGGATCAGGCGTGGGGTGATGGATTTGGCTTTTCAGGGACCCCAGCTGCCATTTTAAGGAGTCCAGTTTGCCATTTCATTACCAATTATGGCTTATAAAAAGCCAAAGTAACCACAAAGGAATAAGATTTTGATGCAGTCTTACCTTTGGGGCTGCAGTGCCCACATTTATGATCCCTCATTTCTGTCTTGCCTCAACACCCTGCAGCGTTTGACCCCACTTACCCCATGGCATCCCAAATAAAAAACCCCAGCAAAGCTCGTTTTCCCCTTGAAATTAATCTGATTTTTAGATTCTGGTGGTGTTCAAGTGAGTGTGTGCTTTGGCATTTCTCTCAGGAAAAGCATTACTAGGGCAGCTCATCTCCCAGCCAGCTGTTTGCAGAAACTGGTGGCAACTGGGGGATCTTTACAGCCCCTGTGAGACCCTGAAATAGCAGGGACTGGCACACACACCCAGCATGAGCTTCACTTCCTGCAGAGGGGCTGAAAAAGGGGTGGAAAGAAAAGAAAAAAAAAAAAAAAAGCTTTTTTAAAAATTATTATTTTTTGCCTTTGGTTGCATGTTGGTGCCTGCTAAAATCCTGCTGCTGGGCAGAGCGGTCCCAGAGGCTGGAGCCTCCCATCTGCCCACAGCCGTGTGCTGCCAAGATCCAAGAAAGCTGATTTAGCCTTTTGCTGACTTTTTAGCCCCTTTATCCTCTTGGCTTTCTGAGATTTACGCCACTGCTGTTTGCCAATGTCATGAATTTAAAATCTGCCTTCGTTTTGAGCATTCATTCTGCTGTGCAACTGGATTGTGGGTCACGTTGGTGGGAGGGGATGGAAATCCCATTTAATCATGGGGTGTTAAGTAAGTGACAACAAATGGCTGTGTAACAATAGCCCTGGGGATTGTGAATTTCCCCTCTTCATGAGGATTTTTCAGATTGAGTTGATGAGGAATAAAGTCTTAATAGTGAAGAAGAGTCCAGGAGTGTGTCTAAGTGCTCATTTTATCACCAGCACATATTTCATACTGACAGTCCATACTTTTAGCTAATCCCAAGCCACGTGTGGTGCATTTTAAATCCCTCCTCAGCCTCCTCTGGTCTTTCCCTTGTGGTGTTTTCCAGGAGAGCAATGGAGAGTCACATTGGCAACCTTAGGCTTCTGAGCACACGGATATTTTTAATTCACAACCCATATTTTGAGGTGAGGAGGATGAATTTTGTTCTGTGTCAAGGAAGAAAAGGAGCAGAGGAGCCGCTCTGTCAGAACAGCTGCTGAGGATCAGGCGTGGGGTGATGGATTTGGCTTTTCAGGGACCCCAGCTGCCATTTTAAGGAGTCCAGTTTGCCATTTCATTACCAATTATGGCTTATAAAAAGCCAAAGTAACCACAAAGGAATAATATTTTGATGCAGTCTTACCTTTGGGGCTGCAGTGCCCACATTTATGATCCCTCATTTCTGTCTTGCCTCAACACCCTGCAGCGTTTGACCCCACTTACCCCGTGGCATCCCAAATAAAAAACCCCAGCAAAGCTCATTTTCCCCTTGAAATTAATCTGATTTTTAGATTCTGGTGGTGTTCAAGTGAGTGTGTGCTTTGGCATTTCTCTCAGGAAAAGCTTTACTAGGGCAGCTCATCTCCCAGCCAGCTGTTTGCAGAAACTGGTGGCAACTGGGGATCTTTACAGCCCTGTGAGACCCTGAAATAGCAGGGACTGGCACACACACCCAGCATGAGCTTCACTTCCTGCAGAGGGGCTGAAAAGGGTGGAAAGAAAAAAAAAAAAAGAAAAGCTTTTTAAAAATTATTATTTTTGCCTTTGGTTGCATGTTGGTGCCTGCTAAAATCCTGCTGCTGGGCAGAGCGGTCCCAGAGGCTGGAGCCTCCCATCTGCCCACAGCCGTGTGCTGCCAAGATCCAAGAAAGCTGATTTAGCCTTTTGCTGACTTTTTAGCCCCTTTATCCTCCTGGCTTTCTGAGATTTACGCCACTGCTGTTTGCCAATGTCATGAATTTAAAATCTGCCTTCGTTTTGAGCATTCATTCTGCTGTGCAACTGGGTTGTGGGTCACTTGGTGGGAGGGGATGGAAATCCCATTTAATCATGGGGTGTTAAGTAAGTGACAACAAATGGCTGTGTAACAATAGCCCTGGGGATTGTGCTTTATTACCCCACATATTTCCCCTCTTCATGAGGATTTTTCATGGTTAAAATCAAATTTCCCCTTTATTTTCTCTGGGTACAACACTGTGCTTGAGTACAACACTGAAAATTCCTCCTGACTTCTCTCTGCTGCTTTAAGGTGAACTTTTTTTGCTTTGGCCCATTTCCAGATCTCTCTCTCAGCTGAGATTTGCTTCCTCACCTTCTTTCTGGGAATTCTTGATGAGTAGATGAGAAGGGCATTAAATAGATTTAGTGAAAAATGACCGTCACCGGTGTGGATGACTTTCTTCTAATTAAAAATTGAAACGGAAATGAATGAGCTTCTCCTGAGGCCGTGCAGGAGCTGGTGCTAAGCCCAGCTCTATATTCATCAGTGCTGTGGGAAGTCCAGTGTATGAAAGAATATCCCAGAAACTTCAGTACCTTGGAGGATGCCAATAAAAGGGGAGATTTTCTAGTGACAGCATATTGATGTGGCCTAGATTTAAATCTCTTGGCCTAGAGCTGAGTCAGAGCTGAATTTCATGGGATCACAGAATGGATTGGGTGGGAAGGGACCTTGAAACTCATCCAGTTCCACCTGCCATGGGCAAGGACACCTTCCACCATCCCAGGTTGTGCCAAGCCCCGTCCAGCCTGGCCTGGGACACTTCCAGGGATCCAGGGGCAGCCACAGCTTCTGTGGGCACCCTGTGCCACCCTCACAGCTTTTCCCGAGAGGTTCCCAACAGATCCTAACTTCAGCATCTTTGCTTTGATTTACGGTGTAAACTTTTCCAGTGTTGACCAGAAATTCCCTCGTACACAGCCAGCCACTTAAATCGGAACCATCACAAGTACGTTCCCTTTAAACTTTCTCATGCAATGAATCAAAATTTTCCAGCAGGAAATGAAAGCAAAACACTTCATCTAAAAATTCCTCATCAGCTCTAGTCACCAGAGCAGAACAATGGCGATTACACTCAGTTATGCAGTGCAAATTCCCAGCACTGCTGCATCCCGGGATCACAGCGGGGCGGGCAGGGAGAGCAGGTGTACGTCAGCGCCTCTGGTTTGGATGTGAGGAGAGGTGGGAAAAACAGGGATTCAGGTCCAGAGCTGTGGAGGGTGTGTGGTCTGGAGCAACCCTACACAACCCTAATGAGGAGCAGAGTGCCTGGAGAAAGCTGTGTGCCCACATCTCATGGATCCCACCGCCTTCTCAGGTGACAGCCCAGACGTTGTTCTTTTGAGAGAGGACAATTGCTTTTAAATCTAACCATGTCTTAGGTCACTTGTGGGTCGTTCTGGTTGTGTTGCCTGACTGTGTGATTGTTCTCTTGTAGGAATGGCAGAGCTTCACCCTCCCAGCCGCGATGAGAGAGACTGACAGTGCTACGAGTCCCTCCTGGCTCCGTCTGCACGACGGCTGCTGCCTCTGCATATTCATTGGATGGTAATGCAGGATGTCGGCAGCAGCGGTAGAGTTTGGCTCGGTCCCTCTGCGTTTTTCTTCTGCAAGTTGTGACTCTGAATCACCATGACAACGCTGTGACACTTCCAGCAAAGGCTGCCCACGGACCAAGGGTGGGCTGGGGGTGGGTGAGAAGGTCAATGATCGAGTCTAACGGGGTCAGGAGTCGCGCCTGCAGCAAAACGACCGTGGAAGAGCTGGCGGCACGGCAGGAAGATGAAATTCCCCTTCCACTGGCTTCTTGTTGAGCAGGCACAATAACATTTCCCTTGGAGAGGCTCGCTGTAAAAACTCTTTTTGTTATGGCTACTGATCCAACGTGATTGCGCGCGCGGCGACTTTGGAACTCATGACTGGCTATACGATGTTGCGCAATGGGGGAGTGGGGAACGGAGGCCAGCCGTGGGTGTTGAGGTGGTCCAGTCGGATCCGGCTCACCTGGCTTAGCTTCACCCTCTTCATCATCCTCGTTTTCTTCCCCCTCATCGCCCACTACTACCTGACCACCATCGACGACGCGGATGATGCCGGCAAGCGCATCTTCGGCCCCCGCACCGGCAACGAGCTGTGCGAGGTGAAGCACGTGCAGGACCTGTGCCGCATCCGCGAGTCGGTCAGCGAGGAGCTGCTCCAGCTCGAGGCCAAGCGGCAGGAGCTCAACAGCGAGATCGCCAAGCTCAACCTGAAGATCGAGGCCTGCAAGAAGAGCATTGAAAATGCCAAGCAGGACCTGCTGCAGCTGAAGAACGTCATCAGTCAGACCGAGCATTCCTACAAAGAGCTGATGGCTCAGAACCAGCCCAAGCTCTCCTTGCCCATCCGGCTGCTGCCGGACAAGGACGACGCCACCTTCCCCTTGCCAAAATCCAACAGGAACTGCAGGCTGCACAACTGCTTTGACTACTCACGCTGCCCGCTGACGTCTGGCTTTCCAGTCTATGTCTACAACAGTGACGATTACCCTTTTGGTAGCTCCTTAGACCCTTTAATTAAACAGGCCTTTGAGGCGACTGTCAGAACTAATGTTTATGTTACTGAAAATGCAAATATTGCTTGTGTGTATATAATTTTAGTGGGGGAAATGCAAGAGCCCGTAATGCCAAAACCTACTGAACTAGAGCAACAGTTGCACTCTTTGCCATATTGGAGGACTGATGGACACAACCATCTCATCATCAATCTATCGAGGAAGTCGGAAACTCAGAACTTCATTTACAACATCAGCACGGGGCGCGCCATGATCGCCCAGTCCACCTTTTACGACGCCCAGTATCGACCGGGCTTTGACATCGTGGTGTCACCTCTGGTCCACGCCATGTCCGAGCCCAACTTCCTGGAGATCCCGCCCCAGGTGCCGGTCAAGCGTAAGTACCTGTTCAGTTTCCAGGGGGAGAAGATCGAGTCCCTCCGCTCCAGCTTGCAGGAGGTTCGCTCTTTCGAAGAGGAGATCGAAGGCAACGCCCCGGCCGACTACGACGACCGGATCATCACCACCCTGAAGGCTGTTCAGGACAGCAAGCTGGACTTTGTTCTGGTGGAGTTCACGTGTAAGAACCAGCCTAAGGCGAGTCTGCCCACTGAGTGGGCTCTGTGTGGAGAAAGGGAAGACAGACTAGAGCTACTGAAGCTTTCTACTTTTGCACTGATCATCACCCCCGGGGACACCCGTTTAGTGATCTCCGCCGGGTGTACCATGAGACTGTTTGAGGCTCTGGAGGTCGGGGCCATCCCGGTGGTTCTCGGAGAGCAGGTTCAGCTACCCTACAACGATGTGATCCGGTGGAACGAGGCAGCCTTAATCATACCAAAGCCACGTATCACAGAAGTGCACTTTCTTCTGAGAAGCATTTCTGACAACGATCTCCTTGCCATGAGGAGGCAGGGCCGCTTCTTGTGGGAGACCTACTTCTCCACCTCCGACAACGTCTTCAGCACAGTCTTAGCTATCATAAGGACTCGAATCCAAATCCCAGCTGCTCCTATCCGAGAAGAACCCGCCGTGGAGATCCCCCACCGGTCTGGCAAAGCTGCTGGTACAGACCCCAACATGGCAGACAATGGTGACCTGGACTTGGGGCCTGTGGAAACAGAGCCGCCCTACGCCTCTCCCAAATATCTCCGCAATTTCACCCTGACCGCGATGGATATCTACAGGAATTGGAATTCTGCCCCGGGGCCTTTCCACCTCTTCCCCTACACTCCCTTTGACCCCGTTTTACCATCAGAAGCAAAATTTTTGGGGTCTGGGACTGGATTTCGACCAATTGGTGGAGGAGCAGGTGGCTCTGGGAAGGAGTTCCAGGCTGCTTTGGGTGGCAACGTCCCGCGGGAGCAGTTCACGGTGGTGATGTTGACTTACGAGCGGGAGGAAGTGCTGATGAACTCCCTAGAAAGGCTCAATGGTCTCCCCTACCTAAACAAAGTTGTGGTGGTGTGGAACTCTCCCAAGCTTCCCTCCGAGGATCTCCTGTGGCCGGACATTGGCGTCCCAATCATGGTAAGGCAGGTGTAGCTACAGTGGGCTTGTTCATGGTGGGGTTTGCAGGTTGGAGTCACCTGTGCCAGCTCAGCTTCAGGCCTGGGGGACGGCTGAAGGTGTCTGTACCTCTTTTGGGTACTTTTATCAGTGGAGAAAAACAAGAGGTGCCAGGTATTTAGCACTCAGGGAATGCAAATTGCTTTTGAGGAGCCTAATGTGAATTTTGGTGCTTAAAGCTAAAGATTGTTGCTCGTTGGAAATCTTTGCTTAAGCTCTTTAAGTGCCTCCCTGTGAGGACACTTGACACCTTATAAATTCCTAAGTAGTAACTGTTTCTGCACTTTGCCAGATGAATTTTTTATTAAAACAAAAGAGGGACCCACTGAATTAGTGTCGACTGCAAAGAGCTCAAAACTCAATTCTCACTTTATATTACAAGGGATGGCAGAGAAGGAATTGCAAGCCAAGGCTGACATGACTGTGAGAGCTTCCATGCTCCCAAGGTTGTAGCTGACTTTTGCATATATTTGAGTTGATTATTTTTTTTCCTCAGCCAAACCAAAGGAATGACACCTTCAAAAGCCAACATTCATTTTCAGACCCATGAAAAATGCACTCACTTGGACATTGACTTGTAAGGAGTGAATTCTTCTCCAAATTTTTATTTATTTTAGGTCTTCCTTGTCATCCCAGCATAACCTCCTTCACTGGCCGTTGTTAAAAATCAAAATTAAATATAAATCTCCCCTCATAAAGAGAGCAAGGGCAGAGAGCTACTAACAAGAACTGAGTGCTCTGAATCTGGTTGTGTTTAGAGGACAAATGGAAGGATAATGCCCTACAAATTAGGGAAGGGAGAAATAAAAGAGGGAGATGGTGCTTAAATACACAAACTGCGTGTGGTTTATGTGACAGGATGCTACTGAGCTTAATAGCAGTGCGAGTTTTATGCTGCATGCAAAGAGATTCATTGATTTAATATTTCCTTTTATTATTATTGTGATGAATAAATCCTTCTGCTCACATTTAAAAACCCTTATGGTCCGGGAACAATGAGGAGAGAAAATTGCTTGGTTAATTGCGAAATAATCTCTCACATTAGTGCTTTTGAACCCGTGAATTCTACAAAATCTTTGCATTGTGTCTGCCCAAAAAACCGCGTCCTCCTTCGGAGCGGGGATTGTTCTCCTTGGAGCTGCTAATGGGTGTTATTTGTGAAAGAAAAATGCATTTGTGTTGATGGAGGATAATGGCTTTTTGTACCTGGCTCTCATCTGCACATCTGTTGTGTTGGAGCCCCGCTGGTTTTTTGGGGACTTGACACACACGAGTTGCTTTGTGTCACCTTCGAGCCACGCGCTGGGGGGAATGTTGGGAGCCAATCTGGGAATGTGTGTGGTTCCAGAGGAGGGAATTGTCTTGTGCCTGCTTTGGGGAGTGGATGGTGACACTGTGGAGTGCCTGGGTCACAGGGAGCTTCCGCCAGGTCCTTTCTGAAGGGGGGTGTTGGCTCTGCTTTCTCCCCGTTTTTCTAAATCCCAGTTTTTAGAAGAGCCCAAATCTGGGATTTCTCACAGGAGGGTTAACCCTGAGCAGCTTCCAAGCATCCATCCCCCTGTTGCTAAGCCCGTCTCCAGGCTGGGTGTTTAATCCTGTTGGGAGTTTGTGCCTTACAAGGAGTCAATGATGGAAAACTTTTGATTCCTGTTGGGAGGATGGTCTACAAGGAGTTTGGTTTGGTGTGGCAGTGATGGAAAACATCTCCAAGGATGGTTTGGTGTGGCAGTGATGGAAAACTTCCCTCTTAGGAATTTGTATCATTCCTCTCCAAGGATGGTTTGGTGTGGCAGTGATGGAAAACTTCCCTGTTGGGACTACAAGGATGGTTTGGTGCAGCAATGATGGAAAACTTCCCTGTTGGGAGTTTGTGCCAGTCATTTCCAAGGATGGTTTGGTGTGGCAGTGATGGAAAACTTCCCTGTTGGGAATTTGTATCATTCCTCTCCAAGGATGGTTTGGTGCAGCAATGATGGAAAACTTCCCTGTTGGGAGTTTGTACCATTCCTCTCCAAGGATGGTTTGGTGTGGCAATGATGGAAAACTTCCCTGTTGGGAGTTTGTGTCATTCCTCTCCAAGGATGGTTTGGTGTGACAATGATGGAAAACTTCCTGTTGGGACTATAAGGATGGTTTGGTGTGGCAGTGATGGAAAACTTCCCTGTTGGGAATTTCTATCATTCCTCTCCAAGGATGGTTTGGTGTGGCAGTGATGGAAAACTTCCCTGTTGGGAATTTGTGCCAGTCATTTCCAAGGATGGTTTGGTGTGGCAGTGATGGAAAACTTCCCTGTTGGGAGTTTGTGTCATTCCTCTCCAAGGATGGTTTGGTGTGGCAGTGATGGAAAACTTCCCTGCTGGGAATTTGTGTCATTCCTCTACAAGGATGGTTTGGTGTGGCAGTGATGGAAAACTTCCCTGCTGGGAATTTGTACCACTCTTCTACAAGGATGGTTTGGTGTGGCAATAATGCAAAACTTCCCTGTTGGGAGTTTGTGCCAGTCATCTCCAAGGATGGTTTGGTGTGGCAATGATGGAAAACTTCCCTGTTGGGACTACAAGGATGGTTTGGTGTGGCAGTGATGGAAAACTTCCCTGTTGGGAGTTTGTACCGTTCCTCTCCAAGGATGGTTTGGTGTGGCAGTGATGGAAAACTTCCCTGTTGGGAATTTGTGTCATTCCTCTCCAAGGATGGTTTGGTGTGGCAGTGATGGAAAACTTCCCTGTTG
Organism: Emberiza elegans; assembly: GCA_024865655.1. Lineage (NCBI taxonomy): Eukaryota > Metazoa > Chordata > Aves > Passeriformes > Fringillidae > Emberiza > Emberiza elegans. The sequence continues at coordinate 2,855,728 of JALJVW010000102.1, forward strand.
GGAGTTTGTACCACTCCTCTGCAAGGATGGTTTGGTGTGGCAGTGGTGGAAAACTTCCCTGGGCTTCATCGGGCAGTGAGAAATCCCAAGGTCTGCTCTGGAACAGGGTGACAAGAGCACTGGGAGCAGAGGTGAGGCTCTGTTTGAGCCTTGCTGGCTGAGGTGTGGGATGTGCTGGCCAGAAGAGGCAGGTGGGGATGTGGGATTGGCAGGAGACACAAGCCAGTGTGTGCCGGTGTCAGAAGAAAGTGAGGAGCTCTGATTCTGATTTCTTTATGAGGGAAAAAAGCTCTTTTGATGGGGAATATCCAATTCTCTCAGATCTGCCAGTGCTGCTGCATCTCTGTGTAACAAACACGTTCCCAGTGACTTTGGGATGCAAGGAATTGCTCCGTGTTCAGGTCCCAAAGCCCAGAGCTTTGTGGGGGAACTTGAGGGGGAGAAGAGAAGGGGGTGAGGGTGGATTTGGGCTGCGATTGAAGTGGGTCCAGGCACCCCCGACTCTGAGGAGCAGCACAGCACCAGCACACGTGTGCCAGCATGAGCCAGGATCAAAGCCCCTGAAGGCAGAAGGTCACTGAGGAAAAGTGAGAGATGTGGAGCTCAGAGAGATGTGGAGCTGCCCCAGTGAGTCCAGAGGAGGCCATGGAGCTGCTCTGGAGCCAGGCTGGGGGAGCTGGGGGTGCTCACCTGGAGAGGAGAAGGATCCAGGGAGAGCTCAGAGCCCCATGCAGGGCCTAAAGGGGCTCCAGGAGAGCTGGAGAGGGACTGGGGACAAGGGATGGAGGGACAGGACACAGGGAATGGCTGCACACTGCCAGAGGGCAGGGATGGATGGGATATTGGGAATGAATTGTTCCCTGTGAGGGTGGTGAGATTCTGGAACAGAATTCCCAGAGAAGCTGTGGCTGCCCCTGGATCCCTGGCAGTGTCCAAGGCCAGGTTGGACAGGGCTTGGAGCACCCTGGGATGGTGGAAGATGTCCCTGTCCATGGCAGGGGGTGGGATGAGATGGGCTTTAAGGTTCCTTCCTACCCAAACCATTCTGGAATCCACATAAACCTCCTGAGGGCTCCAGGGCAGTGCAGCTGGCACTGCTGGAAGAGGTTTCCACAGAAGCTGTGGCTGCCCCTGGATCCTGGAAGTGTCCAAGGTCGGGCTGGACAGAGCCTGGAGCACCCTGGGATGGTGGGAGGTGTCCCTGCCATGGCAGGGGTTGGCATGGGATGATCTTTCAGGTCCCTTCCAACCCAAACCATTTCATCATTTAATGCAAATTACAAGCTAATGAGACAAAGCAATGTCTGGTGCACGTTAAAGAGCCTCTGGAAGCAAAATAGAGCCCTGAACCCCAGCAGGGCCTGCTGGTGGCAAGAGATGCGTGGCTCTGGGCTAGCAGAATTCCCCAAAGGAGAGTTGGAATTCTCCTTACTCCGTGTGTTGACCTTATTTATTGATGTGCTCCTTGAAACAGCATTTGCAAACTGCTCTGCTTGGCTGTGATTTGGGATTGTCCTCCCAGGCAGAATTCTTTTTCCCTGGTGGGCTGGGAATTAATCAAGAGCCAAGCTCAAAGCTGCATTGGAGCTTTGAATCTTTCATGGATAACGAGGTAAACAGGGCTACAGAATATATTTGATTAAAAAAAAAATACTTTGACTTAAATATAGATGGCATAATTTACTAAAGCATCAGATTCCTAAGCTGCACAGGAGTGTGATCAAATATTCTGTCCCTGTCCCCAGCCTGAAGTGAGTAGGTGGAAATCCAGTGTAATGTGAAGTAGTTTGTAGTCACTCAGGGCTGCCCCTGGAACAGATGCTGGCACTTTACCCTCAGCATTTAAAGCTGTAAAAACTCTTCCCATCTCACGTTAATCGGGATTGCAGCAAACCCCAAAGGCCGTGAGTGAGAAATGTTGTTTGTGCAAGCTCAAAACCTGACTTTTCCCCAGTGTTTGTATCTCTAGCACTGCCCTGGGAGAACTGCCCAGGACAGGAGTGTGACAGTGCCACCTCCAGCAGCCGCACCACAGCCACTGCTGAAATTCTTTGTTGCCCAGAGAAGCTGTGGCTGCCCCTGGAATCCTGGAAGCAGTCCAGGCCAGGTTGGAGGGGGTTTGGAGCAGCCTGGGCCCGTGGAAAGTGTCCCTGCCCATGGCAGGGGGTGGAATGCAATGAATTTTAAGGTCCTTTCCCACCCAAACCGTTCTGGGATTGAAATTTCCAGCTTGCTACTGTGTGGGATAAAACCCCACCTGCTGTATAAATATGGGTGATCCAACACTTAATTTTCTTGGTGTGATTGGCTGGGTGAGCTTTAAGGTCCTTTCCCACCCAAACCATTCGGGGGTTCTGTGATTTGGGGCTAAACCTTTTTCAGCCCAAAGCAATATTTTCACAACCTCTGCTCACATGCTAAGAAGTGCCAGCCAGAACTTGCATCCTCTCCCTCTGTTGGGTTTGTGCGGGCCCTCAGTGGCTGGAAAAGCCCTGCAGCAGTTTGGTTTCTCCTCCTGCCGGGGGCTGAGGTGGGCTGGGAGTGCTGGAGGCATCTCTGAGCCCTTAGGCTGGGTTCAGTGCCAGCTCCTGTGGCTGCCAGCGGTGACTAATCCCTTCCTCCGCCTTTGTTCCACGCTAAGTCTCTGCCTTTGATCCCTGCAGCCACTTCCAGCGGTGGGACATCCTTTGCTGCTGGCCTGGTGGCTGGCTGGGAGGGCTCGTTCCATGCAGCTGCTTGTTCAGAAAGGAGTCAGCTGTGGAAAATGGATCGCCCAGAAGCTGCCGGGCCTGCAGACCTGCTTGGCTGCACATGGCATTTATTAATCAGGAGCAGGCTGGCCAGGGAATGCTGTCCTGACTTTCCCTTCTCCTTGGGCTCTGTAAATGTGCTGGCTCTGAAGCTCAGATGCCTGAGGTTTGCACGTCCTTTCCAGCAGAAGCACTCAAAGGGTTTTTCATGACTCCATTTTAAGGAGCACGGCAGGAGCTGTAGGTGATGCTCCTGAGGAGGAGGAGGAGGACAGAACCTGGACAGGCTGGTGGCCATGGTGGCTGTGAAAAAGCCAGTCACTTGTTTTTAAATTTTTAAAAGCTTCATAGCAATCAAATGGTTATAAAAAAATAGGAATACAGTTAGAGTAATAATAATTTGGACAATTTGAATTAGGACAACATGACACAATAGAGACAAAGAGTTACAGATGTCTGGGTACCTTTTCTGGGCAAAATCAGCCTGAAAAAGGACAAATATTAACAAAGGATTAACCCTTAAAAACAACAGCCTGTTGCATATTCATACACCTCATGCATGATGCATAAATTCCATTCAAACGCAGGATTCTGTCTGGTCATCCTCAGCTTCTTCCTCTGAGTCCTAACAGAGGTGGGAAGAAGTTCGTTTCTTCTGATAAGAGGGCGATAAATTCTTTATCTCTGAAAGATTCAGGTGTCCTGTGGCTGCTATCTCACTGTGAGTCCTTTCTTTAAAAAAAGTATCCTACATAGCATCGTTTCTCTTTGAACATTTTTTATAACCTAAAACTCTATTTAACACAGTACTTAAGAGAAGGAATCCAGCATTACTTTCTAACGCCACACACATAATATTCATTTGAATATTTGCAAAAAGCCAATCATAAAATACATGCATTTTGCACAGTGGCACACTGAGCTTCTCTGCTTGTCCGTCAGCAAGCAGCTGGATCCTCAAGCTTGGTTTTCTGATAAGAGCAGCACCAAAGTAACCCGCAGCTGGAGATAAGCTGCAGTGGTGTGTGTGATCCGGAGTGAGATCATCACGCTGACCAGGGGTTAGAAAAGAGAATAAAACCTCCATGCTGATCAGCACCACCATTTCAGTCAATCCTTTTCCTTCCTGGGAGCTTTGCCTAAATGCCAGCTCAGGGCCTGGTTCAGCTTGGTAATTCAGCATTTACCAAACCTGTCCTTGCTGGTGTGACTTGTGCTTTTCTGGGCCAGCTCACCTGCAGAAACTCTTTGGTGAGTCCCAGCTTTATCCTGCTTTACTTTGACTCACAACTCTTGGGTTCCAAATCAGGAAAAACCCAGCTTTGCTTTAAGGTCCTGGGTTGCATATGGGAATGGGGAGCTCCAGGTTTACTTCCAGAAGGAGCAATTCACACAAAACCAGCTGAGAAAATCCCTGTTTCTTAGCACCGAGTCACTTCCCCAGGAGATCTGCCCCATCCCTGGGCTGAACAGTCTGTGTTCAGTGCACCAGCGTTACCAGCAGAGTATCCCAGGTTTGTGGGCTCCGTTTCTCCACGGGAGCAGTTTCGGGAGGCAGGGAGATGTTCCACAGAAGTGCTGGCTGCTGCTGTCAGGTTTGCAGCACCACCTGCTGCCCGCGGTGCTGCAGGGGAGGGAGCCGAGTTCCGAAATCCCTGCGAGTTTCACCCTCTCCCTATGTGTTCTTTCTGTTGTGCAGCAGCAGAGGAAGGAACAAATTTGCTGCTTAGTTTACCTGGGAATCCTAAAATCCAGATGCTTGTCGCTGCAGAGCCCGAGCAGAGGAGCGGCGGTGCGTGACCGCGGGATGATGATGAACAAGCAGCGCCGACTCCTTGGGATGTGCGCTTGGAATATTAACTCCAGCACCCTCACAGTCCCCTCTGCTCCTGCCTAGAGCCATCCCTTCATTCTCCCCCGTGCCGTGTGCTGGTTTGTGGTGGCTTTTCCACAGATAAAGCCCAGCTCTCCAAATCCCCTTGGCTCAGGATGCAGCTGATGAGAAGGAAGCGTGGTTGGGGCACTGGGGAGGAGAATCAAGGGAGGGAAGTGTCCTTGCGTGCTGCTGGGGACATGTTGGGTGGGTTTTGTCACATGTGAAGGTGTCCCAGGGCCAGTCCCTGTGCTGAAGCCATTAAACATCACCACAAAAGCTGCCTGTGCATCTCAAACTCCCCCTGTTTGGAGCAGCTCTGTCACAGCTGCTGGGGACAAAAGCAGCACAACAGGGCACCAGGGGCAGGGCAGCAGCAAAACCCACACTGATTTTCCAGGGCTGCATTCCTGCTGCTTTTAGGGTTTGAGTTGTGACCTGTTGAAATACCAACAGAATACCAAATGTTCCCAAATTGTGCCATGTGCTGGTTTGTGGTGGCTTTTCCACAGATAAAACCTTCCTGGAGCCCCAGCTCCCCAAATCCCCTTGGCTCAGGATGCAGCTGATGAGAAGGAAGCGTGGTTGGGGCACTGGGGAGGAGAATCAAGGGAGGGAAGTGTCCTTGCGTGCTGCTGGGGACATGTTGGGTGGGTTTTGTCACATGTGAAGGTGTCCCAGGGCAGTCCCTGTGCTGAAGCCATGAAACATCACCACAAAAGCTGCCTGTGCATCTCAAACTCCCCCTGTTTGGAGCAGCTCTGTCACAGCTGCTGGGGACAAAAGCAGCACGACAGGGCACCAGGGGCAGGGCAGCAGCAAAACCACACTGATTTCCCAGGGCTGCATTCCTGCTGCTTTTAGGGTTTGAGTTGTGACCTGTTGAAATACCAACAGAATCCCAAATGTGACCTGTTGAAATACCAACAGAATCCCAAATGTCCCCAAATTATTCCATGCACTGGGACAAGCGTGGGGGGGATGGAGTGTGTTGGGTGCATTTTCTCTCTTTTTTTCCTTTTGTTTTCACCTACTTTTCATCCTCTGTGACTTTGTTGTGATGGAACTGAGTGTTGGCATCCCTTCCCATAAAGTCCCAGAGCCTGGATATCTGCATTTCCTTTCTTCCCAGGCTTTTATCTGTCCTGGTGGAGCAGTTGTGCTGTGCAAAGCCATTTGATTGTGCATTCTGCACAGGCTGCCTTATTTGTGAAGACAGCCTTGTCTCCCGGAGTGGCCATAAGTTGATGTTGTGCCACAGGACACGGATGGATCCCCTGGCACAGGAGCAGGACTCGCTGAGGTCAGGAATTTTGGGTATTAAACAGAGAGGAAAAAGGAAAATCTGTGTTTGCTGGAACAGGAGGGACCTCGTGGGGCGTTGGGACACCAAAGAGGCAGCTGTGAGGGACAGGAGGAGGTTGCAAAGAGGAAGGTGCTCTTGGATATGAGGTTAGGGGAGCAGGAGAGAGGTTTTAATCACTGCCTGCTGCTGAGGGTCTGACGGGGCTCCCAGCTGCCTCCCCAACTCTGTGGATCCATCAGCAGAGACACTGCAGCTCCCAAGGAGAAGGGGAAGGGACACTCCCAAGGGTCTGGGACCCTCTCCTACCCCTTTTCCCCACAGTTCCTTCCCCTTCCCTCACCTGTGTCTGGTGAGGAAGCAGATGCTGTTCTCTTATCAAACCCATGGATGCTTTTTCCCCATTTTCATGAAATCAAACTGTGGTTGGTGATGAAGCCTGATGGGTCTCCCTGCATTGCCGGGCATATGGAGCACTCCCCTCTCCAAAAACAGCACCTGGATTTTCCTGGACTTCTGGAAAAGGTTCATCTGTGAAAGAGCAGGTGATGGAGCAGCTGGATTCAGAACCAAGGGCTGCAGTTTGTTTTCCCCTTGTCTCCAGCATCCCTGGAATCGGTTGTTTCACTGCAAGCAGCAGAAGGATGGAGCTTTTTCTCCTGATGGCAGTGAGGGGATGTCATCCTAGAGCCTCTGAGAAAACCAGGCACTTCCATTTATTTAAAGCTTTTAGTTAATGAATGAAAATCAATCAAACAAACCCATGGATGCTTTTTTCCCCATTTCCATGAAATCAAACTGTGGTTGCTGATAAAGCCTGATGGGTCTCCCTGCCCTGCTGGGCACATGGAGCATTCCCCTCTCCAAAAAGCAGCACCTGGATTTTCCTGGACTTCTGGAAAAGGTTCATCTCCTGTGAAAAGCCATTGAGAGCAGGTGATGGAGCAGCTGGATTCAGAACCAAGGGCTGCAGTTTGTTTTCTCCTGGTCTCCAGCATCCCTGGAATCAGTTGTTTCACTGCAAGCAGCAGAAGGATGGAGCTTTTTCTCCTGATGGCAGTGAGGGGATGTCATCTTAGAGCCTCTGAGAAAATCAGGCACTTCCATTTATTTAAAGCTTTTAGTTAATGGATGAAAATCTGTGTTAGTCCTCTAAAAATGAGTGAGGATTTTTTTCCTTCCCTGAAATTGGCCAAAGCGCCATCAGCAAGGAGCTAAGGGCACTAGAGGGAAACTGAGGCACAGAGAAAGCCACACCTGGTCACTGAAACATCCACTTGCATGTCTCCTTATAAGTTCACAGAAATGCTGTTTTCAGCTAGTCCCAGATTTTCTAACAGCAGAAAGATGGGAAATCTGAAGCTTTTATCTTCCCAGATCACACTTGCACATCCAAACAGTTCAGCAAAGTCTTCAGCTTCCTGGATGCTCATTTGAACTGACCTCTGAGGGGGTTGAGCTTTGGGGAGGGAATAGAAATGGGTTTTGTTCTCCACACTGAAAGCATTTGGGGCAGGGAAGTTCCGTTTCCAGCCTGATCGTGGCTTCCATCTCTGAGCTGCCCAGAGCCTGGCTTGTGGGAGCCTGGCTTATCTCTGTGATAAGGGACAGCCCCATCCCGGACCGGGACAGGAGAGAGCTGAGAGGGAACAAGAAAAGCTCCAGGACAGCCATAAACAGGGTAATTCTTTCCAATAGGGCTCATTTTCCTCTCGCTCTCAGTGCAGGTGACAACACAAATTGCTTTCAAACCACTGGTGTTAATTAGGTGGATTTTATCAGAAATTTATAAAAGGAATTGTTTTGAATTGTGACTCATTTATATGATCTCTGTAATTTCTAACACATGCTGGTCCTTAATTCCCAACCCATACTGGTTTGTGGGAGTCTGGATTCATCCCAACCATGTGTTTGGCACTAATTAATGATGGAAGCATTTTTTCCTCCTGGATTTTGTTGGAGCAAGTATTAAAAGCCTTGGGATAAATCAAGCTTTGAAGGACATGACACTGCCCATGGCTCGAGTTCTCTGCTCTTTTGGGTAGAAGAGTGATGGGCTGGTGTGAGACATGAACAGGGTAAAGCAGGATTTAGCTGAGGATTCCAGCAATTAGGATCCAGAAATTGAAGTTTATGAACAAAGGGAAATTGATAGAAACCTGTCTAGACCTGGTATCCAGATTGGCTCTGCCACCTGGAGGGGAAATTGTGTGTTTGGGGCAGATGCCTCTGCCTTTATTTGGCCACCTTCAGGGGGACATCCCAACCCCATCCTCTGCTGCTGGAGCTGATGGAAATTCCAATTCTCAATGAGCTGTGCTCCTGGAACAGCAGCAACAACGAGGGGTAAAATGCCAATTTGGGGATTGTGGTGTGGGTGCTGGCACAGTTCCATAAAGGAGCTCTCGTCCCTCCATGATGGGTTTGAGGGCAGGCGTGCTGGCAGCAGAGCTGTTTCATTTCACCCAGAGCTTCCCAGTGAGATCTCAGCAGTGCCCGGAAGGCTCCTGGTCTGGGATCAGCCTGGAAGCCAGAAGTGAGTTTATGTGCCTCAAGCCCATGGCTTGAGTTCTCTGCTCCTCGGGATAGACCAATGGTGGCCTGGTGTGAGATGTGGACCAGGTAAAAGCAGGATTTAGCCAAGGATTCCAGCAATTAGGATGCAGAAATTGAAGTTTATAAACAAAAGGAAATTGATAGAAACCTGTCTAGACCTTGTATCCAGATTGGCTCTGCCACCTGGAGGAAAAAATGTGCTTGGGGCAGATGCATCTCCCTTTATTTGGCCACGTGCAGGGGGACATCCCAACCCCATCCTCTGCTGCTGGAGCTGATGGAAATCGCAGTTCTCAATGAGCTGTGCTCCTGGAACAGCAGCAACAGCGAGGGGTAAAATGCCAGTTTGGGGATTGTGGTGTGGGAGCTGGCACAGTTCCATAAAGGAGCTCTGTCCCTCCATGATGGGTTTGAGGGCAGGCGTGCTGGCAGCAGAGCTGTTTCATTTCACCCAGAGCTTCCCAGTGAGATCTCAGCAGTGCCCGGAAGGCTCCTGGTCTGGGATCAGCCTGGAAGCCAGAAGTGAGTTTATGTGCCTGAGTGCTTTATGGTTGCTGCTCCCGGCCACATAAACATTAATAAATCCACTGTCCTCTTCCCATCAAAACAATAACCTGCCTGCAAACTTGATGGCTCTGCTTCTGTATCAGAGTCTATATTCCAGGTTTTTAGTAGCTGCTCAGTGAGTTATAGGCTGACTGCAATTCCCTCCTCCCTTTGCTGGGCTGTGATGTTCATTTGGATGCCCTCAGATACAAATGTTTGTGCTGAAGCTCTTGTGGGATGGGTCAGAGCAGCTTTGAAATGTCGGAAACATCTCGGAGCATCCTTGGGTGTGATGTATTCCAAAGAATGAGATGCACCAATGGGAACAAATTTACAAATAATGGCACCTGCTCTGTCAGGTGTTTTGTTTTCCTGCTGTGGTGGAAATCCTGTCTGACAGATCTCCAGGAGGAACCTGCTGAAGAAGTAATTGCACAACAATGCAGAGGATTTGCACTGACGAGAGCCTCTGGTAATTAAAGCGGCCGGGCTGTCAGCCAAAGAGCAGAGTGTGGAAAGATAAGCTCTGCCTCACTTAGTGAGCAGAAAGGAGGTATTTCCAATAATCCCCTGGGATCACAGCCCGTGGATTTCCAGCACTCTGCTCTTCTCTGCCTCTCTGCTGTGCATGTCTGTGGCTCCGGGATGGAAGTTGTTGGATTTCCTCCCATGCCGTGACCTGGCTCTGATGTCCTGGCAAGGGGAGGAGACCTCAGGGGTGCTCCTGATCCCCCTCCTGACTTTTCCATCTCCTGTCTCACAGATGAGATGTGACAGCCCCTGTCAGACCCACCCCAAGCTCCCAATCTCTTTGCTGCCAGACTTCTCAGCAGGGATCAGGGCACTGGCAATGTGCCTTTCCCAGGGAAATCACAAGTGCAGGAATTAGCTGGTGATGGGCTGAGGGAGATCTGGCCTTTCATTCTTTAGAAGTTTTGGGGTTTCGATTGTTTATCGAAGTCAGGTTAGGGATTGGCAGCCTGTGAGTGGTTCTTGGGCTCTTGTTCCAGGCTCTCCTTTGGCTTTTCCAAGGATAACAAGGAGCTCCTACCTGGCCCGACACAGCTCTGAGCGCTCCACTGGGACAGTGAGGCGGGCAGGGAAAATGAATATTTTGGCCAAAACAAGGCCAGGCTTTCCCGGCCAGTTCCTTGTGCAGCTCTGCCCTGCCTGGTGCAGTGGCAGCTTCCCTGTGATTCCCAAAACAGATCCAGGAGACGGGAGCCAGCCCAGAGCAGGGGTCACCCCAAGCTGGTGTGCTCCTCAGGCTCCCTGTGCTCCAGGCATCTGCAGCTGGCCCAGCCAAACTCCTGCTCAATCCCAGGGGTCTGAGTTGGGTCAGACCTGAAGCAGGAGGGTTGGATTTGTTGCCTGCCCTCTTTCTGTGTCTTTGTGTGCTCTCTTTCTCAGCACTGGTCCCAAATGGCATCCCTGGTATTAACAAAGTGGGTTTGGCTCAGGCAGTGTGAGGAAGGTGTCCCCATTTCATCAGAACAACATTTCTGCTGTTAAAATTGCCACTAAAGCAGCCAAGGGGTATTTGGAGAGGAAGAAGAGGCACAGAGGATGAAGTTGAGAGTTGACAAATAATAATCTGCTGAGTTGGGTCCGATCTGGAGCGGGAGGTGGGATCTGTCCCCAGGCTCACTGGCTGCACAGCACACATCATTCCTGAGCTGGTGGTATTCACCAGGCTGGGAGGTTTTTGCTACCCACAAGAGGTTTGAATCCCTCATCCCTGAGCTCCAGGAGGGAACACTGCACCTTTGGGATGGAGTTAGGCTCTGCTGCCTGCCCTCTTTCTGTGTCTTTGTGTGCTCTCTTTCTCAGCATTGGTCCCAAATGGCATCTCTGTGTTTTTCCTGATGTTACCAAGGTGGGTTTGGCTCAGGCAGTGTGAGGAAGGTGTCCCCATTTCATCAGAACAACATTTTTGCTGTTAAAATTGCCACTAAAGCAGCCAAGGGGTGTTTGGAGAGGAAGAAGAGGCACAGTTGGGAGGATGAGGTGGGATCTGTCCCCAGGCTGAGAGTTGACAAGCTGGTGGTAACAGTTTGCAGCTGTCCTGCTTTGGTGCTGAGGCTCTGCTGCCTGCCCTCTTTCTGTGTCTTTGTGTGCTCTCTTTCTCAGCATCGGGACATCTCTGTGTTTTCCTGGGTTTGCCATCCATTTGTCACCCTGGGGTGTTTGAGAGTTGACCCAGTGTGCAGGCGTCTGGGACTGGGCAGAATTCCATTGGAATTTTCAGGCCTTGAATCCCAGGACAGGATTTGCCAGGTGAAAACAGCCAGGTTGATCCAGCTGCAGCTTGGGAGAGAATTGAGGAAGGACAGTGACATCTGTCGGGACATCACACTGGGGCACCTCCAGTGCCAGGTTCAGTTTGGGGACTCTTGTGACAAGAAGGACATCGAGGGGCTGGAGCTTGTCCAGGGAAGGGAATGGGGCTGGGAAGGGGCTGGAGCACCAGGAGGGGCTGAGGGAGCTGGAAAGGGGCTCAGCCTGGAGAAAAGGAGGCTCAGGGGGGTCCTTGTGGCTCTGCACAACTCCTGACAGGAGGGGACAGCCAGGGGGGATTGGGCTCTGCTCCCGGGGAACAGGGACAGGAGGAGAGGACAGAACCTCAAGTTACACCAGGGGAGGCTCAGGGTGGACATCAGGAGGGATTTGTCCATGGAAAGGGTGGTCAGGCACTGGAACTGCCCAGGGCAGGGCTGGAGTCCCCATCCCTGAGGTGGTTTTAGAACACGTGGATGTGCTGGGTGTGCATCATGGATTAATGCTTTGATATCCCCTTAGATCTCTCCATCTCTAATGATTCTGCGATTCCATGATGCCACCTTTGGGAATTGCCCATTCCACTGCAAAAAACCTAAAAATTTGGGTTATCAGTATCAAAGCTCCCAAAAGACTGAGCTCTTTCTTCTTGAAATGACTTTTTTTTGGCTTCCCAGCAAACAGCAGCTCATAAATCTGGCTCGTGGTCCCAGACCTGCCAGTGGAAGTTGGATCATGAGCTTTGCACTCTGCAGTTTTTCCCTGTGAGCTTTCATGAAAAGCACACGCAGGAATTTTGGGAAGTTGAGAAGGGAATGAGCTGCAGCAGTGGAAGTATTGGAACACGACAGCGTGTTATCCCAGGGACCTTCTTTGAGCCAAATAATTACAATTAATTGTAAAATAAATCTAATTGGACAACCAGCTCCATGTGCATCTCTAATTGCACAGCCACTAACAGCAACACACAGAGAATAAAAATCAGTGTCTGCATCCCTTCAATGTTAAAAGGAGCATCCTTCTCCTTTCCTTTCTCTGGGAAGATGCACAGCTGCTCCTGGATGAAAATGAATAAATAATCAGTTTTATTTGGAGCTCAAGCTGTTTGCTCCTCTCAGAAAGGAGCGACCCACTGATCTCAGCCGAGGAGTTTAAAGGGAGACCAAGTGTTTGCACGTTTTCTGTGCATGGACACAGCCTCATAAAAAAAGCCTTTCCGTGGTTTCTTCCTGTGTGGTTTTGTTCTCAGCAGGGGATAATTTATGCTGGGTTTTATGTTGCATTATTTAATTACGCGTATTTTTAAAATGCCTCTGTTTTGCCAATTTACATTCAGCCTGCGCTGCCTTTGGATGGCTTCGGAGCTAAATACCCTTCTGATACCTCTGGAGATGAGTCTTAAAATAGTCCATAAATCCTTTTAATTCAGAGTTTGAAAATGCTTTAAGTCAGAGGTAGCGAAGCTGGAGGTTCAGGGCATAAAGGAGGGGCTGTGGCTGTTTCAAGGTGAAGAGGAAGGAGCAGGGAATAATTAATACATGAGAAAGGGATAACAGCAACTTCCCAATCCATCTTTACAAGGCAGGATTAAAGGGAAAACAAGAAGGTGAAGAATTGCCAGGGGAAAGCACTGTAAGAGCCAGGGACAGCTCCTCAGGCAATGCATGACTGAGGAAACTTCTGCCGAGGGTGTCAGGGTTGGGCTGGATGCTCAGATAAATGGATTGTTCTGGAAATCCAGAGCATTTCTGTGGGATGGGTGAGCACTGATGTCCCCCTTGGACACCACAGCTCCATCCAGGCACGTCCTGGGACTCATCCAGTCCTGGAACAAAGCTGGGAATGGCGAGGGTGGTTGGTGGGGACAGATCAGTCACGAGAGGGGCACATTCCTGTGGCTTTGGCTGGATGCAGGAGGATCCAGGATCTCCCTCAGGATGTGGCTTTAGGAGCTGAGGTCCCAGCCATTCCCATTTATTGATTTATCAGCATCTGAGTGTGTTAACCCCATGTTAACCCAAATATCTTTGTCCTACCAAACACAAACATCCCCCTAAGAGTGCCAGGGTTGGGCTGGATGCTCAGATAAATGGATTTTTTGTGCCATCAAGCCAAAAAACCAGGGCAGATTCCAGAGGATTTCTATGGGATGGGTGAGGACTGATGTCCCCTTTGGACACCACAGCTCCATCCAAGCACGTCCTGGGACTCATCCAGTCCTGGAACAAAGCTGGGAATGGTGAGGGTGGTTGGTGGGGACAGACCAGTCACAAGAGGAGCACATTCCCTGTGGCTTTGGCTGGATGCAGGAGGATCCAGGATCTCCCTCAGATGTGCCTTTAGGAGCTGAGGTCCCAGCCATTCCCATTTACTGATTTATCAGCATCTGAGTGTGTTAACCTCAGTGTGTTGACCCAAATATCTTTGTCCTACCAAACACCTCAGAGCTGCTTCTTGTGCATCTGCGATTTCACCTCCGCGTCCCAGGTTTTTTAAACATTCATTATCACAAACACAAAAGAACATCTATTTTTTTTTTTTTCTTACAAAATGCCAGCCTGCTCAGACCTGGCAGTGTGTGTGGAAGGAGCTTTGACACCCTGCTCGCACAGTGTCAAAGCGCAGGGCAGCAATTCCTGCTGGATTTGCAGCTCATCCAGAGCTGCCACAAACGCCCTGGTTGTGCCAGACTCATTTCCTCGAGTTTCTGGGTCTGTGTTGGGAAAAAGAGCGCGGTTTTGGGGAGAAAAGGCATCATCCCAGGGGCTCGGCTCTGGTGGGAATGCCATGCTGGCATCCCATCTCCTCCCTGCCCACGAGGCTCTGGCAATGTGCCATGTTGTATCGAGTGAGGCCGGATCATTCCATTTCTCATGGAATGAAGAATTCCTGGCTGAGCCAAAGGCCTGCATCCGTGCTGTTGGCTTTGGAAAGCCGGATGCTGGCCAGTAGGAGCTGGATGAATTTCTGTCCTCTGAGGGTTTTCTCGTGCTGGGAGTCGAGGCTGGCAGGAGGGAGAAGGTTCTGTGTGGGCAGGGCGGGACAGCAGCGCCTTGGACACCCTCGGTAAGCGCCACCATGGCTGTCCCTGGTAGGGGCAGCCAAGCAGATCTGAGGTCTGGGCTGAGCGCCACAGCGATCCTGCCAGCTTTTGTGGGCAGCTCAGCTTGCCCAGAACAGGCAGTGATAAAACACTGAGAAAATGGAGTTAAAATGTGGCCGTGCTCGGGCTCACGGGATTTACTCCAATGTCATCTCACTGAGAATGGGCTGCAGAGATTTTGGGTGGCATCTCTGGTGATGGCAGAGCTCCTTTGGCTTCTCCCTGGCACCTGTCCTTGGCTGCTTGTCATGGAGCCGGCATGCCCGGGATTGGCCTCTTCTCTCCTTGCATGGAATGAGACAGAGCTCAGAGGCACCAGGATCGAAGCGAAGGGAACCTCAGGGGTGTAGTTTCCATATGGAGCCTTGCCCAGTGCCAGAATTCCTGCTGGAGCCAGGATGTTGTGGGAATCACAGAATCATTCAGAGTGGAAAAATCCTTCAGGGCCATCGAGTCCAGGCTGTGCCTGACCCCCACCTTGTCACTGAGTGCCACATCCAGCCCTTCCTGGGACACCTGCAGGGGTGGGGACTCCAAACCTCCCTTCCAATGCCCAACCACCCTTTCCATGAGGAAATTCCTCCTCTTTACCCAGCCTGAGGCTTTGTCCCTGTCTGACACCCCACATTTGTCGCTTGGCTCAGTGCAAACTCTCCAAACCATGGCCCAGCTTCCAGGAGATGCTGTTTGGTGGCACCAGGCAGAGTTTTTGTCTTCCCCCTGCCCATCTCGGGTTGCATTTGCAGAGCAGCAAGTGCCAGTCTGATCTCACACCCTGGCTGCACAGGGAGCAGGAGTGGAGCTGTCTGTGGTAATGAAGGATGTGATTTATTCAGTTTATGGATCTGCACATCCTTCCCTCCTCCCAGGGAGTCTTGTCAATAATCCCAGCACTTGGGCCTGATTTGTGGAGGGGAGGGACCCTGGTGGATCTCAGTCTGTGGGTCTCAACTGCCAATCCAGGCAAATTTCTTAATCCAAACATGTCTGGATTTGGCCAAATTCAGAGTTGAAAATCAAAGATGAAAATAAAAAATTCAGGAGTTGAAAATAATGTATGTGACAGGGTGGCTTCAGGGATACTTGGACTTGTTGTTCCCTTTTCCTAGAGGTTGCCATCTCCCAAAGTCCTCCAACAGAGCCCTCCCTGACCTCTATTAAGCCTCAATTGTCTGATTTTTAATTGATTTCTCCCCACATGTGCACGTGGGAGAGCTGGAGAAGCCTTGGCAGAGAGGAGGGAGGGTGGGAAGTGACCCGGCTCAGGTGGGAACGAGGATGTGCTGGGATGAAGATCAGCAATGGTGGCACCTCCGGAGCCAAGTTCCAAGCCTGGGCTGCTCAGACCGATCACCCACTGTGAGAAATGGATTTCTGAATGATTCCCAGAACCTGACAGGAGCCTCACACACTCCTGTACGTCCGTATGGAAACTCTGGGATAAGGTGAGCTGGCTTGCGAAGGCCACGGAATAGAGATGACATTGTTGAGAGAGATTGAACCAGGAACAAGTTTCAGCAAGTTTCAAAATGTGGCCTTGCAGAAAGACCAGGTGTTTTAGAGAATTAGAACTGTGAAAGATGCACTGTGGGGTAAAAATAAAGGTGGTTGGTGTTGGAAGTGTTAGCAGCATTGTGTGGCAAAAGCTGGGAGACATTTCTAAGGTAACCAGGAAATAGGGCGGCTTCTGCTGGAATGGTGTTGAGTTTTACATCTCTTCTGTCTCCCCCTTCATCGAGACTGAAAATGGAATAAAATAGTTCAAAAAGCCTCTCAGCTGCCCCTTCTCTGTAAAAGCTGGGAAAACCAAGAACTCCTGATCCAGGAGATGAGGGGAAAAAGCTGGGAAAGCCAAGAACTCCTGATCCAGGAGATGAGGGGAAAAAGCTGGGAAAACCAAGAACTCCTGATCCAGGAGATGAGGGGGAAAAGCTGGGAAAACCAAGAACTCCTGATCCAGGAGATGAGGGGGAAAAGCTGGGAAAACCAAGAACCCCTGATCCAGGAGATGAGGGGAAAAAGCTGGGAAAACCAAGAACTCCTGATCCAGGAGATGAGGGGAAAAAGCTGGGAAAACCAAGAAGCCCTGATCCAGGGGGATGAGTTAACCCTTTCTGATCCAGGGGATGAGTTAACCCTTTCTGATCCAGGAGAGGAGTTAACCCTTTCTGATCCAGGAGAGGAGTTAACCCTTTCTGCACGGAGAGGATCCAAGTCCTGTCCTTCAGCGGAGCAGAGGGAGCTCGTGGTGTCCCCAGCCCACCGTGCTCTCTTCCCCCAGCCCGTTGGGGTGGAATCTCTCCCCTTTGGCAAAGGTGGAGGCAGATCCTTCTCCTGAGAGCTCCCTCGCTGTCTCCCCAGATTGCCCGGCTCTCCTAAGGGCACCCTCCAGGCTTTTTTCCCCTGACATGAGCAATGAGGCGCCCGGGTTCTTGCAGAGTTTGCTCTTTGCCCGGGAATCAATCCAGTTCACTGAGCTGAGCTGTCAAAACTTCTCCAAGGGCACGGGCATTGCTCATGTTCTCACCATCAGATTATATGTGACACTTAATTTAAAGCTTAAGCATGAAGCCTCCCCAGCAAGGGGATTGCTGGAAGGTATTGATTTTGCTGCTTTTTTTTGGTGTTTATGTATAAAAACGTGTTTTAAAGTATTGGTAAAAGGACATTATTGCTGGGCAGACTCTGGAATTTATGCTCTGGTTTAGTTTTCTCTCAGTTTTTTTTTTAAGATCCATTTGTCCAGCGTGTCTGTGAACAACAGAATCACGGCAGGAAGTGGATGCCATGGATTTGTGGGGTTTTGTGCTCCTCAAATCAAACAAATCCCAGGTTGTGCAACCGAATCACCTGGAACTGATTTTCTAACTGATTTTCTTCTCCTTCTAAAAGGAGAAGAAGCTTCTGATGGGTCTGTTGGGTGCTTGGAGGCATTTTAGGTGTCTCCAAACTTTGCAAACTGCTCAGGAGGTTCATGGTTTAGAGCTCTGGGCCTTTTAGCTGATGGCAAAGCATTTTAAAGAGAATTAGTCTCAAACAAAAGTTAAAAATAACCAAAATAAGATGAGCAGGGCACAGTCTGGGGTGGGTTTGAGTCTGGAGGAGCTGGAATTCGGTGCAGATCCCACCACTGGTGCTGTGCTCCGAGTTTGGAGCCCGTGCTGTGAGGGGAGGTGGGGAGGGTGATGGGCTGGGGTCTCTCTTGGGATTCTCCGGCTGATTTTGCGTCTCCTCAGTGTTGGAATCTCCTTGGGAAGGAGAGCTGCTGACTCCCAGGGCTGAGGGAACATCTGTCCTTGACAGAGCTCTTGGCTCGAGACCATGGAGGAGCAAAGTTGTGGCAAAGTTGGTCATTAAAACCATGGAAGGGCGGGAGAAGCAGCACTGGGGAGAGGTTGAGACCTCAGGGTCTGGAAAAGGACAGAGAGGGTTGGAGATGGGACCCCTGGGCTCTTTGGGGTGAGACCCAGCAGGGCAGGGGGGAGCAGAGGGGAGGCATCCCCAGGGAGCAGCGCTGGGGTTTGAGAGGAAAGGGGGAGTCTCCCACTGTTGGGGTTTGACAGGAAAGGGGAATTCTCCCACTGTTGGGGTTTGAGAGGAAACGGGGAGTCTCCCACTGTTGGGGTTTGAGAGGAAAGGGGGAGTCTCCCACTGGTGGGGTTTGACAGGAAAGGGGAATTCTCCCACTGTTGGGGTTTGAGAGGAAAGGGGGAGTCTCCCACTGCTGGGGTTTGAGAGGAAAGGGGGAGTCTCCCAGTGGTGGGGTTTGAGAGGAAAGGGGGAGTCTCCCACTGTTGGGGTTTGAGAGGAAAGGGGGAGTCTCCCACTGCTGGGGTTTGAGAGGAAAGGGGGAGTCTCCCACTGGTGGGGTTTGAGAGGAAAGGGGGAGTCTCCCAGTGGTGGGGTTTGAGAGGAAAGGGGGAGTCTCCCACTGGTGGGGTTTGAGAGGAAAGGGGGAGTCTCCCACTGTTGGGGTTTGAGAGGAAAGGGGGATTCTCCCACTGTTGGGGTTTGAGAGGAAAGGGGGAGACTCCCACTGGTGGGGTTTGACAGGAAAGGGGGAGTCTCCCGCTGTTGGGGTTTGAGAGGAAAGGGGGAGTCTCCCACTGTTGGGGTTTGAGAGGAAAGGGGGATTCTCCCACTGTTGGGGTTTGAGAGGAAAGGGGGAGACTCCCACTGGTGGGGTTTGACAGGAAAGGGGGAGTCTCCCGCTGTTGGGGTTTGAGAGGAAAGGGGGAGTCTCCCGCTGTTGGGGTTTGAGAGGAAAGGGGGAGTCTCCCACTCCAGCTGAGCTCTCCTGGTGCCCTGGAGCTCGCAGGAGGGTCAGGGGGATTCCAGAATGGTTTGGGTGGGAAGGAGCCTTAAAGCCCATCTCATCCCACCCCTGCCATGGCAGGGACACCTCCCAACCATCCCAGTGTCCAACCCGGCCTCGGACACTGCCAGGGATGCAGGGGCAGCCACAGCTTCTCTGGGCAGCCTCTCAGGGAACAATTCCTTCCCAAATTCCCATCCATCCCTGCCCTCTGGCAGTGGGAAGCCGTTCCCTGTGTCCTCCATCCCCTGTCCCAAGTCCCTCTCCTCTTGTATTTGAGGTTCCCAGATGAAGGAAGGAGTGAGGAATCTGACTCCATGTTCTTAGAAGGTTAATTTATTCCTTTGTGATACTATATTATATAAAAGGATACTATACTAAACTGTACTAAAGAATACAGAAAGGACACAGACAGAAGGCTAAAAGATAATAAAAAGATAATAAAGAAACTCGTGACTCTTTCAGAGCCTCGACACAGCTTGGCTGTGATTGGTCATTAAGTCAAAACAATTCACATGAAACCAGTGAAACAATCACCTGCTGGATAAACAACAAACACATTCCAAAGCAGCAAAACACAGGAGAAGCAAATCAGATCATTGTTGTTTTCCTTTTTCTCTGAGGCCTCTCAGCTTCCCAGGAGAAGAAATCCCGGGCAAAGGGATTTTTCCAGAACATGAGACGGTGACGCTCTCCAGCCTTCCTGGAGCCCCTTTAGGCTCTGGAAGGGGCTCTGAGCTCTCCCTGGATTTTCCCTTCTCTGGGCTGGGCTCGCTCCAGCAGATCCAGGTCCTTCCCAGAGGAGTGTGGAGCTGTCTCCTCCTGCTTCCCTCCTCACCCCATCCCCACCCTGATTCCTGCATCCTCTTTTCCAGCAGTTCCCAGGCAGAGGAGAAACCCCCGGGAGCATCTGCTGGCCCTGAGAGCCCTTCAGCCACTGAGCTGAGTTTTGTGGTGCTTCTCCACCTTGGGAAGGAGCAGGATCAGGAGTTTCTGTGCCAACGTTGTCCCTGCTTTTTCCATGTCCTGGTGGAACTGCAGAGCTCCTGGGGTGGGAATGCTGCTGGCTCAGCTCTGGCCCTGCTTTTCCATAGCCCAGAGCCGCCCAGTTTGCTCACTTGCAGTGAATTGTTGGTGCTTTGATGGCTCTTCAGTGCAATATTCAACATGTTTCTGCTGAGTTTTCCATCCCCCCTGGAGCTGTCAGCAGATGAAAGCTCCAAGACTGGCTTTCCATGGGAATGTAATCATCCCAGCTGTCACGCAGATCCCGATACAAATATTTCCACTGTTAATGGTTTCAGCGTGGGCTTTTCTGTGGGATCAGATGTAATCTTATTTAATGGAGTTCTCTTGCTGTGATGCTTTGGTCTTTTCACCAGGCTGGGCTTAATTTTTTTAAATTAAAGATTGTTCAGAGCAGAGGCAGGGAAAGGACTGGAGGGATTGGATGGGGTGGGAAATGTGGGGTGGGTGGAATGACTTTGGATCAGCTGGAAGTGTAAGAGCCGGGGAAAGGATCCAGGGTGGATGGGGCTGTCAGGAATGATGTGAAACTGAGCCAGGGGAGGGTTAGGCTGGAAATCAGGAAAAGGTTCTTCTCCTGGAGCAGCTCCCCAGGGCATGGTGACATTCCCAAGGCTGCCTGGAGCTTTGGACAATGCTCCCAGGGATGCACAGGGTGGAATGGTTGGGGTGTCCTGGGCAGGGACTGGACTGGATGATCCTGGGGTGCTCCTTCCAGCCCCACGATTCCGTTCTATGAATCTTGGAAGAGGGGGAAATTCAATGGGATTTCCCAGCTCTGTGGCTGGGGTGGGGGAATTGCTGGAGCTGCTGCTGGGCTGAGCCAACACTTTGTGGCTTTGGAGCACTCCCCATCCATGGGCCAGTGTGGAGACCCTGGGGGACATTCCCTGGTTTAGGAAGGCACAAGAAACTTCCCTCGAAAAGCTGCTAGACCCCATTGGCTCCTTCCCCTGTTCCTGTGTCTGTTCCTATGATGTCCCTGAGCCTCTCCTCCCTATTCCCTGACAAGCTCTCATCATGCCCTGGAGGGCTCGAGACCCTGGCAGGGGCTCAGAGACCTTGGCACGGAGTCACAACCACCTGTGCCTTTGATTCAGCCCTTGGAAACAATTCCCAACTTTGTGTGAGGGGTTACGAGCCACAAGGGTTTGAGTAGAATGAGAATGCATTTGTCACAGGGTGAAAAAGTAGAATTTTGGGGTTTTAGAATGGGGGTTCAAGAGGCAAGATGGAGGAATCTGGATGTGTCCTGTCCTTCTTCTTCTTCTTCTTCTTCTTCTTCTTCTTCTTCTTCTCTTCTTCTTCTTCTTCTTCTTCTCCTTCTCCTCTTCTTCTTCTTCTTCTTCGTCTTCTTCATCTTCATCTTCGTCTTCGTCTTCTTCGTCTTCTCCTTCTTCTTCTTATCTTCTTTGTCTTCTTCTTTGTCTTCTTCTTCTTCTTCTTCTTCTTCTTCTTCTTCTTCTTCTTCTTCTTCTTCTTCTTCTTCTTCTTCTTCTTCTTCTTCTTCTTCGTCTTTGTCTTCTTCATTCTCCTTCTCCGTCTTTCTCCTTCTCCTTCTCTTCTTCGTTTTCTTCGTCTTGTCCTCCATCTTCTGCTGTGATGGCGACACTTCTGGATTGGTTCAGAGTAGAGACAGACTGTCTAACACAGGTGTAGAGACAGACAGGTCTAACACAGATATTGGAAAATTATTGTAAATAAAGTACAAGTCGTTTTTGGTATAAAAAGCCAACACTTCAGTATAAAAAGCTAACACAAGGGTGGTCAGTGTGCCATGAACCAACCTGCCAGACAGACCTCAGCAGGTTGGAGAAAGGCAATGAATGAGATAAGAGAAAATAAACAACCTTGAAAACCAGAGCTGAGGAATCTCGACTTCTTCTTCGGTCACAGGGCTGGGAAAAAAGATTTTTTAATACCTCAGGAGCCATTTCAGCAACACTGAACCCGAGACTCACCCTGTGCTCTGCAGCCCCGTAAATGTCCCTGATGTCACTGCCACCCACGGTTGTCAGGGCCACTCTCGGAGTCTCTGTGGTCAGGATGAGCCCGGGATGTGTCAGAAAGTCTCTTTTCCCAGCCTGGCAGCTGAAGAAGGAGTCAGGATTCTTCTGTTCTGGTTTGCAAGGTTGTTTATTTGCTGTTATCTATAAAATTCTTTCTCTGGCCTGCTGATCAGTCAGTGGCACACTGACCGCCTCAGGGTGGTGTTATCTTTTTGTACTGAAAACTGCATATACTTTATTTACAATAATTTTCCAATACCTATCACTTATGCTAGACAGTCTGTCTCTACTCTAAACCAATCCAAAAGTGCCAATATCACCCAGAAGATGGAGGCCAAGAAGAATGAGAAAGACAAGACATGCCCAAACCCCTCCATCTTGGCTTCTGAACCTCCATTCTAAAAACTCAAAATTCTACATTTTTTGATAAATTCACTAACATTCTGTTCAAACTCTTGTGGCTTGTACATCTTCATAGAAAGTTGGTAATTTTTTCCATGCATTAAAATCAAAGGCACGGGTGTTTTGGACTCTGTGCCAAGGTCTCTGAGCACCCTGCCAGGGTCTCGAGTCCTCCAGGGCAGCCAGAGGAATGTCCTGGGTTCTGACAGGCCACCACAGCTGGCACAGCCCCAGCCCCAAACCCTCACCCTGGGCCCTGCAGCCCCCCAAATGTCACTGCCACCCGCAGGTCCTCAGGGCCACCACAGCCCCAGCCCCAAACCCTCACCCTGGGCCCTGCAGCCCCATAAATGTCCCTGATGTCCCTGATGTCCCCGCAGGTGGTGCGCACGGAGAAGAACAGCCTCAACAACCGGTTCCTGCCCTGGGACGAGATCGAGACCGAGGCCATCCTGTCCATCGACGATGACGCCCACCTGCGCCACGACGAGATCATGTTCGGCTTCAGGTGAGGCCTCCCTGCAAACTGCTCCTCCCCAGGGCCAGGATCTGCCCAGGGAGCAGCCAGGGGCACAGTCAGGGCTGGCAGAGCCCTCCCCAGGGCCAGGGGCACAGTCAGGGCTGGCAGAGCCCTCCCCAGGGCCAGGATCTGCTCAGGGAGCAGCCAGGGGCACAGTCAGGGCTGGCACGTCCCTCCCCAGGGCCAGGGGCACAGTCAGGGCTGGCAGAGCCCTCCCCAGGGCCAGGATCTGCTCAGGGAGCAGCCAGGGGCACAGTCAGGGGCTGGGGAACGTCCCTCCCAGGGCCAAACCCCACAGTCACATTTCTTAACAGAGCCCTCCCAGGGCCAGGATCTGCTCAGGGAGCAGCCAGGCCTGCACAGTCAGGGGCTGGGACAGTCCCTGGAGAACTGCTCCTCCCAGGGCCAGGGGCACATCCATGGGCTGGAGGCCCTCCCCAGGGAGGATCTGCTCAGGTGGTGGGGCAGACAGGGTGACACTGGGGTGTGGCAGTTCTTTGGGCAGAGCAGGCAAAGGCAGATGGTGTCCTTGGAGAAGGAGATGATGTAATCAGGGTGGGGAACCTGATCCCAGTCAGAAACCCAGATGATGTCCCCCAGCAGATGATGTCCCTCAACTCTTCAGATTTCCCCTGCCAAGGGATAATGGTCCCCTGAATGGTTTTGTCCCCAGCAGATGATGTCCCTCAGCAAAGGCAGATGTCCCCTGGAGAAGGTGAAATCCCCACCAAAGGCAGATTCCCCAGCCCATCCATGTCCCCAGCAAAGGCAGATGGCAAAGGCAGATGATGATGATGATGTCCAGGTGCTGATGATGTGGCAGCAAGTGACAGCCCAGGAGATGATGTGGGAGTGATGTTGGGCAGAGCAGGCAAAGGCAGATGATGTCCCCCAGCAAAGGGAGATGTCCCCACCAAAGGCAGGTTCTCCGCTGCTCTCACTCCCACCCTGTTCTCCTCCACATCCAGCTTTCCCTGACTTTTCCCTGGCAAAATCTTCCTGCTCACAGGGATGAGGGGGCTCCTGCTGGGAGCTTTGTGCAGCTGCTCCTGCAGCTCCTGCAGCCCGAGCTCCCTCCCTGCCAGGAGCTGCTGGGGGTGAAGGAGCCACAAGGAGCCACGAGGAGCAGGGGCTGCCATTCCCATCAGGGAACACCCAGCAGCTGCCTGGGGGTGGGACATGGGGACCAAAACCTGCTTGGGAGGGGGATCAAAAGGCACAAAATGCCTGGAAACCCACCAGGCTCCTTCAGAGGGATGAGAAATGAGGTGTGAGAGGGATTAAAGTGCAGGAGGAGGCGTCAGGGTTCCTGGCTTCCCTTTCCTGCCCCATTCCAGGCTCTTTTTCCAAACTGGGCTGTTTTCTCCCCTTTTTTTGGTCTCTGTTTTGCTGATTAGCCCTGGAGAGCATTGAATGAAGGTCATTAAGTGCCCTGTGTTGATCTCACTCACGTCCCTGCTCACAGACACCCAGTTCCCACAAAGCCTCCCTGTGTTAGCACATTCCCAGGAGCTGCTGGAGTGAACCCCTGCCCACAGCAACTGTGCTTTGTCAAAACCTTGCTCCAGGCTTTGATTCCTGGGGCCAAAAGCGTCGTTTTTGCCACTCAGGAGGGAGCTGGAGGCAGCTCTGTGAGCACCCCCAGAACGATTCTCCAGAGAAATCCTGATTTTTGTGGCTGAGCTGGGAGGAAAGTGAAGATGTGGGAGAAGTGAAAAGGAATAAATGGTTTCGACTTCCAGCTTTTCTAAACAATCACCCTGGATTGACAGGAACTGCAGCAAACAAGTGCTGGGGGGAGGACAGAGCCAGGGAAGCTGCTGGTGGTGTTGGTTCCTCGGGATTAGCTTGGAGTTTCATTAATTGGAGTGGAGGATGGAACAGCAAACACGTTTGTGCTCCGTCAGTGTAAGGAAAGCTCAGGGAATCCTCTGCTCTCCTCCTGTAGCTCTCCCAGAACAGGGCTTGTGGGAGAAACTCACATCCAAATGAGGGAAAAAAACCCAAAAATGGCATTTACTGCCCAGTTTTGTGCCTGGCAAGAGGGAAAACCCTTCTGTGTGCACAGGGAGTTCTCTCACGCAGTCTGGAGTCGCAGCTTGGGCACCGAGCAGCAGGGACGGGGGACTGAAGGATCCAAGGGAAGCCGAGCACCCCTGCCTGTGGCAGCTGGGTTTGTTTCCCAGCTCAGGCATCAGGCGCTGACTTTTTCCTTAATTATTGCAGCCAGTGTTGCAGCTCTCCTGGGGGATTTCTCTGGAGCAGCGGGAGCTGCAGATGAGAGCAGAACATTCAGCAATGCCACGCTCCACATGCAAAATTTGGGATTTCATTCCCAAGGCTGGACTGTGAGCACGTGTCGGGGTGAGGGAGGCACTCAGGGCTCTGGAGGCTTTTCCTGTGGGGCCAGAGCCCAGGGAGCTGCAGTTTGGGATGAGGAGCATCCTTGGCAATCCAGGCCTTCCCTCGGGAGACACCAGGGTCTTCAGCATCTCAGCAGCTTTTCACAGAATTAGGGAATTGTGGAATTTCCAGAGTCCTGGAATGGTTTGGGTGGGAAGGGACCTCAAAGCTCATCCAGTCCCACCCCTGCCATGGCCAGGGACACCTTGCACCATCCCAGGGTGCTCCAAGCCCCGTCCAGCCTGGCCTTGAAGCTTTCCTCAAGGGAGGCTGATGTCATCGTGGCTTTACTGAGCTGCTGGGAGATGGAAAGTCCCAGTGATCTGGGGAGGAGCCCAGGAGCTCCTCCCAGGCTGAGCCTGGGCTGCTCTGGCCTTAGTTTTCTTTTAAACCTTCATAACAGCCCTTATGAACTACAAAATCCCTGATTTATGGATTAGGAGCCCTTTCCCTGTGCGTGGGCTGTGCTCTAGGACAGGAGCACATTTAACACATTTTCCTTTTTGCCCTTTGAGCGTTCCTTGGATAAGCAGTTGCCAAACTCCTTTATGCACAGACCCCGGACCCGTTGCAGCCCCTCGGGAGCTCGGGGTGGGCTCCCAGGTCGGTGTCTCACGGGCAGTTGTGTGTTTGTGTGTTTGCAGGGTGTGGAGGGAGGCCAGGGATCGCATCGTGGGCTTCCCGGGCCGCTACCACGCCTGGGACATCCCGCACCAGTCCTGGCTCTACAACTCCAACTACTCGTGCGAGCTCTCCATGGTGCTCACTGGTGCTGCCTTCTTCCACAAGGTGAGACCTGCCCAGGGCTGCCCCTTCCTGCTCACAGCCACCCGAGGCTGCGGATTTGGGGGGTGTGGGTTTTTAGGGACAAATGGGGGAGTGTGGCGGTGCTCACTGGGGTCTCAGGTTGAGGGAAGAGATGAGGAGCTGACTCCATGTTTCAGAAGGCTTGATTTATTATTTGATGATATTTATTACATTAAAGCTATACTAAAGGAATAGAAGAAAAAGGATTTCTTCAGAAGGCTGGCTAAGAATAGAATAATGAATGAATAACAAAGGTTGGTGGCTCGGGCTCTGTGTCCGAGCCAGCTGGGCTGTGATTGGCCATTAATTAGAAACATCCAACATGGGCCAATCAAAGATCTTCTTGCTGCATTCTGCAGCAGCACATAATCAATGTTTACATTTTGTTCTTGAGGCTTCTCAGCTTCTCAGGAGGAAAAACCTAAAGATTTTTTCATAACAGATGTCTGTGACAGGGGAGGTTTCTGCTCCTTGCCCCTCGCTTTCTCCAAACTGAAACACAGCCAGAACCTGGGCCTGAGTGCCCTGGGAGGGATCTCCAGAGGCTGTTCCTGCCGTGCTGAATCCACAGCAGCACAGAGCAGGATCTGAGGGGGCTGGAACCCCCATTCCTGCATTCCTGAGCTTCCAGGAGAGCGTGCTGGCTCTGGGGGATTTGCTGCTGCTGTGGATCTCGGTGTGGGATCAGCTCCATTATGGGGAATTTCTCCACTGGGATCCTCGAGTTTGAGCCAGCCACACCCCACATGTCCCAGTGTCACCTGTGGAGCCCCTGGAGGACACTGTCCCTTTCCCATTGCAGTACTATGCCTACCTGTACTCCTACGTGATGCCCCAGGCCATCAGGGACATGGTGGACGAGTACATCAACTGCGAGGACATCGCCATGAACTTCCTGGTGTCCCACCTGACCAGGAAACCTCCCATCAAGGTAAAAGCAGCCAGGGCCCTGTCCCAGGGCTGGCGCTGCTGGAGAAGCTCTGCTTGGCAAGTGGGTGTGTCTGATCCGGGGAAATGCGGCTCCAGCGGGAAAGCTCAGCCTGTGGAATCTGCCACAGAGCAGCTGAAGGGAGGTTTGACATTACAGGATGAATCCGACTGAATTCCCTGTCTGGTGGAAGGCTCCCTGCCCATGGCAGAGATGATCTCTGCTCTGGAGCCAGGCTGGGAGAGCTGGGGGGCTCACCTGGAGAGGAGAAGGATCCAGGGAGAGCTCAGAGCCCCTTGCAGGGCCTAAAGGGGCTCCAGGAGAGCTGGAGAGGAACTGGGGACAGGGGATGGAGGGACAGGACACAGGGAATGGCTGCACACTGCCAGAGGGCAGGGATGGATGGGATATTGGGAAGGAATTGTTGGCTGTGAGGGTGGTAAGAGTCTGGAACAGAATTCCCAGAGAAGCTGTGGCTGCCCCTGGATCCCTGGCAGTGTCTGGGGCTGGGCTGGAGCAGCCTGGGACACTGGAGGGTGTCCCTGCCCATGGCAAGGGGTGGCACTGGATGAGCTCTGAGCTCCCTTCTGAACCCTGAGGTTCCCTCTGTATCCGAGCCCCCTGGCAGTGCCCGGGCTGGGCTGTGGGCAGTGTGGCACTGACACCTCTGTCCCCCCTGGCAGTGCCAGGCTGGGCTGTGGGCAGTGTGGCACTGACACCTCTGTCCCCCCTGGCAGTGCCCAGGCTGGGCTGTGTGGGCAGTGTGGCACTGACACCTCTGTCCCCCCTGGCAGTGCCAGGCTGGGCTGTGGGCAGTGTGGCACTGACACCTCTGTCCCTCCTGGCAGTGCCTGGGCTGTGTGCAGTGTGGCACTGACACCTCTGTCCCTCCTGGCAGTGCCCGGGCTGTGGGCAGTGTGGCACTGACACCTCTGTCCCTCCTGGCAGTGCCCGGGCTGGGCTGTGTGGCACCGACACCTCTGTCCCTCCTGGGCTGTGGGGTGACCTCCGACACCTCTGACCTTCCTGGCAGTGCCTGGGCTGCCCAGTGTGGCACTTCCCACCTCTGATTCCCATTTGCCGGGCTGGGCTCCAAGTGTGGCATCACCTCTGTCCCTCCTGGCAGTGAAGGGCTGGGCATGGGCAGTGTGCTCTACACCCAGTTCCCTCCTGGCGGTCCAGGGCAAGACCCAGTGTGGCACCCACGACAAGACCAAATGCTTCAAGTTCATCTAGGATGGGAGAGCTGGGCACTGCCCGCTCCCAGCTGAGGCAGGAGAGGCCAGCACGGGGCTGCTTTGGTGGGCTGTGAGTGCAGAAGGCTGCGGCAAATGGGACTGCCTGGACTGGGACGGGCTCTTCCCTCTTCCCACAGTGGCTCACCCGGACAGGGAATGGGACCCCGTGAGGACACACCCACGGGAACGGGACCCCATGGCTCCTGTGGGGACACACCCACGGGAATGGGACCCCATGGCTCCTGTGGGGACACACCCATGGGAATGGGACCCCATGGCTCAGTGGCTCACCCGGACAGGGAATGGGACCCCGTGAGGACACACCCACGGGAACGGGACCCCATGGCTCCTGTGGGGACACACCCACGGGAACGGGACCCCATGGCTCCTGTGGGGACACACCCACGGGAATGGGACCCCATGGCTCCCGTGGGGACACACCCACAGGAATGGGACCCCATGGCTCCTGTGGGGGGAATGGGACCCCATGGCTCCTGTGGGGACACACCCACGGGAATGGGACCCCATGGCTCCCGTGGGGACACACCCACGGGAATGGGACCCCATGGCTCCTGTGGGGACACACCCACGGGAATGGGACCCCATGGCTCCTGTGGGGACACACCCACGGGAATGGGACCCCATGGCTCCTGTGGGGACACACCCACGGGAATGGGACCCCATGGCTCCTTTGGGGACACACCCACGGGACTGGGACCCCATCGCTCCCGTGGGGACACACCCACGGGAACGGGACCCCATGGCTCCTGTGGGGACACACCCACGGGAATGGGACCCCATGGCTCCTGTGGGGACACACCCACGGGAACGGGACCCCATGGCTCCCGTGGGGACACACCCACGGGAATGGGACCCCATGGCTCCTGTGGGGACACACCCACGGGAACGGGACCCCATGGCTCCTGTGGGGACACACCCACGGATCGTACACTGAGGAATGGCTCGCTGGCCACAGGCTCTGCCCCTTCGCTAGCCAAGGGCAGCCGTTCTTTTTAATTTTAATTATTGTTATTTAAAATGAAAGTGTTTTAGATTTGCCACGTGAGGCGCTTTTTTTGTTTTGTTTTCTTTTCCCTCCCCTCTCCCCACCCCATTTTCCCCTCTGGACCCTTCAGCCCATCCCAGGGTGCTGTGGCAAGGCCAGGTTGGAGGTGTTTGGGTGCAGCAGCAGGGCAGCTCCTGTTAGCACTGCGGTCCCCATCCTTCCTCCCATGGCACAGCCCTTCCCACCCAGCAGATCCTGGCTTCTCTTGCCCTGTGGCTGCTGCTGAGGCCTCTCAGGTGTCACCAGGTGAGGAGCCCTTTGCTCTGCTCCCCACCCGGAGCCCCTGGAGAGGGGTGGGCTTGGCCTGGATGGTCCTGCCTGGCTCCAGCTCTGGCCCCGTGCCCTTCCCGTGCCGCAGCCCAGGGGTTCAGGTGCTGCTGTCTCAGTGTCTTTCCCACCTTGTCCTGCTGATCCTCTAAAGACAGGGAGCGTGTCTGGGGCTTAGGGAGGATCCACCCTCAGCACAGCCAGGGCTGGGGGTGCTCCAGGCTCCTGGAGGCTCTGACCCTTCCCTGTGCTCAGCCTGGGTGTGCCAGAGCCACAGGTTCCCACTCTGCCTCGTCCCCACCCTAGAGCGCTCCGTGCCCGGGTCGGGTTTGCCGTGGGCCTCAGCACAGCTGCCTTAACCCCAGCCCATGCTCACAGCCTGGCTGTGGGCTGTGTCTGAGGCTTAATCCCAACAGGAGCTTCCCAGAATCCCATCTTCACACAGATGCTGCTGGGATCAGGTTCAGAGCGTGGGTTTGGAGCTGGTTCCTCTCCCCCAGAGCAAAATGCTGTCACACTGCAACCACCGGAGCTCAGCTGCTGCTCCATCCTGCCTCAGGCCCAGCTGGACACGAGGGGAGCACAGGAGGGAAGGGCACGGCTTGGCCCTCATGTGATGTTCTCCCTCAGCACAGCCCAGATGTTCGTGAGCAGCCTGCAGAAGCTCTTGCTGGGTGGGTGGGAAGGTGACACTTGTGTGGTCACCTCGATGTCCCTGGTTTTCCTGGATGTCACCCCTGCTGTGCCTCTGGTGTGTGGGAGCAGGGATGGCCCAGCAGCAGCTCCCGGGCTCATTCCCAGGATCAGCCCTGCCCGTGCTCCTCCTGCACCGCGGTTTGGGGCCTCTCCAAACTCCTCTCCCCAGGTTTTCCTACCAGCACTGACACTTCCTCTGTGGGAAGGGGAGGGAAGGAGCAGCCTGAGCCCATGGCTCGTGCCTTCACCACAGCAAAACACGGATCAAGGAATCTTCTCCAATGTTTTTCTTTCTCCTTTCCGTTCCCTTTTTGTTTTAACATCAGATGCCCAAAACGCAGCACGAGAAGTCTCAGAGTCTCCTTAAAAATGCCACAGGAAACTCCTGCGAGGCCCTGGAACACCTGGAAGGATTCTCTGAATGTGGCACTTGTCAGGAGCTGTGTCAGCTTCAGCATTCCTGAGGGGCCTGAGCTCCTTAATTCCACCCTCATTAGTGGGGTTCGTTAGCAGCGATGCCCAGGTTCAGCCCAGGCCCGGGGTCAGCTCTGCCTTCCCAGCCCTCCCGGGGCACAGAGTGATGTGGGGTGGACTGAACTTCACCCGAACACAGGCACTGCTCAGCAGCCTTCAGCTTTCCAAAATCCGAAGGGAAATGCTGTTCCAGTGAGAGCCTGGGGGAGCAGGGATGGGATGGGATGGGATGGGATGGGAAGTGTTGGTAGTCCCAGGGTGTCCTCAGGTGGTCACGAGCCCCAGGCTGGGAATTCTGCTCTCCCTTGCTGAGTTTTGATTTGAGGCCAGTTGAGATCAGGGATCAGCACAACAAATCCAGCTGCTCTTCCTCCCTCTCTCTGGCCTCTTCCCAAGCTGTTTTTTTTTTTTTGCTGGGAGTGTCCCCCTGTCCAGTGTGCTGGAGCAGGGACAGGATGTGCAGTGGGATCTCTCTGCGTGTCATGGGATGAATTCCTCCTTGCTGAGCAACCCTGAAGGGGAAGGATTTGGGGTGAAGGGGTGACGAGGCTGCTCCTGGGAGATACCTGGGCAGCAGCAGCACGTTGGGAGGGATGGAATGCTGTGGGGAAATGAAATGCCAGCAGGAACATCTTCCCCACCCACAGGGCTGGTGCTGCCCCTCCCAGAGCTGCTGCAGCTCTTTCCCAAACCATCCCAAACACCACCAAATCCCTGGAGTACAGGACTGGGATTCACACTCAGCTTTCTGCTCCTGGGACATGCCAGCACCTGAGCTGTCCTGAGGCCCCTCCACCAGGGAGGAGCACACTTTTCCAGAGTGCTCCTGCCCGTGCCAGCATCCCAACCATCCTTCCTCGCTCCCACCCGTCGTTCTCCCAGGATTTTCAGGGCGTCCCAGGGCCACTCCGAAGCTCAGGTTGGGTTGGATGATCCATCCCAGCTCCTGGGGCACGTGGCCTCCACCATCCCAGCCCTGAGGAGACGGGAAGGGCTCTTGGCAGCTGCACCTTGTCCCTGTTCCAGAGTTTCTGCTGCTTCCCCCGGGCACGGAGCGAGGCCTTTCCCGCTGTAAATAGCAATGACCGAGGTGACACGGCCCCTGCCCTCCCCTTGTGCCCACGGTGCTGTGAGCACCAGGATTTCAAATCCAACAGGAACTGAGAGACAAGGAGCACTCCTTCGACACGAGCACAATGTTGAGTTTTTTGTAAAAGGTTCCAATAAATGGAGAGTTTAACTTGGGAGCGTCTCGGTGCCTCTTTGCTGGGGCTGGGAGAGGGGCCCAGCACGGACGGGGCTGTTGCTGATCCTGGCCCTGGGACACCCCAAACCCAGGAATCTCCTGGGCTTCTGTTCCCACAGGGCAGGCGAGCTGGTCTGGAATGCTGGAAACTCCTCAGGGATGGCAGTGCCTGGGGCTAAACCCCATCGTGTCCCTGGTGAGCTCATGGCTGGGCCAGGAGAGCTCATGGGAGGGGTTGGACCCTGAGTGATGCCATGCCATGCCATGCCCCATCCCATCCCATCCCAGTTCTGCTGCTTGTGTGGGTGTTTGTAGGCAATGAAAGCAGCAGCTGAGCAGTGCTGGGATGGCAAACCAGCCCATCCCTGCCCGGGGATCCAGAGCCCAGAACCTTTAGGGACAGTTCCTGTGGCACTGCTGGCTCAGGATGCTCCTGGTCCCTCCTGTGCAGGAGGCTGAGGTGGGAAAACCAAAGGGATCCACGAGCTTTGTAAGGAGATTCCCAGCTTCAAACCTGCAGGGAGGAGCAGAGGGGAGGAACGGAGCCAGCTGGGCCATGAGCCATGGGATCCCCTCCATGCTGGGCTGGGAATCCCCCAGGATTTCCTGCATGTGCCTGGATTTCCTCTCTTCCTTCCTTCTGCCTTTTGTTTTTTGCCCTCCCTCCTGAGCAGCTGCTTCCTCCCTTGTCACTTTTCACCTCTGTTGTCATTTTTCACCTCCTTTCACCTCCTGCCCTTGCTGCTGCTCCCACTGGGAATTGTGTCCTTTCTTTTCCCTTCTGCCTTGGAGTAAGGCTTGGTTTGTGCTTGGGTTTGTTTCCAGGAGAGGTTTCAGGGAAACCCCAAAGGATTTTAGTCCTGGAGAGAGGAGGTGGATGCTCAGCCTCCCAAGTGCCTGTGATTTCTCCCAAAATACTGCAGGGAGGCAGGGCTGTCCCTGGCAGGGAAGGGCACAGCATTCCCCACTCCAGGACCCCGGCCTGGCAGCAGCAGTGGGATTTTGGTTTGGGATCTGGCTCCCAAATGAGCCCAGCAGCATCTTGGGCATGGACTCAGCTGGAGCCCATTTTCTCCTGAGGCTCTTCCTGAGGTAAAATTCTGATCAATATTTTTCCTGCTGTAACTGCTGTGTTTGGTGAGAGGAGCCACAGCTTCGGTTCCATTTCCGTTTCTCTGTGAGGGTTTGTGCCCTGGGATGAGGAAACAGAGGTGATAAATCCTGTTAATAATTCATTCCCTGCTCCCAGAGGGAGGGCAGGGTGAAGAGCTTTACACTCCACTCCTCTGCACTACAAAGTGCCCTCCATTTTCCCTTCTGGATGATCACTCCTTGATAAAAAGCAATTTCACTGGAATTGCTCCCGTTCTGCCCAGCAGAGCCATGAAAGCCACTGAGGCCAGGAAAGGACCTGCTGCCAGCCCTTCTGGGTGATTGGCTCCAGGTGATGGCTCCTTCAGGGAGGACCTGTCCCCTTCATGGACTTCTGAGGTCACAGCCCATGGATCCTTGAGAGATGGGGTCACAATTCATGGATCCTCAAGGGATGGGGTCACAATCCATGGATCCTCGAGGGATGGGGTGTCACAGTCCGTGGATCCTCAAGGGATGAGGTCACAGTCCATGGATCCTTGAGGGACTGGGTCACAATTCATGGATCCTCAAGGGATGGGGTCACAGTTGATGGATCCTCAAACAATGAGTCGATAGTCCATGGATTCTTGAGGGATGAACTCACAATCCATGGATCCTCAAGGGATAAGGTCACAGCTGATGGATCCTTGAGGGATGAGGTCACAATCCATGGATCCTTGAGCGATGAGGTCACAGTCCATGGATCCTCAAGGGATGAGGTCACAGTCCATGGACCCTTGAGAGATGGGGTCACGGTCCATGGATCTTTGAGGGATGGGGTCACAGTCCATGGATCCTCAAACAATGAGTTGATAGTCCATGCATCCTTGAGGGATGAACTCACAGTCTATGGAATCCTCATGGGATTGGGGTCACAGTCCATAGATCCTTGAGGGACTGGGTCACAGTCCATGGATCCTCAAATAATGAGTCGAGAGTTCATGGATTCTTAAGGGATGAACTCACAATCCATGGATCCTCAAGGGATGGGGTCACAGTACATGGATTCTTGAGGGATGAGGTCACAATCCATGGATCCTCAAGGGATGAGGTCACAGTTGATGGATCCTTCAGGGATGGGGTCACAGTCCATGGATCCTTGAGGGATGAGTTCATAGTTCATGGATCCTCAAGGGATTGGGGTCACAATCCACGGATCCTCAAGGGATGGGGTCACAGTCCATGGATCCTTCAGGGATGGGGTCACAGTTGATGGATCCTTCAGGGATGGGGTCACAATCCATGGATCCTTGAGGGATGAGGTCATAGTTCATGGATCCTCAAGGGATTGGGGTCACAGTTCATGGATCCTCAAGCACTGAATTCATAGTTCATGGATCCTCGAGGGATGGGGTCACAGTTCATGGATCCTCAAGCACTGAATTCACAGTTCATGGATCCTTGAGGGATGGGGTCACAATCCATGGCTCCCAGGTGACGAGTGAATGGGGCCTGTCAGATCCCACCTTTCCCACCAGGAGCCTGCCCAGGCCATGATGTGCAGCCAGTCCCAAATCCCTCTGCTCTCATTCCCACTCCTCCCAAAGGCTGAGCTGCTGGTGGGGCACAGACCCAGCACCTGGCCCCAGTTTCCCTCTGCTCCTCACGTCCAGGTGCCCACAGAGGTGACAGATGCCAGTGACAGTGACTGAGCCTGGGCAGGGACCTGGCATTGACTGATCTGGTCCAGTTGTTTTCATTTTCATTTCACATTAATGGGGAGAAAACACAATGAACTCCTCTCCACCCAGGAACAGCTGCTCCATAAAAACCATCCAAGAGCAGAAATCTGATTTTAAACCTCTCCTCCTCATTATTTCTGTGGGAGCACAGGTTGGGAAGTCACTGGGAATTAATCACTTGCCACACCCCCCACTAATGGTGTTTAATGAAGGGAACGGCTCAGGGAGGGAATGGGGATGGCCATGGCACAAGGAACCACATGGGGGCCAAGGGGGTTTATTTTCCCTTCTGGAAGGAGGACAGTGAAGCCAGGAACCTTTGCTGTTCTTTGGCCATTAAATTGGGAACTTGTGGATAAAGCCTGGATTGCATCCATGGTACTCTTCCCCTGGCAGCTCCCTGGGCAGGACTGACCCATCCCAAAGAAATCCTGTTTGTTTTTCTCTCTCTGTGAAGCAGGAACAAGCACTTCTTTTCTCAGTTTAATTAGGGTTTCTCATTAAAGAATTCCCCTCCCAGCATGTTTGTTTCTCCAGCACGCACAACCTGAATATAACAAAACAATCCACTCTCAGCTGCTGGACTGATGGAACAATGAGAAGTTTTCCTGCTCAAAATGACAGGAAGAAAAATGTAAAAGCTTTTAATTTTTATTTTCTTCCCCTGAGGAGGGTGGAAAAGCCATGGGAATGTGAAAAGGAAGGAACTGGAGCAATGGGATCAGTGCTGGAGCTGAGGTAACCAGCAGAAAGATGAGTTTATCCCACTGCCTCTCTGGGTTAGGAATAATCCCTTTGGAGTTTATTAAAGTGAAATTATCCCAGTTCTTTGTTTTTAAGTGATGTTAAAGCTGCAAACCCTGATGAGGATTTAACTCCACTGCCCCAAGTTTTTCCCGTTGGTGACAGCACTGCTCACACAGCCATGGCACACCCAGGATAAAGGTGTGGGTGCTGGGATCTGCACACCCAACCCAACAGGAATCCTTCATGGGAATGGGATGGGACGTGGACACTGCAGAGATTTCATTACAGAGCTGCCTCCACTGCCTGCATCTCCTCAAAGGGATGAACGGGAGGAGCAGCTTTATTTCCCAAAGGTGTCAGGTCAAGGATGTGCAATGGGCATGGAGAGGCTTTTATAAACCACAGGATGTGCTCCCTCCTGGGCAGTCTCACTCTGCTTTTTATTTTTTAACACCAAATAAATACAAAACAATCCAATAAAAAATGAACAGCAGTAAATCTGAGAAATGGGTCACCTTTAAAAGCAATACTATTGACTGAGGTGAGGCCCCAAATACGTGATCTGGGGAGGGAAAAGCCTCCCCAGGCCTGCAGTACAGGTGGCTTTGGATAAATGACTCAGAATTCCATCCAGGATTTGAGATGGGGGGACTGAAAGGACAAGTTTTTGGAAGGTAGAAACAAGAGGCACTTAAATCTTGAAAGGTTTTTTATGAGCATTGGGAATTTTCCTACTTTATGGACTTCCCTAAATTGTTTCCTGAGGTGTTTCCTCCACTGCTGATGGAGGAACCCAGGAGGAACCAGCTGTAGGGAAGGGCCTGGAGCTCCATGGACAGATCTGGATGTAGCAGGTGAGGCTGCAGCATCAATGAACACTTGAATTCCTACAGGACAAAGCTTTTCCAAAGTGCCTCTGCTGGTGCAGGGAATGGCCAGGCTCTTCCCACTGTTCTCCATGTCCACCAGACCCCCTTTTTTTCCATTTTTATTTGTACAATCTTGGCCTCACCAGCTCTGCCATCCTCGTGCCAGTGAAGGACACAGAGAGGAGAGGCAGGGAATGGGATCTGGGGTTTGGGAAGAAGCAGTGGGAGGAAAAAGGCCATTGTTTCAATGTTCTTACAGAGTTCTGGCAGGTGAAGGGCTGGGGCAGAGACTGCTGAGGGACACGGGAGCAGCAGTTCACCCTGGTGTCAGTAAACACTCCAGTTATTTACTCTGCAGCTCCTATCTCCTGCAAGATTCCCAGCTCCCAAGTTTACACAACAGGAATCTCCTCCAAAGTATTTCAAAACAGCTTAAAAATAAGATTTAAAAAATAGATATTAAAAAATACTCCCTTGCTCCTCCATGAAGGGGAAGGTGGTTTCTGGTCTCTCTGAATCACAAAAATTCTCTCTCTCTCTCTCTCTCTCTCTCCTTGGACAGCTCCAAGTTCTGCTGCTCCAGGCTCTCTCCTTGCAGAGCCTCCTGATGTCCATGAGCTAAAATTTCTGCAGGAATTTGAGCACCAGGTCCCTCAGTTTGACCCTCAGGGGCTCGTCATTGTCACAGATGATGTGGGTGGAGTCCTCCTCCAGCTGGATCAGGGTCTCTGCCTCCTGCAGCAGCACAATGTGGCCCTTGGCCGTGTCCTCCACCTTGACGTCACTGAATCCGTGCTGGATTTGGGGTGGGAGAGGGGGAGAGAGGGAAATCAGCAAAGCTCAGGAAAACTGGGACAGAGGAGAGACCAGGCACAGGAGAGAGGGGGAATTTCATGGAATCATAGATTGGTTTGGCTGGGAAGGGACCTTAAATCTCATCCAGTGCCATCCCCTGACACGGCAGGGACACCTTCCACCATCCCAAACTGCTCCAAGCCCTGTCCAGCCTGGCCTTGGACACTGCCAGGGATCCAGGGGCAGCCACAGCTTCTCTGGGAATTCTATTCCAGGGCCTTCCCACCCTCCCAGGGAACAATTCCTTCCCAATATCCCATCCATCCCTGCCCTCTGGCAGTGTGCAGCCATTCCCTGTGTCCTGTCCCTCCATCCCTTGTCCCAAGTCCCTCTCCAGCTCTCCTGGAGCCCCTTTAGGCACTGGAAGTCTGCAATCCTTTATCTCCTGTGGGTGAGAACGAGACTCCACAGAGAGCAACCAAATTTGTGCAGCTGCCTCAGGAGGCTCCTCCACCAGTGGAGACATTTCCAGGATCTGTTCTTCACTTGGTCACCTTCTTATAAATCTTGTGGAAATTTAAATGCTTTTGAGACTCCCTCAGCTGCTGAATCCAAACCTTCTGTGAGGCAAATCATCCACCCAAAAGCTCTGCAACCATGGGAAGCAGGAGGGGATCACTGACATGAACCCTGCACACCAGGACAAGGCTCCACAGGGAACAATTCCCTCTATTGTGAAGAGCAGGGACACCCTGGAGCACTTCAACCACTCACTGGCCTTTCTCCATTTCAAGCTACACTAAAATGATTTCCCTCTCTCTGCTACCAAAGAAGCACCTCTGAGATGTGCAGAAATCTGCTGGAATCAATCCCACCTGCCACCACAGACTCCTCACCTTCTCCAGAGTCTGCACAAACTGGTCCATGGGGATGGAGCCACTCAGCAGAGGCTTCAGAGATTTGCACTCGGGCACATCATCACTCACCCGCTTCCTCTTCTTGCTGGCAGGAGGCTGGGGAGGTTTTGGAGGGAGCTGATGGATGAGAAGAAAAAAAAATGGATGCAACAGGTTGGGAAACAGGCAAATTTTCCACTCTAAAGGATGCAACAGCCTGGAAACAGGGAAATTCAGAGTGAGCAGCTACTCAGGGAAGGAGAACGTGGCTTAGCTCCAGCCATTTATGAGGACTCTGGCATTTTGAGCCCAGGTCTAAGTTTATTTGGCAGCAGGAATGAGTGGAGAAGGGAGTAAATGAACAACAGCAGCCTTAGACTAATTCCATTGCAGCACTTCCCAGAGCTGCTGAGGGTTTCCAGGGAAGCAGCTTGGGAAGAGGGGGGCAGCCTGTCTGCTGTGCTCTGACAGAAATCCTCACCAGCCTTCACATCCCTGACATTTCCACACTGGGCTCTCTTCCCAAGTGTGGGAAGGGTTGCTCAGTGAGGCCCTGCAGGCTCGTGGATCTGAGACAAAGGGGACCAGGGCAGGTCCCTGGACATCACCTCCTCCTGCAGAGCACTCACGCCAGGAATTCCAGTGCCAGCCTGAAGGGGTGGCAGGAAGGGAGAGGAGAGATGTAC
This sequence comes from Emberiza elegans, assembly GCA_024865655.1. NCBI lineage: Eukaryota > Metazoa > Chordata > Aves > Passeriformes > Fringillidae > Emberiza > Emberiza elegans. The sequence continues at coordinate 2,894,342 of JALJVW010000102.1, forward strand.
AACCTCCAGGGAAACTGAGGGCAGATGGTCCCTTCCCCATCCCGATGTCCCAGGTCATCTCTCCCCTCTAACCCTTGCTCCTGAGAGGTTGACTGATGCTGTTCCTGACTGGGGAAGGCAGCAGGGTGATCTGTAGCCTCTCTTCAGGAATCATCTCACTTCCCCATTCATCTCAGCCAGGCACATGGCCAAGGAAAAGAGGGCAGAGAGATTTATTTGCATCCCACTCCCTGCTCTGGGTGTAATTCCTCACCTGCACATGCCAGGGCAAAGCCTCTGCCAAGAGCTCTGCCCCAGTGGGAAGGAGCTGCAGGAGGGGTCCTGGATGGCAGGAAAAGCCAGAGTAAGGATATTTTTCTCCCTTTCCCATTAGACTGTACCTGCAGCACATGCTTGTTGTCCTTAGTATGCAGCACAGCAGAAACTGTTGCCAAGGAAATACCAGGCTTGATCTCCAAGGGCACGAGGGAATCTGCAAGCTGAAGCAAAAGGGGATTTTGTTCAGCAAGTGATCAGCTCAAAATGTGCATGAACCCAGCTGTGAGATAAATTGGCAGTGTGGTATTTTTAAACATGGGCTAATGAACTGTAAACACAAAGCCACTGATGGACTGAGAGCTGCTCGGACCTGCCCAGCCTCCTTCCAGCTCCCAAAATTATGGATTTCACACCATGAGCAGAGCAGCATGAGGTTTGCAGGAACCAGGGCTGGTCTCAAAAACCATAATAAACACAGAGAACCCTTGTGTGAAAAAACAATTGCTTCATTAATAATTTTAGTTAGCAAAACTCGTGGTCTAATCCAGCATTATGATGTTTGGGATGCTGATGGACAATGAAAAATCAAAGTGAGTTTCCTTTCAGTTCCTGACTGCAGAATGTCTGGAATAAGAAGTGTTTGTCCTTAAAACCCCAATGTTTTCAATCAACCCACTGTTGATTAGTTTGAAATTATTCCAACAATGCTGCACAAAACCCTTTCCACTGCCTTTTTATATAATTCTTCCCTGAAAGACATAAAATCTAATTTTGGCTTGGAGTTTGGATCTAATACTGCTGGCAGTGCCTGGAGTGGGCAGTGCTGCACCTGCTGAGACCAGAGGAAGTTGGCCAGTTGGGAAGAACCTCTTCCAGCCACTTTTCCAAAGGAATTCTGCAGAAAACAGTGCCCATGAATGGAGGAAATTATTCCCTTTTCCCCTCTAAGGGAATTCAAGGTGCCAGGATGCCCAATCCTTTTGCCATGAAAGCATTGAGAGGGTTTTTCTGTTGGCTGGATGATGGCAAAGTTCTTTTAATAAGTTCTGCAAATCTCACCTGCCACTGTTAAAGCTGCAGAAACATTTTTAGAGCAGCTCCTTGGAATAAAGCAGTTGGTGTGCTGGAAAACCACAGGCTGCATTAAAAATCCCTAAATTCTGTCTGTATTCAGCCGTGGTGAATCCTAGAAATCCAAACTTTTATGGAGAAACTCGGCTCACTGTTACTCTGGGACTCTGTTCAAGATCTTTAAAGCAGGCAATCTGAATACAGCCTTTATGGTTTGTTGTTGAAGGCAAAGAGAATGAAAATATAATGACAATCATTGCTTCAGATTTCTCCTGGGATCTAAACACAGCAGCACTTGCAGCAGTGAGTTCTGCTGCCTTCCCAGTGGTTGAAGGCACTTTCCATCCCAACCACCTTCCTGAGGAGGATCAATACAAACCAGGCTCTGATGGAGAGCAAAATGACAAATCCTGTGAAGAGAAAGATCCTTAAAGAGCAGGGAGTGGCTTGGAGCAAAAGTCTTCTCCTGCCACTGAAGCATTTTGCTATTAACATTTCTGCAGGTTTTAAACAGGTTAAATAGCAACACTTGGATTATTTACAGTCAGAAGGACAGCAGGACAGGCATTCATTTTGATTTCCTCCCCAGCTCACAGCCCTCTCCATGTGGCAGCCAATCCTTTTATTACAGAAACTCAGCGACCCAAAGCAAAAAGGTCATTTAATCACATCCAGTAATTCACCCACCAAGGCCAGGCAGCACTGCTCCACTCCTTTCAAGTGACCTCCTGCACACACAAATCACAGAACTCCTCCAGAATGCTGCATTAAAGAAATCCTTTTCACAGAGGCAGCAAGTCTTGTCTGAACTCCAAGCCATGGCATCTCCACTGTTTCCCCTCACAAATGGTTTCAAACTTTAATTCTCCTGGCAGCCAGGAAGCCGTGTCTCATTTCAAGGTTGAATTTGTCCAACTTGCAGTGGCTGCCTCTTGTTGTGCCTTTGTGTGTGAGATTGAAAAGCCCCCCACCAAGCAGGAATAAATGAGTCTTCCTTCCAGTCATTATCCCGAGCCCAGTGTCACATGCTGGCACCAGGAAAGCCACCAAAGCAGGGACACTGAGATCTAACAGCACATTAATCAGTCCCCTGCCCATGGAGGAGCACTTGGACTGCCTTAGGAGAAATCTGGGGGGGGATGTGTGCAGTATTTCAGTTTTTAGCTTGGGATGTTCTCCTCCTGTGATCAGAGCTGCCTGCCCACGCTAAAGCAGAGTGAAGATATTTTTACCATGAAGTCTTTCCTGTAGGGTTGCGTTTTCCACCCCAAAAGAGGATTTGACACACACCCTGTGAGCACAAACACTGCTGTTGGCCAAACTACAGATGTTGATAAAGAACAATGTGGGTTAAGTCACTCTTAAAACTCTCCTGAAGACTTCAATGGGGACAACTCTCCCCAGGTTTAAGTTGTCCTCAGTCACCAGCCAAAAATCCTCTTGTTGGCAATGAGGGGCTGAACAACCCCCTGAGGATGGGACCTGAAACTTCACAGTGAAAATAAAATGAGGCTGAATAATCAGTGAATAAAATCAGGGCAGGACCAGACTTCCAGCACACATGGCCTTGGTTCTCTGGAGGATTCTCCCAGGGACAGACACGCTGGATGTACAACACTATTTTAACATCCCAGTTCCAGTAATTTCTTCTTAGATTTTTGGAACACCTCCCCAAACTCCTTGCTTTTCCCTTTTCACCTCTGGCTTACACTGGAGAGGGTGCAGGAAGGCTGACCCAGCAGGGAGAGGCAAAGTTTGGGCTGAATGAGGCGAGCTGGATATGGAGAACAAGCAGGAGCCAGCAAAGTGACCAGCAGTTAAAATCCCCTGAACTTTTAGGATCTGAAATCTCTGATGTGTACATCAGATTATAGCGTGTGTATTTAGAAAGGGAACCTGCTGGGTTTTTATATCATTAAATGCGTTTTCCACATTTTCAAACTCAAATTTTCAAATGCATAAATGTGGCATCTCTGCATTAGAGGTGGGATCAAAGCAGAGAAGCAGATGGGAAACCCCAGACTGTGGATTCCTCTGGCAGTCCTGAGGTGGGGAAAGCTCTGGTTAAAGGAAAGAGATTCCCAGGGAACTCCTGGGCTGCTGCTGGAATTCCTGAAGTGTCATTAATGAAACTCCCAGTTTTCATTAACAACCTCAGCACAGAATGAGGAGGAGTGTTCAGAAGGTCCCACTGAAGTTTGTAGGGCACCTTTAACAGAAAACAGGACCAGGCTGTGAGAGAGGAAAAACTCCAAGACAAGAATTGGAGTGAGAAAACCAAGATGAAATTCAATAGCACAAAATGAAGGCCGAGGATGGGGCTAATACTGAGAATTTCTGCTGTGGGCTGGCAGCTGCTGCAAAGGACAGAGGTGAAGAGTTCAGGTTTATTAGTCCATCCCAGGAGAGTCACAAATGTGACATGGCCATGAAAAAGGGTAAATGCAAGCCCAGAAAGTATCAGGTAATTCTTTCTGAGATGAGCTATCACACTTTACATTGGGCCTGGCAAGATTTCATCTGAACTACTTGTAAATTGTGGGTAATTTCAGTGCCAGTAAGAGATTCTGAAGGGTAAAATAAGGCAGGAGGAGCTGTCTTGTAAGGGGAAACTAAATATCTTGGCTTGTTGAGCCTGGCAAAAAAGAAAGCCAAAGGGAGAATTTGATTATTCTACATAAACACCACAGGAAAATACCAACAAAAGGGAAAATGTATTTATGCCCAAACATGATGTTAGGAATAAATGTGTGCAGGCCAGCAGTGAGAATGTGTAGGCTGGAAATTAGGATGTTTTTGGCCATCAGAGACAGTGGGGGCTTGAACAGCATCTATTGGGAACAGCAGGGGCAAAAGTCTCTGCAATTTGAAATCTTACAGTTTTTGGAGGCACATTATAAACACTGTTGGTAACTGCAGCTGGGTTCTGGCCACGTGAGCCCTGAGGGCACTTCCATTTCTAGGTGGGAATGATGGAATACAGCCTTGGAGCTTGCTGGGTATGAAGTAATTCCCACCCAGATCCCCTGAATAGGATGGAAATTGTATGGGACAAAAAAATATCCCCTGCCAATTATTAGAGAAGCCCAAGGATTTTAAAATCTGCCTGAGTTCAGAGAAAGCCCTGGAGGTCACACCTGCAGAGGTTTTTATTGTAACTACTCCTCAGCAAAACCTGCATGGAGAACCTGGCCCATCCTCCACCCCTCCCACTCCCCTGCTCCTCACACACACCAAATGCAGTTTCTGGGTGCAGAAACACATCTTTAGTAGGACAAAAATTGCTTCAAGGCTGTGCAGCAGCCTTTTCACAAGCAGGGAGGATCTGTAGAGTCAGTATTGTAAGCAGAATGGAAGCCATGGTCTTTGCCATGTCACTTAAATTTGGATGGTGGTCTGAGGAGAGAAGGACAATTTCCCTCACCTCTTACTTCCTTGCCTCCTCTTATCCTTTAATTTAAAAAGTATTTTAATTACTAATTTATTACTTATTTAAGTACCAGGAGCTCTGATGGCCAGGCCAGACACAGGAGGAGTCTCCAACAGACCCAGCCTTGGTTTTACAGCCCCAGCTAAACCAGGGGCCAAGAGCAGGAATTCTGCAACTGTCAGATCCTTCAGAGTGACAAAAAAAGTGGGGTCAAACACATGGGGTGAAAGGGGAATCGAAATGTGCCTGTGGATTTGTGACCAGCAGGCACAGGGAACAAGGCACAAGCATGCTGCAGGCAGGATGGAAATTGGGGAATTTTGCTTTTGAGACCTAAAGGAACAAGGATTTTTCCAGCAGAAAACAGCCCAGAAATGAAGGGCATCTGTGGGATCATTAGGGGGTGATCTGAGTCAGGTCCTGTTGGGCTTTCAGCCTCACATTTGACACAATCCAAGGGTTTCAATTCAGCTGCTGAGTTACCCCAACTTCACAGAGCTGTCACTTGCTGGGGGTCTCCCACAGCTCTCTCTGGAGCAGATTTTAAAGTCTCATTAAATCCAGTAGATAAAGAATCATACCATGAATACCTACAGATTTTGCTATTACCACTTGCAAAAGTGATCTTGGCTTTGGGCTTCCACAGAGCCAGCATCCAGTGAAGAAATAAAAAAGCACGAGGTGCAGTCTGCACTTTTGAGCAATGAATTAAAGCTCCTGTTTTCCATGGGCATGTTCCACGTGCAGCTACTGGAGCAGGGCTCCAGATCAGCAGGAGGAACCTTGTCCCCAAACCCTTGTCCCCAAAGCAGAAAGACACCAGCCAACCACCGGGGAATAATCCTGGGTGGGATTCCAAGCACCAGAACTCACTCTGACCACTCAGCACTAACTCTAACCACTGGTTTTTGCCAATCCTCTGCCAAAAAAGCAGTTTGAGGAATATTTAAGGAGTGCAATGAAGGAGATTTATGGCTGTTTAATGAAGCTCTTCCCCAGGAGCCTGGGAGCAGGCAGGGAGCAGTTGTTTGAGGAACTTAAAAAAGGATGGTGGAAAACAGAACCAGCAGAAGCAGAAATTAGGCTTGGATTTGAATGAAAAATGACAGGTAGGGGAAGCAAGGACATGAAATATCTTCAAAGTAAAGGCAGTAAAGCTTGCAGATGCAAGAGATGAGTCATTTGAAAGACATAAAAACTGCATAAATCAAAATATTCAAAATATAGTAACCATTTTATGGGTCAGAATGTCAAGTCAGGATGGGATGTTGTTGTTGAAGCTGACTGGGAAGAGAGAGCGAAGTGCCTGGCTAGAAAAGTGTTATCTTACAGCCAGCCATCAAAAATGAAAGGAAAAACAAACCTAGACATTAATACAGGCAGGCAAAGGCAGGCTGGAAGCAGAAAAGCAGATCTGAGTTCCACCTGACTAAATAGGACAACCTGTGGGTAAGACCAACCACAGAAAAGGCACAACAACAAAAAAAAAGGCAAAGGAAATGAAGGATAACACAATCCAAGCACAAAAAAGAGAGGAGGAGGGAGGAGAAATCTCTCAGGCTGAATGGCCAGGAGAGAAGAGACACCAGAGGGAGGTGGGAGACGTTTCTAAGGAGAAAATAAAGGCTGCACTGAGCTCTGCTGATGTAAATCAGGGGGTTTATCAGCACTGGCTCTGGCTTTGTGTGAGGGAAGTTGGTAAAAGATGGGAAAGAACATTTTTGGTGGAATGTCAAAAGGTGAGGTCCAACTCAGAGAGAGACTCCAGGCAATTCTGCAGTGAGCTGGGAGCTGGGGCAGGGCTGAGCAGCAGAAGCAAGCAGGTTCTATTTCACTTCAACAGGTTCCATTTCATTTAACCAGGTTCTATTTCATTTAACCAGGTTTTATTTCATTTAACCAGGTTGTATTTCACTTACTTCTTGTGAGGCTACAGCACAATGAACCCAGGGGGAATAGTCAGGGAAAAAGGAACACAGAGGTCAGAGACTGGATAATGTGGGGTCACCAAAATGAGCTGAGGGTGGGAAGAAGGACAGAATTCAAAACTCCTTAGTCCCCAAAACACAGAAGGAAGTTGAAAAGGTCAGGTAAAAGTAAGGAAAAGGAGCCAAGATGAAACCTCCATAATTATGATGGCTGTTTTCCTAATTCTTCTCTGCAGTATTTTCTGATAATTTCACTTGGTGTCAGGCTGTGCCTTGCACACTGACACTCTCCTGACTGGGCTGTGTCCTGAAGAACACAAAATGGAGTATCTGAAGAGCACAGAGCCCTGAGTGAAGTGGCAGCTGCAGGCACCGAGTGATCCGCACCATTGTTCAGCTGTAATTAAACTGGAGGCACTTTATTTGCTCAGACACTACTGTTTAATTTTATCTGTTTGCTCCAGAAGGTGTTTTCCATTTTCCCATCTTTCTCCTGTGAGCAGACAATGCCTAACCAATTTCCAGGAAGCAGTCTTTTTTTTTATATATATTTTTTTTTTAAGTGAAAGGCAGATGCTGAGAAGAAATTATTTAAAGTGTAAAGGTTTGCACAATCCCTGGAAGAGCCATTCCAGCCTGATGCCTTGGGACTGTTAAAAACTCTCTCCAAACAAAGGCTGCTGTGAGTGTAAATCTCATTATCATACAACAGGCCTGCCTGACCTGCCTTTGCTCCTTGCTGAAGTGATTGAAATATAGACAAGGTCCAGCAGTAAAAAAGTAAATTTCCATTAGTCTGACAGGCCAGGATCTGAATCACTGCAAGTTTTGGGAAGGAAATTTCACTCCACCACAGCATCAGCCTGCACTGAGTGGAGCCACGCTGGGCCAACCCTTTGGTTTTCAAAAGGTGGAAGAATCCAGGCAGAACTTTGAGCTGGGAAAGGGACTGGGGATGTCAGGAGGGGGCCCTGGTCAGGATGTCACTGCAGTAGCCATTCCTTTATGAGACTTTCAGGTTTACTTCACACACAAATCCCAGCCCTGCAGGGTGGATTTCATCATTCCATTTCAGGCTAACATGGTTTTGACAAATAACAAGCCACTGCAAGGTTTCTAGGAGCTATAAAATGCCCTTTTCAATTGCCACTTGAGCCTGCACAGAACCCCAGGGCTGGTGGGAGCCCATATTAAACAAATGCCCTTTCCTTGCACTACAGAAATTCCTATATTCAGAAACCCTCAACTACTGAAAAGGGAACATTAAGCAGCAAATACTCCCACACCAGGGAGCCCCATCCATCATGTCTGAAATCTGTCTTGCACAACCCACTCAGCAGAAGGGGAAGCTGCATCCATTTTTTACCAGGACCATGTAGTTCCCTTAAAAAGAAGGAGCAAGATCCTTTTTTTGGAGGATGATTTGCATATCTTGGAGCTGAGGAATGGCATCTGGCATCCTGTTAACAATCTTGAAGCACAGCCTTGCTCTCGGGAGCCTTTCCAGGAGCATCACCACAGACCAAGCAGCTTTTGCAACGAGTTGTGAAGAGCAGCTTTGGAACCAGGGAAATCCCAGAATGGATTGGGCTGGGAGGAACCTTAAATCTCACCCAGGGCCACCCCCTGCCACAGGCAGGGACACATTCCAGAATCCCAGGCTGCTCCAAGCCCCATCCAGCCTGGCCTTGGACACTTCCAGGGATCCAGGGGCAGCCACAGCTTCTCTGGGAATTCTATTCCAGGGCCTCCCCACCCTCACAGAGAAGAATTTATCCCCAATATCCCATCCAACCCTGCCCTGCGGCAATGGGAAGCAATTCCTCCTTGTCCTGGCACTCCACCCCTTGTCCAAGGTCCCTCTCCAGCTTTCCTGGAGTCCCCTTCAGGTGCTGAAAGGTCACTCCAGAGCCTTCTCAGGCAGAACAATCACCCTGAAGAATCCCTGGACATGGACAGTCACAAGATATTTCTCCTCCCTGAGCATGGATAGCTCTGAAATTAGCACTGTTGTGTGAATATAATTGGATTTTAGTTATTAGGGGAGGAGAAAAAAAGCCGTTTCTGTCCCTTTTTCCAGATTTCTGCTGGACATCTCCAAGTTAAAGGGAGTGCCATAGAAACCAGCTGCTTTTCCCAGGTTGGTGATGCCACATTCCCTGCAGAGCATGCTCCCCCCCAGCAGCCTTGGGAAGTGCAGGAGAGCTGGAATCCAATCCCTTCAGAGGCTGACACAAGGGACAGGCTCTCACACGAAGGCTCCACCTCAGAGTTCAGGTGGAAACCCAAAGCCTCAGTGGGATTTGAATAATCAGTGAGCGCCAGGCTGGCTCCCTGCACTCTGAACTCAGGATTGGTTTCATGCTGGTGAATTGAAGCCAAGTTTCACCAGTCTTAGGTTTAATAGGATCCAATAAATATGTAAATTTCCCAAACAATTAAATATACATGCCAAGATGGAGCTGCAGCCAAGCATATTTTGTAATTAAAGCCCTCTCCTTGTCTCCAAGCAGTGGGCTGGGCAGCTCCTCACAGAAATGCTGTGAAATGGTGGCAGTGGGTGTTGTGGGCTGGCTGAGGGATTTGTTACTGGGTGGCTCCCAGTTCTGCACTTCATATTTGGCTCAACTAAAGGATGCTTCCTCCTTCTACACTCCAATGAAAAGTCACTCAATATTCCAGTTTCTAAAGGGCAGTAATGCCTGTTTGCAAAACAACACTGTCACCTTTGATCCAAGGACACATTTGTGCTGATTGGATTGTCAAAAAAATATTTTAAGCTCATGTCTGTCATAATATGGGTCACCCCTTGTAATATGGGTACATTTGGATTTGACTTATGGGGTTAATAAATCATTAATAGATGTTGTGGGGATAAATAATCCACATTTTGGATGGCTACAAGCAATCAATTAACCTGCTGGGCTCCTGCAGCCTGTAGGAATTAACCATTTATGGAAATGGTTGGAATACAATTGAGCCTTTTCATTGCTTCTTTACCATGACTGAAAACTGATCCTTAATGGGAAGAGTATTTCTAACAGCAGGTGAATTTAGGGAAGGAGAAAAACAACTCCTGGCTACTAACTCTGGATTCTCTGGATCCTTTCCATGGTCCTGGGGCACTAATTTAAACTGTTCTGCCCAAAACTTCCTCCTATTTAAACTGGAGGTGACTGGTTACTTCGCTCATGGCAGAGATCACTGTTTGTCTTGTGGGATGGGATTTTCTTGCAAAGGACAACTCACCTGAGCACAGTTTTTGCCGGCTCACAATCACAGAATCATGGAATGGTTTGGGTTGGAAGGAACCTTAAAGCTCATCCCACTCCAATCCTGACACCTTCCTCTGTCCCAGGTTGCTCCAGCCTGGCCTTGGACACTTCCAGGGATGCAGGGGCAGCCACAGCTGCCCTGGGAATTCCAGCCCAGCCCCTCCCCACCCTCCCGGCCAGGAATTCCTTCCCAAGATCTCATCCTAATCTCCCCTTTCTCAGTGGGAAGACATTCCCTGTGTCCTGTCCCTCCATGCCTTATCCCCAGTCCCTCTCCTGCTCTCCTGGAGTCCCTTTAGGCACTGGAAGGGGCTCTGAGGTCTCTTCGCCAATGTTGGTTTTTTTTTTAGTTCCCATTAATTTATAGAGTGAAATTATCTCTCAAAAATGCTTCTTTCCTAGCTCTCCAGTTGACAATGTGCTTCACATGATGAGAGTCAACTGTAGCCACAAGACATCTTAAGGACAAATACCTTTAGTTCTGCAGCTGCATCTCCAGTCCTGAGGACATTTCTGGGTCTTTCACGACAAGAAGGACACTGAGAGGCTGGAGCGTGTCCAGGGAAGGGAACAGAGCTGGGGAAGGGGCTGGAGCACCAGGAACAACTGAGGGAGCTGGGGAAGGGGCTCAGCCTGGAGAAAAGGAGGCTCAGGGGGGACCTTGTGGCTCTGCACAACTCCAGCCAGGGTGGGGGTCAGGCTCTGCTCCCAGGGACCAGGGACAGGAGGAGAGGGAACAGCTTCTAGTAGCACCAGAGGAGGTTTAGGCTGGATATTGGAAACAACTCCCTCATGGAAAGGGGACTGGAGAAATCCCCAGCCCTGGAAGTGGCACTCGAGGCCAACCACTGGCTGACAGCTCAGCTGGATGCCCTAAAGACCTTTTCCAACCACAACAACTCGGCCATCCCACACCTTCCCAGAGGCTGCTGAGCTGGAATTTGGCTGTGTGAGCAGGAACCCCCCCCCCGTGCCTGGGCCCTGCAGGGACTCACGTCGGGCATGATCTCGATCTTCTCGTAGCGGCGCTTGTAGGGCAGCGTGAGCACCTCGGCGCGGCGGTAGGACATGGCCGGGGGCTGGCAGTCGATCATCAGGTCCGTGCGGTGGGACTGCGTGGGAGGGGGCTGTGTGTACTGCTCAGGGCACACCACGTGCAGGGGCTGCAAGAAAACAGGGTGGAATTCCCACCAGCACTGCCAGAAACTGCCCCAGGAGCTGGAGATGTGCAGAGGTGACCCGCCGGAATTTATGTCTTGTCGCCACTTTGATATCATACTTGCCACAAGGAGAGGAAAAATAAAAATATGAAATAGGGTTTTCTCCCAAATCCTTGCCAGATATACTGGAAGGAAATGGTAACAGTGGTGGAGACCGTCCTAATGTCACTGCAGAAACGTTGTCTGTCAATAATCAAGGCTGCAAAAGCAACTCCTGAAGCATAAACAGGCTGGTTACCACTGCAGGGTTTAAGGAAGACAAAGAAGAAGGCAGTTCTGCAAACTGGAAGCCAAAGAGACAAAGACATCTTGTCTTTGGAGAAGCAGAAGCCAGTTCTGCAAACTGGAAGTGGCAACTCTCCTGGAATTTATGCCTTATTGCCACTTTGATATCACACTTGCCACAAGAAGAGGAAAAATAAAAATATGAAATAGGGTTTTCTCCCAAATCCTTGCCAGATTAACTGGAAGGAAATGGTAACAGTGGTGGGGACCATCCCAATGTCAACATATGGGGCTGCAGAAACCTCAATATTCAAGGCTGCAGAAACAATACCAGGAGTTTTGCAGCAATATGTTAAGAAAGCATAAACAGGGTGATTGCCACTGCAGGGTTGAAGGAAGCCAAAGGAGAAGGCAGTTCTGCAAACTGGAAGCCAAAGGAGAAGCCAGCTCTGCAAACTGGAAGCAGCGACCCTCCTGGAATTTGTGTCTTATTGCCACTTATTGGAATTTATGTCTTGCCACTGTGGCAAGATATCATACTTGCCACAAGGAGAGGAAAAATAAAAATATGAAATAGGGTTTTTTCCCAAATCCTTGCCAGATATACTGGAAGGAAATGGTAACAGTGGTGGGCACAGTCCCAATGTCAATATGTGGGGCTGAAGAAATGTTGTCTGTCAATAATCAAGGCTGCAAAAACAACTCCTGAAGCATAAACAGGCTGGTTACCACTGCAGGGTTTAAGGAAGCCAAAGGAGAAGGCAGTTCTGCAAACTGGAAGTGGCAACTCTCCTGGAATTTATGCCTTATCGCCACTTTGATATCATACTTGCCACAAGAAGAGGAAAAATAAAAATATGAAATAGGGTTTTCTCCCAAATCCTTGCCAGATTAACTGGAAGGAAATGGTAACAGTGGTGGAGACCATCCCAACGTCAACATGTGGGGCTGCAAAAACCTCAATATTCAAGGCCGCAGAAACAATACCAGGAGTTTTGCAGCAATATGTTAAGAAAAGCATAAACAGGGTGATTGCCATTGCAGGGTTTAAGGAAGCCAAAGGAGAAGGCAGTTCTGCAAACTGGAAGCCAAAGGAGAAGCCAAAGGAGAAGCCAGCTCTGCAAACTGGAAGCAGCGACCCTCCTGGAATTTATGTCTTATCGCCACTTATTGGAATTTATGTCTTGCCACTGTGGCAAGATATCATACTTGCCACAAGGAGAGGAAAAATAAAAATATGAAATAGGGTTTTCTTCCAAATCCTTGCCAGAGTAACTGGAAGGAAATGGTAACAGTGGTGGGCACAGTCCCAGTGTCAACATGTGGGGCTGCAGAAACGTTGTCTGTCAATAATCAAGGCTGCAAAAACAACTCCTGAAGCATAAACAGGCTGGTTACCACTGCAGGGTTTAAGGAAGACAAAGAAGAAGGCAGCAAAGGAAGTTCTGCAAACTGGAAGTGGCAACTCTCCTGGAATTTATGCCTTATCGCCACTTTGATATCATACTTGCCACAAGAAGAGGAAAAATAAAAATATGAAATAGGGTTTTCTCCCAAATCCTTGCCAGATTAACTGGAAGGAAATGGTAACAGTGGTGGAGACCATCCCAACGTCAACATGTGGGGCTGCAAAAACCTCAATATTCAAGGCCGCAGAAACAATACCAGGAGTTTTGCAGCAATATGTTAAGAAAAGCATAAACAGGGTGATTGCCATTGCAGGGTTGAAGGAAGCCAAAGGAGAAGGCAGTTCTGCAAACTGGAAGCCAAAGGAGAAGCCAGCTCTGCAAACTGGAAGCAGCGACCCTCCTGGAATTTATGTCTTATTGCCACTTATTGGAATTTATGTCTTGCCACTGTGGCAAGATATCATACTTGCCACAAGGAGAGGAAAAATAAAAATATGAAATAGGGTTTTCTTCCAAATCCTTGCCAGATTAACTGGAAGGAAATGGTAACAGTGGTGGGCACAGTCCCAGTGTCAACATGTGGGGCTGAAGAAATGTTGTCTGTCAATAATCAAGGCTGCAAAAACAACTCCTGAAGCATAAACAGGCTGGTTACCACTGCAGGGTTTAAGGAAGACATAAGAAGAAGGCAGTTCTGCAAAGGGTTAAAGAGACAAAGACATCTTGTCTTTCAAGGTTCTGCAAAAACAACTCCTGGAATTTATGCCTTATCGCCACTTTGATATCAAACAGGAAATAGGGTTTTTCCCAAACTTGCAGATATACTGGAAGGAAATGGGTGGTGGAGACCATCCCAACGTCAACATGTGGGGCTGCAAAAACCTCAATATTCAAGGCTGCAGAAACAACACCAGGAGTTTTGGAGAAGGCATAAACAGGCTGATTGCCACTGCAGGGTTGAAGGAAGCCAAAGGAGAAGGCAGTTCTGCAAACTGGAAGCGGCAACTCTCCTGGAATTTATGCCTTATCGCCACTTTGATATCATACTTGCCACAAGGAGAGGAAAAATAAAAATATGAAATAGGTTTTTCTCCCAAATCCTTGCCAGAGTAACTGGAAGGAAATGGTAACAGTGGTGGGGACCGTCCCAAGTATCAACGTGTGGGGCTGCAGAAAGCTTGGCCATCAATTATCAAGGCTGCAGAAACAACGCCAGGAGTTTTGCAGCAATCTGTTGAGAAAGAATAAACAGGCTGGTTGCCACTGCAGGGTTGAAGGAAGCCAGAGGAGAAGCCAGTGGTTCTGCAAGCTGCCCTGGAGACAGCACAACACGTCAGCAGTAACATGAAGGAGACGTTTATGCAAAGGCAGGCATGGCAGCTCCATGAGTTTGCAGTGACAAGCCAGGTTGCAGAACAATGAGATAAAGAGATGCAGGCATTGTTAGGAGGTTTGGAAGAATGTGTATTTCAGAGTTCAGCAAGATAGAACACAGGGAAATATTCAGCCAGGAAAAAAATCTGGTTATTATTTTAATTATGTCATGAGTCAGAAAGCAAATTTTAGTAGAAACAAATGGGATGGGCCACTAAAGCACAAAGAGCGAAGGGGGAACAGCAGATACTACAAGAACTCTCTTTTTCTTAGACCTCTCCTAAAGCAGAGCTCAATGCTGTGTTTCTGTGTTTTCTTCATGGAGAAAAGGATCTGGGTGTTGTCTCCATTTTTGTTCAGTGCAACATTTCCCCAAAATTCATTTATTTAATTTCAGCTGTGTGAAGAAATGTAAGAAAAGGCAGCAGAAAATTCATTACCTGGACTTCTTTGAGTAATTTAGACACCTGAATAAAGTTGAGTCTGGTGTCAATGGGACAGTAAACACATTTCATTGCCAAGGGCTGATAGGGAGCCAGAGCATCCAGGTAAGAGAAATCAGGTTCTGGAAAGAGAAATGTTGAAAACACTCAAAGCCCATTAACTACAAAAATGGCCCAATTCCTCTCTAATTCCAGTTTAGTCAGAGCTGTTGCTCAATGTTAATTCTGTTAGAGATTTCTCTTCCCTTCCTCCTTCCCCCACCCATTATTTTCAATTAATTTGATGAAAATTACGCCCACAATTAGTCTTACCTTAATCAAGCAACACAGCAATACTATTTCATTTGAACACATTATTGCATGATTTTTAGAACAAATTTAATCAAGACAAAACCATCATCTCTTATTTTTAATCAGATCCTGTAAAGGAAGGCAAAATGTAGACATTTGGAGTCTTGTGAGGTGATTCAAATGGCAAGTTGGTTTTCAGTGTGACAAAAAGGCAGCATAAATTTGATATCTTGATATATAAATATATATATATTTATTCTTTTGAATCTAAGAGCCAGGTTCAGGCTGGTGGGAAACCAAGGGTTCTTTTATTAATGGATTAGAGGTTTACCAGGGAAAAGTCAGGCACTGAATGGGCTTTTACTCCCACAGAGAGTAATAAAACATTGAAAATACTACAGAAAAAGATTTTTTTTGTGAATGACAAATGTAGATCTCAGGTGACACAGTGTAGGATACAGGTAACCTCTTGATTCTGAGGGTCACCAACTAATGGTGGAAAAGATTATGCAATCCCTATCTCCTTGATAATTGTGGGATAGATGGGACAAAGGGAATGCTGGAATAAAAGGAAGTATGAGTTTGATGAGTACAGAATGGGAAAAGAGAAGAAAAGTCTCATCTGCTGGATTGTCCTGAACCACAGGGCCTCAAAGGACACCAGGCAGAGCAAAGTGCAGTTCAAGCCTGGCTGGGACACAGCAGGAGGAATTCTCTGGGATCTGCTTTACTTGAAAGGATGAAATTAAAGGAAACTGAAATTCAAAGCCAGATTTAAAGAGCCATCTGAGATGTTCTGACATGGCAGCAGAGCAGAACACTGGTTGGATTTCTCATACAGACAGCAAGAAAAAAATCTCCTTCAAACCATACCAGGGGAAGTTCAGCACCAGTGTGACATCCAACAAAAAGACAAGTTAATTGCTCACCTAAAAATCAAAAAATCTCCAAATCTGCTGCTGGCTAAGCAGCACTGAGCACCACGTGGGGATATTTACCCTGAGAGAGCAGAACATGGCACCAGGCAACGATACAAATGTTTGGAACTGTCAAAGGGATAATTTCCCCAAGTTTAAAGCAATTGTCAGAGTAGCTGCCTGGGAACATTAAAGTGAGAGATGTTAACAAAAAATGAGTGTTGTACAAGGATGTGTACATGAAGCCATGAATCCACAAACATGAAGTAAAATTACACTGGGCAAAAAGCCATGGTATTAAAAGCAGATGTGGTGGTGGCAATGAAACAAAGCCTAAAAATATTGATGTAAAAATGTAATTTTATGTCAGTTAAGTTGAACAGCCATGAATAGAAATGTAAAAATAGGAGTACTGAGGAAAGTTGGTAGTTGAAGAATGATCAGTTAGGGTTAAATGACAAAGCATTTTAAAAGTCACTAGGGGAAAACAGAAAGTTTAAGTCAGGCAGAGGTTCTCTGCTACAGATGTGCTGTGAAATTGTAAAAATTAAGTTTAAAAGTTACCAGAAGGGAAGTTTTCCATCCCATCTGGGGTTGTGGAGGACACAGATTTGAGGCAGCACCTATTCAGCATTTCTCAATCAGCAGGTTCAGAGAATGCACAGACATGGAGTTCTGGTCTAGGAATCCCATATAAAATCCAGTCCAAAGCCTCTCTGAACTCCTAATAAGGACAGGAGAGCCTTGGAAAAGGGAGAAATTGTAGGGAAGGAATCCTAACACAGGACTGGGGAGATTTAGAATGTTAAAAACACAACTTGAGCGGTGCTCAACAGGGAACTCATGTGACACACAGGAGCTGCTGTTTTGAAGCCACCCAAAATCCCAAAGTCACCAGTCTGGAGGCAGCAAGTGCTTGTCAAGGACACATATTGACTTTTCCTGACAGAATTACAGGTCTTTAGCTTCTCCCCCAAGACTCCTGATTTACTGCTGCATGACACTGAGTTATAAAACCTTCCACTGTACAGCAGTGACGTGCATGAGCTGGTTTTAACATCTCCCAGGGAGTTGGTTTTTAAAGGAGACTTCTTTATACCGTGCCTTCTCCTAGAATTTCTTTGTGGCTCAGTGGTATTCAATATTTTGAATCAATAATCTCCTCAATACTGCTCCAGCAGTGATGTCTGCAGGTGACAGCAGCCAGCAGAGGAGCACCACAGTTCCCTCACAGCCAGGTCCTGGCTGCTTTAATTTATATTCTTGTCATTGTTTTTTTTTTTACATTACAGATTGGAAAGGTGGAGATTGACTGGTTCCTGTGGACTGAACAAGCAGTGTTCATTAACAATGCAGGATGGTCTGGAGTTTAAAGGTTCTAATTACCAGAAACCAGGAGTTTTTCACAGGAAAAGCTACAACATCATCTGCTCTCACACACTGCTCCAATGGACTGAGGTTCTTTCAGATCCACAGGAGATTTTAGCTTAAAACAGAAAAGTAATTAAATAATGGAAATCAGTGGCATCAGTGGAGGTGCTTCAGATTTTCACTGGTACAGGAGAATTGAATCTGCTAAGAATTTCTATAGACATAGAATCATTTAGGCTGGGAAAAAATCTCTAAGGTCATCAAGTCCAACTGCCAAACCCAACACTAAATTCTGTGTTTTGTTCCAGCTGAGACAACCATAAGGAAATAGGCCTAGAACTAGACAGTCAGAAGGCAGTAGGACTTATGGATAGTCCATAAAAGCCATGGATAGAGAGAATTTAGGAAAAAAAACCCCCACAAGCATCTGGAATCAGTGTGCACTCCAAGGTCACCCAACTAAAGCAGCTCTCAAGGGGAGTTTCACTAAGTACAAGGTGGGAATGAATCTCCAAGCCCACGACCTGCTGCACCCCCAGGTTGTCAGGAGCGACATTTCCATGCCCTGACAAGCGGCCAGGGCCAGGCTCTGACAGAAGTGCTCGATTGCCTCAGCTCACTGAAGGACTGGGATCTCACACAGAAATGTCAAGTGCCTCTCCTTACAGAAGACACAGAGGAAGAGTTCCTGCCATTAAAGGCCAGTTCCTGACACCCTGAGCAGCACATCCACAACGTGATTAATGCCACTGCTTCCCCTGGGATTCATGGAACACACACCCCAGGCAAAGGCTCTGCAAACTCTGGCTTAATTGAAGTCCTGACTGGAGTAAAATTCACTATTTTCAGACAATGCATATCCAAATTTACCCAATTACTGTAATTAGGGCATGTCTCCAGAACTGCCTCAAAGGTCAGGAGGGATGGGCCCTGCAGCAGCTGTACCTTCAGTGGTGAGGTACCTTGTACCATTCTCCAGCACAAAACCAGTCTGGATTTCAGCTCCCTGCAGGAACTCCCTTGTATCTCCCCTCCCACTGAATTGGGTTAATTATACACTAAAAATATCCCCAAATTGGTTTAACAGTATCATGACACTGTCACACTTTTTGGTGGCAATATTGTGAAAGGGACTTGCTTGTCACTAACCTCGAGTCTACAGTTAAACAAAGGAAGAAAAAGGAAATAACCCTTCCCCAGCCGTCTTTTCTTCAGGTTTTGTGCTTTCCAGCAGCTTTCCTATTCACTAAAAACTGGAGGAAAATAAACTTAATGGTGAGACTCCATTGCACCCTTGCTGTGGGAGTAGGTTTGATTTGTTCCTCAGGGCTCTCCTCCCCAGTTCTAATTACTTTGTCCAAAAATCCACACCTTTTTAACCTGGCTAAGTCATACAGAGCACACCTCCCATTATCTCAGAGCTCCTCAGACACAAAATCAGGACCTAAAGGATTATTGTTTGCCTTCTCAGATCAGAACAATGCCCACTGCAGGGCTCTGTTGGGGTGACACACCAGGTACAAATACACCTGCACAGAACCTCAGCTCCAGGGAAAGCCTTGAAGGATTTTTAATCAGGGTCAGCACTAGAAACAGATGGAGAGAAGCAGAAGAACTTAAAAGACCTGTTGAGCACTGAGAAAGGAAACAGCTCCCCTGGGGAATGAGCCAGAGCTGTACCTTCAGCTACAAATGTGGCTGCCAGGCAAAAACCACCCGAACAAAGCTCAGCCCAAAGGCAGGAAGAGCTCAGATCCCTGTGCCAGGTCTGTGTGGGGTGCACACTTCTGGGACAGCAGAGAGCAGAAACCTCTTCAGAAACACTGAAAGATGAAAAGGCAGAAGAAGGGATGAGGAAAAGTTTCTTCCTGGAACAGTTTCTTCCTTTCTGACCAGCATCCATTAGGTCTTGCCTGGGTTTAACTTGCAGCCAGCTGCTTTTAATTCAAAAATTAATTTCCTGTAGGCATTTTACTGCTGTGCATAACAAAGATTTTGCTCAGACGTGGCAGGAATAGACTCTGCATGGCAAAGGTTGACTCTGCAGGGCTACACTGAATTAAATGGCACAATAATTACATTTGTCCCTGCAGTCAGTCCTGGGGCCTTAATTTAGATAAGCTCCTACTGAAGTGAAAAACTTCTGTCCCAGAACAAATGAGTAAAGCCCCAAGGCTGTGGCCACACTTAACCAGAGTGCATGAACTGCTAATCTGATAATGGTATCAGCATTTTACTTACCTGTGAATATAACAGTGTTCAAGCTGGATTTTCCCCACAGCTCCATGAAATGCACCACATCCCCAAATCTGAGAGAGGGATGCCCAGTGAACACAACACAGGGCTGCTTGAAGTCATTGCTGAAGTCTCCATGGATGCTGGGATAATGTTTCAATTTGTTTGTCTGAATGAGCTGAAAGAAAAACAAAAAAATCCAGACAGTGCAACTTTTCATACCTCTGTGCTTGAGTGTGTTTATTTACATGAGATTATAAATGTGCTACAATTTATTCCTAACTCATCAGAGAGTCCCTTAGATTTTTCCAACAAATTTAGTCATGACTGTCATAAATGTTATGGAAAGAAAACCAGAACATGGGGCCTCCAAATGCCTGCTCTCACTTCTTTGGTACCAGCAGGGTGGTGACTGGGAGGAAACTCTGCAAACCCTCCCTGCTTCGACTTCCCTGGCGTGAGCAGAGTGCTCAGCTGCCAAATTCACAATGAGCTCCTTTCTTCCTATTTGCCATGTCTGCAAAGAGCTCTGGGCTCATGTTTAACCTGCTTTTCTTGCATCACAGCAGTACCAGGCACTTTTGCCTTCAGCAGAATGTTGTTGAGCTTCCCTGGTCTAAAGGGTTCACACAAAGTCAAAGCTGCTGGAAAAGAACAGACTGACTTTCCCTTCCTTAACTGTCTCTGAAACCAGCAATAAACATGAACTAAGAGCAATAAGATGTTTTGCAGACACAGTGCAATCAGCTCTGCAGGTGGAACAGATTTCTTTACTAAGATGGAGAAGTTTATTTATCAAGGCACTTTTCAAAGAGTTTTGCTTTATTTCTCCTGCCACTGTTTTCTAATCTACAAAACAAGGTGCAACTTAAAAAGCAATTTAACAACCAGGCTGTGAAGCACTTCCATGCAATATTTTGCAAGTTTTTCCTTGGCAGGTAGATGCTTCCATCTCCAGCATGAAAATAACTGTAAATACAGTTTAAAAAGCAAGGAATTTAACACATGAAATCACAGACTGAATAGATGAGAGAAAGATCATGGAGATAAAGAGTGTGAGGGAGGGAGGGAAGGGGGGCTTCCTTTGTCAGCCATTTTCAAAAGGAGCTTGGGTTGTTCAACAAATCATAGAATCCTGGAATGGTTTGGGTTGGAAAGGAATCTTCAAGCTCATCCTGTTCCACCTCCATTCCATGGGCAGGGACATCTTCCACTGTCCCAGGGTTCTCCCAGCCCCATCCAACCCAGCCTTGGACACCTCCAGGGATGGAGCAGCCATGGCTTCCCTGGGCAACCTGTGCCAGGGCCTGCCCACCCTCACGGGGAAGAATTTCTCATTTTCTCCCTAATATCTCATCTAAACCTTCCTCACTTCAGCTTAAAACCATTTCCCCATGTCTTGTGTTACTTTTTACCATGGCTACTCTAAGGTGCCTGCATGGAAATGAAGAGAAACTGAGAATTTTCAGCAACTTGTGCACCACAAAGCAGAATTCAAGGTTATTCCACAATTCTGTAGATGCACATGGATCATTTCCACGTGGAACCCTGAATCATGGAGGAAGGAGAAACTGGACTACATTTTCTGCAGTTTTCAAGTAATAGCTAATTCCTATTTAATCTTCAAGAGGGAAATTGGAAAAAAACGCCCAATAACTGCTCTGGCAGTTGACAGGCACTGAATCTCAAAAACATTCCTGCAATTATACTGGTAACGATTTCTGATTAACACATCTGGAGTGCAGGGTTTAGAATCTAAACTTAGCTTCAGTGATAAAAACTGCAGTTTAGCAGACAATGGGTAAAACAAATTTGAATCCATAAAATACTGACATTTAAATGAACTTGTAGGAAATGGCCTCAAAAAGCTTTTTTCTGTTTGGTTGTTTGTTTGTTTTTTGAGGGAAGTCAAGTGTCTCAAAACTGAAATTGCAGAAGCACTTCCAACTGGGTAAACTGGAAGAGGAGGATGATTTCTATTTCAAGCATTAAATGGGATATGTGACATTCCAGGGGAAAACTTTTCCAGGACCAGGCAGATAGGTCAGGGAAAGACAGTTCTACAGCCAGCATTGACCTAAGACACTCCTGAAAATCACAAACTCTTGTTCCAGCACCTTCTTTCACAGGTTCCTTCAAATGATATTTATTTGCATGCAGCATTCAGATTTTTGGGAAGATGTGAGGGCAGCACTGGATGTGGAGAGCAGTGAACAGCTCATTTCCCTGCCATCCCTCCACAAACATCACTGCTCAGCAACATAAAAGCTGTATTTTCTTCAAAGCCTTATGGAAGCTTCAAATCCCCTCCTATTGCTTTGTAAAGAGACACAGGAGCTCTAATCCAGTTTTCAGGAGCTCGGTGGTGATGATTCTTTTTTCATCTTTTCTTTTTATCTTGCCAGATCTTTTCTGCTAAGTCTGGTGAGGCTTCAGAGCTCAGCTCACAATCCCTGACTCTCACAGGTGGACAGAGCAGGAGTGAAAGGCTACAAGAACAAGTTTAGAGACATTCTACTCACTGCAGGGAGAAAGCAGCTGCTGGATTTTAGTGTCTACAGTAAAGTCTCTTCTAATCACCCCATCAAAAATATACGGAGCTGAACTTGCAAAACAGGTCCAACAAAAATTTCCCATCTCATTAAGGGGACTGAGTTTGTAATGATTTGTGCAGGTTTTTGTATCTCCAGGTGAGATGGGGTGTGTAAACTCTGCTGTGCCATGGTCAGACCTCCAGCCAGGCCCAACCCAATGCCTGGCATTGAGCCAGTCGCTATTTCCACAGTGGGCAGTTTCTGGAAAGCACAAGCAACATTCAGAACATCTTTTTACAGAAAGAACCACTATTGACTGAAAGCTTAAGAGATAGGGGCTGGTAAAGTACTGAATCAAGAGTGAGAGCTGCGTTTTTCTGAAATCCCAAATGGTTCTGTGCTTCCCTTTAAAGCTGTACACTTGATTTACAGGGTCAGCAACTGCTGCTATAAACAGGATAAATCTCCAGAGCCTTTGTGTATCCTTTGTTGAAGTGAGCCAAAATACACTGATATTTACTCTGTGTGTGTGTGTGTGCTCTGTATCCAGAATTTGGAACAGATGTGGCTCCTGTCATGGAATGAGAGATGCATTTATCACTTCACCTTCCTCACTCCATCAGATCAACACTAACAGGGGCCTAATTTTATCACAGAATATCCAGAGTTGGAAGGGATCCTCATGGATCATTGAGCCCAACTCCTATATGATAATATTTATTATAAAACAAACCATAATACTCCACAATCACCTGGTTCCAGGTATTTATTTAAATGTGTTATGCAGGAACTGGTAAATGGAGGAGGGAATCCAAGATGAAGAAGACAAATGGTGGTTTTTAAGATCACAAAATCAATATTATTCCCACCCTGGCTCTTTTTTGAGTCAGAAAAAAGGAGTTTTGCAGCCATTTCCCTTAGATCTAGCTAACAGAATCCTTAATAAGAGCACAGTAAATCCAAATCCTCCTTCCACTGGCAAATACTGATCAATACAAATTACCTCTCAGATTTTATTGTTGCAGACATTTAGAAGAGTCTGGATTCACTTATCTTAGAGCCTGAAATTGTCCATGTAAAGATCGAACGGAGAGGAACAATTCAGCTACAACAATTGAGCCATTCTTTTATAAACACAAAGCCTCCACCTCCACAAAAGGGATGGGGCAGAGTGTACAATCCATGGATCCTGTTAAAATGATCAAGGAGACCCCTAATTGCTCATCATGGGATGGGATATTCCCATATGGAATTTGGTAAGAAACCACACATTGGTTCTGGGATACCAGAATAACAAATCTAAGCTAAATAAATTATTGGGTTGTGCTCCACAGTATTTAGCAAGGCACTGAGGAGCCTCAATCTGAGCCTATTTAGACAGTTGATCCTTGGATATAATGGATACAGGGGCTTGGAAGTGAAAGCCACCCCCTTCCTTGCCGGCTGTGTTGATAAATATTTGGGATCTCCACTTTTTGACTTTGCAATCAGAGCAGCTCTTCCCTCAGAAATGCCTCAAAAAAGAAGCTCTTAGTGCACCACTAAAAGGCTGCAGGAGAGACTTCAACAAGAACCTGGACACTCCATTTTTACTAATTTTAGCATGAACTGATGTTCAAATCCATCCCTATAAACCTGAAGCACTTCAGCCCACATTCCTTGCTCCTAACAGAGGGAAAGTATTCCCCATTCACTCAGACTGGATGTTAGGAAGCAAACTGCCACCACGAGAACTGTTCCAGGACTGTGTAGGAGGAGGTAAGATGAACATCTACTGCTCCATTAAAGTGGAATTAAACAAGGAGGGAGAAATGTTTTAGGTTCTCTGCAGAGCTGAACATGTGTCTGGCTTTATTCAGCAGAGCAGAACAAGGAATGAGTTCAAAACATGCAACATAAATCATAAAATTTCCATGCAGAGAGAATGCAAAAGCTTCAAAAACTGAGTGTAGAGAGTGAGGAGAAATAAAAATAGTAATTGCAGAGACAATGAAGATGCTTTTATTTACCCTCTTGTGACAATAATAAAGGCATAGTTAAGTGAAATGCCAAATACAATCACAGCTGATTAAAGGAAGGAATTATTCTGTTCTATCACACATCAGGCACTGCTGGAACTCATTGCTGCAAGGGACAACATCGAGGATTTGGGGGACTTTTTTGCCTTCTTTGTTTTTAAATCTTGCTGTTTATACAACTAACAGGAACATCAAATTTCAGGACCAGCAGCATGCTGGGCTGGGCTTGTTCTGTGGATAATTAGAAGCTTATTTCCTGGCCTGTCCCTCTCTGATGTATCATGCCAGGCATGTTATTAATGCTTCCTAAGAAGTAAGAGGCATGTCTGAGTAATTCCCTATTTTTCTCCAACAACTGAGCAGTTAAGCACATCTTTTCATGATGGGCAATTTCAGCACAGGTTACATTGCACAAGCCTAGCATTACTTTGAAAAAAGCCAAGCAATTCTCCACTAACAACCTCTCTGATAGAAACCATCATTCACTGTCTGCTTCTGATACTCATTAAAAATCCCCTGAAGTGCCAGTAAGCAAAGCTCCTGCTTGGGGGGGAAGGTGGGTTGTGGAGGCCCAGGATTGTGCTGGAAAGAGATTTTCTGCATGTTTCACACTGTGTGAATGAAATAGAGCGTCAGGTGTGAGATTTTTGAGATTTAACAAGGGACACAAGGCATGTGCTGAGCACTGGGGCTTGGCATGGACATCCTGTGGGATGTTCCATGCTGCACCTAGAACAAACACATTCCTCCCTCTGTGCAGGGATCCACTGCTGGGAGGCCTTTCCTACATAATTACCTGATCTACACATGAAGCACAGAGCAGGTCTTGCAAAGCTGTTCCAATAATTTAGTAAAAAACAGGCCCCAGAGAATATAAAATGTCCCAGGAATTAGAGGACAGAGTTATCACTCTATAAACACAAAAACCCATTGTATAAGATGGGTTAATTAATCCATTCTTTGACAGCTGCATGTTTGGATTCTCATTTTTGGATGGGTTTTCACTTCCATCTGCCAGTTCCAGTGAATATTGTAAATCAGAATATGGGCTGTCAGTGAATCCAATGACACTGTGGATCAACAAGGACATCCCAGAAAGGAGGGATGGAGGGCAAGGCAGAAAGCACAGCCACAGCAAGGCTGCAGAGCCTCATACTCAGAGAGTTTGGAATTGATTTATCAGTGGGAATGAATTTTTTGGTTATAAAATAAGTGGTGAACAGGTGGCTTGCCCTGCAGTCCACATTATTCTTGGTAACAGATTATACATAATTCACTGCACATCCTGCTTGCAACACATTCAAGCATCTGGAAAGAGTGAGGGCTCCTGGTCAGATCCTACTTTCAACAACCTCTGAAGCACCTACAGATGATAGATATGATGGGTAACGGCAATTTCCAGAACAACTCCCTGGATGAGATATCTCAGAGGAAAAAAAACCACCCAATGTCTGTAAAAGCACTGAATTTCTGAGCTCTTAAACCTGCCATGGCCACTCTGCACATCTCATCAAACAGTCGGGACCACAGCAACTGAAAGACCCAAGTTTCTGCATGTCCCAAGTGGTTCAGTGGCTCACAGGAGAAGGATTTAGCTAAAATTTTCAGTCCTGTTTCTTCCTTTCTTCACTTGTTTACTTCAGTGGGAAAGTTACCTGTTCCCAGGGGAGAATTTCCTGTCCTGCTGTGTGAGGTAACTCTGAAGGCATCAGTTATATTTATTATCTGCTTGGCTAAAGCTTCTCCTAAAATTTTTTTTTTTTTTTGCAGGAAAATCCTCCAAATTTAGGATCCTCATTCCTCTTTGCTTCATTACAACGCTCAAGTAATTTCATTTAAAATTGCCATAGACAGCACTCAGTGCTGCAAACTTTAAATTTTGATATAAAAATCTCTCTTTCAAGATATCATTCCTCCTGCAGCAGACATGATGCCTGCCTCAGTGAGGGAGGAAGGAGCTGGCATGACTAAGCTGTCTCTGATAACAAGCTCTTAGTTTCACAGACTTGGAAGTAAACTGCTTGGACAAAGGGAATGCTCGTGGTTGCAGCTGATAAGAGCAAACATCCCACACCAGATCTCCTTCTGTGGGGGAAGGAGTGAACCAGGCCAGCCTGTGCAAGTGATAGGCTGGAATAAACAGAATAATTTTGGAGTTTAGGGAACACCATCACTCATTCCTCCCCCATGCTCCCAAATTCATCACGGAAAGCAAAAGAAAAAAACGCTTTTATGAAAAATTAAACAAAGCTTAAATATCTGTAGAAGGGTTCATGAGAAAAATGATAGCTAGACTGTGTGATCCAGAAAATGAACAAGACCATGGTAACTCACCTCAGCGTGGGGAAAAGGAGGTTCTGGAAGATACACCTTTGTTTGTTTGTTATGACACAACCTTTAAAAGAAAAGGAAAGCAGCCAGAGTTAGAGGTGCAGCACATCCTGCAGCATCTGCTGCCATCTACTGTTACACTCTTGGAGCAAACTGGTTTGGATTTGAGGCACCAGGTGCAAAATCACCAATCTGTCCTGCTGCTGCCAGACTTTCTGGTTGGAGGCCCCACACCTACAGGACACAACACCTCAGTCACAGCAGGATCACACAGAGATGGTGCAGGGCAGCTGAAGGTAATTCTGTACACACTGGAACTGAGCTCCTCTGCTGCTCAAGATAAATCTGTAACCCAGCATCCACAATGGTTCCTCATCCAGATCTCAGCAGCTTTTGCAAAGCCAAATCATCTGTCAACAGAAAAATCCCACTTGCCTCATCCCACTTCTCAGCAGTGACTTGGTCTTTTTGGTCATTCTAATCCAATTTTCCTGTGCATTTTATTATTGGTAAATTGCCTCTCCCCACGGCCCAAGGCTCACAGTGACCTGGCATTTTCCATCAATCACTTATCTTTAAAACAGATATTGAGAGCTGTTGATGAGCTCTATCCAGACTCCTGATTCATCCTATTACAGCAGCTAAAAAAAGCTGCTTGTCAGAGGTCTGGGTGACGTGACAATGATCTGCAGTGACACTGTCCTGGTGGCTTTTCTGGGAAACACTGCCTGGCTCATACTTGCACTTTATTAAAAAGAAATGAGCCTGGGTCAAACTAATTTTGTTAAAGTCTAAGGGATACTAAGAGCAAGGCACTTCCTTTAGCTGAGTAAGGGATAGAATTAAAAGCTGGAATCCCTGAATATCAACCATAGTTCTGACCTCAAACCTCTGTTTTACAGATGTTCAACCTTTGCCTCTATTTCCATGTAAATCCACCAGATTTCAATCATCTTTACAATTCTCCTGGGGACCAATTCCCACAAGATTTCCAGGACCTGTATTTTCTTTCCTGAACTCCAAAATCTGGAGAGGAAGAAGAAAAGAGCTACCTTATTGTATTTAATATTCCAGAGCATGCCCCTCCATTGGTAAGAATTTGGGAAGAGTTTCAAGTGGTTGGGTTCTGCTTTCCAGGGCTCAGAATCACAGAATGGCTGAGGTTGGGAGGGACCACCTGAGATCACCAAGTCCAGCCCTGCTCAAGCACTCTCAGCAGAGCAGATCATCCAGGACTGTGTCCAGCTGGATTTTGGTGTCTCCATAGCAAAGTCTCCATAACCTCTCTGCACAGAGGCTGCAAGGTTTCACAGAATCATGGAATGGTTTGGGTTGGAAGGGATCTGAAAGATCATCCAGTTCCAACCCCTGTCATGGACTGGGACACCTTCCACCATCCCAGGCTGCTCAAAGCCCCATCCAGCCTGGGCTTGGACACTTCCAGGAGAGGAGCAGTCACAGCTTCTCTTGGCAACCGTGCCAGGACTCACCATCCTCACAGGGAAGAATTTCTTCCCAATACCCCATCTAACCCTGTCCTCTGGCAGTTTAAATCCCCATCCCTGATGGAATTTCACGTGTTTTACTTTGTTCTGCCAGTGGGCCCTGCTGAAGAGACTGAGCCCTGATCCTCATTACTTCCTATCAGGTGTTTCTACACAATGATAAGATCCCCTGAGCCTTCTGCTCTCCAGGCTGGACAGCCCCAGCTCCCTCAGCCTCCCCTCATCTCCATGGCCCTGTGCTGGCCTCATTACAGAAATCCCACATCCTTCTGGTACTGGGGACTCCAGAACCACGTAGAACACTGTCCATGTGCCCTCAGCAGTGCTGAGCAGAGCAGGATCTCCTCTCCTGATCTGCTGGCTCTGCTCTGCCTCATACAGCCCAGGACACTCTTGGCCTTTTCTTGCCATAGCTCAGCAAAATTAAGCCTGAAAACAATTTTGCTTAGCCAGGGACATTATGGTAGAATTTGGGGGGCTAAGACTTGCAAACTTGCACAGCTAAAACTCACTCAAGTCAGGAACACAATTTACTCATTAGGGTAAGCACCAAAATGCAGAGATTGAGTTTGCACATTCTATAGGAAATGACCCTTCCCTAATTATAGAATATATTCTTACACACACACGACACACACACACACACGCTGGTGACTCCAGAAACGTGCTCACAATCCTAGCCAGGATTATTTTATAATCTGTCAGGTAGAGATAACCTGCACCTGCCTCTTCCCACAGCTGAGGGTGCTGTCCTGGCACACCTACCACTCAGCAAAGATCTGGGAGAACTCCAGGGAGCTGTTGGCAACAGGTGAGATGAAATAAAAGGGGACATTGGAGAGTCCTGCAGAGTCAATGTACTGATAGAGGCACTCCAGCAGGTCGTAGATCACTCCAGAGGGGTAACAGGGAACCAGGACATTGCCTCCATTCCGGACCGTCATCGCTAGGGGAGAGACAATGAGAGAAATCAATTCACTGCCTTTGTATTTAAACTTCTAATACATTCCATTCACCCAAATTTATATAAAAAGCAGTTTTTGCATGAATTAAGCACATGAGTTGGGAAGAAGTTTGGAAGTAACAGGGAACCAGGACATTGCCTCCATCCCGGACAGTCATCACTAGGGGAGAGACAATGAGAGAAATAAATTCACTGCCTTTGTATTTAAACTTCTAATAAATTCCTTTCACCCAAATTTATATAAAAAACAGTTTTTGCATGAATTAGCACAACACATTTGCACATGAGCTAGGAAGAAGTTTGGAAGTAACAGGGAACCAGGACATTGCCTCCATTCCGGACAGTCATTCCTAGGGAAGAGACAATGAGAGAAATCAATTCACTGCTTGTGAATTTAAACTGTTTAATAAATTCCTTTCATCCAAATTTATATAAAAAACAGCTTTTGCATGAATTAGCACAACACATTATGCACATGAGTTGGGAAGAAAACTTCTGATCAATAAATACATTTATTTCCTGCCTTCTCCAGGCTCAGTGGAGTGATTCTACTCCTTTCACTGAGGGCACATGGAAAACTCCTGACAGGAGAGGGCAGCCGTGCACTGGCACAAGAGGATAAAGGAGTGACACAAACCACCTCACCATCCAAATAAACCCTGCTCCACCTCTCAGCGGCCTCCAGAGGGGAAGGACAACAGCTCCCAGGTCTCAGCCAAAAGGACTGCACATGGTGAGCTGTTCAGTGCTTGGATTTCAGATGAAAAGCTGAAGGTGTGGTTATTTCAAACACCACTCAGAGCCAGAAATGGGTGATGGAATGTTTGGCCTTTTTAAAAACTCTAAATATTTCTGTGCTTTCTGTATAACAAGAACAATTTAAAACTTGCAGACAGCATGAGACTAGATAAAAATGAGGAGAAGAAAAAGGAAATACAGGTTTACTCTGTAATTGAGACAGATCTGAGCACAACAGCAAAAGCAAGCAGAGCAAACATTGTGTTCTTTTGGCAGAATGAATGACAAAAATACTGCACCTTCTGGGAAAGCAGAAATACTTTGTTCAGCTCAGTGAGCAATTTCACCTGTGGGGTAAAACCATCCACTGCTGTTAAATGCAATGCAGCAGCAATAACAGCATGCACCAAGCATTCCACAGAAAGCTGTGGAAGAGCCTGAAAATACAAATATTGCACCCCCCCAAATCCCTTCCTTGACTTCAATTTCCTGCTGAGCTTTGCTGGGGTATGGATTTAGCACTTTAAGGGTCTTTTTGCCCCTGATGGGGCAGAATCTTCCTCATGGAAGATTTTTCTGGCTGAATGTTTAAGTTTTATGGAGTTCAGGGGGGATGCACAGCCTAGTAGGATTTTCCACATGCATTTGTGGTTGTTTTACTCCTTGTAGCAGTCAGTGCCTCTGACACTGTGCTATCAACAACTGCTGATCAAAGGCCCCTTGTTTATCACTTATAATACAACTGCAGGGTAGTGGATTTATTTCTCCAGGCCATATGCAAACTATACCACCCAAATATTTGTGGAGATGAACAGCAATAGCTCACATTTGTCCAGAACTCGAGATGTTCCCAAACATCCCAGCAATGTGTGACATTATCCCCCTCACCTGGGCAAATCTAAACTATCCCAGCTGTAAACAGGATGTGAAGAGAGCAGTGAGGAGGTTAAGAACATTTTCAAAGCCATCTGGAGGTGGAAGTTGAGGTTCTGGCTCCAGCACCTGAATTTACACAGAGACATCACACACCCAAAAATTCTGCAGAGGGAAGTACCACTGCAGCAGGAATGGTGCACAGGCCAGGGATGGGATGCAGAACAGAGGTTAAAGAATGTGTCAGGCCACAAAAAACATGAATTCCATTCCTTTGTGGTGCTTTGACCCTGGCTGGAGGCTGGGTGCCCACCAAAGCTGCTCTATCCCTCAGCTGGGCAGGGGAGAAAGTGTAACAAAAAGCTTGTGGGGAGAGTTAAAACCAGGGAGAGAGAGATCAATGACTAATTACAATCATGGACAAAATGGACTTGACTTGTGGAAATCAGTTTAATTTATTTCACCTTTCTCCATAGGGCACAGGCCTGGCCAGGATCCTGGTCCAGTGTGGGGTCCCAGCTCCTTCAGGCATCCCCTGCTCCAGTGTGGGGTCTCCAGGTGGATTTCTGCACCCCTGTGGGCCCCTATGGGCTGCAGGGGCACAGCTGCCTCTCCCTGGGCTGGGAATCTCAGCTTTGGCGCCTGCAGCAGCTCCTGCCTCTTCTTCCTCGCTGCCCTGGGGGTCTGCAGGGCTGTTCCTCACTTACCCTCACTCTCCTCTTCCCTGGCTGCAGTTGCTCCTGCACAGTAACTTCCTCCCCCTCTTCAGTCTGATATCCCACAAGTGCTGCCACCTTGGCCAGCAGTGGGTCCATCCCAGAGCCAGCTGGGATGGGGGAAACTTCTGGAAACCTCTCACAGAAACCAGCTCTGTAGCCCCACACTACCAAAACCTGGCCATGCCAAAGCCAATACAGCCTGAATTCCCAGCTCTCCCTTCCCCACAGCCACTGGTTCCCTGGAAACCTCAACACTTTCTGCTGAAAACAAGCATGCACAAGGTCAAGATTTCTGGGGCCACAAAAGAAATAATAGAGGGTAAAGTCTTGGAGGAGATGTCAGCTTGAGTTTCTGTCCCCAGCAAAACTGCAGAGCTGTTTTGAGCAATAATGGATATAAAATCCCAATCCTGGGAATGGAGAATGATTCCAGCCAGGTGCCCACCAGGCCAGGGATCCACAAAGGGTTAAGAATCACCCCTCGGCTTCTGTAAAAAGGGGTGAAAACCTTTCCAAGAATATTGCTTTCCATACAAGCAGCAGGTCCAGTCTGGCTCTCTGCAGCACTAAAACAACTTTTCAGAGTTGTCAGGAAGAGGACACATCTCTCTGAAAGTTGTTTAAAGCCCAATTTATCTTGGTGACTGATGGATGCTCTCTCCTGATAAAAGTTGTATAATAATCTTGGCATTTCAAATTTAGTCTCCTTCAGCAGCTCCATAACAAGTTGTTCAATTTACAACTCACAAAGAGATCCTTGCTTTCCCAACAGCTGCTGCCACAAGGTCGAGCTGGCACCTAAAAAGCAAACTGTGCTCTTTTCTGCTCTCTATAAACACACACAGCCTCACACTCACACAAAATATCACCAACTGTCCCCACAGACAGACTGGCAGCTTTGCTGCTGCTGCCCAAGGCAATGTGGAAATAAAACTGCTCTCCTTGAGCTGCAGAGTGCTGGTGCTGCAGAGCTGAGCAGGGAAAAAGGGGCTTGGGGTCAACTGGATGAAAACAGAGACTGAGGTGGAATTTTCTGGGATGAAAACAGAGACTGAGGTGGAATTTTCTGGGATGAAAACAGAGACTGAGGTGGAATTTTCTGGGATGAAAACAGAGACTGAGGTGGAATTTTCACACTTCCATTTCTGTGTTTCACCTCTCTCCTTCACAAGCATGCTGGTACCCCCTCATACACAATTCTGGTGAATTTTGCTCTGCTTTAGAGTTTTTACCTTGAGTATTCTGAGTTGCTTGTGCACTCCCTTGAACATTTTGGAAGGGAGAAAACACAGATGAAAACTACTGTGTTCAGCCTGCCTACTCAATTGCTTTGCCCAGTAATCCACTGCTTCTGGACTTTTTTATATATTTGAAAGAAAACTGATTTTCTGTTTTCCTGATATTAGGTAGATAAATATAGCTAGTGTCATGTAAAAGACAGCCCTAAACTGCATTAATATAGAATGATTTAATTTCTTCAGATTGCTGGTTTTTGGCAAGTACCACTCAAATTCCAGGTTCTTACAATGGCATTATTTTAAGCATGTATCTTCCTTTGGTCTTTAATGATTTTCTCATTTCTCTGAGTTTGTCTCATTCAAGACACAAACTGGTTTGAGGACCTGCAAACCCCTGAAAATAGTTCAGAATGTTTCTGTAAACCAGAACAAGTTGTGCAGACAAACAGCCACCTGCACTGTTTTATTCTTATATTTTATTTATACACAGCCAAATTCTGGATTCTGCTTTGGCTCAACTACAGCTCTAAGACTTTAATTTGTAAATGCATTTTAATTAACAGTCTCACTCCTGTTTACTCAGTGTTATAGGAGGGGATTGTGCCACTGTTCTGTTTGTCAGAGGGACAGTGACCCCCATGAAGGTCCAGAGAAGGGCAGCACATCTGGATTTACCAAAACAAGGTCACCAGAGCTGATCTGTGGCAGCTCACAGGGTAATAAAATTCAGTGTTTAAAAACAGTGAAAAGGCAGGTGAAACACACACACATGTAAAAACACACATTTAGGAAAGGAAGTCACAGGTGTTAACACAGCTTCAAGGGGAGGTTGAACAAAACCACTGGGCATCATTAACTACACAAACACATCTAATTCAGGAAATTCCTGAAATAAAAATACTTAAAGATCATGAGAGCAAAGTATCCCAGAGTCGCACCCTGCTCTCCTGCTCTTCTTCAGGCATCTGCACACAGTCCCTGTTGGAGCCAGGATGCTGGCAGAGAGGATCTTTAGTAAAATCCGTATTTATCATCCTTATAAAATGCCAAAATGTGCTCTATTTACAGATATTTAGGAGCATTGACTGGGGTGGGTTGGAAGGGACCTTAGGGATCATCCAGTTCCAAACCCTGCCATGGGCAGGGTCCCATTCCACCAGACCAGGAATTTATTTTGATTTATTTTTCTCATGTCTTTTGGTAACCTTTGTCAGGATCCTTCTGTCACGAGATTTTTAGTTTTATTTGTAAAAAGTAGTGAATTTAAAATAAAAGGGAAATCTCTGATAAAAGAACAGGGAACAGAGAGCAGGACAGCCATGGAAAAGTGGTTTGATGAAAGAAGGATGAGAGCACAGAGGAACTGAGCAGGGGGAAGGGGAGAAAAGGAGAGAACAGCACTGGATGTGACATTCCAAACAGGCTGGAAAATGCTGCCATTCACACTGATATCACAGCTTTGCAATTATCAGCTTTTCCAGCTGTGAAAGCGTCTGATTAGGTTTTATATATCTGGGGGTCTATAAATATATCTTGACTTTTTTTTTTTTTTTTTAAACAGAGATTGTGCTGTTTGCTTTTGATATATTTAAAAGTCAGGTGTAAGAAGGGAAGCAGATGTGCTTGTTTTCAAAACTGAAAGTCATAAAAAGGCATATAAAGATTTTACTCTGGCTGATACACAGGAAGCAAATAGTAATATTTCAGCTGGGAACAATATCCACATAGCCTGTTGGCAGCCAAGTGACATACTTAGCGAACCAGGAGCAGCAAGTGATTAAATCTCATTATACCTGTTCCATTCCAAAACATTTTAGGTACAACTTGTGTCTCTCCAAGCACTTACTGTATTAATGACACCAAGAGCACATCGTAAAATCTAAACAGGTAGTTTTATGCCAGGAGCTATAGCTGGACAACTTATTCAATTCCAGGAATCTCAGAATTATTTCCCACCCAAAGCCATGAATAAGATGATAAAACAGGCAGGAGATTTCTCTCAGTGACCTACCCAGGTTGCTGCAGAACTCTCCCACCATTCCATCGGGGTTGGCGGTGGGGATCTGGGTCAGCCCTGTCAGGATGAGAACGTCGCTGTTCTTAAGGGAAGCCTGGTCCATGGGCTGGAACAGAGCAGAGGGAAATAAAATCAGGAATGGCAGAGTTTCTCCAGGCAGGACATGATGGATACAGTCACCAAACATTTTACACTTCACACTCCTCCATCTGTGGAAAACTAACTTGTTTTATACTGGTATTTTATTAAAGCAAAATGAAAATGCAAACCCATTTCTCTGCATTAGCAAACAGAGAATAGATATTCAGAAATTAGATGTTAATGTGACACTAAATACATATTCTTGACACTGAAAATGTAGCATGACCCAATCTTGATAAGGTAAAATCCAATTCTCTGTCTGCAGATGGTGAAAAGGTAACTTTGAGCCTCACTCTGGGTTGGGATGCCCTTCCCACAGCTACTGATTAAGCAAAAGTGGGCAACTGCTTGGCAGCTGTGTGGTATTTTATGGTTATTTACTCTCAATAAACAACTCTCTGCAGTCTCACCAAT
Organism: Emberiza elegans; assembly: GCA_024865655.1. Classification (NCBI taxonomy): domain Eukaryota; kingdom Metazoa; phylum Chordata; class Aves; order Passeriformes; family Fringillidae; genus Emberiza; species Emberiza elegans. The sequence continues at coordinate 2,929,281 of JALJVW010000102.1, forward strand.
CAGGAAAGATTTCTGCCAGAAGAGACAGATGAAGAGATTTCCTCTGCTGAACCTCCAAGACCACTGTAAGGCCAATTCCCCTGCTCACAGCTCTCCAGAGCCATTCTGAAGCAGTTGAGAAGGACCCTGCTCTGTTAAACATGCAGGGGAATTTCATATCAACTCTGACAGGAGTTTAAATTGTGCACCCCCTTGTAGGATCAGACCTGGCACGTGAGATTTATCACCATCTTTGACTCTCTCCAGTGTGTCCATGAAAATGAAATGCCAATAATGTAATAAAAAATAATATGGAATCTGCCTGTGATAATGTACATAATGATTATGGTATATTAGATCCACATAATTTCAGATGCCATTGCACTGAGAGGACCTGCATTGATTTTTGTGGGTTAATGTAAAGAATATGTCTTAAAAGGCTTTTAGTGACATGTCTGGACCTGGGCTGTCAACTCCTGTTCTCCACTTCAGTGGCAACGGTGTCAATCCAGCCTCAGGAGAGGGGGAGACAAAATTTCAATGGAAACCATCTGCCAGAAGAACAGGGAACAGTCAGTGGTGCCAGGCCTAAATCCCAATTCACTGGAAAAGCAGCTCTGGATATGTTCAAAGTATATCCTATTTTAAAACAAAATGCAGTGACTTTTTTTACACCCTGCTAAAAAAAATGGGAATTTCATGATGAACTTCTCATCATGATCATATGGAGAACCAGGACAGACAAACAACTTTTCACTCCCTGAGGAAGAAATGATTCGTTGCTCACAATTCTGACTCTGTGCCACTCGAGATATTGTTATCTTTACATATTGTCTGTCAAACAACAAAGAGATGATGAAGAGCTGCTTGGAAGCTCCCAAAACCCACACACAGAAACACCAGATTGTAGCAGCCTGTGCTGGTGCTCCCAGGGATCAACCCCAGGACAAAAACTATCCATTGTCCTCAAAAAGCATCTGGAAGCAAATGCAAGACAATGATGATATGGGGTAACATCTGTGATGTGGTAAATAACAAAGAAAGTAGAAACTGAATGGGATTTTAACTATCTGATAAACTATTCCTTCTAAAGATGTGCCCATGAGCAGTTCAATCACACCCTTCTCTGCCACTGGGACTTAATTTCCTTAAAACCAGAGATTTTACCAGAAGCTTCCAGAGAAATGTTCACCTTTGGAAAATGATGAAGTCTGACCTGATAAACTGAATCCCTTTTCATGTCAGTGAGGAGAAAACATTCTCAGCTACCAAATTACTTTGTACAGGACAAAGTGTCTCCTCACAGAAACATTCCATTCACACATTATCAAATACTGCTGCTCCTTCTCCAGGAGGGGATGGGAGCACAGCCCAGGATGCAGTGAGGCTGATGAGAAACAGGGATTTAGAGGCTCTGATACATTTTGTGCACCTAAGGATGGCCATACTATTAAGGATCATTTATCTACTGTAGTTTCTCAGCTGAGAACAAGCTTTTAAGTGAGGGATGCTCAGAAGCAGAGCTCTCCAGCAGACACCCACCTTGGGGGAAATCACTTAGTGATCAAAAACCTGACACATCTTCTAAATTATTTTTAAATACCTCCTGCAATAATGCTTTTAACTATTTTGACAACTTCTGAAGCGCACGGCACTGCAAACTTCAAGCCTTTCTTTGCAGTAAGAATTTATGGATCTAGAGAGAATTAATTTACTGGAAATTACATCTACAGCACTATAAAGACTTTGCCCTTAGCAGAGCAGGGTGGAAAAGTTGGCAGCCACTGAGCTATCATTCCTCCTAAGGAAGGATGTTTCAGAAGTGATATAAAGCAGTCTGTGAACTGTCTGTGAAGATTCTTCAGTCAAATATGGATTTTTTTTAAAGTCACTAATGCTCTTTTGTTTAACTCTATTGAAAATTTCCTCTTTAGAGTGAAAGACAATTCCACAGTTTTAAGTGAACATCAAATCACCAGTAACAAAGAATTTTAGTTATCTTTCCCTCATAACTATTGACACCTGTCATTTGTCAGGGCGTATCTTATCAATGACCATTAAGTCCAGGCACTGATAACACAGTTACCTTAGAGTGGCCTCTACCTTAAACCTGATCCCAGCTAGAAAACCCCTTTTTGGAGCAAAAGTTCCTCCTAAAGACTAAGAAAAGTCAGGGGCTATACCTGAGGGTGTGTTGTAAGCAGAGAAGATCCTGAAACATAAGAAACCTTTTCATAGTGTGACTGGATAATCCAATTGGAACTCCCAAGAGCGTAGCCCGAGCTCAGAGGGGTGACCTGCACAGCACCAAACAGTTCCTGAAACACACAGAGAGAGACATCACCTTGAGAGAACCCCAGAAGAAATCAGGACAGGTCATTTTGTCATTAGTGACAGGAATCTCAAAAGCAGTTCTGCTGCTCAAAGCCTTTGTGAAGTTGTTCTGCTGAGAATTGCATCTGCTGGTTTTCACCCACCCATGTCTAGCAGGACACATGCTCTAAAAAAGCTTTTCCCGAGGCAGGGCCTCCATGAAGTCTCTCTTCCATGTGAATTTCATGGCATCTGAGTTCCCACTGAACAATCCCTCAAAATGAAGGAATCAATCTTGATCCTTGATCTTGATCTTCTGCCTGCCTCTGCTGCATTGAAGAAGTTTGTGGGAGTTTGTATCTTTGAAGACTCTATTCTCCTTTAGTCAAATTAAATAGGTATTGGCCAGCAGGAGAGAAGGAAGGACAAGTATTTCTATATTGATATAAAAACTCTGCTTGGGTTGCAAATTTTATTGTGGAAAACAAACTTAACCTCAAACTAACTAGCTTTCTAAATTTTTTTTTTCAAATGCTACCTTGCTGGTAATTTAGCAACAACACCCTGCAAACTCAATTCACATTTTAATTTCAGTGTAAGCAACTTGACAGCTGCCTCCTTTCCAGGTGTCATTAGGAATTGTATTCCTTCATCTGTACCCAGAAATGTGGAATACTTGGTTTGGAGAAAGGAAAATAAACCTCCTTAATGTGATCTGCCTTCTGGTTACTGAATAATAGAACAAGCATCTGATTCATGCAATACAATGATTTTTCTAGTATTTCAATACATATTTGGATGCCTTGAAAAACAAGGCAGGGTGCCTTCATTCCTCAGAGTGTGCAAGCCAAGGCTCTAAAGTTTGATTATTTGAAAAGTTAGCTTTGGGAAGAGAAAAGATATAGTTTTTTCCCCAGTAACTACAAAAGAATGATTGGCTCAGATACACACATCTAAAATTAAAGGAGATGCATCCACACTGTGAGGACAAAAATTAACTGAAACAACCCATGGATAATGAGGAGTCACAACTTACTTTAACTCATATTTTTATTTTTTATGGCCTTTGAGCAGCAAAACCAGGTATCACAGCCCAAACAAGAGCAGGGATCACGGCACACATGCTGCCAACAATCCATATGGGATCTGCAGACTATGGAACTGTGGGTTCAGTTCATTCTGGAAACTACACTGGATTATAGTCAACAGCATTACAGTCAATAACTGTTAGCTGGAAGCCCTGGGAAAGGAGTTTCTGAAGTTCACATTGAACCATTAGGTTTTGTTTACAGTCCCTAATTTACAGTATGAGACAAAGTGGAGGCTAAAGCACTCTCAAGATTCCCAGAAGTGAGATTGGGGAGCTGGGAAGGGGATGTGGCTTAGAGACAGAGAGGATACATTCACTCCCTGCATCCTCCCAGCTCTCAGTGGGCCAGCCATCAGCTCCAAATTTGAGGGCATGCTGCCTTAAAAGTGGCCTCCCCAAGGAAGAGAAGAAACAAATGGATATTCCTTGATTTCACCAAACAAGAGCCCTTCCTGGGAGGCAGACTGAGGGGCAGTCTGTGAAATCCTGTCTTGCTTGTCTATGCCAGGGTAACTAGATCCAACCAACACAGGATCTAGAGGGGGGAAAAGCTGGGGATCAGCTGTTGGTGCTGCCCTGAGGAGTTGTTGGTGTTGCCCTGAGGTACTCACGATTTTCTGGGAGTAGCCCACCAGCTGGATCTTGCTGAGGGCTGCATTCACCTCAGGCATGGTGTAGCACTTCCTCCACATGGACACCTCCACTGCGTCCTTCAGCGGGGCTGGCAGCAACCTGTGAACACCAGTGGGAGCTTCTGTGGGAATCCAGAACAACAGCTGGTGCTGGACCAGCTTCTACTACCATTTACATTCTCCACATCTTTAATTTCACCCTTTAAAATTTTTATTTTCAGTGTGCCTGGTGCTTCAAAGTGAGGAGCAAAGCCACACTTCCCAATCTGCCTCACCCTGAGGACTGCTCTCCTCCAGCTCTCTTTGCTGCTGTCCTGTCCAGCCCTTGCATCAAAGAAGTAGCTGTGATCAAGGTGTTACCACAACTCTTGGGGTATTTTCAGCACTGATGAAAAGTGCTGGCTGATCTGAGATGTCAACATGAAATGCACCTCCAGCACTAGGATCTCAGATCAGTGTCTATTTTTTAGGTCACAATAATATCATTTTTTATATCATAATGATCTGAATAATTCCCTAATAATCTGAAACAACCTGGTGATTACAGTACAGTCACCAGACCATGAGCAGGGATGGCCCTGCCCTGATTTCTGCCACTGGTCCCTTCCAAGAGCACATGTCCCTGCAGCTCAGCTTCCCTGCCTTCAACCCCACTTCCCTTCTGAGTGCCCTGGCAGGGACACACGAGCTGACACTGCAGAGCTCTTTGAAATCCCCTCCACGGAAGTATTTAAGATGTTTTACACCAAAGTGAGATCCATCCATTCTGCTCCTCACAGACACTGCAAGTCAGCTGGCCGGCGTTGTCAAGGGAAGAAGTGAACTATAATGTCACAGGCTGGAAGAGGGATGGCTAACTTCTGGGAAATAAATCTTCCTTAGCAACATGAACTGAGGCAGGAAGCAGCACAGCTGCCAAATGCATAAGAAGAATAGGATTTTTTTTTTTGTATATTAAACCAATGCTAAATCAAAGGCTAATTCAAACCAATTTCCAAAGATTTATGGAAATTGGTCAAGTTTCTTTGATCAATTTGTTTAAAGGAATTTAATTTATTGTTATATCTACTAGGTCAGTGAACTCCTCCATAATTTAAGATACTGAAGAAAGGATTAAGGACAGCTCTTGCCAAGACCACAGCACAGGTCCAGAACGATAACTGCAATTCCAGCACACGCTGGCTGAAAGCACCCAGTGCTTCAGGAAACAAACAAAGCCTTCAAGGTCTTTTTTGGGAAGTCGTAAGCAACAAAAGGAGACACAATGTGGAGAGTTGTCCACCACTGCACTGAAGCAAATTGCCTGTAAAAGCCTTTAACCTACCATAAGGAGCATTTAGTGTTGGATGCTTTCAGGAGCTTCTCTTCTGGGAAGAGGAAAATGTTTCTCCAGGTAATGGAGAAAGTGGGGAATTGTCCTTGGTGAAGGAAGCTTCTCTTAACCTTGACTATGGCTACACTGAAAAGACTCTGATCCCTGGCAGAGACCAGTGGCACCAGTCTCCAGTGGTTTCATGAAGCTGAGTGACAACGAGGTGCTGGTCCCTCAGATGCATTCAGTCTGTCACCTCACTTCTGAAATTCCTACAGAGTTACCAGAGGGTATTTTGTGGTCTGGAGTAAATCTACTGCCACTATGGCAACATCCTGTTAGAGATCACCTCACAACAACCAGATGTGTGAGGGCAGCTGCTGGGACAGCCATTAACAGGGAGGTACCACGAATCCACGTGGTTGAGGATCCAAAATTCACCCTTCAAAAACACAGGGATTTGTATTTTTCCCTGGGATCTGCACAGAGACAGCCCCTCCTGGTCAATGCAAAGGGTGGCATTCAATGTATGATGTAAAATCCCAGAATTGTTTGAAGGGAGAGGAGGATGGCAGCACCAAACTACATCACCCCACGGCCTCTCTCTGCCCTGCTCAGCCTCAGGAAACAGCCTATTTCAAACACTTTAAAAGATATGGGAAACCATCAAACAAGAAGTCAACAAAGTGCCTTTCATAAGGCAAACTTCCTCTTTAGCCCCTGAATCCCAATCAGTGTGAAAGATATCCTGGCTGACATCTCCAGAGCTTCCACGAGACTGCTCACTTGAAATAAAAGCCAGTGGCAATAAAACAGGCTAAGCAATCAGTTCAGACTGGATCTGATAATGGAAAAATGTAAACCACTATAATGAACTTATTATATTTTATACAGTATTTGCATTTAAAATGCTCCAGTGCTTTATCTAATGAAGATGATAATACTTTGTGTTTTTTACTAACTGTTTGGAGAAGAACTAGCTGAACTGTAAAGCAGTAATGGGGATTGATCAGCCTGAAAAATTAAAGTTAGACTCAGAAGTAATAAGTATTCTGTTCTAGCAACAGCCAAGTAGGAAAAAAAAACCCCAATTCATCAAGATCACATTTTCTTAAGTAACGGATGTCAGTCCAAGGCTGCATGTGCCATTAGCCAGGTGCTAATTTGGGGATCAGTAGATGTTTTGCTCTAATAATCAGTTCCATTCACGCCTGCGTGACACTTGTCACCAGGCATCTCAAAACACTTTGCAAACATTAATTAAAGTCCCCGGGTGCCCTCTGAGCTGGATGGGAGCTCTGCTTTACAGATGCACACAGAGGTGAAGGGGGAAACGCAGGGCACAGGTGGGGCAGAGGTGGAGAGGGAGCTCGCATTTGTCCTCTTGTTCCAGCTCAAAGACAACATTGGTTCATATCAGCAGAGTTTATTATACACAAATTTATGTTATTAAACTGATGTTTTAGCTCCCACTTCCCTGCTACCCCTTTACAACAGCTACAGGATGGAACTATGAATTTTGGGGGACATGCCCAGCAGTAGGAGAGAGGAACATCTATTCTAAGTACTACTTCAAGGAAAAACAGGCTCCAGTCTTCTACAGCTGAATCAGGACAAAAATTCCCTTTCTGTGTTCTCCTCTGGAATAATCAGCAGCATGCAAAGTGCCAGGCAGCACTTTTCCTAAAATACGACCACCAGGAAAGTGACATTATATGAGCTGCAAGATATATGGTTCTCCTTTAAACCATGCATACAAAACATGCCTGCTGTGACAGGAATAATGGCTCCAGTCCTCCCTCTCCACACACTGGGAGCTTCAGCAGTGGCTCTGGGCAGGCCAGTGGACCTCAAAATTTAAAAATAAACCCCACTACTCTAAAAATCCTGCTGAACTTGAGTGTATTTGGTTTTGCTTTACATCCAAGTTGATATCTGCTTGTCTTCTTCAGAAGAGTGAGAGTTCTGGTGTAAAGACTGCTTCTAAATTCAGCAGAGGAACACAATATACAGCTAAAATCGTGGTAATTTGGATTTTTAATTTTTGCTTTGTGATATTGGGAAATATCAAGGCTACTCTTCTAATGTAAGAAATAATTCACTTTTAGGAAACTTCTAAATCAATCCATCTTAAGATTTAGGAGTATAAAAAGGGAGATCAATTAAAAATGCACAAAGCAGCTTTTAAAAATAACTTTTTAATCAACCAATCCTATCTTTAAAATGTGCTAAAAACAAAACTGTCTCCTCCAAGGAACATGCTGTGCACCTGAAATTGTTTTTATTCCCAAGGAAAGCATCATCTACAATTAGTAAACTGTATGGATAATTTTTAGATTCCATAGGCTTTCAAAACTCTGAGCATCCTGTTTTGATGTATATCTGGAATAATGGACATGGTTCTTCCAAATAAAAAAGCTTATTTAGATTTTAATTTGTTTTTAAGCTTTGGAAAGCCAAAAAGCCCACTCTGCTGTTCGGGTGTAAAGATGGGAAGAAAGGTAGCACCAGTGACCTCCAACAGCTGTGTCTTGACTTTCTTAGTATGTCAGCAAACATAAATGTAAACACCATTTAAATTTAAATTATTCCAATGCAGTATCATTAAATTTAAACAGCCTTCTCATTTCAACAACTTTTTATGATGTTACTACCAAAATCTGATGGGTTTATCTACCATCATGGAGCTGAACTGTGTGAGGGGAGATCAGGGGAAGCTCTGCTGTTACCAAGTCTTTCTCCAAGAAACAAATTTGTGAGGTTGGAAAACCAACGATGTGCAGAAATGATTAAAGAAATAATCGACCCAAGAAGTCACAGCAGCAAATCTCAAATGGTGGGAGCTGAGCCATCCTCACAGTGACTCCCAAACTTTGGTGCTTTGGCACAATCACCTTTCCTGGGACCTGTTCCTTACCTTTGCACCTCCTTGTTCTTCCACATGGAGGCAGACTGAGCCTTTGGCACGCGTTCAATGGAATTCACCAGCTCTTCCATCAGGAGCCTGAAAAAATCAAACCTAAATTAGCACTGCCTCCTCTCACACAGGAGAGAACTTTGGCCCAAATCTTTCCAAAATACCACAGAAATTGTAACACTCGGAGAGATTCTTCCCACAGAGGCCATGACCAGCACTGCCCCTGTTTATCCAAGGAGTGTTTCCAATTCCATCTGCTTGCAACAGAGGAGGATCTGGCCCACTGGGTTATGGGCTATTTGGAAAGTGCAAGATAATTTCTTCATTACTGACTGCTTGTGATAAGTAATGAGACAAAACACACAACAAAACCTCCTCAGCTGCTGCCTGTCTATCACTTAGGGAAACCAAGCATGCTGTCAGAGTGAACTCTGCTCATCTGCCAACACATATTTGAGACAGGAAAAGGTGTCAAGCCTTAGACATTGTCACTGCAGATTTCCCTGCCCAAAACTAAACAGCATTTGTGATTGTGTGCAGGCTTTCCCTTGAAGTTTGGAGCACAAGGACAGCATCTGGAATGACTTGGGGTGGGGAGAACCACACCAGTGCACTCTCCCACAAGGCTGTGCTTGTTATCTCCAGCTCTGGACCAGCAAAGCCCAGAGGTCTCCTACTCATTCCTATTTACACAATTCCTTTCACCTACAAGGGCCTTCAGTTTCTGTTTGTTTTCACACAATGGGGGAATTACTCTGGCATGGGAAGTTTGCACAGGACCTTCAGTGGACAAAGATTCCTGCCCTAAAGTGCTTACAGGGGAGTCCAGATAGGAAAGCCTAATCTGGCCCCTAATTACTGAATGCAGCAGCTCTGCAGGAGAGAGGAACAGAGCTCAGTTCCAGTTAGGCTTCACCTGCAGCATTTGGTGTTGACCCATCCAATCAACAAGACAATTTTGTAAAAAGAAACTGGCAAGTTTGATGCCTGTTCTGGTTTTTGATTGCACTGTCATATCTTTTTCTACCTCAGTCTCCTACTTCTGCCATTTTTCTTAGTGCTTCTCTCTGGGGTTCAGAGCTCACGTAGCTCAGCTGTCATTTGAGATGATGCCAGCCTGAATTCCTTTCTGTGGAGTGGAGGAAAGTGTGATTCTATGGAATCATAAAATCCTAGAATGGTTTGGGTTGGAAGGGACCTTGAGGATCATTTAGTTCCAACCCCTGCCATGTGCAGGGACACCTTCCACTAGACCTGGTTGCTCTAAGTCCTGTCAAACCTGGTCTTGAACACTTCCAGGGATGGCGCAGCCACAGCTTCTCTGGGGAACAGGTACAATTTTCTAATTGGGAAGTCTCCTTTAGGTTAAGGGGAACAGAGAAGAGCAGGAGAGCTCTTTGATCCACGGTTTTTGAAGGTCTGAAGTTGCCTATGTGGCAATTACTGAGGTGTCTCAGCCCACTCAAATTCCACTGTCCCACATCTATGGCCTGGACTCAACACAAAGCACCTGCTGGAAATGCTGATGGTTCCAGAGGTTGGGAAACATGGAGTTAACACATTTGCAGCACTAAGGACTTGGCTGGTGTTCAGCTCCTGCCTGAAAGTCTCTTTGGAACATTAGACACCACTCCTCTCCCCACATTGTCCTTTACACCTTCTCCTCAGCAGTGATGAAAGAGGAGCAGAGAATCTGAAGGGGTTTTTTACCTGCCAATTTGAACAGTGGGCTCGGTGGCATAAACTGTTCCAGTGAATCCTGTGTACTCTGTGATGTAGGGCAGTGCCATCATGCAGTGATAGTTGGAGATCAAGATTACATCCACTGTGGAGAGGTCAAGCAGTTCAGTCTGAAAACAAGAGCAGAGATAAGCAACTTGTAACCCTTTCATGCAGTTTAATAAATGGCAGAAAAAACTTCTATTTTTTCAAACTTTATTGCAGGAATGTAACTGGTTTATAAAAGTATGTCTCTGCTGTGGCAAAGATTAATGTTGCCTTTAAATTAACAAGAATTATTTTAAAAGCCCCTAAAATTATTCCATTCTCCAACCTGGAAAGGAAACCATGTCCTGGGTTCTTCTGTCTTTCTGGTGATGAAATGGCTGCTGTTATGAGATCCCTGATTATTTCACTTTTATCAAATAATTGATGTATGCACCTCTTTAGGGGGGAAGAGACACCAAAATTTCTGCATCAGTGAATTAGGGTGTCTCAATTTTTTTTTTATCAGCACATCATACTGCACCCCAAGAAAGAGGTGAATGAAGACTGTATTTATTCATATGCATGAAAATAATCCTCATATTTTCCCAAAGTAAATGTTTGGCATCTTTCTCATTCACATTTTCTACAGTAGGAGATGAAGCCCATTCACAGGATACAACAAAATGGATGGGTGGGCTCAATTAGTTTTGATGTGACAGTTTAGACAAGAGTTCTGAGAGTGAAAGAAGATTTCACACATTGTTAAAAGAATTTTAATTAGAAATATTTACTGGTAATGCTGTAACACAAATGGTGTCAAGTCAGAAATTTACAAGATTACTGACCTCTAACTCAGTTATTATAGAGCAGCTAATGGAATTCAACACTCATCAAGCACATATTATCTGATTACAAGGCTTGGTCCAGCAATTTGAATAAAAAAGGCAAGAAAGTAGGTCATTCTGCTTTGCAGAGGGCTGACACAGTGCTCTGGTGACAAGCTGCTTAACTCCTCCTAAGCACTCGTGGTTTCAATCCATGATCAGCAATGATCTCTGAGCTGAGAACAGGAGGTGGAACACCACCCTCAGCTCCAGGACAGGGCACCTTTTATCTTCCTGGGCTTCCAGGCAGGAACACACTCCCTGCAAGGTATCAGAGGATCTGCTGATGCCTGCTCCTGCCAACGCTTGGATTGTCCACACCTTGGTTTGGACAGCTTTTAGCTGTGTCCAGACTGTACAGGATCAAATTCTGGACTGGTTTGGTTGGGAAGGCCCTTAAAGACCAACCGGGACATCTTCCACTATGCCAGGTTGCTCCAAGCCTTGTCCAGCCTGGCCTTGGACACCTCCAGGGATCCAGGGGCAGCCACAGCTTCTCTGGGCACCCTGTGCCAGGGCCCCACCACCCTCCTAGCCAAGAATTCCTTCCCAATATCCCATCCATCCCTGCCCTCTGTGCAGGAAGCCATTCTGGGAAGCCATTCCCTGTGTCCTGTCCCTGCACATCCCTTATCCGAAGTCCCTCTCCAGCTCTCCTGGAGCCCCTTTAGGCACTGGAAGGGGCTCTGAGGTCCCCTGGATCCTCCTCTTCTCCAGGTGAGCACCCCTAGAGCTCAGCCTGGTTCCAGAGCAGAGGGGCTCCAGCCCTGAGCCAAATCCCAGCCCAGGAGAGCCATCAGGAGGATACACAGCAGCACTTTCCAACCTCAACCATGCCACACCTCAGCACCCTAGAAGCATTTACTGATAGCATGAAAAGGGTGTCAAAACCAAAACAAAGTGAAATCTTCCCTGGGGCTTGCAGGGATTTCACTAAAGTGCCTTTGAGCTGAAGAGGCTTAAAAATGTTTCTTGCATGTGAAGTGAGAGAGCAGAAAGTTGCCAAGCAAAGAGAGGGCTGCACCCTGCACTCTGACATGTGTGAGAGTACTCTGCTGCTGAGGCAGCCTCATCTCACCTTGTGGCTGCTGGATTAGACCCAAATCTTGCTTTGCTCTGGCAATGGTGTTCTGGAAGCGATACAGACATTCTCTGGCTAACTGCTTCTGCAGACAAGTTTCTTCAAAAGAAGTGGCATGGAAGGAGATAAAGTAAAAGCCTCTTTCACACAAGCTCCCTCTTATCCCGTGTTGCCAAACAGCAGCAACATTTCCACTCTGCTTGCAGCTGGCCATGACTCCTGAACCTCCTGCAGACAGGTGGGCTCAAGGTGTGAGCTGGGTGTCACAGATCTCTTCCCAGTGTTCATGGAGGAGATGTGGCATCTGCTGGGAATTTTGGGAAACATCTGAGAGGCCATTTTTAAAGTCCCTGCAATGGTGATGTGCAGTTGGTTGTCATGTTCTGGTTGTAGGATGGGCTGCTGGGAAGCAGCTTTGTGCAGTGGTAACAGCAGTAAGATGAAGCAGTGACTCCCTGTCTGTCATATTTAGAGCTACACATGTGCATATTTTCCAGCCCAAAATAACGAGAAATACAGGCTGAAGCACCCTAAACCCCAACAGATAATAATTCCAAAGAGAACCCAGCACATAAACCCTGTCCTTCCCAAGACCTGAGCACCTTCTACACACAAAGATGCTTCCCACATCCCTCAGTTTCACAGGACAGTAACCAAAAGAAGAACCCAGAATTCACAAGAACCCAGAATTACCAGGGTTTTGGGCTGGTCTTTTTGGTGTGATTGAATTATGACAATTACAGGTGGGTTGGAATGGTTACAATCTGTTGGAACCACTTGCCAAAACCAGTACCAGAGCTGCCAACTTGTTGGGAAGAATCAAGATGACAAGAGTGATGCCAGAGGCGAGTTCCATGGGATCCACACATGGGAACAATATTACCAGAACCTCAGCAGGCTGACAGCAACCTTCCAGGAGTGTTTTGTGCTTCCTGTCTGCAAGGTCAGGCAGAAAGGAAAGAAAAAATTCTGTCCTCTGAACACAATGAGGAAAGGGATACTATTCCCATGCTATTCTCCATTATTTATCCCCACCTCTCTCTGCTCAGCTTTTTATATTTTTATTTCTCCTACAGCACTCCCCATATCCACTGGGTGATTCCAGGTAATCCAAATATCTTCAATGGTCTTGCTTGCTTTTTCTAATTCCAGAAATTCCAGTAAAAACCAGCTCGAGCAGCCACTTGCATGTGGATATGAAGGCCCAGCGCTTCCCTGAAAGAGGCTGTAAAAGTTTTTAACCTTAAAGTGCTGCTGGCAGAAGTGCAGCCAGCAGAATCCAACCTGGCTTAACCACAGATGGCTCCCCAGGCATGTCCTGCATCTGTGGTTAGAGACAAGCAGCTTTCCTCACCTTCACGGCCTGCCCTCATCTAGATCAGCACATGGATCCTGTCAGTCAGCCCAGCTCAGTCTGGCTGTCTTTGAAAAGCCACGAAAAGGGACAGTCTTATTCTTGGGTCAGATCATTTGTTCAGTGTTATTCTTGTGTCAGATTATTTGCTCAAGGAGACCTGCCATGTTCTCCCAAAACCATGGTTGAAAAGAGTTGTTTCCATCCTTTTTCCAGTGTCATAGAGCCTGAAAGCAGCTTAACAACACAGTTTTAGCAGTATTAATTACTGAGTATTAATAAATTAGCAGGAACCTGGTAACAATAATTTCACAGGTTTCTCCCATGTGATTAAATGGAGTCAGATTTTTTGGTAAGGCTTTGAACAAACTCACCTCTGGCAAGCAGAACTCAGGCACAGAGTCTACAAACACGTGGCCAGAGCACTCCTTCAGCTCCTGTAAAAAATCACACCAACAGAGGAGACACAAAAATACAACACAGTGTTATCCAAGGCAGCACATTTTGGATTTTCCAGACACTTTCTTTATCACAGGTAATTTCCAGCCCATTACTACAGGACATTTATTCCCATTCTAGACATTGTTTGGTGCAGGCAGATCTGCTGAAATTGCTTTCATGGCAGATGAGGCTGGTTGGTACCTGAAGGAATCAAATCCTCCTTGGGAAGGACAGAGAGAGCCCTCTGGTAGGTAAAGAGCTTTGGTAATGACCAGGAAGGCACGTTTGGAATTGGTTCCAAACAACATCCAACCTCTTCTGTCTTACTAGAACCTAAATACAATTTATAGCCCCTGTCTCAGAGTAATTAATGACACAACTTTTGGGGATCTAATTTCCACATGGCACATTTTGTTAAACTCTATTCCCTGTTTTCTTCCTCTTTTTTAAGGCTGACATCAAAAACTTTTGTCACATGAGAAGTCACGTTCTTCAGGGTGGAACAAAACCATTCCCAGCTGTACTCATAGCACAACTCACAGGCTCCCTGCCACCCACCCTGCCTTCTCTCCTGTCCCAAAGCAAGTGGGCTCAGCCAGCTTCCCACTGACAGAATTAAAGACTGAATCCAATTCTTAATAATTACAGTGCACCTGCCAACTAATAACGAATGAGCAATTACATCTAGTGGCAGAAGTCTCCTAACCTCATCTCAAGGGAGTTCAAAATGATTAAAAGTAGATCACAGCACATTTCAATGCCTCTCCAGGACTGAAGTTTTAAAACTGAGTGCTGTAACAGGAATGTCCACCTCACATGATAAAACACCCCCCTTTGACTCCTTCCCTTGGCTTTTTCCAGCATGGGTCAAAGAATTTACCATTCCAGGCACTTACAGTGGTCAAGGTGAAGTTAAGAGAGCTGCCTTTGAATTTTTAAGACTATTTCCATTGCCACTGTGTGAGTTGGGAGGTTTCTCCTGAGCACACACTGCAGCAACAGCATCCCAGAAATTTAAATATATTCCAAATAAAACTACAGTGACACTCTGCCCATTCTTTGGAGCCCAAAGCTCTGACACCAAAGATGGGGTTCAGGAGACACAAATTCCAGGGAATTCAAACTGAGCAACTCCATTTCTGCCCCTGAGCCTCTGCAGCCCTGCAACTGCCAGTTAGCAAGTGCTCTGAATAGAGCTGTTACTATTTTACTAACAGAAATGCTGCCTGCACAGTTTCTTTTGTCTCCAATGAGAAGAAAAATCGGGTCTTTAATCTATGATCTTCAGCTCCCTTGTCTGTAAAAATCAGATCAATCCATTTTGTCCACCTCAAAGTCCCCTACAAAAGCAACTATTATCACTGTTTGCTTTAATGTTCCCATAGTCAGAGAACAGTCTATTAAGCATTTTCTCCACTGGTACCTATTGCTGCCCACATTTGAAATGTATCTGCCTATTTTACTAACATCTGACATATTTTTTGTGCTCATTGTTCCCTTATGGCAGATCAAGCTGGCCGCTGCAGTGCCAAGTTTTGGTTGAAGCCTCAGATAAATTCTGCCTCCAAAACTGATGCAATGAAAAGAGGGGGGAAAAAAAGGAGCAATTCTGTGTCTCTCATGTTGCTGAGGGAGTTCTGTGTCTTAGAATCAGGAGGCTGGAGATAATATCCTCCCTGCTATGTCCAGCAGCAGAACACATGTTGATTTCAGAGGCCAAAGCCATGCTTTTCCTCTCTGAGAGACCTCCCATAGGCAAACCATTGCCTTTCTCATAGTTCTGCCTGGAAAAGGGTATGAAACCAACCTCATTTATAGGCATGCTCTGAAGCCTCAGTGTCAGAAAAGTGAGACTGCGGAATAAAAGGCACTCTAAGAAGGCGAAGCACTATTATTTATGGAGCTTCATGAAATACAAAAATATTCACACTGACGACTTCTGCATTTTAAGCAGATTTTTTTATAATCTAGGCTACCTCTGAAGCCTGAGAGTTGCTATTAGCATTTTGTTTCAAAACGTTCTCTGCTCTGCAAGGACATCCTGGCTGCTAGAGGTACACAGAGAAACCTTTGGGATGAGTCAGCTCCTGCAGCACCAGCTCTCAACCTGTCAGGTGGCGTTTTGCATGGCAAGAAAATTCCAAGCATCACTCCAGTACCTTGTCCAGAAACATGCTTCCATCTTTTAAAACCCAACCAGGAAGTTTGGACAGCCTGGGGCTGTGGAAAGAAAGAAAGAAGAAAAATTATTTCAATATGAAGTGAATTATTATCAGTGGCTAAGCACAGACCTTCTACTTGGTGTCATACAGGCAGAGAACACCATTCCTGTCTCAGGGAAGTAACAGGCCCAATAAAACAGACAGACAGTTTCACTGTGGTTAAGTGTTCACCAAAATGACTTTTACAAATCATGATTATGACACTTATAAGTAAAAATAAATCAGAGGACAAAGCACACAGGGAGTTTTTAGTCATTTATGGTGAGGATTTTAAAAAGGCTCAGTGCTACTGAGTTCCCTGTGGTGAAAGTGGATGAATAAACAGAAGTTAGGGCAACAACAAACTCTGTGCTCGAAACAACACAAAAGCACCATAAAACTGTTCTGGGACAGAGGACAACAGACAAATATTCCCATCAGCAGTGGCAGGGAAAGACTGATGCTCTGGACTGAGTCATTTATAGACACAGGTTGGGATTTTATATCCACATAAACCACGGTTTTGTGTCTGGGTGTCACCCTGAAGACCCACACCAACAGCTGTACAGGGCACAGGGGCAAGGAGGATTTGCTGTGAACTGCAGGGTCTAAGCAACAGCAGAGCCCCTTTTGTCACTGTTTCAAATGCTAATAAAGGAATTGAAAGGTAGATATTGTAATTCTGAGTTTACAGCAGTAATGGCTGCAGCATTTCTTGCTACCCTAACTGAGAGACTTATTTCTATTTCACAGTGACATTTGATTTTTATATGAGCCTACAGCCTAGCTCTTAACACACTCTTTGCCCAGACTGAAGTTTATTTACACAAATAAAAACAACTATTGAGTAAACAAGAGACTTGAACCTACCTGAAACAAAACCCTGCAACAACTTCAGATTTGGACACAGAACCTGGTTGCAACGCACTTTGCAAGTGCTGTGCGCTAAGCTCTACAGACAGGCATGTTTATATCCTAAAAGCACTTTTAAATTCAACATCTTGAAAATAGGAAGTGATTCAAGAGCTCGGAGGAATGCTGTGTTCAGACTAACAGCAGTATAAAAGAACAAATTCTGACACCCCAGTAAGTCACAAGGAAGGAAAAAGGGGAAATCCATGAGTCAAGGAGTGAAGACAGGAGGTAAGAGGTGAGAGCAGAAGGATCTGTCATGAAGGAGCTGTGCCAGAAGGGCAATTCCCTTCTGAGGATAAAGAGCAAGGCTGAAGAAGTCTGGTGACAGAAAAGATGAAGTGACTAAATGTGCTGCCCAGTGCATTGTTCAAAAGCACAATTTAGGAGCAGTAATCTGGGGACTGAGGGGGCTGAGTAGAATTGGTGCAGTGAGCCTAAAAGAGTTATGGAAAAAGCAAGAACAAAGCACTCTGATATGCAACAATTCTCACAGCTACAGGGGGATAGGACAGGAAGCTTGGCTGGAAGGGCCACCTGGAGGGCTGCAGTCCAATGTCTCAAGAGCAGCACAAGGTCAGGTCAGTGCCTTGTGCCTTGCAAATCCCTGGGCCCATCTGTGGCTTCAGCAGCACAAGGCAAAGCAGAATAAACTTTACTTGTCCTACTCCTCATAATTTAACCTAGCAAAAGTTTTGCTTTATTCATGAAGAAAGAGCACTAAACTTGTACTAAACCGGCATCCACTGAGGAGTGAAGAGTCAGGGGAGGCAAAATGAGCAGGTGTGTCTTGTGTGTGGCTAAAAGCAGAACAAGCAACACAGGACAGAAAGGACTCTTTACCTTGAAGCCAAGAAGCAACACAGCTCTTCCTGACATCGTTTTGACATTGTAATAGAGTGATTGATTAATCCAAAATAGCTGGAACTGTCCCATAAATAATGTGAGCAAGTGTGTCATGGCTAGACAGGAAAGGTTAAGAGCTTCCCACATGTTCATTTTACCGTTTTGCATTTGACTTTGGTGCAGGGGAGAGAACTCCAGTTGACAAACCTCCTTTAAAGTACAGCAGCATAAAGAGCTGGGCAGCTGCAGGTGCTCAGCACATGCTCCATGGCTGGTGAGAACAGGGAATGCCATCTCCAGGGCAAGGGGGAATCTAAATACCTTTGCACTGGCATTTCTTTGAGGAGCCAAGAACTCTAAAAAATGCCCAGTCCCTTTAATGCCACAAACACTGCAGCACTTTGCTCTCTTGTAGATTAGAACACAGGCTCTCAAAATATTTGCTCAAGGAGGGTCCCATGCCAGGTAGGATACAGGAGTGAGCTGTGTAGCAAAGATCCTCTGTGATATCACACTTTTGGGCAGATCACATATTGAGATTTGCAGAATCCAAAGGGTTCATGGATCCTGCTGGAATCTCTGGCAGAAGACAGCAGAGAGAAGCATGGCTGCTCTCAGGTTAAGGTCTCACTCATGTCCATCTCCACTAAGCACATCTGGTTCTGAGAGGATACAGCTGGACAGAACACCAGATCTGTGTTCAAATCCTTCAGGCAGTCAGTCCTTCCTGTCACCTTACCTGGCATCTGATGACAATGCCAGCTCTCTGTCACCCCATGTTATGTTGATAACACACATTTGAATTTCAGAGGTGTTTGGACATCATGGTAATGGACTCCTAATCTCAAATGGTACAACTATGAGTACTACAGAGATAAGGACTTTGCAGTGGCAGCCACATTCCTCCTCACATTTCTGACTTATTTCCACAACTCTCTGCAGGACACCTGGTTTGCAGAGGAGATCAATTACTTGCCCAAGTCCATGTGCTCAGGCCAATCCTCGCTCTAAGGGATGTTCAGTCACCTCACCGACAAGATTGATTGGATTTAAATCCAAATGTTTGCTCCGATTCCACTGGGCCATCAGGGGTCAAATGTGACATCCTCTCTTATTGAGTTTGAGTCATTTTAGTGCCGACATTCTGGAGGGGCTTGGGGAATTCCAGGTTGTGACCTGCAATTTGGCTGTTCATTCCCAGGGTCTGCTATCAGCAGACAAAGCTGCCACATCCCAGGGGAAAGCTGATTCCTGCTGCTCTAAAGAACCTCTTAAGCCTTTGTTTAATCACCTCATTTTGCTACTTCTTCCTCTCTCAATTTCCGTTTTTATTTTTGAGGGGTGGGAGAAAGCAAATGCAAGGCAATTCTGTCTGTACCTGGATTTCCAAAATTTGCTGGATCTTTCAAAATCTATTACTGCACCAGTTGGTGCAGTCAGCAGCTTTGGAATGGGACAAAATTGACTTTCACACTGATCCCTCTGAGAGCATCTGTTGCCTCTCTACAGCAGATCCTGAACTCCAGGTTCTTGCAGAACAATGCCCACATTGTCTATTCCTTTCCTCTACTTTCCAAAAAATAACAAATCATGGGAAGTGCTGGACAAACTGCTTTAACCTCACTAGGTCACTTAGGAAACTCCCTTTTCCAATTGTATTTTCCCCCTCTCAATCAAGCCTTCGCTGAGCCCAGAATGTTCCTCACTTATTTCCTTGTGGATCAAAGTTCCTAAATGGCTTTTGAGAAAACTCCTGCTCCTCCCCATCACTGAGGGTGATTCATTCCCACCTTTCCAACTGCTAATTTTTGTCATTTATTCCATTTACACAAAACATGCCAACCTAACTTACTACCCAAATTAGTCTAAAAACCTGGGGAAATACAACTTTGCAGCAGGGCACATAAAGGAGATCTCAGGATTCTGTTCTAGACTCTATTTTTGTTTCTCTGCTGTTCCAATCCCATCTGCACTGCCCTTTTATTTATTTAACTTTTAAAAGGGAACAATTATGCCATGCAGGCAACTAACAAGGGATGCTAAGTGCTATTTTTCTTTGCATTAGTCTGTGCTCTGAAGAACAGCCTGAGAAGATGGTGGTTAAACAGGACTTGCTGGGCTCCACGCACTCCATCTCAGTTACCCATTTATCTCATCTTGCATGAAGAAGCCAGAAAGATGACAGATATGTGACCTCACTTGTGCTGAGCAGTTGCAGCAATACTTTACTGAAGCTTAGAATAAATTATCTAGAAAAACCAATCAATAAATCCATAAAATGTCTTCCGTCTACTGAGCCAAAGGACGTTATTTTGATAAAGAGAATTTTTAAGTGAACAAAGTCTATTTATGATATCAGATGATGCTGTTCATTTGTACCCATCCCCTCCCTCCTTCCAATACACCATTTCAGGCACAGCACTCCAACTGCAACCCAAGAAGATGCAGACTAAGTGCTGACAGGCCACAGAACTCACCTCTGGACCAGAGGCAGGGGGAGGAAATTGAGGGTAGACGTCATATCCAGCCCACAGTCCAGCATGATGGTGGTGGATTTGAACTTGAGCACGTTGCATGGCAAGGTTGGATGTCCTGACAGGCAGTACTGGAAGAAGAATGAGGAGGAGTTACTCAGAACCTTTCAGAAATGACCCTTCCCTGTCTGCTGGGCATTGGTGAAGCCACACCTTGAATCCAGTGTCCAGCTCTGGGTCCCTCACTGCAAGGACATTGAGAGGCTGGAGCGTGTTCAGGGAAGGGAATGGGGCTGGGAAGGGGCTGGAGCACCAGGAGGGGCTGAGGGAGCTGGGAAAGGGGCTCAGCCTGGAGAAAAGGAGGCTCAGGGGGGACCTTGTGGCTCTGCACAACTCCTGACAGGAGGGGACAGCCAGGGGGTCTGCTTTGCTCCCAGGGAACAGGGACAGGATGAGAGGAGATGGCCTCAAACCGTGCCAGGGGAGGTTCAGGTTGGACACCAGGAAGAATTTCTTCATGGAAACGGTGGTCAGGCATTGGGAGGGGCTTCCCAGGGAGGTTTGGAGTCCCCATCCCTGGAGGTGTCCAAGGAATGACTGGATGTGGCACTCAGTGACAAGGTGGGGTCAGTCACAGGTTGGATTCGATTGTGGGGGTCTTTTCCAACCTCAGTGATTCTGTGAACAGAGTTCACAAACTGCCTTTCCCCCCTTGTTTTTAAACACAGTTCCTTACACAGCAAACTAAAACATGATTTCCCATGAATCTGTGTCTCAGAGCTGTGTGTGTGCACTGAGATTTCCCCATGTCAGGGTATTAAGGGGCAGATTTTCTTCAGGCAGTTTTTCTGATCCCAAGGGTTGAGTGGATGGCAAAGCTTTTCTCTCTGATTTAGGATACATGCAGAATATTTTTTTTTTCCTTGCAATCACCTATTTCCCCCCAAAACCCAGGAAATCAGCTTCTTCCAAACTCAGTCCTCCTGGCAAAACCAGAAAATTTGAAAATGACTCCAGGTGGACAGGGAGGCAGAGAAGCCCCGCAGGAACACAAGTTTTTATTTTGGTAAGAAACCTGCCCCAACACCTCCTGCACAGGTGCAGCAGCTCTGGGGCAAGTTCTCACCTGCTTTTTGTCTTGCTAAACACAAACAGGAAGCAGGAGGGACTGGGCAGCCCCACCTGAATGGAAGGGTTTGTGTATCCAAATCCCAAAGGCTTTGCGAGCTTAATGAGCCGGCGAGCAGGTGATGTAGGGGGCACTTGAGCATCATTGAGATGCAGCCACCTCCTGTCTGCAGTGACAAACGTTTAACCAGGCGCGGGAGCTTTGAGGGAGAGCAGAACACAAAGGTCGGGTTTAAAACGTGGGATTAGAGACAAAGGTCTGAGCAGAGCGTGGCCACCTCTGCGGGAAGGTTCCTCTGCTGACCGAGGAGGGATTTCTGCATCTCCACCCTCCCAAGTCTGGGCATCTGGCAGCACAGCCACGCTCAGGTGGTCAAACTGGAGCTTTTCAATTCAAGTTTTTGTCAATGGAAATGAAAAATATCACTTGTTTGGCCGTGCACTGCACTAAAAACAGACTTGGTATTTTTTCTCAGTAATTTATCCCTTAAGCTTGTGTTCTATACTTCCCTCTACCTAGTGGAAAAAAAGGGAGATGAATAATTTCATTTTCTACCTCTGCTCACAACAATGTTAACACAGGACTGCAACTGTCTGGATTAACAGCCCTCAAGAAGTCTATTTACATACATTCCTCAAAAACCTGCTTTAAACTCTATTTAAATAGTAAAACCGACTAAGCCTCAAATATTAAATTTAAAATATCACAGAGAGTTTTGTTTTAAATTCACAAAGCCTTAATTATTAAGGGGTTACATCACATTTTGTCTTTCTTTTAGTAAAGTTTATAAAAAATACGTAAAGCCAAGCTGGTGAAGGAGTGAGGAATTCACTTGGTTTATTCACAAATGTAACATTCTCACGTGAAATTAAGTTCTCACCAGACCAGAACTTTGACAAATGAAGCTATAAATTGAAGTAAATAAAAAGAAATGAAGGGAAAAATAAGTTCTATTTTTGTAGCTTTTACACTATTGGTAATTTAAAAAAGGCAATGAAATATCACCACTTTTATCAGCAAAATATTTTCTTGCCTTTTTTTGTACTCATGAGTGGTATCACAACCCTGACATCTATGACCTAACTGGAAAATCTTCCTTTTTTCCTTCTTTAAAAGCAGCTAAAATCATCTCTCTCTGTGGCTGTCATGTTGAGGTAAATGGATTCCTGGGAGTCAATGGATTCTTTCTACCAGATTCAAACAAAGTGACAGAAAAATAAAAAAGGCAATTTGTATTTTCTATACAGCTGTTTGCACAGGGGACATTGCTGGACCTCTGTTAGAATTTTGGATTAGGAATCCAGGACAGAAGTGTTTGCACTATGTGTGTCTCTGCACTTTATAAATGTGATCATTTCCACACAATTTATACTTGTTACTGTTTAAAACGCATCCAGAGCTTTCACTCATGTTCCTGCCTGGACTAAAATGCAAGTTTTTTATTCCAAGATTTCCTTGCTTCCAGCTCGATTCCCTTACAGCTAAAGGCTGGTGCAGCCAACACACCAAGGTGCTTCATCTCCTAACTCCAAAAATCACGTAAAAAATGACACAAAACACACAAAAGGCATAAATATGCTCAGCTCACAGCTCTCCTGGCAGGATTTGCAAACCGGATGAAAGTTTGGCACTGGGGGGCACAAGCTGAGGGGCTGATTCCAGATGCTCAGGGCCTGGGAGAGGCAGGTTCTCCACAGACATCCCATTCCATGAGCACCTCATGGAGGGCACAGAGACTGTGGCTCAGACTTGCAGCTCCAAAATACTCAGAACTGTGCAGGTTAAAGGCAGAGCTTGGAATTCCAAGTGAAGCCAACAAATCCTGCAGTGCATTCCTCCAGTATTAGTATCACATGCCAGCTCAAAATCTGGGGGGAAACGAGCGCTGAGGCTCGCCTGAGTCAAAGCACATTTGAGTTGTGGGGGCTTGAGGTTTTCACTGGATTCTGAATCAAATCTGGAGTCAGAATTCCAGAATGGTTTGGTTTGGAAGGGGCCTTGAATCTCATCTTATCCCTACCCCTCTGCCATGGACAGGGAACATTCCATTAGTCCCTCACCTCTACCCTGCTCTTCCAAATTCAACCCAAATTTTTAAGAAAAGAGGATAAAAGGCATCTGACTTCTCTCCTCACAACCCCAAATTTAGACACATCTTCAGAGAAATATAAGGTGAAGAATCTCATCTTATAATTCTCAGTACCTGAATTTAAAAACAGGTCTAAAAATGCTCCAATATAGACTCCAGTTTGTACTTCCCTTCTCTCTGTCCCTAACTCTAAACATTAAAAGAGCTTCTGCATTTCCACTGGGGTCTTTTATTTAAAGATTTTCCAGTTTGCTTTCCCCCACTGAATTCTATCAGCCTCTTCAATCACACCCAGAGGCGCTTGACTTAGCAGTGTTTGTCCCACTGGAAATATTCATCCCTGCACAGATCCTTATCACACAGGTAAGATTAAGCAGGATCAAGCTCCTTGACCACCTGCCTCTGGAATTAATTGTGCACATTTCCATGGAGAGTAGTCTCCTAAAAGTGTTAAACCAGCACATTTACTTCTATGAAGCTTTGTTATAAACCCACTGCTCAGTCTCAAAACCAAGAGACAATCTTAAATTGAATAACGGTGTCACTTCAGATTAAATAAATCAAATATTATGCTCAGGTATGTTGAAAACTGCTAGGGGTTTTCACCTACAGACCAAGAACTGCAGCACATTATGTGAAACTGAAATTTTTCCTGGAAAACAAAGTGGCTCTTGAATCCAAGGTCTCTAGGAAAGGAAACAGTTCAAGAGAGGAGACCAATATGATGGGTCATGTACTTTCTGACAGAAGACTGTAATATCAGAACTAAAACCCTTGTCATTAGCAAGGTGCACCCTTGGCAAAGCTGTTCCAGGCTGATTTGTGTTTTTTTTTTTGTTTTGTTTTTTTGTTTTTTTTTTGTTCTTGTTAGCATCTCCCTGCATTATCACACTGCAGATGGAAAACATCTTTATCACAAACCATGGGCATTTATTCACGTTCCTCGCAGAGCCCAGCAGAAGCCACACGTGCAGGGGGACAGCTCCACGCCACACTCATGTTTAAGGCTAGGAAGGCTGAGAAACATTTTCTCCTCCTTCTCCTCCAGAATCCTACTAAGATTTGATCCCATCTAACACCTCAAACCCAGGTAACCGGCCCCCTCCCTTACCCTCCCCACTCAGGGCCGACCCCCGCCTTCTCCCACACCTCAAGGCCGACCCCCGCCCCTCTATCACCCCCTTATCCCTCAGTTACCCTCTTATTCCTCAGTTTCCCCCCCCTCAACTCCCTCAGCATCCCTCCCCCTCTTTTCCCTCAGGGCCCCCTCCAGCGCCTCAGTTTCCCCTCAAGCCCGGCGAGGCTGAGACTGCGCAGCCCGGAGGCGACCCCGGGAGCCTTCCCGCCGCCGGGGAAAGGCCGAGCCCCCTCCCCGCCCTCATGGCCCCCCGCCCCGGGCACTCACCAGCTTCATCGCGTCCCCCGGTTCTATTTACCGGGACAATCCTGCCCCCCTTCCTGCCCGCCCCACCGCGCCGCGCCCCGGGGCATCATGGGCGTTGTAGTCCCGCCTCCCCTCCGCCCTAGATAACGTCATGGCCGCCCGACGCGTGCCGGGAGTTGTAGTCCGCCCCGAGAGCAGCCCCGCCGCCCCATTGGCGCGCCGCGCGCCCGCGGCACGCTGGGAGTTGTAGTCCCGGCGCCGCGGGTCTCCCCGTCACCCTGGGGAGGGGGGAACTACAAGTCCCAGGGTCTCACAGCTGCAGCAGGTGGGGGCTCGGATGTTGATATCAACATGGCGCTTGTCAGACAGACAAAGACAGTCGGTCTGGTGTGATTGAGCCAAAAAAAAAAAAAAAAAAACCCAAAAAAAAAGAGAGGGAGCGGGCGAGGAGGAGGGAGCGGCAGGAGGAGCGCCGGGCGGGGAGGGGGCTGTGTCCTCGGGGGGCGTGGGGGGGCTGAGGGATTTCCTCCCCCCTATTGTTCTCGTCCCTCCGCGCCCCCCGTTAATCTCCCCTCAATCTGGGGCGGGGGCGGGCGGGGGGACCCCCCCAGTCCCGCCGGTCCATGGTGAGGCGGAGGCGGCGGCAGCACCCAGAGGTGAGTGTCGAGGGGGGATACGGGGGGGCGGCGGCGGCGGCGAGGGGAGGGGGCGGGCGGGTGGGTGGGCTGGAGGGAGGGAGGGCAGCGGGAAGGGGTCCCCCCTCCGCCGGCACCGCCGGGAGTCGCTCCGAGCCGGAGAGCGGGATGTGCGTGAGGGGGGCAGCCGGGGGAGGGCAAGGGTGGGCATGGGCAGCCCCTCAGCACGGGCGGCAGAGTTGGAGGTCCGGCTTTGGGGGGCTTCGCGGGTGCCCCGGATCGGGGGAGGAGGAGGAGGAGGAAGAGGAAGGTGTCCCCGGGAGGCTGCAGCGGGAGGGCAGGGCACCTTTGGGGTTCGCTGTTCCTGCCATTTGTATATTTATTCTGATTCCTCCCATCTCCCGGGTGTGGGGCACGGAGTGGCGGCCGCGGAGCCCCCTCAGCCTGGGTGGGTGCTGCGGTTTGGGGGTGTTCGGCTGTTGTTCGCCGCGGAGTTTTGGGGTGGGCTGCGGCGACCCCCGGCGCTCCCTGTCCCGGGGACCCCCGGGGATGGTGGGGGAAGTAGGGAGGCTCCGACCTGCGGGGATGGAGCCGGGCACGGAGCCCCCTCGCTCTGCCGGGGAGCTGTGCCCTGACTGGGGCTGTGCGAGGGCTCCGGGAGCTCCTTTTCGGGAGCTTTGTGCCGCTGGAGGTCGGGGAACGGGGCTCAGGGGTGCCCCAAACCCCGCCGGCTCTCAGATCGCTCTGGCAGTTCTCGGGGCTTCGGGAGGTTTTCGGGGAGGGCAAAGGCGTGAAAGCCCCGAAGGGTGTCGGTGTGCTGGGGAGTTTAACGTGGGAACGGGTGGGGGAGGAGGAGGAGGAGGACCCGGAGGGAAGTCATTCCCAAAATGTGCGAGGAGAACTTGGGTGGGGTGTCAGACGCTTGTTTGTTTTGTACTTCTTGAGAAGAGGTGGGTGAATGCTTTTGTGTCCCGTCTCCGGGATGGTTTTGGGTCAGAACGGTTTGACCGCAGGAGCGGTCGGGGGAAGCGGCAGGACATTCTGCCGGAGTGTTTGCCTCAGCTTCGGGGTTAAAACAAAACAAGATGTGAGTGTGTTTAGGTGCAGAATACACATCCGAGCCAGACCCCGCCGAGTTCCTCGACCTCAGTTTTGTCTGATGGGTTCTTTCCTTTCTTTCTTTTTTTTTTTTTTTTTTTCCCTTAGTTGGTGGAGTGTCTCTTGGTATGTTTGCAGAGCACTTCTTCGGAAGCATTTTGTTCTTTGCGATAGGTCTGGAAAAGCCTCGGTTGGACGTGCTGTTTTCCCCCCAGTTCTTTCGTGTTAGGGACAAAAAAAAAAATTGCTGTTTTGGGGGGTGGGGAAGGAAGAAGGAAGAGGAAATGAAGGTTCAAGCATGTTCGTGGAGTCGGGTCTGTCTCTGTTCAGGTAACACTGGGAGCGGGATTCGGTGGCTTTTAAGTACAAAACGTTTATGAACAAAAAACTGGGGAGATTTAAACTTTGTAGGGAGGAAAGCGTTAAATTGATGGCCAGGGAACGCTGATCTGGGAGACGCTACCTACGTCTCCCTGCTTCAAACTACTGGGGATGGAGGGAAGGAAAAAAAAGGAAACGCTGGGGAAAAATATCCCTACAATTTGCATGAATGATGCCATGTAAAATACCGGAGCGAGGAATTGTGCTCTGCAGACGATTTGTGGGCTGGCGAAAGCCTGAAGTGCCTGCTCGGGTCCCGTGATATGACTCGCTCATTTCTGCAGGGCTCATCAGGTACAGGCTCTGCTTCCTTCCTGGGATGGTGCAGCTGGCATTTGATTTCCTCCATGGTTGGGAGAGGAGGAGTCCTGTGCAGTTTTTTTCCCCGAGATGATTGCATTTTCTTTGGCCTTGCTGTACCCTGCCTCATTAGTAGGAACTGCATCTATACTTATTTACCATTATACCGTGTCCCTTGGGAAGCGGGGTGTAGTTTGGAGTAGGTATATATGGATTTATCACTCCTAACATTTTTTTTTTCCTCCCATCGTGCCATCAACAGCAGAGAACAAACTTAATTTATTTCTGTGTTTTACATCTCCCTTTTTACTGTTTCTCTTCCAAATTGCTAAGAAAACATCTCTGAGATGGAGAGAGGGGAGAAGGAAGAAAGGGATGGAAAATGTTGTCTGTGCAGGGATGCATTTGTTATCTGCATGTCCAGGGAGCACCGATCTGGGGAAGGGCAGGGTTTGTTTCTGCATGTGAAAACTGGGATTTGGGAATGTTCTTTTCCCCTTATGTGAAGATTATCCTTTAGCCCTGAGACGGCCACAACTTTTTCTGTCTGGCTGACAGAATTACCCGAGGAGCCTGGGCAGGAGGCTGGAACAAGGAACTTGTGTTTCGCTCCCTGCTGCCTGTTCTTCCTCCCCTCGTTCCCTCAGCACCAGTGCAAGCACCAGAACAGGCATCAGCATTTTTCCTCCTGTGTCATCCCACTGTTCCGAGCAGGTCTAGACGACATTGTGGTATGCAGGCTGCCAGCTGGGTTACAGGAATGCTACCCTAGGTGAAACGGCAGGATTTTTAAGGAGGGGTAAGGAAATCTGGGAGAAAATCCTGTGTGAAGGAGGCCTGGTTTTCTCTAGAGCTGCTTCACTGAGCGGTGTCGAGCAACTCCTTGGGTTTATTGACCTTTCTGGACAACGTGCATCTCTCTAGCATTGTGATTCTGATAATTCCATGGAATCTGTAGCTGCTGTCAGCTGCAGGGAGCTTATTTTTAAGGCAGTTTCTGTGTAGGTCTTACTGGTCTCTTACAAAGGGATATTAAAAGTTGATAGCTGTGCAGTGTTTTGAAAACTAAATTATTATGAAGTGTTTACTTTATAGTGATAATCCATAGGTTCATGGGAGTGTTTGGTTTGTTTTTTCATTGCTGTCTGGATTTGGGAAAAGAGTGGGCTCTCACATTTATTTTTAATGCTAACCTACTTTTTAATAAAATGCATTTTTATTAAGCATGACTGTCAAAAATTGTTCTGTTGTTAACTTTTGGGACTGCTCTTTTTGTGTTGTGTGTCAGTGGGGCAGGGGTGAAATTTGGGTCTTTGGGTGGAGAATTGGGAGTTTCAATGAAACTGAACCATGAGAAAAGGAAGCTGTACTGTTCCTTATACCAAGGGATCTGGGAAGGTGTTTGGTTGTGCATGGTAGAAAAAAAATGAATTTTCAGGAAACAACAGCACATTTTAATCTAAAGAAAGCACTTTGTGCTTCACAGTGATTTCTGTGCAGAGCTTTTAAGGACATTACAGAATGACAGGCTACAGTATTGGCATTCGTAGCAAATCTTTTTCATCTGCAAAGTTTTAGATTTTGAAATCAAAATACTGTCAGCTTAAGAATCTTACTGCAAAAAACCAGATGCCTTTGTTCCTCCTGTCGATAACTTCATGCAGCTTTGATTCTGAAGTCCCTGAAGTTTATTTCACATTATGCTGATTTTAACAGAGCGGGGATTGGATTCTGCATACATGTGCTCATGGGATCGGGCTTTAATTATACCTATGCTGATAATATGATCTTGTGGGTTATCAATGCAGTGAGACCAATACTGTGATTGCAGAAGGATTTTTAGGACATAATGAGGAGAATTTGATTTTTTTTTTTTTTTTTGAGGAGGGGGGTCAGTGTAACTCATAATCCTAAAGCTGGTTTTATTTGTAAGATTAGTAATAAACTGCATTTTAGCATTCCTGTATTGACTAATGCTCCCTTCTGACTCCTATTAAATTAGGATGGCTGGGTAGCAAAGTGTACTAAGAGTTTGTATCTGAACACTCAGTCATGCAAACGGGTTATGTGGTAGCTGTGAATGCAATTCCCAGGGTTAATGCTAAAGATAAGTGTTTTGACAAATGCTTTTAATTTGGGGAACAATACAAGCAAGAATGACAGGATATGAAAAGAAAGTGCTATTTTTTGTCTCGCAGGTGGCAAACAAAGGTGTAGAGGGATCAACTTGCCCAGGTTCCTACAGGGAGTCTGCAGCAGTACTCGCAATCAGCCTGTGATCTCAAGGGTTTGTCAGGGCTTTAATCAGTTTTTCTTCCTCCCCTCATTAATTGGCTAGCTTTGACATTTTGAAAATAACATCTAGAGATTATTTCTCTTTTCTCCAGTTTCAAACTTTATCGCCTGAAGTTTTTTTTTTTGGTTTGTTTTTTTTTTTCATTTTCAGTCAAGCCTTGAAAACACAAGGTTGGAAAACTTGATCTGAGCAGCACCTCCCTGACATATGATACTATCTCCAAACAGCCCCTGACAAGTGAACCCTCTCATTGAAATCATGTGAGGAATTTTATTACTCAACTCTGAAGATCTTCTGGGGGAAAGGAGGTTGCAAACTATTAACTATGTGGTCTTCATTGCAAGTTGGCAGATAAAATGCTCTTACGTATTTGAGGCTGTCATGTGGTCCACAGCCAGAAGTCGAGAATCAGCTTTGTAGTCGCTGACCAACCAAAAATTTCATCTTGTCACTGTGAGAAGCACGTTTATTTTTGTGTTGTGCCTGCAGATTTCAAGTGAATATATTCCTTTCTTTAAACATGCTCTTGATTATATCCTTCCCCTCTTAACTGGGCGCTTACACAGCGTTATCCTGTGGTCATATGAGCACGTGGAGAAGCTTTTATCCTTGATAACCTTAAAAAGTCTCTTGGGTTTGGGCAGCTCCTGTTCTTTACTGTTGCACATGGGTTTAGCAGAGGTTTGTTGTTGGTGCAGGCTCCCTGTGTGACACCGCCGAGCTCAGGGCTCGTGTCACAGTCCCAGAGCCACTGCTGTGACAATTACAGCGTTGTAAAGCCCGGCCTAATCAGGGCTGATCGATTTACGGCCAGAGCAGCGCGGCTCCAGTGGCTCCCACTCAGCTGAGCCACTGCCCTCCTTTGCTGTTCCATGTCAAAACAATACTTTGTACCTCTTGACAGGGGTATTGGTGTTTTACAAATGGAGAAACTGAGGCACGAGGGCTGAGTGACTCAGGTAAGGTCACGGACGGAGGCAGCAGCGCTCCACTCAGGTGTCTCCTCCCCATCTGTGGCACTTTCCATCTGTGATATATTGATATACAGTAACCTTGCAAGGAATTTATTTGTTGGTCATCTGATGTGGTTATTAGAATATCTAAGTCCAGAGATTATTTTTTATGGTGATGGGAGGGTATCCCACTGACTTCTGTGGCTTGACACTTCTCATCCTTACTTACTCAGTTACTTTTCTTGCTTTTAAATTCACTATATTCCACCTCCCATTAGGTGAAAAGCAAACTTTCTCACAAGACTGTGAGGGATTCCCTTCTTTCTTGTACTGCTTTTCTTCTGCTTCATTTAATAGGATTTTTTTGGTGTTGGACTTCTGATCTATGTGAGGAATGCACAGGCGTGTCTTGTCACTTGTTTTACTTCAGTCCCGTGTTAATACAGACACCAGCAGGTTGAACAATTGCTGTTTTAATGTGCTTTATTAAGAATTAAAAGAAATAATCTATAACTGGTTACTCTCCCTGTCTGTGTGGAGGTTTCCCTTTCCTGGTTCTAAATCAAAGCTGCAGGCAGAGTCTGAACTTAAAGTCTGCTCTTAAAACAGGGAACTGCTGTAGTGCTCCTGACAGAGTGAGCTCTGCTTTATCTTCCTGTGCAGCCAACCAGGAGCTGTGGAAGGTCACTTCACTTTTTCCTGCAGAATTCCACTCTGAATGTTCACTTCATCATCTCATCTTGGTTTCAGTGCAATTACCAGCCTGAAACTCATTACCAAGCAGAGCCCTTCCAGCAGGTTGTACATGAATATAGCTAAATCACTTCTGTAACAGGGCTTGACAAAGATCCCACTTCGTGTGTGTGTCCATGGAATGCTGGCAGGTAGTTCTTCCAATCTCCATTTGCCCAATGGGTGGAGTGTTGCTTCCAGGGAAGAGTTTCTTCCAGCCTAAGGAAACAAATTTTGACACCTACCTCATGCACAGAGGTGGCATTTT
Organism: Emberiza elegans; assembly: GCA_024865655.1. Taxonomy (NCBI): domain Eukaryota; kingdom Metazoa; phylum Chordata; class Aves; order Passeriformes; family Fringillidae; genus Emberiza; species Emberiza elegans. The sequence continues at coordinate 2,960,689 of JALJVW010000102.1, forward strand.
TTTGTTCTCCATATGTATAAGTTGTATTTTTAAGCTTTATTAAATATACATGAATCAGATTCACTGCTGTGGTGGTAGATGGGATTTTAATGTTAGGTTGAGGAAGGAATTTACAAGCCAGGCATAAAAATTCTATTAATTATGTTTGGCTTTGCCCCCACTTGAATCTTGCTTGTCCTGAGTTCCTGGTATCAGTCTTCTCCCCACTTCTGAACTTAATATTTAAGAAGCCTTTTTTTCTTTTCTCTTCATTCTGTAAGGATTTTGAAGTTCAGCCGCAGGATAACTACCACTGAAACAATAGTGTAGGCTACTCTTTCAGCGGCCTTGTGAACAGCCAGTTTTGTTCTTCTGATAAGCCCTTGCCCTATCAATTGGGAAGTGCAGCATATAGTCATTTCCTGCATTTCGAGCTGCCCGTTCCTTCTGAGCTCCGAGGCAAGCCCTGAATCTGCTTTTTGTTCCTGCCGTGGCTCTGTACTACTGATGGCAGCAGAAAGCAGTTAGTTAGTTCATCAAATACAAGCGCTGTTCCTGCTTGGATATTTATTCTGACCTTTGCTTTGGACAGTTTCTCTGCCATGATCAGATTCTCTGATTACAATGTCAGCTTTCACCAGAAATCTCTTTGTGATTTAACTGGCAGCGTTTGGGGGTTTGAGCAACTGGGTGTGTGTGGAGCAGCTCTGACATGGAAGTGGTGCTCGAGTCTTGGGAAACTCTTCCTGGCAATAAAATTTCTTTTCTAGGCTCTACCATAGGTTTTATTTTATGACCAGGGCAAACTTTTTAACTTGCCCCTTTTCCAGAGTGGAATATGGAAATAATCCTTTCAAGGCTGTTGAGATGCTTTATATTTAAGAAGTATTTGGAGATTTTTGGCTGGCTGTTAATGGGTGCTGCTACTATTGGGAGTATAACCCTGGGTGTCAGAGCTGTAGTTACCCAGAATGAGAACTGGTGATGTAAGCTAATGCTCATTTTTCATGGCCCAGGTGGGAGGAGTAGGTAGCTGATCAGAGTTTGCCCAACTAAATTGCATTACATGTGGTTTCCAGACATCATAGCTGGTCATTCCCTGTTTGTATTTCATGGGAGCTCTGTCTGCTTGGTGGAGTGGTGCTGTTTAGTGATAAGTCTGAACAAGAGAGAACTTGCTGAACTTAAAATTTGTTCCTCCCTCTTTAATTTCCTGGTCCACAGAAGTTGAGTGATGTTAACATATTGGAGATTCATAAAATTTAAGGCGAGAACAGATAATTAAATTGCTTTCCCTGATATGTTTTATATGCTTTGTATCACAGGCCTTTAAATTTTAATCATTTACTCTGAAACTGAGACCAGTAAATGATGTTTGGCTAAAAACAATTTGAAAGCTTTCCAGCCCTGAGTGTCCATCACTGGTAATTTCAGGCTCATCACTTCTCTTGGTAGTTATAAGAGGCTGATTTCTAATTTGAATTAGTCTAAGTCGTGCCGCTGGTTCTTGTTAGGATTTTCCTGACGAGATTAGAGCCCTTTAGTATCCAGGACTTTCTTGCCATGAAGGTACTTACACTCAGTAATCAAGTTACTTGATAGATAAGGAAACAGAGTTGAGCTTTTAAGTCTCACTCTGAGGCATTTTCTCCAGCACTCAGATCATCCGGTGATTCTTCATGGTCTCCGTTTATTTTTAACATTGTGGAGACCAAAAAAGGTGCCTGCTCCAGCCTGTGCCTGATCCATAGCAAATTCTGAGGTGCTTTTAGTCCTTTTTCCTGCACAGCCACTGAAAGGGTTCCCAGGAGCCCTTTTGCATAGGGAAATCCTGTTCATGAGCCTCGCTGCCCCAGCACTGACATTCTTTACTCAAGTAAAGTCTGCCATTTAGTAGTTACAGTCTGCATTTTTTAGATTATAAATTAGCCTTTGTATTCTGATGGGTTTGGCTTTCCTGAGCTAACTTAAGGCAGGTTTTCCGCCTCCTTTCTCCTTCTGTCCTTTCCTCCTCATAATGTCCTGTTGTGCTACAGTCCTGGTGTCACTCACAGATTTTTATCTGCAGTGATAAAAATGTTGAACTGCATCAGACCTTAAATTTAGTGACAAAAAAAAATTAGCATGATGCAATCCCAGGAAGTGGATGAAGAAGTGTCTGACTGACAGCTCTCGGATATGAAGCAGCCAGTGTGGGTTTCCACCAGCACCAGAGTACGCTCTGTGCGTGCACTTGACTGTGCTCAACTGCATTTGTAATCTCAAAAGAACAAAGTTAGTCCTTTATCAAGACATTTACCATTAAAACGTGCTGACTGGCACTACCGGTGTCCTTGTTCTGGTAATTCTTTACTGGGAAAACACAGATTTTTCTTTTCCTGTTCTCTGCCTGGGTGGATACCCAGCTTACAGCTTTGCTCCATCCCCTTGCTGAGCACTGGTGAAATTGAAATATCCACCTGGCCTGGGGTGAAAGGTCTCTTTGGTGCATGGGTTTGAGGCTGATTTAAATGTTTCCCTGCTAATGGATTTGCTGGGAATCATCTTTTATTGCTGGTGAATTAGAAGGTGTTTCATGTGACAAAGACATGTTGCCCCAGTCTACAGAAAACTGTTCCCAGTGTTTTTTCCTTCCACTAGAAAGCTACTGGGGTTTAAATTTTCTTACTGGTACTGTGTTTGTTTTTTGAGATACCTTGAGTCTTGCACTTTGGTTGTTAGGAGAAAGATCCCAAGGCCTTTTTTTTCCTGGATGTACTCAAGTGTAAAATGACAGCGATTTTGGGGTGGTTGTGGTGCATCTGCTGCCAGATCCTGTGGAATTGTGGAAGTGATGAACTTCCCACCTTTAAAAGCAGCCACTTCTGAAGACACTTGTGAATTACCCTTCAGTTCATGGGCATTATTCTCATAAATACTGGTGTCACTCCTCTGTCACACTCAAGGAAATTCTGATTTATTCATAGCACTGTGCCTTCTTGCTTTTTGTTAAAAATGCAGCTGCCTTTGCTTGCTGGCTGTTCCCTTGAATTTCCCTTTTCCTGTCCCAAACTGATTTAGCTTTTACTCCCTCGGTATTGCAGCTGTAGTCAGCAGTGCACAGGAATGTTGTCTTCTGCAGGAGAGGCAGCATTTTTGCCATTGGTTTTTTAGGATCCTGGATAATGTGGAATCTTAAAACCAAACCTCATTTAAATACCACTAACAGGAAGAAGTAAAATGTGTGGTATTTTAGGTTGGTTTTTTTTCAAGTTGGGTGTTTTTAAGGATTTGCTCCCTGAGAAAATCTCTATTTTGAAACCTGCAAATTCCAGGCAGATAAATTGCAGTGAGGTCGGGCCAGTATCTAAAGTTTGGGGTGTCTCCTTCCCTTCTGGCTATCAGGTGGCAAGCTGGCCACAGTGATAGGCTTTGAGGAAAGATTGGGAACAGAGAATAAAGGGTAGAGCACTGAGGCACAGGATCTTGGAGGCTGGGAAGGAAACTGAGAGAGCCTGTGCCATTTGTGCTCTCCGAGGTGTGGAAGTGGAAGGCAAGCCACTTCCAAAGCTGTGGAGTTCTGGTGGACACGGATATTTCATGTCATGGCAGCCTCTGAGCTGAGCCAGCAGCTCTCCTGCCTCCTGGTTAAATCAGGATCTGATTTTCCCGTTCCTTTGCTGTCTTCTTGCAGGAGTGGTTTATTGACTGAAATTGTTTCCATATGGCTGCAATGTAGAGCTTGATTACATTAAATGTGGTGCTTTCCTGTGGCATTGCAGTGCTATGGAAAGATCATCCCTCCCTCTCTCCCCTTCCAGCCTCCTCTTCCTCCATAAAAACTTGAGCTTGGAACATGGAACTTGTTCAGGTGTTGTCTTCTTTCCCCTCTGAGGTTGTAAAACCAGAAAACTGGGATCCAGATCTTTTTTGGGTCGTTGTATTTGATTGCTTAGGTGGGTTACCTTGGCGTATAAATGACTCATAAAATAGTTAAAATGAAGATTAAAGCGGCAGCAGTGCTGGAACTGGGCCTCCAGGGTGTTAAACACTGAACAAGCAGAAAAGAGTCTCTGCTTCCAAAGAGGTTTGGGACAGTCCATTTGGATTGTATTTGTTGACATTTGTTGATCAATTTAAATGCTGCTCCAGGAAGGTGTTAAAATTCCTGTACTCTGGATGCTGGAAGGCAGATTCCCTGCTTATCTGGAGCCTGGAGGCTGTGTCCAGTTAGTGGGAAACAGATCTGTTTAATGGCAAATGGATGCATCTGTATCTTTGATAAGAATAAAAGCTGATTGCTGGCTAAGTTGGCTGATAAAACCAGCAATGAAGCATCTCTACCTTCTCTTTGTAATTACACCTAAACTTGAGTTTATAACAGAATTCAAAATCTGGTTTTTTTGTTAAAAAAGTTTTCTTTTTAAAATAGGTTAAAATATAAAATTGCCTTTTTCTAAAGCCTAAGCTTTTTGCTGTAATGCCTCTGTTCTTGTAATGGACTCCAGCAGAACCTCAGCGTGGTGTCTGCACTGCCACTATCCCAAATCAAGTCAAACCAGTGCAGTGGTGAGCGTCACTCTTGGCTGAGCACATGGAACCAGAGTCTGAGGAAACAGTAAACCTGGCTTTTGTCAGAATTAGCCTCTTCTGCATGTGCATAGAGAATATTTCCTTCATTTCTGTGTGTTCAGATAGTTCATACCACAGCCTATTTAATTCAAAACTGAGAAACCATTTGGGAGCTGTAAATGCCGAAATTCTTGTTTTCCTCCCCTAACATAAGGTGGAAAAAAGAAAAATGAGGGAGGAGATTCACTAATACTGAAATCTTTCCGTGGAGGACACAGCAAGGTTCAATTCATTTAATAAAGAGAATTCATTTGTTTTCACTAAAGCATTTTAAAATGCAAACCATGTTTCTGTAACCCTTTTATGCATCCTGCACCTATGATGTATCATTCAAGATTAATAAAACTGTAATACATAAAAGCTGGCATTTTAAAATTGTTTTATAAACAGTCTGGCTAATAACCCAGGGTGGAAACTGGAATGCAGGTATGCTGCTCTTCAGGCCTTTGCCTGGCTAGAGGATGAAGCTCCAGATTTTGGGGTTTTGGTTTTTGTTGTTTTTAATTTAGTGGGAAATGAAAGCTTTAGGGGCAGATTTAAGCCCTGAGCACGGGGTATCCAGTGATGTTCAGGGTGGTGTCAGTCACTCTGAGCTGTCCATGGCTTGGAGAAAGGCTCAATGAATGTCCCTCAATAAATGTCCCTCCTAATTTAGAGGTGTCTGACTCACGGGCTGGCAGGTGAAAGGGAGACAGTGACCATGGAGTTGTCATGGCCATCTCCTCTGCTTGTCCTTAAAGGAATTGCTGCTGTCCAGTGCTTGGAGCAAAGGATGTGGGCACCTTCTCCAAACTGGGATATTCTGCAAGTCTGAAAACTGTGAGGGCTGCCTCCCTTTAGCCCACGCTGAGACACGGCACTCAGGGAGGGTGGCTTTAAACCCTTCCATTCTGCCTTGTGTTTCAGCACTGCTGCTTGTCCAGCATTTCCAGTATCAGGAGGAATTTCCTCATGGAAAGGGCACTCGGGCATTGGGAGGGGCTGCCCAGGGAGGTTTGGAGTCCCCATCCCTGGAGGTGTCCCAGGAAGGGCTGGATGTGGCACTCAGTGACAAGGTGGGGATCAGTCACAGGTTGGACTCGATGATCTCAGAGGTCTTTTCCAACCCAAATGATTCTGGGATTTTTTTTGTTGTTGTTTTTTGTGGATCCTTTGAGGAATGGCTTGTAGACATTGTTGGAACTTCTCACAAAAGGCTGGGGATCCTGCAGCTGGATGCCTGCAGACCCTGATTTATCTGCAAAAAACCTCTCTGCTCCCTCCCTGTTTTGCAAAACACTGTGGGAAAGGTAGGCTGGAGAAACCTGAGTTTTCTTCTGTCCCTCACACAACCCACTGGCTACGTGGGAGCAGAAATTAAGACAAGGACATTTAATTTTAAGTGTTGTCATCTTCACAGAAAGTCACAATTTATGTTTCCTTCTCCGTGTCACAGAGCTTGTGTGTGCTACTTCTTGCACATCAGAGCTGCTTTCTGCTTCTTACCCACTGCATGACCAGCTGAAACAAAAATAAAATTTCCCTGCTTTGAGCCCCTCCAGAACTGCCTTCAAGTAGCAGCTTTACACTAATGAAGTTTAGTTGGTTTGCCAGTTACTTCTCAGTGATTTCCAGAACTGCTGAAACACAATGAGTTGGTGAAGACTCTCTTGTGTATTTTGTGTGAAGCTCAGATATTTGAATATGGAGTAGATGAGTACTAAATATCTGCAATTTCCATTAAATTTCGATATCTTTAAGGGATGAGTCCTCAAAACAAGCTCTTACTGACGTTAGAGGCAGTGGGATTGCTCTCTGTTGGCTCTCACAAGAACTGAACTGGAACTATATTGTGGATATTTTGTTTTTAATTAGCAGATCACTGAGTTCTAGGTCCTTTCATATTTAAGAATAATTAATTCTCCATTGTTTTTTCATCTGACAGACTTTTACTGTCAGCCTTCCAGAGGAGACATTGGCCTTCCCTGCAGTTATCTGACAAAACAATTTACTGTGAGCAGCCTTCCCCCCACCCCTCATGGCAGAAATTTGCCTCTGGTGTCCTCCTGGTGCTGCTTCCCAGCTCTGCTTTATGCTCTCCATCTCTTCCAAAGAAAACCTGCACAGGGATGGGATTGAAACACTTAAACTCCCCTTGCCCACTCCTGAAAAATTCCACAGTGAGCTGGGTGTGTTCCATGTCCTGCAAATCACTGGATGGAGAGGATGATCCTTCAGTTTTCTTCTAATGAGAATGATTTCTGAGAAGGCTGCAGGCTCAGGGCCATGCTGCCATTGCAGTATTATCAGTACATTTTGGCTGCAAATGTGATTTCTTTTTTCTCTTAATATTAAAGGGAGGGGTTATGACTTCTGAGCTATAATTGTGTGCAGACATTGTTTGGGCAGACCTCCTAAACTTTCCTGTATTAATCTGGACGTGCTGGATTTGGGCTCTGTGCTCTTAGAGCTGCTGAGGAGAGTCTTGGACTGTGACTGGTGTTTGCAGAAAGCAGAGAAATTGCAAATTACGTGTTTTGGTGCTGCACCTTGAGTTTCTCTTGCCTGTTTTCTCTCATATTGTTGATGGTTTTTCTTTTGTATCCATTCCTGTACCATTTGCAGTCACAGTTCCCAGTTCTAAATTTAACTTAAACCCAGTTTTGACTTGACTTTTTGGTTTTGGCCTTAGTCAGCCACTAAACAAAAGTGATTTAGCAGCATTCCCTCATGGTTCAGGAACCACCCTGCTGGGCTGTGCCTACCCCAGGGCTCTGAGGCTGCTGGGCTTTGGAGGAAGATGTATTTCTGTAGCCCAGTCATTACCCCAGCACCAGCCTAAATCCAGGTGGATCATCGTGTTCCTGCACAGTTATTTTTGGAGCAGGTTGCACTGGAAAATTGCACTTAAGGTGGGGGTTAGACTGGACAAGCTCAAGAGCTGCTGTCCAGCCTCTGCAATTCTGTGGTCTGTGCAAAGGGGGAAATTCAAACTGATAATTTTCATGGAGATGCATCCTTGTGCTTTCCATCCTGTCCCCTGTTCTCTCTCTCACCTTATTTTTGAAAAGGAGAGCTTTTAAAGTGTTTTACTGTAGTTCTTAAAGACATGCAGCTCTTACTGGATTGAACACTGTGGCTGGCAGAGGGGAGACTTAGAATGCAGCCGTTTAATTGGCATTTTACATGGTAGACTTTGAAATTGAGGATTGAGTGTGGCTCCTGCTTTGCTGTTCTGTTTTTGCAGGGCAGAACGGTACAAAAATACGGGGGTATGTCCTGAGAGTGCTGCCTGGAGCTGGTTTTGAGCTGCACCACCACAGGGCTATGCAGGTTTGTAACTCTGCATTTGGGCAGCTCTAAAGTAATGTTTATGCAAGAATTGCAAAACTCAGCATAGGAACTGAGTTCAGTTAAAATCAGGTGGAAGAAATGGGCTGTTGGGGTCAGATCAGGAGTTTGTCTTAGCTTTGGCACAAGGCTGGATAACGCAGTGATGGATGCTGAGGAGAGCCTGGAAGAACAAGGCAAACATTTGACCCCTCCCCAGCACATCCTTGCAGCCAACCTCAGTGTGTGCTGCAGGTGTTCTGGATATTCTCTGTGTGCCCCCTTTTCCACCCAGAGGGACATCCAGATGTGTTGGATCCTGAGCCATGTTCATGGCAGTGTTTTCTTGCAGTGTTTTCCCCTGCTGAATGTCCCATACCTGGAGGCCAGGTAACCCTTGTGAAGGGAGGTGTTAGTTCAGTTCCTAGTGAGAAAGTGTCTTTAATTTCTGATTTTACTCACTTTTTTTTTTCAATTTGGCTTGTTTAATTATTTTTGTTGTCTTTTTCTTTCAGTCCCTGTTCAGTCCTGTGCCACTTTAAGCATGAACAAATACAGTATTTACACCCTGTGAGCTGGATAGTGAGTCCTTCCCATTGCCATCCTCAGCAGTGTGTTCACAGGGCTGTTTAATAACTCTGGTACTTGGTTCACATGGAGAACATGGGATGTGTAACTTCACGGTCTGACTGGAATTGGGGATAGTTTTGCTGCAAGTGATCAGGGGAGTGTCCAAAGTTCTGAGCCAGCAAAACCCTGCAAGTGCTCACCCCTGGCAGGGAGAGAGGGCAGGGCACAGCTTGGATTTCTGATGGATCTGGAGCTGTTAGTTCAGTTCCTAGTGAGCAAGTGTCCTTAATTTCTAATTTAAGTCACCTTTTTTTTCAATTTGGCCTGTTGCATTCTTTTTGTTGTCTTTTTCTTTCAGTCCCTGTTCAGTCCTGTGCCACTTTAAGCATGAACAAATACAGTATTTAGACTCTGTGAGCTGGATAGTGAGTCCTTCCCATTGCCATCCTCAGCAATGTGTTCACAGGGCTGTTTAATAACTCTGGTACTTGGTTCACATGGAGAACATGGGATGTGTAACTTCATGGTCTGACTGGAATTGGGGATAGTTTTGCTGGAAATGATCAGGGGAGTGTCCAAAGTTCTGAGCCAGCAAAACCCTGCAAGTGCTCACCCCTGGCAGGGAGGGCAGGCAGGGCACAGCTTGGATTTCTGATGGATCTGCATCCAGAAAAACACACCTGGCTGTGTCCAGAGTGGCACAAACGCTGTGGAATAAGGGCAGGGAATGATTTCTCTCCATTTTGGGCACTCTCCAAACATCTCCTGGACTCTCAGTTACTGTTTAACTCCAGCTCTGTGTACTCTTCATACGCAGGGACTAAGTCTGCTGTCCTTTAGAAAATGAAGGTTTTTTTCTGACCTGTCAGTGCCTTTTTGGTGTGGATGTGATTGCTATTTGCCTGTCATTTCTCTAACTTGTAAAGCTGTCTCCAGTGCATGCAGTTTTATATCCCATTAGCTCGCTCTTTCTCATCTTATCACACAGCACTGTAATCATCTGTTCTCTTTCTACCCCCAAATACTGGCTTTAAATACTGTTTTCTAAAAACCTTCCTCCTAAAAACTGCCTCTGTGTGACATTTCCCTTGCATACAGTGATCTATGTAAGACTTGAACAAAGAATTTCATATCTATTTCATTGTATTTTTTTCCCTAGATAATGTATTTGATAGTTGTGCTTTTTGGAGCCTCCTAATTTACCTGAAAGGTTATTTTTTTATAAGGGTTGTGTAAACACACTGTTTCAAATGCTGTACAACAGTGGTGATTCTTCTGTGGGGGGAAGGAGCTGAAAGCAAAGGAAGTTCTGTGAGTTGCATCACTGAAAGCACAAGGGTTAATGTTTTTTCTTGCCAGTTGTTAAGTCTGTTTCCTGCTTTTACTTTAATGTCTGCATATAAAAAGATTCTGGTTTCTTTGTCCCCTTGCACTTGAACTAGAAACTGTAATCTATTTGTGGTGCATCGTAGAGAAGTTATTTTTTTAGTACTTTTGGTTTAACAGTTTTTCTGTTGAGAAAAAAAAAAGAAAAAAACAGATTGAGGCATCCTTCCAGTGAAATATAAAATGAGAGGATTGTGATATCTGAATTTAGCAATGCCTCTGCTAATAGGACCAAAGATGACAAACCAGATTCAATAGTCCCTTATCCCTCTGTTTTGGAGAGAGCCAGGCTGAAGAGAATAATCTGCAAATAAATAGCTGAGAATGACATTTGCATTTCTCCTTGTAAGAAGTTGGTAACAGTTCTACAAGGAACGGATTGGAAATGAGTTTTCTTAACCTGTAATGAGTAGGGAGCTTAAATTTCATTGCTGCTGAGGATTTCTAGCCAAAGATTTCTGTTTTACAGCTGTTATTAAAAATTTATGGGGCAGCTCGAGATCAAAGCAAATATATATTCTCTTTATTATGTAAACTTGGTTTTGTGCAACATATGCATTGCATCTATATAGTTTAGGCAGGATTTTTTGTTCTAGCAAAGGCTAACAGCTTGTACATGGTGCAGTTAAATCCCAGTGACTAATGGTGGTCTGGTTCTCTCTCTCCATTCCTTATTTCCCAAGTAACTCAGGGAAAGTGAGTTGAAATCTGGTTGAAATCTTCTGTACTGTGCTTCATACTGAGGTTTTGTTACAGCTTTTTGTTTTGGTGTTCCACATAACCCAGGTTTAGGTTTCCCATTGGGGTGCTGAAGGACTTCCTTGGACTGCCTTTCACTTCTTAAAGCCCAGACCTGAAAATATTTATAGAGAATATTTAACCTTATGGGGTGGATCACCCCACAGTCAGGGCTTTAGGCTACGAGAGGTTTTCAGGAAGGGGGTGGCCTGGCTTTTGTGCCACACTTCAGGTACTGGGCTCCTTAAAATGCCTTCTGTTCATTCCTGTTTCTTCTCTGAATATCTTCTTCTTGCCCTCCATTCCCACCTTGCTGCATATGAAAGCAAGCTGCCGGTATTAGCATCTTTTATCAAATTTTTGGAGTGAGACTTTGTTTTACATATGAGCTTTGAGAATATATTAGTTGTCAATCTCAAATTTTACCAGGACCTGCTATCTCATTTTCAAAGTGAAAGCTTAGACATGAACTCTGATGGTTCCACTTGGAGAAGACGACTGGAAAACCTAAAAACACAGGATCATTAAGGTTGGAAAAGACCAAAGAGATTGAGTCCAAGCTGTGACTGATCCCCACCTTGTCACCCAGCCCAGAGCACCGAGTGCCACATCCAGGCCTTGCTCGGGCACCTCCAGGGATGGGAACTCCAAACCTCCCTGGGCAGTTCCAGTGCCTGACCACTCTTTCCATGAGGAAATTCCTCCTGATGTCCCAACCTGACCCTCCCCTGGCACAGCTTGAGGCTCTGTCCTGTTGCCCTGTCATGGTTTCTGAGGGGCTGTGGTTGTATTCAAGCATCTCGTAGAGATTCACACATTCCAGTTCTTTTTTTGTTTGTGTTCCTTGTATCCCACTGCTGTCCCGAGTTCCCAGCTGCCTGGTGGTCTCTGAGCTCTTGCATGAACTGCTGCTGCTTTTGCACTTGCTGGGGTTTGTGTGCACAGCCCTGGGTTTAGCTGAGCCCTTGGTGTGCTGTTACTTTTAAAGCACTGGTAAAAAGGCTATAGAATATGGGAGAGAGGAAAGGCAAAAATCTGAAAAGCTGCTGGATCCTAAAGATTAATCAGCCTGGTTTAAATAACAAGCAAAGCTACAAACAGCCTTTTCTACCCAGCGTGCTTTCTTCCATTGCTTTTGCAAAGTTGTTTCTCCAGGGGAAGATTTCAAGCTCCATAAGACTTGTGTTCTTATATTAGTGTCAGGACAAAGGCTAAGATTATTTGTGTGAATATGTACAAACAATTCCATTACCTGGGGTTCCTTTCACGCTTTTCTCCCCGGCGGAATTATGGCCTCATATTGCATGATGGTGGCTCTATTCCTGTTTGTACAGATCTGTATTTACAAACTCAGGCCAGGGAGCTCCTGTGCATGAGCTGAGAGAAGGAGAAGTCAGTGTAAGTGACAGCCTGTGACACAAAACCAGCCCTATTTATAAATATAATGAAGGATATACAACAGTGCTCTCACAAGAGGGGTGCAGGCAGACCTAGGGTTGCTGTAACATGGGTGGTTTGTGGGGCTTTTTTGTCTTTTTTTATTTCAAAAGCAAATACCTCCACATCTGTGAACAGCTTCCTGCACCCTTTTAACTCACAAAGATTTGATTCAGTTTTGCTGCAGGGAAAGGAGTGATAGGAGCAACCTGAAGATGGGGGCAGTTCCCAGAACACATCATCCCCCAGCTCTGCATTGACAGAACTGGCAGCCCCTTCTCCTCCCTCCGCTGGGGCTTTTCAGCTCCTCTCCCTCCTGGGTTTGTCTGCTTCCCCAAGCAGGCTCAAAGAAAGGTTGTAAAACCACGATGGGAGCAAGGGAAGCAGGTAGAAATGATAATTTATTCCTTTACATTTACTCCTCTTTTCCAAATTGATTACCAGTTGTGCTTACAAAGCACCATTTACAACAGAAATCAAACCTGAGGGGGTCTCTTCAGATCTGGATCAAACAGCAACTTTCCATATTGGTGGTACTGACTTGCTGTCTCTTGGTGGATTGTGAGGTATTAGGAAAAGGTCCCTGAAATAATTGCAGGAAATGTGAATGTTCTGTCTCCTGGGCACGTTCTGCAGCACTGTCAGTGTTGCTGGGATTGTCTGAGAAGCAGAAGCGATGCAGGTTTTTATCAATATTTGTAATTAAGAAAATGTTCTGGCTAAAATGGTGAGTGGTTTTATGACTCTGCTGTGTCTTGTTGTATTAGTGGGATACAGGGTGGCCCATGGAGCTGTTTGCAAAAAGTTGGACTTTTTTTTTAACATTAAGAAATGTGATCTTAACCCAAGGCAAAGGGAAGAAGTGTTGTACACAGCAGCCAAGGTGGACAGGACATCTGAGCTTGTTGTCAGACCTCTTTGTGCCTGTAAAGTTGATGTGTTTGACCATCATCAGAGGTTGAGGTGAGAATTAATAATTTGGAGTATGCTCTGCTGATGGAAATATGTATATATATATATATATATGTATGTATGACTCACGACTGAAAGTGTGCATTGATTCATTCAACAGCATTTGATACAAGAGCAGAGTTCATGTTTAGAGAGGTAAAACAGCTTTTTTATCTCACCCCATGAAAAGCAGAGTGAGAAGGGCAAGAGGGCAGGTGTGGGAGCAGCTGGAAGCTGGACTGGGAGGACTGGTGTGGTCCTTTGTGGGACAGTGGGGCCCAGGAAAGTGGTGCTCCGGCGTTCTGCCTCTGTGGCAAAGCAAAATGTCAGCAGTGATAAGTGATGGAGGGAGAGATTTCGTGCTGGTTGGACATTTATTAGGAAGGATTTTTGCCTTAGAGAGGCTTAAATCGTGATATCCATCAAAGAGTGGTTATTAGATCACCTGGCAAGCAAGAGAAAATAAGGAAAAACAAGAAATTGTGTTTTCTAGCACTCGCTGTCCTGTTGCTTCTGTAGTCGTGATTTTTTTGGGAAAATTGTTTTTGCTGAATAGTGCATTCTCAGACAGGCAGTTAAGGGAGAGGAAGACTATTGCTTTTATTTGAAACATCTTGGAAAGGAAACAGTCTTAAAGGCAACAATAAATGTTCTGGCATAATGCAGACTAAACCATCCTTAAAACAAGTTTATATCCATCACTCTGATATACTGGAGTCCCAGTCTGCTGATTTGATGTCAGGATGATGAATTATGACCTTTTATTATTTATTTATTTCAAGGTTTAGTTGCAGACTTTATAAAAACATAAAGTAGGTCTGGATTTGGTTGGGAGGTTTATGGAATGGCTGGGAGAAGCCGATGGTTTTGGAGCACAAGTGGGTGGCTTCTTTTTCTGTATTTGGGTATATTTTATATACATCCAAACGCATTTGTGTGTACATAAAATTTATTTATATATACACACCTTACACTGGGTGAAATTACAACCAGGTGTAAATCACTTTTACTTCTGTACGTGGCAGTGGTTAGAGGTCAATTTGTGGGTGTTGCCTCCTGTGCTCAGCAGGGCTCCTGTGTGTGGAGACACAAATTTAGGCTGATGGGGAACCAATTTCAGATGAAGCTTGGTGAGGCACTCACAGTGACACTTGGGTTGTGCAGATTTATTTAAATTGCTCTGAGGTCTGCTTTAATCCTTCCAATCTGTGTAGACAAGGCCATTGGAGAGCATCCCTGAAAATACCCTGCAAATGCTCTGCACAGCAAACACGGTGCTGCAGTTCTCCCAGGCCGTTTCAGTGCTGGGATATTATGGGATGGATCCAAACCCCATGGCCTGCCCTGTGTCCCTGCGGATGTGGCTCTTGGCATGCAGAGCTGCAGTGTTCACCTCTGCAAGGCTGTGGAGTCATGGAATGGTTTGGGGGAGGGGCCTTAAAGCTCATCCCATCCTACCCCTGCCATGGCCAGGGACACCTCCCACTGTCCCAGGCTGCTCCAAGTCCCATCCAGCCCGGCCTTCAACATTTCCAGGGATCCAGGGGCAGCCACAGCTTCTCTGGGAATTCTATTCCAGGGCCTCCCCACCCTCAGAGCCAAGAATTCCTTCCCAATATCCCATCCATCCCTGCAATCTGGCAGTGGGAAACCATTCACTGTGTCCTGTCCCTCCATCCCTTGTCCCAAGTCCCTCTCCAGCTCTCCTGGAGCCCCTTTAGGCTCTGGAGGGGGCTCTGAGCTCTCCCTGGATCCTTCTCTTCTCCAGGCTGGACATCCCCAGCTCTCCCAGCCTGGCTCCAGCCCTTGGAACATCTCCGTGGCCACCTCTGGACTGTCTCCAGCAGCTCCACGTCCTTCTGCTGTTGGCCCCAGGGCTGGGGCAGCTCTGCAGGTGGGGTCTCACCTGAGTGGGACAGAGGGGCAGAAATCCCCCCATCCCCTCCTGCCCACACTGGAAGATCATCCCAGGACATGGGGCATTCTGATGTGAGTGCACCCACTTGGGGCATGTCCAGCCTCTCATCCACCAGCACCCCCAGGTCCTTCTCCTCAAGGCTGCTTCATATTTAGTCAGATATGCATGGAGAGGTTGCACATTACCAGCCTTTGTTTTGAAATAAAACTCTCAAACAGCTCTCCTGACCAAAAACCTCAAGTTTTTCCTCCTTTTTGAGTTTGCCAGTGTGGCTGCTGGAAAGCTCTGGCCTTGGCTTGTGATAGTGTTGGTGTTTCATCCTGGTGTCTTGAATAGATCTGATAGGAAATTTTATCAATTGCCTTATTCCTCATTTAGACTAAAACCGTCTCTACTTCTTGACAGTGAGTAAATTGCCCCCTAAATCTCTTGGCTTTGCTTTTGCAGCTTCCTAGCGTGGGAGTGACCAACTCTGCTTGCTCACAGCAGTTTAATAATTTCTAAACAACTTCTTACACCTCTCTGATCATTTCCTTTATATTCCACGTGATACAAAAGTCATGCCCAACCCCTTCTAGTTTATACTTTTAGAAGGTGGCAGAAAAAGTGATTGGTTTTAATTTGCATGTTTCTTCCTAAAGGAATGAAGCATTTGTTTACTCAAATATACTCGAGACCCAAATTCCTGTGGTTGTCCTGTTGTCTTCTCCCAGCATTTCCTTTGCTGCTCAGGGCAGAAGTAGGACTGTCTCCCAGGTAAATAAGATCCATGAAATCCATCCCAGAAGTTCTGTTCCTCCAATAAATGCATCCCATGGATGTTGCAGGGACCTGAGTGTGTCTTCAGAGGGTGGGGATTGTACAAAGTTAACGCTAAAGCTCGTGGATCAATGCAAATCAACCCCTTCTAGTTCATATTTTTAGAAGGTGGCAGAAAAAGTGGTTTGGTTTTAACTTGCATGTTTCTTCCTAAAGGAATGAAGCTTTTGTTTACTCAAATATACTCGAGACCCAAATTCCTCAGTTTGTCCTGTTGTCTTCTCCCAGAATTTCCTTTGCTCCCCTTCCCTTTGCTGCTCAGGGCAGAAGCAGGACTGTCTTCCAGGTAAATAAGATCCATGAAATCCATCCCAGAAGTTGTGTTCCTCCAATAAATGCATCCCATGGATGTTGCAGGGATGAAATGCCTTCAGAGGGTGGGGAAATCCCAGAAGTTGTGTTCCTCCAATAAATGCATCCCATGGATGTTGCAGAGACCTGAGTGTGCCTTCAGAGGGTGGGGATTGTACAAAGTTAGCGCTGCAGCGCGTGGATCGATGCGAATCAAAATGGTTTAAAGAGCAGGCAGGAAACTTTGGTTTGAATAATTGATCCTTCCTTTTGTTTTGCACTTGTGTTTCTTGGGCTCTGCTGAGAACTTCAGGGGTTTGTAGCAGGTGTCAGGATGTAACCTGAGCAATTACACTGCTTCCTATACATTTATTACATGCTAAATTAGAACATGGTTAATCCTGCATATTTCCCAGCTGATTCCTATTTAAAATCGTGTCAAGCTCCATTTGGATGGAAACTAATTCAGTTGAAAGTGCAGTTTTACTTGATGTTAAGGCTGTGTTACACTTCTGTCAAAATAGAGCTTTTCTTCCAAAGTACATTTATTAAATACAGTGAGTCTTGCTAAGCTAAATTTCACCTAATTTCTGGTTACCTTGTCCTTCAAAACCATAGATCTGGCAGAGCTCATCAACTTACCTTATTTTTATTCCTCATTTAAAAGCGAGAAACTGTTTTTCCTGCTTTCTAAATTCCCAGCTGATTTCTCAACTTTGAAAGCAGCAGTCATTGAACTGAGCTAAATAAGCAAAGTAAAAAGAAAATGTTTGTTCTTTTGTGCTTGCAGACAAGGATTCTGCTTGAAAGATGGGTTGGCACTTCATCAGACACTGGTTCCCAGTGCTTACCCAGTGACTTCCACTGCTTCACTGCCTTGAGATTCTTCTCCCTTGGAAAATTTTTGCAAAATACGCATCTTAAAATCGTTTTTCTAATTTAAATTATTTCAATTTAGAAAGTAATTTTCAAGCTTTTATTTTTAAACTGCATGACTCTGCAGTGATGCAGATGCACCTTTGCTTGTGAGTATTGCAGCTGTGTTTGTGAAGTCAAGGGCACGTGTGGCAGCAGCCCCAGCCCTGCTCCGTGGATAGCTTTGAGCTGGATGTGGGATTGGCATCGTGCTGCTGGCTGGGGATTGGTGAGCACACAGCCCAGCACTGCTGTGCCTGCTCTAGGACCTCGTATCCCAAATTTGGGTGCTCCTCTGAGATCAGCCTTTCAGTGGGATGAGGAACCAAGGACTTGGAAGTCACTGAATTATGGAATCACAGAGTGGTTTGGGGCAGAGAGGACCTTAAAGCTCATCCTGTCCATCCCCTGCCATGGCCGGGGACCCCTTCCACTGTCCCAGGGTTGCTCCAAGCCCTGTCCAGCCTGGCCTTGGACATTTCCAGGGATCCAGAGACAGCCACAGCTGTGCCAGGGTCTCCCCACCCTCTTGGGGAACCATTCCTTCCCAATATCCCATCTAATCCTGCCCTTACAGGAAATAAGGAGAATTCCAGCTCTCCTTTGGGGAATTCTGCTAGCCCAGAGCCATGCATCTCTTGCCACCAGCAGGCCCTGCTGGGGTTCAGGGCTCTATTTTGCTTCCAGAGGCTCTTTAACGTGCTCCAGACATTGCTTTGTCTCATTAGCTTGTAATTTGCATTAAATGATGAAATGGTTTGGGTTGGGAGGGACCTGAAAGATCATCCCATGCCAACCCCTGCCATGGACTGGGACACCTCCCACCATCCCAGGAGGCTCCAAGCCCTGTCCAACCCGGCCTTGGACACTTCCAGGGATCCAGGGGAAGCCAGAGCTTCTCTGGGAATTCTATTCCAGAGTCTCACCACCCTCACAGGGAACAATTCCTTCCCAATATTGCATCCATCCCTGCCCTCTGGCAGTGGGAAGCCATTCCCTGTGTCCTGTCCCTCCATCCCCTGTCCCCAGTCCCTCTCCAGCTCTCCTGGAGCCCCTTTAGGCCCTGCAAGGGGCTCTGAGCTCTCCCTGGATCCTTCTCCTCTCCAGGTGAGCACCCCCAGCTCTCCCAGCCTGGCTCCAGAGCAGAGGGGCTCCAGCCCTGTCCAACCTGGCCTGGAACAATTCACGGATGGGGCCTCCATAACCTCCCTGGGCCACCTGAGCCCGGACCTGACCACCCTCACAGGGAGAGGTGATGCTGTCCTGCAGCTGCAGAGAGGAAATGGCCCCTGCTGGACACTCAGACTCTGGGTATTGCCCAGCTTTGAGTATTCCAGGGATTTTTCCTTGAGGGGAAAGACCCTGCAACTGAGAATGTATTCATGGCATGTCTGGACTTCAAAAACACCTGAAGTATTTTACATTAAGAGGTAAGAGTGAGCTCTTAATGTAGTGTCTGTGTGAAGGCCTTCAGCTGTTTCAATGACAGGATTTGGTTTGACTTCTTTGTTGTTCCTGCTCTGAAGTTTTTAAGATGAGTCTCTGGAAGGTTGGTGGGAAGGAACTTCCTGAATTGTTCCAGGATCCACGTCCAGGGCCGGTGCTGCTGGCTGACAGTGCTCTGCTGGCTATTTTGAGCTCGTTTATCTTTGTAGATAATGCTTGTCCTGGCATCATTCGTTGCACTCCTTTAACTTTTAAAGGCTCTAAATGTGAGTTAAACATAGACCATCTACTTCTGAATCCCTCTTTTGTGCTCACGTGAGACATTAGAGGCAGCAGCAGTATGGAATCATGGAATTGTGGGATGGTTTGGGTGGGAAGGGACCTTGAAACTCATCCTGTTCACTCCTTTCCTTGGGCAGGGACACTTCCACTAGCCCAGGTTGCTCCAAGCCCTGTCCAACCTGGCTTTGGACCCTTTCAGGGATGGGGCAGCTTCTCTGAGCCTGTCCTTTTCCTAAAAAAGCAGTGGGACTTCGGCAGGTGGCAGAGCTGTAAAGGTTAAAATTGGAATTACTGTGTAGAAAAATAACTTCTTACTCAGAAATGGTTTAACTCTGCTGAAGGCAAGGCAGGCAAGTCTCCCTGCAGTCTCTTGAGCAGGAGCTCTGCTTGCAAAAAGAGCATCCTCGACAGATGCAGCTTCTGTGCAGTAGTTAAAAATAAATTGTGAGCAGTTTAACAAGCAAAAAAAAGGTTGAGAAACAAATCTGGGCATCAGTTTATGACAACTCTGGTTTTCTGAGTGCACTGGGGGAGTGAATTTTTAAGGTCTTGAGGCAGGAAGTGTCTGTACACAGCCATAAGAGCAGCTTCTGCTTTCTTTTTGGGATATTAACTTTTCCTGTTCCTTAGGTCTGGGCTGTTTGCTCTCCTGAAAGGACTGTAGCTCCATAAAATTTTTTAAAAATGGATCAAAGCTGACACAGGATTGAGTTAGGGTTTTGTGGGTTGTCCATTAAGGATATTTGCTTTCAGCAGAATAATCTAATATTTATAAAGTTTGGGGGTTTTTTGTGGTTTTTTTTGGTGTTGAACAAAAAAGTGCCTGTAGTATGAACTGAGTTTTGTCATCTAAAAATGCTGTCATTTCCTATTGCATATTTTGTTTTAT
Organism: Emberiza elegans; assembly: GCA_024865655.1. Classification (NCBI taxonomy): domain Eukaryota; kingdom Metazoa; phylum Chordata; class Aves; order Passeriformes; family Fringillidae; genus Emberiza; species Emberiza elegans. Next base: position 2,980,230 of record JALJVW010000102.1, read on the forward strand.
TTACCAATTACTGATAACTGAATAGATAATGAAAACATAGATTTTGATGAAACTCCTTCACTAAAACACAGAGTATTTGTTTTCATTCCTCCCCTCTTAGTTTGAAGTCAAAAGCATAAAGCTGCTTAGGATCGATATCTTCCTGGTTTTCTTAGGAGCAGAATTCTTTTTCCTCCTGTGTTTTTTTGTCCCACATGTGTGTTGGAGATACCATTTAAGCTCTGATCCTGAAAATGCTGAAGTATGCTGGTAATCCTGCTAAATCCACTTTGAATCTCCCAAGTGGAAGCCCTCACAGGAACAGGTTTGGCCTTCTCTAAGTCTGTTTTATCCATGGTAACTTTAGATCAGTGCTCTGCAGCACTATTTAATCTTTTTAAAGCATTTCCTTCCTTTAAAATGTATTGTAATTGGATCAAAGTGACCAGGATAGAGTTATTGGCTTTGTGCTGTTGCATTAAAATGTTTGCTTTTAAAAATTCTGACTTCAAGGAAATGAGACAAGAATTTTGTGTGGCCAATAAAATAGGTAAAAACAACTCAATTCTCTGTTTTTGAGCTGTTAAAGATAAAAGGCAAGCCAGCATTGGAGGATTCTTAGTAAATTCCTAGGTTTGAAAATGAATAGAATCACACAGAATGGTTTGGGTTGGAAGGACCTTGTCAGTTCCACTCTCTGACATGGGCAGGGACACCTTCCATTATCCCAGGGTGCTCCAAGCCCCATCCAGCCTGGCCTTGGACACTGCCAGGGATCCAGGGGCAGCCACAGCTTCTCTGGGAAATCCATTCCAGCCCTCACAGGAACTGTTTGACTTCAGTCTGTATCACCCTGCCATCCTCAGTGCTCTCACCTCCTTCCAGCTTCTCCAGCATTTCCTTCCTTGTACCTTGAAGCAGAAGCAGAACCAAGGGGAAGAGTTGATATTTTAAAGGTTTGGACAGTATAAGAATGACTGGAAAATTCAGGTGAAGATTCTGAGGGTCAAGGAAATGAGACAAGAATGATGGTAGCTGTGAAGGATTGCACAAATCAAAACTAGTTTTTGTAGTAAAGACCAAGGCAAGCCAGGGAGGACTGGGAGGAAAATCCAGGTTTCATGAGATGAATAGAATCACACAGAATGGTTTGGGTTGGAAGGACCTTGTCCAGTTCCACTCTCTGACATGGACAGGAACACCTCCCACCATCCCAGGGTGCTCCAAGCCCCATCCAGCCTGGCCTTGGACACTGCCAGGGATCCAGGGGCAGCCACAGCTTCTCTGGGAAATCACAGGGAAATCCATTCCAGCCCTCACAGGAGCTGTTTGGCTTCAGTCTGTATCACCCTGCCATCCTCAGTGCTCTCACCTCCTTCCAGCTTCTCCAGCATTTCCTTCCTTGTTGTACCTTGAAGCAGAAGCTTCAGGAGAGAAGGTGGAACCAAGGGGAAGAGTTGATATTTTAAAGGGTTTGGATAGTGTGAGAATGACTGGAAAATTCAGGTGAAGAGTCTGAGGGTGAAGAAAATGAGACAAAAATGATGGTAGCTGTGAAGGATTGCAAAAATCAAAAATAGTTTTTGTAGTAAAGACCAAAGGCAAGCCAAGGGAGGACTGGGAGGAAAATCCAGGTTTCAGGAGATGAAAAGAATCATACAGAATGGTTTGGGTTGGAGGGACCTTCGAGCTTGTCCAGTTCCACTCTCTGCCATGGGCAGGAACACCTTCCTCTATCCCAGGTTGCTCCAAGCCCTGTCCAGCCTGGCCTTGGACACTTCCAGGGATGGAGCAGTTCTGAGTAACCTTTGCACTGCCTTCAGCAGAGACAGTTTTCCTGGAGTGAAGGAGCTCCTGCACTTGGTTAATCCCTGCCTTGCTCCCATGATCAATGCAGGAAAACAGCCTGCTGTGAAAATTTACCACCAGAGATCAATAAGCCCTGGCTACCCAACTGTATTAAAGGGAATTGATGGGCTGAGGGATCTTGTAAACACTTGTTTGTCCCATCAGCATGTTTGTGTGTGTGTGGTGATGGGCAGGACGTCTCCAGGGCCCCGGCAGGGGGATGTGGCTCTGCCTGTGCTCAGGATTGCTGCGGAATCGCCTCCGTTTATCTTCTAAACCACTTTCGGCTGCCCCGAGATGATTGCACATCAGGAATGGAAATGTTAGGGCTGATAGGGAATTTTATAAATTTTTAAATAAGGACACACAAACTTTATTTATGCTGGCTGAATTGAGATTTAGAGAAATACCCAGCTAACTTTGGCCCCTAGATGACATTTAAAGGGATAAACGATCAATGTTATGCAAATGAGTGAATTGATCAAAACTGGTGATTTAAATCACTTTGATTTACATCAGCAAGAGGGAAGCTTTGATTTAAATCATTGATTTTAATCTTGTTTTGGGATTGTACTTTCATTATTTTCCTAAAGATAGGTTGATTTTCATTGGCTGGTAACTATTGGAAGCGTGTTTATTCACAAACAGGTACAGCTCTTAAGTTAATTCCTTCATTTCTTTCTTTGGACAGGAGCAGGAATGCTTAGCTGGTAGGGGAAATGGGGTAGGAATATGTCCTGAAGCAGGTACATAATTCAACAAATCCTCATTTAAATTCTGTAACGTTTACATTTATAAATGAAAAAATTATTCCTTATATCTGCCAAAGAGGGCAAAAGTGCTTTAGCACTTGACTCTCCTTCCCAGTGCTTCTGCTGTAGTTTTCACCAGCCAGGACTGGGATTTATTTCCCTTCCTTTCTTGCCTTCCAAAACACAGCAATAGCTAATGCTGCTAAATATTTTCCACATCATTTTAAATAACATTGTACTAAGTTTATGTTTTGCAGTAGTTGATCAAAATTTTCATATAACTGTTAAAAAAATTAAAATACAGTTCAAACTCTTTTTTTTTACATTTTGCCTTATAAATTCTAATATTAATTCAGGTAGTTTCCTCGTATTTTTTTGATGGTGAATGTAATCCTGGTTTGGTAGTCAAGGTGAAAAATGCACTAAGCTATGGAATACATATTGAATTTCTTATTTCCTCTCTGAAGGACTTCAGCAGCAGATTTTTCTAATTTGAGTGTGGAGTGTGTGTCACAGACGAGTTCAAGTGGTTTGGTCACTGTTTAAATTCCCCAAGCGAACGAGGCAGGCAGATGCAGCTCTGTGTTCTTGTGATTAAAACCAAAACTCTTTCACACTTGTATTTTTTTGTTTCTGGACCAGAAGATTTACTGCAGCCCGAGAGCAGCTTCAGTGGAGATGGAATAAGCACAGACAAGATACCCTGGTCTGTTTAGATTTTCTATTACACTTTGTTAACATTGATGGGATGATGATGGATTTGTCTCAACTCTAAAGAGCACCTTAAATCCTTTGGTAATTAACTTTTTGCTTATTACTCTGCATCCTCAGCGCTGTGTAAATATTTATGTTTAGGAAAAAAAGGCAGCAGTTCGAGGTGTTGAGCTGATAATTCCCGTCTTCAACAATATCAAACCTGTGATGCTGCGTAGAGTGCAGAGACTCTGCTCAAAGTTGTCAACATTTGGGTAAAAGATGCTGCAGGGCCTCCCTTTCCCCCTTCCAGAAAATGAAAATTAATTCTTTTAATTGTATTTTTTGACTTTTGTAGCGCTTTAAAGCAAACTCCCCATGCTGATGAACCAGCACTCCAGTTGCTGGCCGTGCTGCACTGTAAATCGGGACAAAAGTGAGGTCCCAACGTTTTGTCACTCTCAGTTTCACTCGAGTTCTGTATTGTCAGGTCATTCATTTGCTGCTGTTTGTGTTCCTTGGTGATGGGGTGATAAATAGCTGTCCCTGCCATCCCTCAAGTGGCTTCTGCTGCAAGTGACAAAGTGATGCAGGAACCGGGCTCTTGCAGATGTTAAGCTCTGCTTAATAAGTTAGAAAACACTTAATTTTTTTTCTGATGAGGACAAAATGCCTTTATATGAATGCAAAATGCTGTTGCCGCTCGGATCTGTGAAACTGGAAGGGGGAAGTTAATGGTCCATATGACCTTACACCTCTGGGTGCTTCTATCCTACATCCTAGATTAGGTTTTTGATTCTGAATCAAAGAATTCCGCCCATATACGACTGCAAATCATATATTGGTGGCTGATGCAACTTACTGAGATAGTTTATATATTGGAATATCCGTTTGCAATAAAAACAAGTTGAGATGGAATAGAAATGTCAAATGGTAAAGGGAAATTAAGTGGGAAGAGCTGTTTCCCCATACTTGTAACCCAGAGAGTGGCAGATGTAAAACAGAGTGGAAGGATATCCTTCAGGACATGTGCCAGCCTGGATAAAAAATGAGGATTTCTTGTCCATTGCTGTGAAACACTTGATTCTTGGTGGTGTTTTGTGTCTGCTCCCTCGAAGATGTGGATGTGGGAGCTGCAGTCTTTGATCCCTGCTCATCAGCCCCTGCAGATCCAGCTGCAGCACACATTTCCTCTTGCTCAGCTGCACAAGCAAAGCAGAACGGGATGGGAATGTGGGGCAGGAGCAGGACTGGAAACAAGATGTTGTGAAGTTCATGTAGAAGCTGAGAATGTGGCAGTAAAAGGACAGAGAGATGAATTCTGGGAGGATTCCTTCACTGCAAGGAAAGAGCAGGGACCTTTAAAGTGAACCTTTCAATAACCCACCCCACTTGCCAAGAGTTGTGCATGCCCATCGTGGAAGTTTCTTGTAGGGAAATGAGGAATATGGCGTTTTCTCATCTTCTGTGGGCAGTACAAGAAAGAGTCAACCTGATTTTCAGCAAGAAAAAAGGATATTGGGAAAATAATTTCTGTGCTGGACATCTGAAATAGCTCACTTGGGGAGTCTTAATATTCTGGTTGCTGTTCCCTGAGTTGCCGTAAGCTTTTCCTGCCAGTAACTTCATCTCAATGCAGCAACAGTTATCTGTAAAGTCTAAGTGATCCTGCAATAAAAGGGCCTTCTTAATCAGAGATGGTAACGTCTGAGACAGTCAGTGCTTTCAGCATTGGCATCCTGTTCTGCTCAGGCAATCCCACGTAGGAGGAAGACAGACACAAAAAGTGATTTGGCTGTAATGCAGCAAAACAAATTCTGGCCAAATTGTGGACTTGGAGTTAATGGGTACACAGTGTTACTCTGCAAGTCTGCAGCGCTGCCTGGAAATCAGGGGCAGTTTTGTAGCCTGTTAACTACTTAGGACTGTTTTGTTATTTCAAGTTTGGCTTCAGCCAGTGAAAAATGGGGCACTTTCATGTCTTATATTTCAAAAATAAAAACGTTTTAAGAATATTAAGGGCAAGTCTTACTCGATTGCTTTAGAGCGGGCGCTGAGGCTGTGATCTCATCCATTTATATGCCGCGTGTGTGTCATCCCCCTTTCTCCCCCAGCCAACTGGATGTTGACTTATGGTGTCAGTTTTCTCCTTGTGGATGTGGAGGCAGCTTTTCCTGCCGTTCCATGTTTTACAGTGCATCCACGCTCCTCAACGGCTGCACATAAATTGTGCCCGGGCCATTTCGGAACATCGGATCCTGCAGGGTCAGACTGGCTGACGAGCCCAGGAACCAGTCTGTGATGGCAGTAAAATCACTCCTTGCACAAAGTCAGCCTTCAGCAGGCAGGAACCACACCCAGGGCTTCAGCTTTGGGCTTGTTCAACCTGGAGAAAAGGTCCTGGGGGGGACCCTGTGGCTCTGCACAGCTCCCTGACAGGAGGGGACAGCCAGGTGTGAATTGGTCTCTGCTTTCCAGGAGAGGAAACGGCCTCAAGCTGCCCCAGGGGAAGTTCAAGTTGGACATGAGGAGGAATTTCTCCATGGAGAGGATTGTCAGGCTTTGGAACTCCCCAGTTCCAAGACTGGATTGGATTCCCCATCCCTGGAGGTGTCCAAGGAAGGCCTGGATGTGGCATTCAGTGCTCTGAGCTGGTGACAAGGTCATGATGGGTCTCAGGTTGTCTTTCTTTTCCAATCTAAATAATTTTGTGATTTATAGATGGGCAAAATTTGGGCCATCAGGTGTAGTTTCTCTGCCCCTGCCCAAATCTCTCCATTACCATTTTTCCTGATAATCCTTGACCCTCATTCTGGAGCTCTTTCTCTGTGAGCTCTTTTCAGCAAAGGCACTTGCTGGTTCTTGCCTGATCAGTCTCAGTCACGGGTAAAAGTGGCTCCAAACTAGTTTTTACAGGTTAAGAGAATTTTTTAGATCAATCCTGTTTGGTTTTTTTGCCAAGACCTTTATATTCCAAAGTATTAAGGCTGAGTAGTCTTTTGATATTAACTGCTGCTTGTTATTTACAGCATCAGATATACCAAATAAATTCTTATTAAGTCAGGGTTTGGCAAAGTGAAGGACACAGGAAGGTATGATGTATTTATTTACTTTACATCTCTCAGCTTTTATTTTTTCACTTCAGATCATTTGACTCCACGAGCTGGAGCTGAAATGAGAGCAAATGTGAACTTCGTGAGGACAGTGGGAGAAGGGCTAAGATTTTTCACTTTCTGCTTTGGATTGTAAAGGAGGTCCTAAAAAAAGAGACTTGTCACAGTTACCCCACTTCTCCTTTTCTTTCTCAAATCCTGAAATGGTTCTCTGGGTGCAAATCCTTGGTGAGAACTGCCCAGTTCTCACCAGCACTGTGAAATTATTAACCCTTCCCAGTGATCCAGGTATTTCATTATTTCCATCACCCCTCTCCTGTAGAGCTCATTATGTGTAATCTTGGGGCAGCAAGGGGGGAAAAGCTAAAACAGGCTGCTCCATCCCTGGGAGTGTCCAAGGCCAGGTTGGAGGGGACTTGGAGCCACCTGGGATAGTGGAAGGTGTCCCTGCCCATGGCAGGGGGTGGAATGGGATGAGCTTTAAGGTCCCTTCCAACCCAAACCATCTCAGTATTCTGTGATAATCAGATTTTATTTTTTTTTTAAATACAAAATCAGTCTAGGAAGATCCATCTGTTTTGACTATGAGATGAGAACTCATAGCCAGTGACTTTTGTGCCGTTCTGTTCTCTAGAGGAGCTTGCAGCAGTCTTGCTGCTGTAACTTTGGAATGTCTTCCAGGAGTTGTTTAAATTCTAGGACTGACCTCAGGCACGGGAATTTGAATTTGGCTGTGCTTTCAGTGGTAAGTCATGTTTCAGCAGGGGTTAAAGTGACTTAACAAATTGTCTCCTTGGGTGGATGATGACAAAGATAAAGATAAGTGTGCCATTCTTTACTGGGTGTAAAGAATCATAAAGAGCTAAGTAATAAATGAAGTTGAAAGTACCCCTTTATATAAGTCCGTGTTTTGGATAATATTCTTAGAACCAACTAAAAAGATAAAAATTCATCCTCCCGTCTCCTGTGCTTGGCAGCAGAATTGTTGGTCAGCAGGAATGTGCAGAACTTTGTGAAAAATTGTTTTTTAGATAATTGCCTGTTGCAGACTGTCTAGAGGAACTCACATTTTATTTTTGGCATATTGTATTAAACAGTAGCTCTTATATTTTAGGCCTGATGTGCTGATTTATATATCCTCCAGTCCTCTGGTGGACATCCAATTTCCAAACTTGGATACCTCTCTTGAGTAACTAAAATTTTTAGTTCTCAGACAGGAAGAGTAACTTTCCAAGTCAGTACCTGTCCAGCTCAGAGAAAAACCATAAGGTGATGATGAGAATGGATCTAAAACTTGCATGGGAAAGGCTTTAAACTCATTCCCACCTGGATTTTGGGCTGAAGACCTTTGGACATCTTGGCTGTCCTTTTGATCAATATCCATGCACTTGGAAAAAGCTTAGAAACTTATCTAAAAGTTCAGAATCCAAGTGGAAGTGAGGTTTGAATTAAAAACACTGTGCTTTTTCTTTCATTGCCTTAAAACTGGAAGCTTGTTAACAGCTGCTCATTGTTTTTTTGGAGATATTGCACAGATATTTTTGAATTTTACTTGGTACAGCCAGTTTTGCAGGGGGAAAATGCAGTTCCTTGATGGTACAACCACAACTCTTTGAAATATATTTTGGGGGGATGCTGCTGGCTCATCTTGGTACCCCAGCAGCTGGAAATTGGGGGATGGAAGCATCCACACCACAGAAAAATCTTGCACCTATTTTTAATTGACATTTACTGTAACTTTAATTAATATTTGAATGACACCTGTGTAAAAATGGGTTTGTCTCCAATTGATGCTTCTCTTGTTTTAGAGTGCAACTGAATGGGATGAAATTAATGGGACTCTTTATTATTTGGGAAAATAAAATGTGTAGATAGAAATATATAATTACATAAAATTACGTTAAAATGACATAAAAATAAAATTACAATAAAAATGCATAAATACAAATTTCCCTCCAGGAGTCTGAATGGCCAAATAGAAAGAATCTTCTGAGATCTTTGAAACACAGGGTGAGGCGTGGAAATGGAAAAACATGTTTGGGAATGATGGAGGACAGGGGTTGCAGAGTTTTTTTCTGTGGATTTTCATTCCAGCAGGTAACACAGGTTGGGTTAAGGAGGGTTTGGACAAACCCTGATGTCAACAGCCCATGGTGTTACAGCTCAATGCTTTGGAACATACAGAATATCTGAATGTGGGGGATAAATTGATGGGGTTTAGGTATTATTTTGGCCACTTTGCTGCTCTTTCCCCCAGCAGCAGCCTGGACCTCGTGCTTAATCAAAGCTCAAATGTTTGGTTCATAAACCAGCTGTAGTAGATAATGCATTTTCTTCTTGTTTCTGGAAGTGCAAAAACTCCATAATCAATCAGCTTTGAGAATGAATTGATGGCAAGTGTGCCTGTGTTGAGTGCAGATGATTTGTTCCTAATTCTTCTCATCCCTTTACCTTCTGACTGGCTCACAGTTAGCAGGTTTCCTGCAGACATTGCCTGCATCCACTTGCATTGTAGATGGAAAAAAAGAAAGTTTTCAGAGGAGTTAGCAAGTGAAAATGGAGAATGTAATGACAGCCAGAACTGACAGCTATAATTATATATGGGGTACATACATTCTAGCAGATCCTTCCATTTAACCACCCTGGTTTAAGCGCAGACCAAATTTAGGATCTGAGCTTGATGACCATGGCACTCACTAAATCTCTAATTCCATCTTCTGCCATTTACTGTCTTTCTCAAATGCTCAGTGAGACTTTTTTTTCCCTAGTTGTTCTATGGAACAGCTTTGATTTTTCTCACTTTGTGGTTATTTTAAGCTTCAGAAAACAATAAGAATGTACTTTTTTTTTTTTTTTTCCCTCTTTCCTCTGTGCTTTTATGAAAGCAGAATCTGTGTAGATAAAGCACAGTTGATCTGTTACGGATTACTGTTTCTCAGTTATTCTTTTGCTCTTGCATATCATGCCTTTATGTAGAAGAATATTTAAAGGTGCCGTGTAGAACAGTGAGATGAAAGATTCTTTGTGCATTGAAGAATTCTGGTGTCACAGGAGTCCACCTGTTCTCCCCTAACTTTTTTTTTTTTTTTTTTTTTTTTCAAACAAGTTTATTTAAAGTGGTTTTTAGTGCTTAGAAAAGCTGCTGCCTTTTGACAGCCTTCAAGATTGAAAGGCTGTCCCCACAGGTGGTGGCAGCAGCACTGTGGCCTGGAATTCAGGGCACAGGAGTGGGAATCAGAAGATCCACGTTCTGTTCTCATCTTTATCTCGGCTGACCTTGAGCCAAGTAGCAGCAGCTGAGGCTCGGTTTTCTGTGGGGAATTTTACCCCAGCTCACGAGGACGTCGTTGTAAAGATCTGCTGCTCGCTTAGGGGAGAAAAGACAAAGGATAAAAACTCCTTGCATCGTCATCAAGCCACAGAGCTCGTGTCCAGTCTGCCAGCCATGAGAATAATTGGCAGGTTTCAGGAGAAGATATTACCAGCAGCCCGTGGAAGACCTCGGGATGAGTGGGAGCTCTTTTTGTGTGTGGAAAATCTTCTCAGAGGGGCTAACAAAGTCAAGCTGGTATCTTTTGGTGTGTCCTACATGAATGAAATCATGGTGATTTCTGTGGTGATTTCTGTGGATCAGCCCAGAGAGCCATTTGGTGGAGCTTTGTGTGTCACACTGTGGCCAGTATGGGACAATTAATGCACCCATCCAGCTTGCAAAGCTCCTCTGATTAAGCACCAGAGGAGTTTTCTTTTTGACCCTTTCAGGCCATCAGCTTAATTCCCAGAAGCTTCAGATTTAATTACCCAAATCATTACCACAGCAGGCGTAGCTGCAGATTTTATTAATGACCATAAAATTACTGAATCCTTTTTAAAATGAGTGTGCATTCCCAGCCAGAGGTTCCCTTCACACCTCAGCTCTAGTACAGGTGAATCCCACAGGTAGTGCAGCACTGTGGCAAGTGCCACCTTTCTGCACCTGATTTCCTCCAAATTTACTACCACTAGTAATACCTTTCTGCAGTTCTGCCACCAAATTCAGGTATTCTTGCCTCTTGAGTGGTAGCTGAGCTGAAGTTTTACAATTCTCAGAGCCTGTTCTTATACCTTTAGAAGCAGCCTGACCTTTACACCTCTCTGTTTCAGATTCCTTCCACTCACTCTGCTGCCTTTGTGCCTATCCCTAAAATGTTCTTTAATCCATTTCAATTCCTTCTCCCTGCACAATACTTTATGACTTTGTAAATCAGCCTGAGTGGTACAAAATCAAATGCTTTCCTGAGATCCTGATAACTTATGTCCACTGTTTCACTCTTGTCTAACCTAACGATTTGGTAGTATAATAAAAAGGATTTCAGCAGATTTGTCAGGCATGACCTTCCTTTTATGAATCCGTACTGAATGTCCTCTACTAAATTATGCATTTCCAAATGTTCTGCAATTTTGGCTTTTATCAACACTTCCAATACATACCCACAGCTGAAGCTGGATTTCCTGTTGGAAGATTCAGCAGAACTCTGTCACAGCCCAATGAAATTCATCAGTTTTTCTGAAGCCTCCATCATACAACTTCACCTTCTTGTCCTCGTCTTACTGAATGGTTCTTTCTGAGAAAGAGTAGGTTTAGATTGGATATTAGGGAGAAATTCTTGGCTGTGAGGGTGGGGAGGCCCTGGCACAGGATGCTCAGAGAAGCTATGGCTGCCCCATCCCTGGAAATCTCCAAGGCCAAGTTGGACAGGGCTTGGAGCAACCTGGGATAGTGGAAGGTGTCATGTTTGGAACAAGGTGGGCTTTAAACCACCTTTCTGTCCCAAACTATTCTGTGATTCTATAATCCTTGACACTGAAATGGGTATTTTGGTTTATAGAGCTCTCACAGTTCTGAGTGCTGAGGAGATACGCAGGATTGGTGTCACACATGGGATGAGATGCTGAGTCTCAGCCCACTCACAGGTGAGGAGGCTTAGGCCAACAGCTCAGTCTAAATTTGGTTTCTAGCTTCCTAAATAGTTTCAGTTGAGACTGGAGGTCAGTTCACCTCTCTGTGCATCCATTTATTTTCCTTGCCTGTTTCCTAAAGAGTATTTTCCTTTGCAGACTTGTGTTGTGCTTTTGGCTGAATATATATGTGTGAGGGGGGAAGGGAAACTCCGAATCCTCTGAGTGTTCTTGCTTAAAGCCCTTATGTTTGTGCTTATACCTACTTTGAACGTATACCTTGTCACTTGGGCTATGCTTCCAAATCTGGATTTCTCTTGGAGGGATGTTCTGACCCACCTACTTTGCCCTGCTGATATATTTAGCAAAGTTTTGCCGTAATAGTCCTCTGGTGCTGTCCCAAAGCTGTCACCTGCTCTGCTGCCTCTCTCCTTCCCTGGCCCCTTCCATGCGTCAAAAGCCACCTGCCAGAGTTCTGCACAGGACAAGGGGAATGGTTTTTTAAACTGAGAGTAGGTTTGGATTCTGTGTTGGGGAGAAATTCTTCTCTATGAGGGTGGTGAGGCTCTGGCATGGGTTGCCCACAGAAGCTGTGGCTGCCCCTGCATCCCTGGAAGTGTCCAAGGCCAGGCTGGATGGCGCTTGGAGCAGCCTGGGATAGTGGGAGGTGTCCCTGCCTTGGCAGGGGGATGGAATGGGATGAGTTTTAAGGTCCCTCCCAAGCCAAACCATCCTGGAAGTCCATGATTCCTTATCTCCAAGCCTGGCTCCTGCAAAGCAAAGGTGCTGCTCAGCCTGGTTGGATTGAGAATGGCACAGGAGGGTCCTGGGTGGATCTACAGCTCCCTGACAGGAGGGAGCAGCCAGGTGGGGATTGGCCTCTTCTCCCATGTCAAAAGAGACAGGACAAGAGGAAATTACCTCCAGCTGTGCCAGGGGAGGTTTAGATTGGATGTTAGGAACAATTTCTTAAACAAAAGGGTGGTCAGGCATTGGAAGGGGCTGCCAGGGAGGTTTGGAGTTCCCATCCCTGGAGGTGTCCAAGGAAGGACTGAGGTGGCCTCAGTGCTCTGGACTGGTGACAAGGTGGGGATCAGTCACAGCTTGGACTCAGTGATCTTGGAGGTTGTTTTCAACTCAGTAATTTGGGATTCTGGGATCCCAATGCTGGAGCAGAACATCTGGGGATGGAGTATTTGTTAAGACTACAGGGAATGATCTATTCTTTAGCCAGGACTCAGCTTTTAGAGCACAAGCACCACTAGATCTCTGCTTGGGTCTGTGTCTGCCCTGTGTCTGCTGCTTATTGAAGGAGAAAATTGGAGTTATGGAGATACTTAACTTAAAATTACAGAAGATGCTCAGTGTTATAGATTGGCTTTTCTTTAAAAAGCCAGGTTCTGCCTCCCTCCTCCAACCTTCCTGTTAGATGTCATCCAAGATGGATTCCAAGTGCAAAAAAAAAAAAGAAAAGAAATAAAGCAAGTGAACCTGCAGCAAGTGAATCATTCCTACTAAATTTAAACCACTTATTATGGGGAGGGAAAAAAAAAGAGAGAACTCGGATTACAGGTTTAGCAAGCGTGAGCACATACTTCAGCATGTATTGCTGGATTTGCAATTGCCAAACTACTGATTTCTTGGAACTCTGCTATTAGCATTGTTAAGCAGTGTTCCAGACAGTCACTCCTATAAATTCTGTTAATATGTTAAGCAGGAGAAGGCCTTTGAAAGAATAATATTTAGCTGGCAAGTGATCTCCATTTGGGTGTGTGGTCTGGGCTAAGGTAGGGGAAGTGACTGTGCTTGCTCTTGGAATGTGTGGTTGGAGCATCCAGTTGATGTTTGCTTGGATGTTACTGCCATTTCTAGTAGGTGCTTGGGAATATTTTATTTATTTTTGGGAGAAAAGTGTTTAACAGGGGGTAGAGGGGGCCAGCAAGAAAACTGGAGAGGGACTTTGGTAAAGAACATGAGGGACAAAACACAAGGAATGGCTCCCCCCTGCCAGAGGGCAGGGCTAGATGGAATATTGAGAAGGAATTCTTGGCTGTGAGGGTGGGGAGGCCCTGGGATGGAATTCCCGGAGAAAATGTGGCTGCCTCTGGATCCCTGGCAGTGTCCAAGGCCAGGCTGGATAGGGCTTGGAGCAACCTGGGATAATAGAAGTTGTCCCCACCCATGACACAGAGTGACACTGGATGAGCTTTAAGGTCCCTTCCGGAACAAACCATCCATGATCCCATGATGCTCATGACTTTGGAATTAGTGTTTTGTTTCACATGGCTTTGAGAGGACTCTGTGCTCAGATCAGGGTACCAGCAGCTCCCACCTGCAGTTCAGCAGGGTGGGTGTCACACATGGAATGGGTGTCTGAATCTCAGCCCAGCCGCAGATCAGTGAGTTCCAACCCCTGCCCGAGTGCAGGGACAAGTCATCTCTGTCCTGCATGAGTCACTGGGTAGAAACAAGATGCAGTCTCTGGTGTAAAGTCACCAGAGCACAGCTTCACCTTGGACTAAGAGCTCATAAAGCTCTCCCTTGTGTCAGCTGCTGTTCCTCTGCAGGGGTGGCAGAGCCCCTCAGGCTTTCTGGCAAAGCTGTGAACAAGGAAACTTTGATCGGCCTCTTTGCTTGCCATGGATAATTCCTGTCGAGGGGAAGCTGATCAAAGTCCAGGTCAGCTGGGAGGAAGAAGAGGGGAAGCAGAAAAGGACGGTGGAGCCGCGGATCGATATTTTCAGCACAACAGGTTGACAAGGGCACGGGGTGGAGAGGGGAGAGGGGACGCGTTTGATCTGCGCTGCTGCGGTGGGGACGCATCTGCCACGGCCCAGCCCTGCTCCAGCATCCCTGGCGGACTGAGGATTCTCAGATAACTCCTTGTGTTCTGCAGTGAACAACACACGGGTGCCCTGTGACCTCCACCAGACCCTGGTGACACTGCCCTGCTCTCAGCCTCCTTTTATGGCACAATTTTTATGTAGACTTTTTTTGGAGGTGAAAAAGAGGTGCATTCTTATTTTATCACAAGTAACTGAGAGCTCGTAGCATTTTTCAGAACACCATTTTATATTCTGTAAAGTTCCTACCAAGTTTATTGTTTGTACAGCATTTTGTGACATTCCTTTTTGGGGAAAAAGTAATGATGATCTTAAATCCAAAGCCTGTTTTAAAACAGATAATACTTAAATTTTATGCAGTGAATTTGCTATTGTCAAGCAATACCACTTTTCCTCCAAATACTTTTTCTTGTGCCATACAGCAGTGCAAAAATAAAGGATTGTGAGGCATGACTTGTTTCTCTTGCTTGTTCCTGGTACAAGTGATGGCAGATACAATTCTGGTTCTTTTTTTTGGGTCAGCAGCTGGGTGTAGATTCTTGAACTCAGTTCACCTGAATGTGCTTCTTGTATTGAGCATCTTCACTGGATTGTGTAGTGCAGTTTTCTGTCCCTGCCAAGGGTTTTACATCCATGCAAATGCAAATTCCAGGCATGGTGGACCACTCTATGAAAAAAAATGCAGCTTTTGGAAGTGTTCCCTGATTTGGCGCAGGAAAAGTTAAAATCAAGTCAAATAAAAAGGAAATCAAGTTTGATTCAATCAACACATTTCAAAGCTCTTGTCTTGCAATTAATCTCCCTCTGTCAAGGACCCAATGCCAAGTGCAGTTTCTGGAATTCCACTAAGGAGGGTTTGGAGCATCTGCAGAGGTGTTCCCTGGAGAGTCATGGATGAAGGAAGGTCCCTTCCTGTCCAGTTGGATTTCTTGGAGCTGTTGTATGTTCTGCAGTGTCCTTTGTTGACCCTACCCTTCCCCACACTGAATCTGTGAGTTCCTCTTGCTGGTGGACTCTGAATCCCCTTTGGACAAGCAGTCTGCACTGGAGGTGGATTCATGGCATGGAGAGGTTGTGCTTAGTAGTTGCTCAGTAGTTTGGCAATAGAGCATCTCTCTTCACCAGGCATGTCCAGGGCTCCTGTATCCCTCACAGAAAACTGTCAAGGTAATTAGTGTTAATTGGATGGTTTTTGAACCAAAAATAAATGAAGGAGCCTCTCATTTATTGTATGGTTGGCCCAGGTTTGGACTCAAGGACTTGGCATCTCCCATCCATCAGTTTTGTGTGTTCCTTAGAGTGTCCCTGGAGTTCAAGGTGCAGACCCTGCTGGTGTTCATGTAGGGGCTTTAAATCTCAGTTCCACTCCAGGGCCTGTCTCGCCTCTTGTAGCTCTGCAGGAGTCAGGTGGTTCCTAATTCACTCTTCCCCCATTTCAGTGGTCAAGAGTGATCTGAGGTGGCTCAGAACCTGTTTGATCCCTCAGGAAATGGAGTTGTAGCAGCCATTGGCTGTCCCTACTGGTCAGGAGTTTGTGCCTTGCTGCCATTCCTCTGCTGGTGACATTTACATGTCATTTCAGATGGAAAAACGAATTCAAGTCTGATCTTGGATTCCAGGCAAATTTTTCGCCGTGATTGGAGGAGTCAACATGCAGCAATCCAGGAGATACAGGATGTTGGGATGTTAAGGCTGGAAGCTCACTTGTAAGCAGTAACCAAAGTACAACCCAGGTTCTCTGCTCAAATGGGTCTGCAGGGGTGGCTTGGTGACAGAATTTCATTTCCAGCTGCCATTAAGGACAAAGCAACACTAAATAACATCCTTTTTCTGGGATTGTATTGCCTTTGATGGATCTCTGGGACTTCTGGTGCAGCTCAGGGTCCTTTCACAGATGGTCATTTCTGCCTTTCTGGGAACCTTGGAGTTTGGGGAACTTCATGATTTTGTGACCTCAGTTTTTCTGTAGTGGGATCTGGTGCCAGTTTGCCTCAGAATGGAGCCTGGCCTCTGCCTCATGCTCTAGGAAATTCCAGTAAATCTGGGCAAGGAGGTTTCTTTTGCATGGGATTTGGGAGGGAGAAGAAAGGAGAAACAGTTTTGACTGTGATCCTTGGCTAATTGTCCTGTGCAAATGTGCTGCAGGGCATATTGTAGGAGCAATCATTTATTTGCTTTTCTGCGTTTACCTGTAATAAATGATAAGCTGTGGCTGTATCATAAGATTGAGGTGTTTGTTTTCTAAAGGGGAGAGGTTTCTGCCAATGTTTTCCCCTCAGAGTTCAGAGAAAAACAACAAGATTCCATAAAAAAATTGTAAACTTGTTAACTTGACAAGGAGCTGCTGCATTCCCTCACCATAATCCCAAAATATGGCCTGCTCCAGGGTTGTACTGTGAAAGGTTTGGTAAACAACACAGTCACAGTAAGAATGAAAATAGCAGCGGCTGGAGGTGACTTCTGAGCATTTTTTCCAAGGATTTTTGTGTTCATGAAAAGTGTTTCCACTCCCTGACTCAGGTTGCTCAGAGAAAATGAAGTCTTAAATTTCGAAGATCCTCAGGACATGGTCCTGAACAACTGGTTTTGGTGGCCCTGCTTGAGCAGGGAGCTTGGATAAAAGGATTTCCACGTGGAACTGGATGCTGCACGTCACCAAGCCGTGGGGCGTGCTCAGGAGGTGGCAGTGCCTGGAGAAGGTTCCTGGCCTTGCTTCCCAGGGCACAAATAAAACACATCCTTCAGTCATATGCCAGAGCTTTTTTTCATTTTTTTTTTCCCTAATATGCCTATTTTGGGAAAATGGGCTAGAGAGTCCTAGATTAGCTCCAGTATTTTGGACATTAGTCCTACTTTTGTGCGTGTACCCAGAAGAATTTAAGTTTTGATACAAATGCAGTACCTGGACTTTGAAAAGCGCTGGGTAAATAAGAACCTGTCTGAACATCTCCCAGGAATAAAGGACTTGGGGCTGGCAGAGGAGGGCTGCTGCCTGGAATGTGAAGGCAGACACACTCAAAGTAGAAATTAAGTATGAATTTGTGGTGGAGAGGGTGATTAATCACCAGAATGAACTGGAGTGGACAGATCCTTGGTCTCTTGCTGGTTTTGAGGCAGGATGACCTGGGACAGAGGTTAAACCAGGTAACAGCTTTACTTCACACTGCCCTCAGGGTAGAGAAGCCTGTTGAATCCAAAATCATTTAGGTTGGAAAAGACCTCCAAAATCACCCAGCTGGAATGAGTCCCACCTTTGAGATGCTTGTCACCCAGACTGGAGCATTGAGTGACACATCCAGTCGTGCCTTGGGCACCTCCACCACCTCCCTGGGCCCATTCCAATGTTTAACAACCCTTCCCATGAAGAAATTCCTCCCGATGTCCAGCCTGAACCTCCCCAACACATGTTCATGGACATGTGTACACACATGTGCACAGGGTCTATCCAGAAGACCTCACGATTCCTACAGACCTTCAGCTGTACATTGAGTAAAAGACCTAAATTTTTAAATTTTTCCTGTTTCTAGGAGAGTATTGGTTTGCAATTATGCATGGAGTTGGGGGTCTGCCTTTGCTGCAAGTTCAGCAGCGGTAGAACTTTGTTCTTAGGGCTGAATTTCTTGGTGGCTCTGCATTTCAGGAGTGGTGTGACAATTGTAGTGCTGGGGCCTCTGCTGTGTTCAGCCTCTCATACTGCCCTGGGTGGCTTTAAGCCAAGAATTCAGCCCCTCTGTTCATATTTTACTTAGGTCAAAATGTTGATGTTTGTCTTCCCCAAGGACAAAAGCTTCTAGTTTGTTATTTGTAAATCCCATTTTAAGAACTCACCAAGGAAGGTATTAGTGAAATACGAAATGATGGCTTTTTAAAAAAAAAAAATTATACTGTGTGAGTCACTCAGAAATTAAAAGAGAAAATTAGTTTCTCTTCCAAATAAGTGATATCAGCCTCATCTTTACCAAGTGACTTTTTCCTTGCTTCTGCTGGGTGTTGTGGATCAGGGTGAACTCTACTTCAAAACATTTAATTGCACACAGTGAGGAATGAAGAAAACTGAAGGGGATCCCAAGAATGTATTAAAAATCAGAACTAAAATGAGAATGATTTCATGTCAAGTGAGACAAATGCAGAGTTGATACTCCAGTGCTTCACACTTCCACTTGTCCTTGGCACTGAGAAAATGAGATTTTTAATATCTGAAAAACAGATTGCCATGAAGACTCATCCATTGTAAATTTAAGCTGCCTTTATAGCAACTTAAGCTGGGGACAAGATTGTTCATTACATCTGATTCTACAACTACAGCCATGATTTCCATATTAATAGTGACTGGTTTTTTTTTTATTGTCTCTACCAGAAATAGGAAGGGGAGCTGGTTGTGTTTTCCCTGGCTTAGCAGATAATTTATTTAATGAATAATGCGAAAAGGGCAAAGGTTTGTGAGTTCTTACTCCCATATCACCACAAAGAGTGGTGACACCTGCCTTGGCTGCTGTGCTCAGACTGCTTTGGTGCTAAAAGGACACCGAGGGAAAGAGGGATATTGACTCGTGATTCAGAAAGTCAGGATTTGTTGCTGATGGAATTTACGTTGGTCAGGATTGAATTGTTTTGACTCAGATTTTAGGTGAAGGGTTTGCTTGTTCCCTGCCTGATGTTGTGCCCTTAAGCGACAAAAGCATTGAAGCAACTTCTCACATGTGTCTGGGGGTGGGGAAGGTATTTCTGTGCCGCTGAACTTTAGACCAACGTGGAGTCAAAGACTGTTTGTGCCCCTTTTCAATAGCGGCCGCTGGGGCTGGCAGCGGCCGGAGGAAGCACCAGCTTCCTCTCCTTTCTCTGGAGCTGGGTTTCCTTTCACCAGCCCTGCTCCCAAGGCAGACCTGAGCCTTCCCTGGCCTTCCTTACTTCATCTGGGATGGTTTGTGGTTGCATTCTGAGTGTCATAAACCTGCTTGACACTTAAATGTAACAAAACCAGAGAATTATCCCCATTTTCTCCTGGATTTGCTGCTGTTTATTTCTGCTGAAATCCTGACGTCCTCTGTCTGCACTCACAGGTCTGCAGTCTCTTGGAAAAGCTCATCTTCCTCCTCTAATCACGTCCCAAATTTGGTCTAGATCCTAATGGCTCTTCTCTTAAAACATCTGAGGTCCATACCAGCTTTTTCCTCTTTCATTGCTATCACTAATATCATCCTCCTGCCTTTGTCATCTCAAAACCTGAGTTACAGCAGCCTTTTCTTTGCTTCTCTTATCTCATCTCCTCATGTTCTACTTTTAATCCTGCATTTCATGATGATGGAAGGTGGTTTTTTTTTTTTTTTCCTTTCTGGGTTTTCTTTTTTGCTACATCCATACTCCTCATCCTGGAAGCAGATCTTTCTCTGAGGAATCCAGTTCTTTATCATTAGCCCCTCTGACCTTCAGAAAGTTTGTATATATTCAAGTCTAATTTGTTCCTCTTTGGAAAACAAAACAGCTCTCTGTATTAAAATTTGGCAAGAAGTCAGCAGCATGATCTCATATTTTTGTGAGTGCCTCGGGGAATATGTTTAAAATGCAGTTAAGAGATTTGACAGAGGAGGGGTTTGGTGGGGGGAGTCTCTCTAAAAGGTTTGGGGTGGCTGACAGGGAGGGACCTGGGTGTTTGGCTCTTCCATCCATCAGTGGTTTGGTGTCAGTGATTCTCTCCCAGCTCACAGAACGTGGCCTCTGGGGGTCTGCTGGGACAATTCATCTTGGGCACCTCTTTTCCTGGAGAGAAAGAGGCAGCTCAGGAGCTCAGTGTGGGCCGGATGAGTTGTTCTGGAAGAGCAGCAGCCAACTCTCAGCGCCTTCCCTCCCTGGAAGCACCCAGAGCTTTCCCTGGCCACAGCTGGGTGGGAGGAGGTTCTTAGGGATAGGCTTAAATCTCCCAGGAAAGGACATTGGTTGGTGGTTGGTGGTCAAAAGCTGAGTGCTTCCACTTCTGGGAAAGCTCATTCAGCCCAAACTTTGGTCCTGAAAGTTCATAAAGTTCTTCATGGAGAAAAAAGGGAAAAAGGGGAAAAAAACCACATAGAGATGATACCACCATCCCTGGAGGGATTTAGGAGCCGTGTCGATGTGGCACTTGGGGACAGCCTTGGAAGTGCTGGGGTAACAATTTGACTTGATGATCTTGGTGGAGGGTTTTCCTCCTGTGCTCTGTTTTGTGAGACCTCATGTGGAATGTGGAATGCTTTGTCCAGCTCTGGGGTCCTCAGCACAGGGAAGATGTGGAGATGTTGAAATGAAACCAGAGGAGGCCACAGAGCTGCTCTGAGGACAGGAGCCCCTTTGGAGGCAGACTGGGAGAGCTGGGAATGTTCAGCCTGGAAGGGGCTCCAGAGACACCTCAGAGCCTCTTCCAGGGGCTAAAGGGGCTCCAGGAGAGCTGGAGAGGGACTGGGGACAAGGGATGGAGGGACAGGACACAGGGAATGGCTTCCCACTGCCACAGGGCAGGAATGGATGGGAATTTGGGAAGGAATTCTTGGCTGTGAGGGTGGGAGACCCTGGCACAGGGTACCCAGAGATGCTGTGGCTGCCCCTGGATCTCTGCAAGTGTCCAAGGCTGGGCTGGACAGGGCTTGGGGCAACCTGGGATAGTGGAAGGTGTCCCTGTCCATGGCAGGGGTTGGGACAGGATGAGCTTTCAGGTCCCTTCCAACCCAAACCATTCTGGAGTTCTGTTACCTTAGAGGGCTTTTCCAGCCTGACCAGCTCAGTGCCTCTGCATCCCTGTGTGCCCAGTGGGCTCCATCTGGGAGGGATGCAGTTCTTCCCCAACATCTTCACCAGGTGTGTTGAGGGAGGAACAGTCATTCTCTAATGCCTGGACCACTTTTAACCCCTGAGAAAAGCCAGATGTGTCCATCCATGGCTGCTCTCCATGGATTAGCAATCCACAATTGCTGATGTTACAGATGGAGCACAGGAAATTATCCCATGCATGTCCCTCTGCTGCTGTATCCACTCATTTTCTATCCCAGCTTTGCCTGGATATAACATCCTGCTTTTCTCTTCCCTCTTGGTTAATAGTTTGAGTTTTGGAGCACTTTCAGTCTGTGTTAGTTTGTGGAGAAAGACATCAGCAGTGATAGCTGAGGAAAATTCTATTAGGTCATTCCTCCTCAGAGCACAGTACCTGTCTCCTGAGCTCTTTGAGGATGTTGGCCAAATAATCCTTTTAATAGCTTTTGTGAGTTAAAAGGGTAGGTAACTGTCATAAGGCTAAATGATTGCATAGATTAATTTACTTGTGGTCGAAAGAAATCAATTGTAATTTAAATTTTTGTCTCTGGACTGATTACAACACCAGACATCAACTTTCTCCATAAGAATCTGCCGTGTGCATTGAAGTCTGTGAGTCTGGGTTAGTGACAGATTATCCAGAATGATGTGATTGGATCCCTTTGCCTCTCCCAAACCTCTCTAATGTTCTTGGGTCTTTTCCTTTGTGTCTTACAGAATGGTGAATAACACTGAAGACCCTCAAGAGGCTCTGTAACGTCCCATCCTCATGTAAAGTATGCTCAGAACTTTTCCAGTAGTGTAAGTAGAAGCTGAACAAACCCATAACAATTAAGAGTAATTTTGTGGTGTTTTTCTGTTAAATTGTCTAAAAAGAGCAGAGAAATGGTTACAATGATTATGAGCAGTTGGCTGAGTCAGAGAGTTTCACTGGTTTAGTGGAAGATTTAAACCAGAGAAGACATTTAAACCAGAATAGTAAAATAACTGGACATTTAAATTAGGGAGTAGTAACACTGAATTGCTCACTTGGTCTGGCTCATGTATTGTTTGTGCTTCTGCATTTCTGTCACTGAAACAGAAGGAAAATGATGCAGTTCTTAGAAAATCAGTCTTGATCAGAGAAAAATCAGTGTTAAAGGAAAGCTCTCCATACAGCAGTTGAACAAATGAGAGGGATAAAGAGTTTAACTCCACTCTAGCTTTGCTGAAAGGAATGAGCCACCTTCAATTTAGTAGCCTCTGGCAGAGACAGAAAACCTGGGGCACCTCACCTAACCCTGGTGCTGGATGTGTTGGTCCGAGCTACTCAAGTATCTTCAGTGCCAGTAGAGGTTGTCCAAATCTCATTGTGGAATTTCAAATAATTTCTGTCATATATCTTCATTGTCATTTGTTTCCATGCTGTTTCTTCAATAAATAAGCAAATGAATTCCAATTTTGAAGCTTGTCAGGCTGGAAGGAAGGGCTTGACCTGCACTGTGCTGTCGCTGGCCAGTCCTGTATGGCTGTTCACAATATCCCTGTTACAGGCACAACCGAATGCTCATCCCCTGCAATCAGATTCCTGAGGTACTTTGACCTCTTGATTTCAGGTTGTTCCTTCTGTCAGGTCTGGAAAGAGAAACCTTTTCTGCAGGATAGGTGGCAAGGAACTGGGCTGCTGGGAATGCGTCACGATTTTCCTTGATGGATTATTTCAAGGATGAAGATCTGTCCCTGGACAGTGATAGTGCAAGTGACACTGCAGCCACAGCCTTCTGTAGAAGGAGTCACAGCAAAAAATAATGATTGACAGGGATTTAGTGTTGGAAACCAAACTCCAATGGATTTCAGAATGCCATTAATTAGTGATTTTCTGTTGCTGGTGGTTTAGTGTTCTGTTCAAAACCGGTGGTTTCCTACTTTGCTGCCAGTCCCTTGAGCCACCTCCTCTTCTTCCTTTTAGCTGTGGAAGTATGTTGGAGTTCAGTATTAAAATCACCACTTGAAATTGTAAAGATCTGGTTCACAGCAGGAGAGAAGTCTGAAGGTAAGGCCACATCACCCTGGGCTTCTTTGTTATCCCAGTAATTTGAGTTTGCTGAGCGACCTCAGAGCTCCTCTGTGCTTGGAGTGAGCACAAGGACATCTCACAGCTTTGTGTCAGGCTTTGGCCAGAAATTTCCAGACTGGGAATTGCATAGCTTGGATTTCCTGTGCTTTAGCTCAATTTCAGTCGTGTTCTGCCCCTGTGCAGTTTTCTGCTGCCACCTTCCAGCAGAGTAGTAGCAGCTCCCTTGATTTATTCCAGTGTATGTGCAGTTAATATGGCCATGGAAGAAGCTGTAGAAATAGAGGTGAATCATTTTTGACTGAGGGAAAACTGGGGGGGAATTTATTTGGAGGGGATTAGAGAGTGTTAAATTAGAGGAAATGGGCCAAGATGACCCATTTAGATAGAAAGTTTCCAGATTAAACCCACAGATATCTTTTAAAAAGGATAAATGGGATTGTGAAGGGGAAAGAAGAAAATAGAGCCTTAAAAATCTTTTAAAAGTTTGAATTTAAATCGTGATTAAGGTTGAAGAGTTGCAGAACTGCTATGGTGAGAGAGTAGTTGGGTTTCTCCTAAGAGTAGGAGTTATCTGGGTGCAAGTTTCCATTTCACTGCCTCATTTTTACCCTGAGTAGGATGAGAATCAGTGCTGGAGAGGAGTTTGGGGTGTGGTGTGAACACAGGACTCTTGATCTTGGCCTCACAGGAATTAAAATTCATCTAAAACTAAGTCCTGTAGCCAACAGCTTTATCTCTATTGGGCTCCCCATAAATATGGGAGTAATTACTTGAGCTTTGTAGTCCATATTGATTAATTAATATGTGTTAATAGTGAATTACAGCTATCAGTATGTTTTACATCCCTCAAAGTAGGATTTCTGATAGAACGAGACAGTTTCACTGTCTTCACTTCAAATTTACCTGGACGATCAGGCCAGTGCTGATGAATTAACCTGCCAGCAATGGCAGGGGAGTCTGGGAAGTGAATAAAAGAAAATCAGGGTAAATAATACAGGTGGAGAAGGGCTGGATTGAAGCCTTGTCATCATTTGGGAAAAACAACAGGAAGAAAAGAACAAGAATGTGAACCATACCAAGGCAGCACAGATTGAAGAGCAGGCACTGGACTTAGAGTGGCTTAGAAAATCACCGCAGGCTGAGCTGTACCTGTGCAGTGTCCTTGAAATGTGACACAGAACAGGTTAATTAAACTCAGGTAACAGAAAACTCAGCTGATTTTCTCCTTTTGTCTTCGGTGACAAGGCATTGTGTAAACAGTGGGGGACTCTGGGAGCATTCACTTGGCTGTTTTACCTTCTTTAACTGAAACAATGTCCTGCCTGAGTCCTTGGTTTCACTTTAAGATAAGCCAGATGAGTTAATTCATGATTTCATAGCAAAAGTGACCTAAAGAAAAAATCTTGTTGAATGCTTTTTTTCCTCTAAAAGGTTTGGCACAGCTGCCCAGGGAAGTGGTGGATTCCCTTCCCTGGAGGGATTTAAAAGCTGTGTGGATGTGACACTTGGGGACATTGGTTAGTGGTGGCCTTGGCAGTGTGGAATGTAGGCTGGGTCCTGTCTGTCATGTAGGAAATATCCCTGGTTTGGGTCCGGGTTACACAAAAGACATGTTTGTTGCTTAATTAAGAGCATTAATTAGGATATTAATTTCTTTCTGAAGTGCTTTTAACTAAAATAAAACTCCAGTATGGAAGCAGCAGTGGCCAGAAGCCCATGGTTTTTGCTGTTATGATTTATTTTCTTCAAGGAGACACTGTTCTCTGTTCCTGAGTTCTCCAAGTGTAATTTCTGTCTTCACTACGGCTGTGCCAGTAATACTGCACTTGCAAACTGTTTTTCTAGTGGAAAATAATTTGCTTTGTACTTAAGCACAAAAACAGGGATAGGTGAGGTTCAGCTGTTTGCTGGGTTTGAATTTTAGTTTTCTGAAGTAATTAATTTCTCTTTTAAGGAAGTGTTTTAGTTGTTAGTGCTGATGATAGATCCTGAAGGAGAATGAAAGTGCCTGAAATACTTTAGAATGTCTCTTTTTCTTCATGTGTGGAAGAGGTGGTGGAAATCCTGGCGATGGCTTTGCTTGAAAGTTGTCCTGCACTTTGTCATGTGTGACGCTATAGATGGACCCTGTATGTGGGGTGAGAAAATGCTCAGAGTTTGGCCAGGCTCTTGTTCTGCCTTCTTGCAAAATTCCTGTGTGACTTTGAAGGAGTCATTTGGACTTGTCCAAAGCCCAGCCCCTCTCTGGGAGCTCTTGGTCTCAAAAATTAGTGTAGTGTTACTTGCCTGCCTCACAGGGATCTTGTGACTGGAGCATTTACATACCCCAGGGGGCAGAATGAATGGGGAAGAGTTCTGAGACTCTGCCTGCAATTCAGTAAAGAATTGGTCAAATTTTGAAATGAAATGGAGGAGGCAGAAGACACCGCTGTACCCTGTAATCTTGAAAGCTGAAAATTATGAATTATTATGTGGAATCCCAGAGTGTTTTGGGTTTGAGTTGGAAGGGACCTTAAAGCTCATCTGTCCCATCCTGACACCTCCCACTATCCCAGGCTGTCCAAGCCCCATCCAGTCTGGCCTTGGACACTTCCAGGGATGTGTCAGTCTGGTGGCTAGGGAGGCCCATGTCTCAGTTTTATTGATGACTTCTTAAATGACTGTTTCTTCACATGGATTACACTATTTCAGTGTGTTCATGAGATTTGCTGTACCTAAAGCACACAAGTCCTGCTTTGAGAGCTGTTACAGTGCTTATATATCCAAAGTTTAGTCTTTGGCTCCCAAATCCAAGAGCTCCTCCTTGCTCTTGGCACAGGTTTGGGCTTTGGGCCTGGTTCAGCGCTCAGCTGCCACTACAGTTTTTCTCTCTGCTTGTTAGTCCTGCTGTGATCCCTCATTCTGCCCTTGAATCCAGGCTCAGAGTTTGAATTCCTGCCTTGTTGCTGTAGAATTGCAACAATAGCAGGAAACCCAGATTTTGGAAGTAGGGAAGGTTAGGGTTAGACAGATAAGGTGTCAGTGTGAATCAGTGCGTGCCTCGAGTAGAATTCAGAACTATCTGGCTGCCAGCCCTGTGCTTAGTCAGAGGTCAGTCCCTTTTGTAAGACTTGGATTATGACAATAATTGCCATTTATATTATATTTTTGCCTTGTAAGATCAATCTCAAGTTCTCTCTCTCTTTCCCAGAGATGTAAAGCAGAGTAAGTTACTCACCCAAATGGCAAAATGACTGGGTTTGCTCACTGCCAGCATCCATTAAAATTAATCTTATCAGCAGAGAATTTCAGTGAATAAGTGGAAGAGCAGCTTGTGTAGAGCAGTGAGTCGGGGTTTGGGGCTCTTTAACCAGCTGAGAAACTTGAAGCCTCCTGAAGAAACGATGTGTTGATATTCTGCTCTCAGCTTGCCTCCTCTAATTTGTGTAGCGGTGAGTATTTGATTACGCCGGATTTATTTTCAGAAGTTTCAGGCTGCTCTTATTAATTGTCCCCATTTTGATCGAAGGCGTGTGGCACAGCTCTGCATTCCAGAGCTGCTGTTTTGCATCCCTAAACAGAGCTGCTGATGCTGGGGCTCCGGGGCTCAGCTCAGAGCCTGATTTCCCTCCTTGCTGCAGCACGAGGCTCTCGTTTCCCTGGGATGAGAGCAGTCATTACAAGAATTACATTTTGTTTGTGAATCAGGATGAATGGGAGTAGAGGCCTTTTTTTTTTTTTTTTTTTTTTGAAAATCAGAAGCCAGAGATGCAACTGCAGGAGATAATTATGCAAACGTATGGGTGAGGATGGCTCTGTGTTCGTTGACATGATGAGCACTTCAGGCCTGAGGTTTTTTTTTTTTTCTCTCTCTCTCTTTTGAAAACTGATACAACTCCTCTGAAAATACTGGAGTTGCAACTGATGAGCATAAGTGATGAGTCAGATCCTTAATCCTCTGTTATGCCTCAGAATTCACAGCATCAGCTCCTGGTTTTGAAGGCAGCTTTGCTTAATATGGTGCAAAGTTTTAGGTGGTTCTGAAATACTTATATTGCTGTGAATCATTGAGCCACACAATGGTTTGTGTTGCAAGGAACCTTAAAGATCATCTCATTCCAATGGCAGGGATGCCATTCACTGTCCTAGGCTGCTCCAAGCCCTGTCCAAGCTGGCCTTGGACACTTCCAGGGATGCAGGGACAGCAACAGCTTCTCTGGGCACCCTGTGCCAGGGCCTCCCCAGCCTCCAAATTGAAGGAGATTAATTTGTTCAATAAGAACAGAAAAGGCCAAAGCTTGAATTTCGGAGGACTGGATACTGTTATGCCCTAAATGCCCCAGTTCTCTTCCAGCAGTGCCTTAGAGCTGTCCTGGAAGGGTCACAGTCTTTGCCTCTGGGCTTGGTCCTTGTGTGTTCCTTCCAAGTCCGAGCATTCTGGGATTCTGGGGTTTTTTTGGTGATACATGTCAGTGCTGTTGGTGGAACAGCTGTAGCCCTTTCTTTGAGTGTCTTGTAAGAACCAGCTGCATCCTTTGGGATGGGGTGAAGGGTTGGATGGGGCCCTGATCATCCCCATCTCTCAGAGCCATCCCTGCCCATGGCAGATGAGCTTTAAGGTCCCTTCCAACCAACACCAGCCTGGAATTCTGTGTAGAAAAGGAAGGGCTGAATTAAACCATCCTTGGTCCTTGGATCTCATAAATATGTGTGAAGATAGAAACAAGCTTGCATAACCTAAAACAGGGTTAAAAACTTCAGAGTGGGCAGCTGGAAGTGGAGTTTCTTTGTAGTCCCTGGTGCTCGTAGGAAGCATCTGGAGCAGTACTTCATGTGGATTTGGTGGTTGAAGGTCAGACTGGGCGATAAGCAAATTACATTGCTTTGGAAATAGCAATGCCATCCTTAATGCCCCTTTTTAATACTCAGGAGGACATCTTCCTCCAGAGCTGCTCAGGCTGCACTTCTCACCAGTAGTGGTGGATGCACGGACACACAGGAAAAATCTGGCAGGTTGAGGAGTTCAGCTTTCAACTGTAATGGTAGTTAAAACTCTGGTTTAATTAACGAGTTGTCGAAGGTGATTTTTTAACTGTGTACTTTGGAAGAGCCTATTTCAGCGGGAAAGCCACAATTTGTGTCGTGATTTTGCTCTTCCATTTAAATGGTGAGATGGCATTGAGTGACACCAAGGAGGTGCCTGTGATGTTGTGAAAAATGCTGGTGCTGTAATAAATGAGATGACAAATCCTGGATGTCCCTGTGAGCAGCGCAGGGGTGTCCTACCCTGTGCTGTGTGTCAGAGAAGGGGAAATGTTGGCATCTCTCCCCATCCTGCTCTCCTCAGTTGATGGGACTTGATCAGAATCATTCTTAAACCAATTACCAGACTTAGGATCCTGTTCTGAACACTTTGGCTCTTGCCCACATCCATATTATGCAGATTATATCAAATATAGGTCTTACAGCAGAAAGCTCAACTGGTTTTGTAAGTCTTGAGCTTTGCTTATTAGATAAAGCTGTGAATTTTAATGGGAATTGGAGAAGGACCTCTGCAGAAGAGCATCTCCTCAGTGATGCTAGAGTGCTTCCTACTCATCTACAGTGAGTAGAAGAGTGGAAAAAATGATTTCTTGTGATCATTAAAGAGTCCAGAGCCATTTTCTCAAGTGTTAGAGGTGTTAAGGCTGCTGTCTGGCCTTATTCCCAAACGGGTAATTGAATTGCTTTGAACTTCTGCGAGTTCAATTGGACATGGACTTAGCTCGTAGCTGTTTTTATGGGATTATTCTGCTGTGCTCCATCACCTAGAAAGTTAAGTGTTGGGTAAATGATTCTTGTATCAGCGTGGGCTTGGGCTGTGAGAGTAGGTGAGAAACCCTTGATGTGTTTTTCCTCACTTTTCTCTATGCAGTGCAGGAAAATAAGGGAGGAGAGCGCTCTGGCCACATATCCCCACTGGAGAGCAGAACAGTCAAACTGGGGAGGGAACCCCACATCCAAAAGGGTGAAATTAATTTTAAAAAAGGAGGTTAAATAAACCTTGATGGAATGAGAAAAACAGGCAGTGCTGAACAGCCCCCACTCCACAAAGTCCCCTCAGAAGGGAAGGAGTGGTGCTGCATTGGGCTGGTTGGGACCTGCTGGATATTTTATATCTGTGGGTTTGGGCTGGAAAATAAATTCCTTTTTATTTACCTCCTTAGAGTTCTCCCTTCAGTCTGATATTCAGGTACAACAGGTTGCTTTTGGATGAGCTGTGAAAGATGAGCATGAAGTTTTAGTGCTTTAGAATGGTACAACTGGACCATCTTTTTGGGGCATGATTGTCAACTTACTGTAAGGGAAGTAAATAAATTTGATATTTTAGGCTATTAGTTTTTTTTTTCTGCCAGAACTTAAAGAAACTTCGTCTTAAGGGCAAGATTTAGTTGTTAAAAAATCATTCACTTTTAGTTTTGAGCTTAATTAGAAATTTGCAGAGGTTTTGCTTGCAAAATTTCAGGGAGAAAATATTTACAGCTGTTCTCCTTCGGTTATCTCGCTTTTTTTTGTGTGTCTCCCCAAGGAAATTTGACAGCCCATTGTCAGTGGTGAGAGTATTGATAGCAGGTAATGCATGGGATGTAGAGGATATTTTGCTAAACAGGCAGCAAAGTTTGCCTACAGCAAAGTCAGTCCAGAGTCCTGTTCTCAGGAAAAGTATTTTCCATCCTGATTTTCTTCTATACCCCCCAATCATTCTTCTTGTCTCTATCTTATTTTATTCCTTGCTGCTTTTGCAGTTGATTGTATTTCAAAAGGAAAAAGAGGGGGAAATAAATTGAATTACAGGTAGCCAGAGGAGTGCATGAGGATAAGAGGCTCTTACTGCAGTGTGGGGGGGGATGAAGTGGTGGAGAATATTCACTCATTAATGAGGTGAATGAAATTAGGGTGATTCTAAAATGGTTGATTTAATTAACTGCTATGTAAATTGATCTTTAAACAGGATAAGTTTATTAAAATATTTTAAAAAGGGAAAATAACCAAAGCCCTGCTCGAGTAACGTTTGAAATAATGCTTGCTGTAGTTATTCATTAAAAAGTTGTGGATAGTTGGCAATGTTGGAACATGTTCAATAATACCACATTTTGCAATATTTGTTTTGGGGTTTTTAATGGAAAATTCCAAGTTCTTGCAGCTGTTTTCAATCTTAAAAGTCCCTCAGGAGCATTATTTCTAGATCTTATGGCTGTGTAGAAAAGTGCATGAAGATGGGACCAGGAGTTCCAGATCAAGAAGACCAATGAGATGTGTCGGTGCAATATTTGCTGAGTGTGCAAATATAAACAAGGCACTTTGGGCATCTCTGGATGACATTAGTGAGACCAGCAGGGAGATACTCTAATTTCGGTGTTCTTACCTCTTAAAAATTACCCAGAAGTTGCCTTAAAAGTTTTGGAGGGCTGGAAGAATTCTTTGCATGGAGAGACAAGCAGAAAATTGATTTTAGTTTGTTTGTTTTTTTTTTTCAAGTTGTCCACATTTTTCCAGTGCTTGTGTTAAACTCAGTATCATGGAGTTAATTTGACATTAAGTTTGCTGCTCTTACATTCGTTTCTGCAAGGCTTTAAAGTCCATTGATGAACAGGACTCCAGAACACAAGTTGGAAATCACTGAATATCTTATTCCTGGGGCAGAGGGTGGCCTTGGCCAGCAGCCTTTGCATCCCTGTGAATTGAAATTCCTGCACAAGCTCAGCTGTGTCAAAGAGGGACAAATTGAGGCCAGAGCTCTTCCTACGAGCAACAAGAGGTCAACCCCTGCCCCTGCATCTGAGAACTCTGCACTTCATTAGCTGGGATTCACTAAAGGACATTTAGGATTCACCAAATCATTGTGTGTAATTCATTAAAGGAGATTAATTTGGCCTGGGCACCCAGATCCAGGAGCTGAGCCCTGGCACTTCAGACAAATCAGGAATGACACCCAAATTTCAGAGAGAATCGCTGGCCGTGGCCACCAACTGCTGCAGGAGGTGGGGAGGCCCTGGCACAGGTTGCCCAGGGAAGCTGTGGCTGCTCCATCCTTGGAAGTGTCCAAGGCCAGGCTGGACAGGGCTTGGATCAACCTGGGACAGTGGAAGTTGTCCCTGCCCATGGCAGGGGGTGGAACTAAATGATTTTACAGCCCCTTTCAATTACCCTTCTGTAATTCCATGGTTCTGTGTTGCTTGACATTCTTGAAGCCATCTGGAAAGTTTTGTTTTTGTCAGATGGGAGTTTTTTAGTTCACGGGGCTCCAAGGACAAAAGTTCTGGGTTTCTGTGTCTGTGATAAATGGATGATTAAATAATTGAAAGTATGTTTTAGTATTAAACGTTGAAGAGTCTGTAAAGTAAGAATTTTGAGTGGAGGTAATTCTGGTTGGAGGCTCTGGCTCATTAAATTCTCCACTTCAAACAAAGAACCTGAGCACATGAAACTTGGTATTGACAGATAAATGATCTGGGAAATGGTGACATTACCGGGAAACACCGTCAAGAAATGCCCAAACCAGGTGTTGCCCTGAGGAGAGGTGAGCTGGCATATCCAGTGAAAACCACCTCAAGGCCAGATGTTTAAAGAGATTTTCTGCTTGAAAATGGTGCTGCTCAGAGCTGGCTATGATGAGTCAGTAAATCCTTGTGATACTTCTCCCAAAGCTGGGAGAGGAGGATGGAGCAGCCCTGCCTCCCCCAGAGGCCAAACCTGGAACACAACGTCTGGTTCCAAATGCTCCCCGCCAAGCTCCGAAGGTCTCAGCCTGGGATGCCACTTCCAAATTGTGGTTGTTACAATTCCAGTCAGTTGCAGGTCGACTGCTGCATTGCCTGCCGTGCCCTCCTGTGGTTCAACAGTCTGGGTGCCTGTCTTGGAAAATTTTAAATGGCCTGGACGTTTCCAGTAATCAGTTTTCCGGAGGACAGCACATTCCCGTTGGGCTGAAGCGCTGATGTGGATGTAGAACGTCTGTCTTCTCACACAGGCATTTTCTTGGATGGGAGTCATCCCCTTGCATTGTCCTCCTGCTTCCTTCTCCCACAAAACAATGTAAGGAGCTCAGTAGTTGCTGGATGAGGGCAAAGATTGGATTCTCTTCTCATTTCTGTATTTCCCAGGTGGCAGGTGCTATTTTTGTGGATTTGTGCATCCTGGCTTTACAGCTCTACTTCAGCTCTAATCCAGTTCTCAGTGCTGTTCTTCAGCCCCAGCTATGGATCTCGAGTCATTCCATGACTCCTGTTAGGAACTTCTCTGTGCCAGGGCAGAAATCACAGAATCACAGAATGATGAGGTTGGAAGAGACCTCTAAGATCACCGAGTCCAACCCATGCCCTAACACCTCAACCAGAGCACAGCACCACGTGCCATGTCCAGTCTTTTTTTAAACACATCCAGAGACGGTGATTCTACCTCCTCCCTGGGAAGAACATTCCAGTACTTTATTATTCTTTCTGTGAAAAATTTCTTCCTAACATCCAACCTGCACCTCCCCTGATGGTAGCTTGAGACTGTGTCCTCTAAATGGACATAAGGAGTCATCCTCAAAATTTGTGGGGAGGAAAAGGCAGCCCTGGAAGGTCTCTCAGCCTGACAGCCATCGTCCCTCTCCTGGCTTTCACAGGGTCCTTGGAATTCTTCCTTGACTTTCCCTCAGCTGTGATTTGCTCTGGCTCTCAGGGATTGTACATCAGCCCTGTCACGTCTCCTGGAGTTTGAGTGATCTCTTCACCCTGCTCTCCTGCAGGAATGGCAATAAACCCTTGACTCACGAGAAGATTCCCGAGAAGGATGGAAAATGCCATATTCTGCTTGCCAAGTTCTGCCTGGCCTCCATCTGCCATCCCTTCTTCTCAAGATCCAGAGTTCTGAAGGAGGAGATCTTCTTGTTTGTGTGACATTTGGATCTGTAGCCAGGAGACTTAGGAATGAAGCGCGATTAAGGGAGCATACTGGGATTTTTTTCAGTTCCATTTCTGGCCTTTGCAGCAAATAATGTTCATTGTTGTGGCACCTTGGGAAGTTTAGGAGTTAAAAATTATTTTGTTGAGCCACCAGGATGGTCAAGTTACCTAAGAAGCCAATCTTTAGAGGAGAAAAAGCTGAAGACTTATTTCTTTAAATGAAAGCTCAGGAGTAATTGGATGTGCTGCACTTTCCTTGTCAGGGCAGGCAATCTGTGACAACATTCCAGGTTCAAAAGTTCCTAACTTCAGAAATCCAACTTCAGTCAAATCAACTTGGGTCCTACAGGCCACTAGAATTTCCGCTGGGTGTGTTTTTATCTTCTTTTTTTTTTTCTCAAGGTAGCAACAAAAGTTAGGGCAACTCGAACTCTTTGTAGTTAAGATTTGAAAGAGTAGAGATTCATAAATCTCATGTCATAACTGGTGAAAACTTGTCCAGAAAAACTCAGATCTCTGGCTACCACAGAAATCTGAGATTCCTGTCTGGTGGGTACTTAACACTGGGCAAAATTTTGTATAGGATCAAGTTGCAGCCATAATTACTGAGCAACCGCAGTCTCTGTAGCAGTGATTTATCAAAAAAAAAAAAAAAGGGCACAAACTGCAGGGTTGGTGCAGGTGTGGGGAATGTCAGGAGAGGTCTGAAATGCTGTTGGAGCACTCCAAGGAAAATGAACCCTTCTGCTGTGTAGTGAGGCTGGCATTCATGGCAGGTGTCCAGCTGACGTTGGTTGGAGATGGATTTTGGAGGTGGATTTTGCTCTGTGTGTGTGTCTTAAAGTTTTGCACCCAAATTGATAAAGCACCTTCCACGTGCCCTGTAGAACTATTGAACTGAAATGTTTTGTATTTTCCCTCATTTCCAGCCTGCTGGAAACCATGTCTCACTACACATACGAGCCAAGATTCATCCTAGAACACCAAAGGGCACAAACTGCAGGGTTGGTGCAGGTGTGGGGAATGTCAGGAGAGGTCTGAAATGCTGTTGGAACACTCCAAGGAAAATGAACCCTTCTGCTGTGTAGTGAGGCTGGCATTCATGGCAGGTGTCCAGCTGAGGTTGGTTGGAGATGGATTTTGGAGCTGCCATGTGGAGGTGGATGTTGGTGCTGCCAGAATTTATAAAATATATAAATTTTATATATTAATATAAATATATTAATTTATATATATAAAAATTTATATAAATTTATTAATTCCACGTGCCACGTATAGAACTATTGAACTGAAGTGTTTTGTATTTTCCCCTCATTCCCAGCCTGCTGGAAACCATGTCTCACTACACAGACGAGCCAAGATTCACCATAGAGCAGATCGACCTCCTGCAGCGCCTGAGACGCACGGGAATGACCAGGCATGAGATCCTGCACGCCCTGGAAACCTTGGACCGTCTGGACCAAGAGCACAGCGACAAATTCGGGAGAAGATCCGGCTACGGCGGCGGCTCCTACGGCAACAGCACCAACAACGTGCCGGCGTCGTCCTCGACGGCCACGGCCTCCACGCAGACGCAGCACTCCGGGATGTCCCCGTCCCCGAGCAACAGTTACGACACCTCCCCACAGCCTTGCACTACGAATCAGAACGGGAGGGAGAGTAACGAGAGGTTGTCTGCCTTCAACGGGAAGATGTCGCCCACCCGCTACCCCCTGGCCAACAGCCTGGCCCAGAGGTCCTACAGCTTCGAGGCTTCCGAGGAGGACTTGGACATCGACGACAAAGTGGAGGAGCTGATGAGGTGAGTGATGGTCTCTGTAAAAGGTGTGGAGGTGGGAAGTGCCTCAGCAGGAGTGGTGAAACCCTGGCACAGGTTGTCCAGGGAGGTGGTGGATGTCTCATCCCAGGAAATACTCAAGGTCAGGTGGGACAGGGCTCTGAGCAATCTGTTCCAGTTGAAGATACCACTGCTTATCACAGTAGGTTTGGACTAAATGACCTGAAATGTCTCTTCCAACCCACACCGTTCCATGAGGATTTGATGATGATCAGGAGAGCGGGAGCTGCTTCAGGCAGTTGTTCCTTCCAGTGCTCCAAGGGTCACCATCCCAGAACCTCTCACCCGCCTTGTGGAGGCAGCCCCAGTCCCACAGTCTGACTGTTGAAATCATTTTTCCAGTGCTGTACCAAAAATTTGGATTGATATTAGAGCATTCTTTTATTTTTATTCAGGATTCTGATCAAATATCAATTCACATGACTCCTTCTCCACTATTTCACACCCATTGTGGTTCCTTCCATATGGAGGGAGAGTAGGGAATCCAGCTTGGATTGGTCAGTGCTTTCCAGTGGGATCTGGAGAGGATGCATGCTGTTTGTTTATAGTTTGTGGCAGGGATTTGCAGAGTGATGCAGGAAAATACAAATAATAAAGAAGAAGCAGAAGTTTTCTCTGAGAGCCATTGGGGTGGTTTTTTTTTCAGGGCTGACCTTCCTTTACTTTTAGAAGCTTTCTTTTCAGCATTATGGCAAAGATGAAAGGAAGGGATTATACTCCTGAGGATGAAAGTCAGTCAGTGGGCTTTGAGAGCACAAAGAAATAAGAGGAAAGGCCAAATGTCTCAAAACGATTTTGGTCATAATGTTGGAATTTATTCTTTTTTCCCCCCAAAACTGCACCATTCCTGAAGTACCTGTGGGAGGACTGGAGTCCATAAGCTCCAGAATGGAAATGTGTTGGAAGTAGTTTGGAGATTTCAGGGAAAGATGTGGCTTTTGGGGGAGAGGATTAGAGATGAGCAGTAAGAAAAGCCGATCAACCTCATTTGCTGTCGGCTGCAGGATGATGGAATTGTGCAGGAAGGGGGTGAGTGCAGCAGAGTGCCAAGTTCCCATGGCTGAGGTTTGGGTTCCTGTGCAGTGAGTCTCAGGTAATGCTTTTAGTGCTTATTTAAACTGAAATTGCTTGTGTTTGCAGGCATATGGATGATGAGTGTTGGGTACAGAAATAAAAATGAGCCCACAGCACAGCATTCATTTTGCATTTACGTTTGCAAGCTTGAGTCTGCCTTCAATGCAGCTGGGGCAGGAGGGGAGAAGGGGAAGGGAAATGTCTCATAAGGCCTAATAAAGGCTGGTTTTAATTGCCTGCCCTTCTCAGGAAGGGAGAGAGGAAGAGGAGAGGCAAAGTAGGTGTTTATTGCAATTGAAATTTGCTGTGTGTCACAGTACTTGTGCAACCTCCAATTTATTTGCTTTTAGCACAGTTTTAGCCCCTTCAGAACTACCTGTGCAGACCTTGTAAAAATCATACAAAGACCTCAGTTCATTCAGTGCAAGCTCTGGACTAAGGAGGGGACTAAAGGAGGGGCGTGAGAACAGAGGCTGCAAAATTTTGAATCTTTTCTTGGGATGCTGGAGGAGGTTGGTCTATGCATATTCATTTGGGCAACTAACCATGCAGCCCCTGCTATCCTTTATTTTTTATTTTTCTGCCTCATTTTTACGAGTGAGGTTTTTATGCTGGTATGAGAGATTTATTCATCCCTGTGTAATGAAACTTTGTACATTCCATATGGCAGTGCTGCACCTAATATGAATTATATGGGACATGAGTCATCCATTCTCCTGCTATGGTACTTTGATCAAACGTGACACTTGTTAAAAGAAGTGTCCAGCACTGAGGCACTTGGGCTGTTTTAATGGCAACCTTCCCCAGTCCTTGCCCCCTGAATAAAGGAAATAAAGACATTTTGCATCTTGCAAAGGTGCACTTTGGTCTGTCCCTCTTTTTGTGTGTCCCGTTGTTGTTTTGTTTTGGTAGGAGGGACAGCAGTGTGATAAAGGAGGAAATCAAAGCCTTCCTCGCCAACCGGAGAATTTCCCAAGCAGTTGTTGCACAGGTAACAGGTAAGAGCTTGGGGAGGGGAGTCCTTTCCTCATTTTGGGAATCTCTGTGTCTGAACTGCCTGTCTGAGCACAGTGCAGATGTTGGAATATCACTTGGCTTTCTGCATTGCAGTGCAGATCTGTCAGCTTAGTCATGATAATGTATGCCTTTGATTTAAGACCCATTGTCCTGCACATCATGGAACTTCCCCAGTGAATCACTTTTTTTTTTTTTTTTTTTTTTTTCCCCTGTGGCTTGTGCTGGCAGATTTTATTTTACAGCATTATAATAAAGCCTGAAGTTCTTATCTTAAAATGAAAATGGTTTTCCTTAATTCTTAAATTGTTGTTGAGTGCGGCAAATAGATGCATATCTGCATCTCTGGGTATAGAGAGAGAGAGATAATGTGTATTTATATATTAAAAAATATATGTATAGTCAGGAGACACAGCTATAGCTGATACCACTGCAACCAGGAGTTGGAGGATGAGAGTTGAAAGTTTTATCCATCCTTTGAGTCACAATTTATGAAAATCCAAAGGGAGGTTGAGGGATGACCAGACCAGCTGAGTTTTTACCTGGAAGGAGCAGCAGTTCTGGGTGCCCTGTGCCCTGAACCTTCTCTCTCACATCCAGACAGGTGAGCTCACTGCAGTGGTGCCACTTCTTCCCTGGGTGTGTTCCCAGAGCTTTCCAGAGAGGGTAACAAAGTCCTGTTGCTCCTCCATGGGGTGAGGTGTTGTTATTTCTCCCTTCCAGGCACACAGGCCTTGCCTGGAACAGCTTCAGAATAATTTTGGTTGGAAAAGCCCTCTAAGACCACTGAGTCTGATCACTCCCCCAGCACTGCCAAGGCCACCACTGATCCATGTCCCCAAGTGCCACATCCACATGGATTTTAAATCCCTCCAGGGATGGGGACTGCACCCCTGCCCTGGGTAGCTGTGCCAGGGCTGGACAGCCCTTTCCAGGCAGGAATTGTTCCCAGTATCCAACCTGAGCCTGCCCTGGCACAGCTTGAGGCTGTTCCCTCTCCTCCTGTCCCTTGTTCCGTGTCGGGGAGTTGTGCAGAGCCACAAGGTCCCCCCTGAGCCTCCTTTTCTCCAGGCTGAGCCCTTTCCCAGCTCCCTCAGCCCCTCCTGGTGCTCCAGCCCCTTCCCCAGCTCCGTTCCCTGCTCTGAATTCACTCCAGCCCTTCCTTTAGGATAGAGACTTGATGATAAAGTTCAGAAAGCTCAATCCCATGTTACACCTCTAAGATTTGTTAACTTTTTAACCCAAGCTTGGATAAAAATCTTGAAATAGATAATTTTTAAGGTTCCTAGATGTCTGAGAATGTCAAAGCAGTAGGAGGAAAGTTATTCTTTTATGATATTTCCAGGATTTGGAATGTCATAGGAATCCACCTGTCTGGGAGCTGTTGGTTTGCAGACATGGCAGCAGTTGAGGTGGGCAAGCACAAACTGGTGCTTGAGCCACAGAGCCAGGGATTCTTTTCATGTCTCCAACTCTTCTGTGATCCTGGGTAAAAGGACTTGTCTTTCCCTGGTCTCAGTTTCATCCTGAAAATCCTGAGATTAACAATTTGTGTAAATGTAAGGGATGGTTTTGGCCTCATCAGATGTTAGCACTAATACTTGAAAAACTAATGTAAAAGTTGAGTTGCTTAAATTGTACATGAACTTTAAAATGTTGGTAGTTAGTGGGTCCCTCTCCTGCTTTTGTTCATTCCTTGCCTGAATACAGTCCTGGAAGAACCCATCTCTGAATTAACCTCTGTGTAGCACCCAGCAAGTCAGGCTGGCTTCCCCTGCAAGAGAAGGAGTGCAAAGAGGGGAAAACTGCCCAAAAGGAGTCTTTCCAAAGGGAGCCAATGTTTGGGGTTTTTTTGGCCAGTTGTGGGTCATTGAATCAGAATCATCACCCCAGATTAGTGAAAGGAATGGATCTAATTATAATTAACTGATTCATTATAATTAACCCTTGATGCATGTGTTTGATACCCTGCAAGAAGCTGTAGGAAAGGCAAGACCAATCTCTTCACACCTGATCCTTTCCCTCCTTCCATCCTGAGCCTGTTCTCTTGGATTTCAGTGGGCATTAAGTTGGCATTTAGCTTTTGGCAGCTCTCATTGTTTCCTGCTGTGAGTAAATGACACCAAACCATCCACCTGGGACGTGGCTGCCTGGATTTAACACCCTTCCCACTCAACCCACAGTGTGCTCACAGAGGGACCAGAGAAATACTGCAGGGTGTCAGTGGGACAGAGTGAGGGCTGAGCTGAAGGCACTGTGTTATTACCTTGGTTTTGAGCCAAATCCATGGGAAACCAGTACATCTTTGCATCCCAGTCACGCTCCCTGTTGGTTTGGTGGGAGCTGATTCATTTTAAATCAAGCCCCGACCTTGTGTAGACAGAGGTGTAACACTTCTGTGCCACCCCTAAGTACATGGTAATGGCTTATCTGAGGGAAATGGGAAATCTCAAGGAGATGTTTGGAAGGACCAGATTAAAGAGTGTGCTCTGCTCTAGCAGGGAGGAACATCAGCTTCCTCTGCAAAGCAGGGAGTGGTGAGGAGTGACTGAAATAACTTGGGACAGAGATCCGGGGCAGAGCGTCTCAGGGCTCTCCTTCCAGATTGTCTCAGCCTGATGAGTGCTGGATGACTTGGAGTATCCTTCAGATGCCTCCAACATCCCTTTCAGCTGGGGAAGAGACTCCCAAGGAATGTCTGGAAATCGCTTCTGGTTCAGTAGAAAAACAGTTTGTATAGGCAGAGGCTTTGCAGAGTGTATGATCCCAAATGGCATCACCTCAGGATTTACAGCCTTAGTCTTACTGATAAAGATTTTCTGTAAAAAGTTACTTGTACAAGAGGAAAATAGAAAAATTGGCTTTTAGTCTTCATCCCTTCTGCCCTGGGAAAGAGGCAAGAAAGAAATGAAAAATTGATGGCTGGTTCTGTCCAGGAGAGTTGCTTGGCTTAGCTACCTCTGCTGGCAACTTTTCCTTACAACCTCCACCAATTCTCTGTTCCCTTTGTCCTTCTGACCTTATTTATCCCCATTCTGTAACTTGCCATGTTCTGTCCTTGGTGCAGAAACCTCTACTGCAACTGTGACCCCTCGAAACCTCCTTTTTGCCTGATTTTGCTAATTCTTCAAACTACACTTTAATTCAGAAACACATTTCTCCTTTTTCCCATCTTAATTCTAACCTTGCAAAGCACTTAGAGAATCCATAGTCCTACAGAGCAGTTCTGCATCAGTAAACAGCTTTTCCTCTTTGTTTTTCCTGCTGTAGCACATGGCAAGTGATGGAGAAGGAGGATGCAGGAGAGAGAAACACAGAGCTGAGGGTTAAAGTCAGCTGTTGCAGTAGAAAAATGTTGAGGCTCTCTTAATCCTTATAAAATTACCAGAAACTCTAAAAGTCATTTAGATAATGAATCTGACAGGAAAAATTAAACCTGGAAGACATTCTGCAGGCCTGCCTGGTGTATGGAGAGGACAGGGCAGGTTGGAAAATAGTAACAGGGTCTTAAAAAGTGACTTGAAAATAAAGAATGATTGATAAGCAGCAAAAACTTAGCATAACACTTACTAGTGCTGGTCCTAAAAACAGGAGCTGCTTTTTATAGAAACTTTTTTAATGGTGTCTGTAATAAGATAAACAAGAAGCACTTGGGTTGGGCTCTGTATAAATAATCTCCTACTGATAAGAAAAATGACAGTATAAACAGGAGCTAATAATAGTTCCTGCGGAATTTCCTCTCCTGGTGTTCGGAGCTCTTTTAACATCACTGCAGCCTGCTCAGGGCTGGGGGTTCAGCCCCACATGGGGCAGGTGAGCTGCCAAATTTTTATCAAATTTAATATGAAGTCGTGTGAAATTTGCTTAAATTGCCACAGGAATTGTACTTGGGCACCAGGTTATGGTCAAGAGGCAGAGGATGAAGAGAGAAATGTAAACTTCTCTCAGAGATGCTGTCTGAGCTTCCAAAGTTAGATGGAGGGTGGAGAAATATTTTCAGGAGCTGATGTCTTTAGTTCTACAGTAAAGGAGAGAGGGAGGAGAGCACAGGGATGAGCCCTCTGCAGATGGGCTGAAGTGGTTTGATGGATGATGCCTCTGCAAGGTTTGGAAATATTACCTTTCCTGTTTTTAACACATAGGGAGGGAAGGAATAAAAAAACCACCCTTATTTTCCTGAAGTTACAAAGCAGAAATTTCAATTCAGTTTTTTCAGTTCTTAAAAACTTAAAAACCAAACTGCCATTAAAAATAACCCCAAACCCATCAACAGTAAAATGCAGAAGTCATTTTTTGGGTTGTTTTTAAATACACACAGAGCTTTCCAGGGTGCAGTTCTGGTACCCTTCCCAATTATTCTGCTTGTACAACCCAGCCCTGTCCTCCTGTCTCTGCCTTAATTGATAGGAGATCTCCAAGACTTGGCTTTAGTTTATGCTAAACACACGTGCAGTGGAGGGCAGCCTTGGAGCACTGCTGGAACAAATAAAATCCCCACAGGTTTGGAACCCACACACAGGGATGCTGAGCAAATGCCAATACACAGGGAAACTTAACTAGTTCCACTCTGAAGAGAATTC
This sequence comes from Emberiza elegans, assembly GCA_024865655.1. Classification (NCBI taxonomy): domain Eukaryota; kingdom Metazoa; phylum Chordata; class Aves; order Passeriformes; family Fringillidae; genus Emberiza; species Emberiza elegans. The sequence continues at coordinate 3,021,642 of JALJVW010000102.1, forward strand.
AGAAAATTCCTGAATTATTGATCTTCTCAAATGGCATGAAGCTGCATTTTGAGAAACATTTTCCTTCCTGTTTTTTTTTTTTTTTTAATACTCATGACAACACAGAGATTTGTTTTTTTATGATTTTGATCTTTGCAGGTTTTCTGTAAACAAGCTGTGCTAATCTCCTAAATTGATAGATGTCCTTTGCAAGCACTTGTTCTCTGAATCTGGGACTTGCTTACAAAGTGAAGAATTAAAACACAGTCAGTTAACTTTCTTCTCCAGTTCTGATGTATTCCAGGTGCTTCTGAAAACCTCTCCTGAAAGAAACATTAAAGAAAGGCAAAGCAGAGCTGCTGAACAAATCTATCAGTGAAGGTGAAAGGCAGTTCCCAAAGACTTGGTGAATAGCAGAGTTGAGGGTTCTGAGCACATTTGAGCTGCACATAGCAGTGGCCTTCTCTTGATGGTGTATTTTGCCATTTATTTTATATATTTGAAGGGGAAACTCTCCCCTAATCAGTTGTGTAGGAGACAGCAGGGCTGGCCAGGGGAGTGAGCACAGACTTTGTTTGTCACTGGGAGGTGTGAGCTGCTGTGGGAAGGAGTGAGTGTGACACAGCAGCCAGCATCTGAGCTGCAGTAATCCTTTGTGGATACCACATTCCTTCAGTATTTTCTGTGAGAAAACTGCTGGTGTCCATAACCAGGTGTGTTCCTGGCCCTGCTCGTGCTGAGCCCAAAGCACCACAGCCCTCCTTGGGATCCCTGCTTCACTTGGAGAGTGAATTTCCTCAGCACAACTGGATTTTCAGTACTCCAGAGAAGTTATTTTATCAATATAAGTACTCCAGAGAAGTTATTTCATCAATTGCTTCTGGCAGCAGGATGATTTCTTCTTTCCTGCCAGTGCAATTCCCTAAAGCAGAGTGTGATTAGAGACAACGTGACAGGAGGGTCCTGATGGTCACTGTCCTGTGAGTCAACAGTGTGAAACCCACTTGAGATGGAAGAAACCCTGACATGACAACTTGAGGGGGTTGTTTTCTGCAATTAAGGGAGTTAAGGGTAGGTTTGGATCCCACAGCACTGGGATCTGGGTGATCCTGGATGAGTTCTTCTAAAAGACTTTGCAAGCTTGACCTTGGGTTGGTCAAGCTGTTGGGATAGTTTTGGGGCCTCAGCCTTGCTGAGGTACAGATAAATTTTATACCTTAAAAACATTTTAGAGAAGCAGCTTTATGAGCTGTGAGGACTCACAGTAGGTCAGAGGCTCAGCTGCTGTGGCTAAATGACAGCCACAAAAGGATCCCAGCGCAGATCCAACTCTGTTTGGGAGAACTTTGATGCAGTTCAGGACATTGGGACAGTGCATAATTGGTGGAAAGAAGCTTTTTACAATGAAGATGGCACAGGTTGGTCAGGAAATTGGTGTCTGCCCCATCCCTGGAAAGATTCAAGGTCAGGTTGGACAGGGCTCTGAACAATGCGATCCAGCTGATGTCCCAGCTCATTGCAGGGGGTGTTGGACTAGATGACCTTTAAAGGTCTTTCCAACTCCAATTTTTCAGTGATTCCATGAAAGTGAACATGGCAAGACCCAGCTTGAGTTTTTTTGGCTCCTGCTGCTGTGCCTTGCCCTTGAGCACATTGTCTGGAGCGGTGACATCTGTGCCACGTGTGGCAGTGTCAGGCAGCCTCTTGAGCACGATTCAGATTTTCCACTCATGGCAGACATTTAATCTCTATTTATAATTTTTATCTACCAGCGCTTTGTGTTTGTATCTTAGGTCGTTATCCAGACACTCAACACACACTAATTCACTGCAGTGAGTGTAAGTGGACCATAGTAAAGAAGTAAATGACTGGAGCTGTTACCCAGTGATTAATTAATAGGAGCAGGGTGGCCAAAAGCAGTGAGACACAAACCTTTGTGTCCCACAGCCCAGGACAAGAAATGGCTTTTATAAATCATAATAGGTCAAGAGCTGCCCATTTTCAAACCTTGGACTTTGCCCTGGTGATCAGGCATGCAGGTGGCAGGATTTCAGCTAGGCTGGAGCCTTGTTTTGGGCCAGAGAGTGTTATCAACTTACACTGCCTTCTTCTGCTATTAACTTGTGTGCTTCCACAGTTACTTGATGTAAACTTGGCAGGGTCTGAGGCTTGTGTTTGGTTGAATAATTCCACTTCCCCAGTAGTATAAACTCAGTTTTGGATCCCACTGTGGGCCCTGGGGGTAGGCAGTTCTTGGCTGCCCCAGCTGTTCCTGAGCTCCGTCAGGGCAAGGCAATCTCTGGGAGTGGGTTCTGGGAAAATCAGGGTCTGTTTTGTGGGCACAGCTCTGCTGTATCTGAAACAAAACACACCCATCCTTTCCCCCAGGACAATTAAAACTTCATAGCCTCCAGAATTCTGTTTGAGGAAGAACACTTAAGAGCACAAACCCAGTGATTTTAAAAATCCGGTTGGTGTAAACCCACCTGAATATGGTACCTGAGAGTCAAGTTGAGACATTCTGAAGTTAACTACCTTCAACACACCAAAAAAAGCATAATGAACCCCCACTTTAGAAGTGGTAAAACTACAGGGGGCTGTTTTTCATGAGTTAAATGTGGTGATGAGAGCTGATAAAACCTTGATGCATCTCTGGAGGGGGGAGGTGGTTTGGGTTCTGTGTGCAAACCAGCCTCTACCTGCCTGGGTGAAATCACCAAGCAGGTGGTGGCACAGGTGGTGTTGGCAGTATATTGGTACTTGGAGCACCTCCTAAAACTTCACTTCTCAGGAGGGTTTGGATGTTGTTAACCTGTTCTGATAGCTGAAGGGCCTTGTGGAAAGCACAGGGAGTTCTGAAGTAGTGCTTCAGTTACTCAGCAAACTCTGCATTTTTTACATTTTCGGGTGAACCTATTGCTGACCTCCTCATGCACTTCTAAACATCTTGTTTTGTTTAGTTCCTCTGCTGATTTTTTTTTGCCCTTCCTGCATTAATCCTTCATTCCCTGCTTTGGAAATATCTGTATTAACTTCTAGGAATTTTTTCCCCCTTTTTACTGTTTCCTTAGAACTCTTGCTTTAAAAACAGCAGTGTTTTGTCCCTGACCATGCCTGGGTACCTCGAGCTTGGCTCCTGCTTTGCTGACAGACCAGCTGCTCTTTCTGGGCTGTTTTCTGGCCGTTGTTCCAGCTGCTGACAGTTGGTTTGCTCCATTTCTGGGCTGATGTGATCTATATCACATAAACTGTTTTCTGTGTTTATCTCTGTTCTTATTCAAGCACTGAATGATAAGAATTTCCTAACAATCATTATTTATATGTAATAGTGGGGAAGGGACTTGTTCCCGTTTCACAGATGAAGTTTAGAAATCAGAGAAGGTGTGGACAATTCAAGTCTATGATAGCTTTGGCTTCCCAGTTTTTCCCCTCTTTGCTTTGGGGTTGATTATGCAGGTTCCAGGGTGTTCCCTGAGTGAGGTTGAACATAACCCCAGAGAAAAATCCAGGCAGTTTGGGACAGAGCAAGGAAGTTTCAACTCTGCTTTTCTGGGATTTAAGCATCCCAAGTTACTGGGCTTTGTAAGACACCACCTTTTATCAGTAGATGAACCACTTAAAAATGTTTGGTAAAGAAGAACTTTGCTCTTTCTCTCTTTTTTTTTTGTTGAACTTTTCTTTCTCTCTTTTTTTTGTTGAACTTTTCTCTTTCTCTCTTCTTTTGTTCTGTTCTGGTTTTTCACAGGTATCAGTCAGAGCCGGATCTCCCATTGGCTGTTGCAGCAGGGGTCGGACCTGAGTGAACAGAAGAAAAGGGCATTTTACAGATGGTACCAGCTTGAGAAGACAAATCCTGGTAAACAAATACAGCCTGAACATCTCCTGCTGTTTATTTACAGAATGGAAGCCTTTTGTTTATTAGCACTGATAATTCACTTCTTGGTCTGGGGTACTCCAGAGGTTCTCCCTCTGACCAGGTTAATTTTTAGAAGGGTGGAAGGAAATCTGTTTTTTGCTTTGCAACAAATGATGCAGAGCTGCCTCATCCAGAGCTGTCTGTCCAGAGCTGTCTGTCCAGCTCCTCAGCCACAGATACCTGCCCTGCCCTCCCACCACTCACTAAATCTGGGAATCAGAAGCAGCCAGTGAAGTTGTAGCCAGTTAATGTGAAATACAAGCTGAGGCTCTCCAGAATGAACAAACAAAAACCATTCATAATGGCTGCATATTATAAAGTTGCAGCAAAAAAACCCACACATTTTGTCAGAGAGGATCTTCAGAGGGTTTTGGGTTGGATCTCAAGCTCGTGGATGGGATGTTGATAGTTACAGTGATAAGCTGGAGATGTGTCTTTCAAATCCCACCTGCTTCTCCAAATCTCAAAATAGATCTTGAATACAAAAAGAGAAGTAAAGCTCCTCATTATCTTTAACTAACCAGCAATCTTCAAAATCACAGTTGAATTAATTTCCTTGTATTGTTCTTCTCCATAGATTTTGTTTGACCACATTTCTTATTTTTCCCTTTTAACAGTTTTATTGTAAAGATCAAAATATTTATGTTTAATTTCCTTTAAACATTGGCTTGATTAAATTAACTGTGTAATTGTTTTAAGGAATTTAAAACTCAGGCTCTCTAATGTGAACTTGGCTTCAATATCCAGAATTCTATTAAGAAAAATTCCAGGGGAATCAGAGCCTCAAAACTTCTGCTTTGTGTGTAAACTGAAAATCAAGAGGCTCCAGCTGACAGTTGGCCCGAGAATAATTCAGATTTAAGTTGGGTGGGTTCAGAGGGACAGCTAAGCCTGTTTTTTTCTGTTAAGCATGTTGATGCTTCTTTTTCTTAAAGTTGTTTTAAAGAGTAAAAGTGCCAAGAAGCCTTGATTTTTGCACTGGCTGGAATTGTGATACTGAGGATCAGCAGAATTCCTGGGTACAACCACCCAGTACCAGCTGCTTGGAAAGGCTCAGGTTTTACTCCACAAAGTAACTCCCTGACATTTCCCTTTGATGAAAGGTGTTGCCTCCAAAGTAGTGGAGAAAACTTGAGAGTTTTTGGAAGGTGTAAAAAGCCACCAAAACCCTCTTCAGATGAAACCTGTTGTGTGGATTTTTCCCAGCCTTGCATCCTTTATTTGCAGGATCACATGAAGCTGTTTAGGAAATAATATTTTGTGCTAATAACAGAACCCTTGTTCAACTTAGCTCTAAAATCTTTTACTATTTCCTCTTTTTTTCCCCATATCCATGAGTTCACATCTTGTTTGTCCTTTTGCTCTTGAGAGGTGTCTAAGGAAGACTTTCCACACTGAAAGGTTATGGCTGAAATTGAAATGAATCAACTTTAACTCTGCTTTGCTTTAGACATGGAAAAACTCCTTGAAGAGTGGTTGTTTGAGTGTAACCTTTTTCCCAATAAGAGATCTTAAACAGCATTTTCAAGGAGTGTAAAAGGCAAATTGTTTCCTCTGCCTAAGCCAAGGGACTATTTGGATGCACTTAAATTCCTTTTAGAACCAGACAGCACTTGGTTTCTTTTTAGAGGCTGAAGTAGAAGGAGGAACCTTCAGTTTTCCTATTGCTGTTGGGAAAATCTACCTGAGGAAAATGGGGTTGTATTTATTTATTCATTGTAGGATAATCTACTGATCTACTGCTTTGACTTATTGCCATCTATTAAATTGCAGGTCAGCCCAGGTAGCCAAGAATAATTAGCAGGGATATGAACAAGTGTTTAAAGGGAGGTACCAACCTTGTCCAGAGAATCCTGGATGTAAATCACTGTTACAAAACCAACTGGAGCTGAAGTTTTGGCTACTACTCAGAGTATCCTGTGATTAGTTGACAGAGTAATGGCTTTGGTGTCCTCCTTAGAACCAGAAAATGAGGAAATCATTTCCCAAAAAAATGATGCCATCACCACACTCTGTGTAGGGTGTGAAAGATTGTCCTCTTTGGAAGAAACTTGAGAGATGAAATGACTGCCGTGGTTTTTTGTCTAGTTGCTCACTAAGAGGTGGCATCTGGCTTTTTGTTTTCCTACATCTCATCTTTTCCAGTTCCAGCTGCTGGGAGGGAAATCTCAGTCCTTTGAAGGAAAGTCAGGGTCTGTGTCAGAGGGACCTGCAGGTTTGAGTTGTCAGAGGGCAAAGTGAGGCTTTTGGGAACTATTGGTTCCCCAATTTCTGTAATTCCTTATCTTGAAAAACTGGATCTTCAGAGTAAATCCATTTTTGGACTGAATTGTGTAGTGATGGAAAGAAAACCTAAAATTGAAACAGTTTTGAAGGACTAGGACAGCAGATGTAATCAATTTCTAAACAGTGAAGGGGGAATAGTTTGTGTGGAAGGGACTGGAGATCTCTTGGCAGACTTTCCCATGGCTCTGCCAGTTTTTCTGTGCAGCTTGTAGAATTCACCTTTTACCTCCCTTTTCCATCTCCTGGGTACAGGTGAGACTTTTCCCTGTGGGTGACACCCCTGCCTTGCCTTCAGCTCCTCACAGCAGGACCTGTCTTTTACTGTGCTTATATAAGCAAATTATGACTTACAAATATATCAAAAGAGATTTATTTCTTTTTTTTTTTTTTTTAATGTGCTATGTGATGCTTTAAATCATCCACAGGCAGTGCTGCATGTGCCAACCAAAGGACTCAGTGCTGGGGAGCCTTAGGGCAGTTTTAGGGCATTGCTGCTGTTCAGATGCTGGTCCTGTATGGACAAAACTCAGCAATTCCATCCCTTCCATTCTTTTCCAGCTGGCTTTGAGCTCTTGAATGTGCTGTTTGTTATTTGCTTTGGTTTGATTACTGGTTTGCATGGGCAGTTTCTGCATTTCTCCTGTCCTTGGTGTGGTGGGTGTTCAGACAGCACCAGACTGGAATGCTGCAAAGGAGACTTGGAGTCTCATGGAACTGGAGAAAAACACCCACTTGTCCCACTGTATGCAATAATCTTGCTCAAAAAAATGTCTTAATCAATGTTTTCTTGGTAGGAGTGATGTCAGAGTTAATGGCAATGCTGTGAATTCCAGTGTGCTGCTGATTGTAAATTTTTCTGGAAGGAGTTGCCAGTTAGGGTGAAAGGCAGTTTTTTTGTTGGAGGGAAGAAGTAAATGCTAAATGCTGATGTTTAAAAGGTCTTTATTCCAATTAATAGGGATGCTTTTCATTTAGATGGAGTTTTTTTTCCACACAGGCACCACTTGTCTGTCCTGTGTTTTGTGGTGGACTGAGAACATTTTGGCAATAGATAAATTTTATGTATTGCAGAAACTGATAGTGCTACAATGTTCTCACTATTTTTTTCAGAGCCCATAGGTTTTAAATAATTTTTTTTTTTTTAGATTGGTAGTTGTTAGCCTGATTAGTTTCTCTGGCACTGGGTGTTGGGCAATGTGGGAAGTTTGTGATGGGAAAACTTCAGCTTGTCTCTTGACCCTGTGTAGTGCAAACTGAAGCTGGCACCTCGAAATGATTTGTTAAAGTTACAGATGGACCCAAACTGCTTCCATTTAGGCTGGGCATTCATTTCTGCCACTCTTCTCTAGTAGGAAGGCAGCTGTGGTCACCTTGGAGAGGCATGGGAACTTCTTCCTTGAACAAAAGGGAAAACAAAAGGGAGTTATTATCAGGATGCAGCATCTCTTCTGTTATTTTCCTAGTGGTTCTTGTTTAGCTGTGAAAGAAAAGCCAACCCAAAATCAGGGGCTGTCCCACAAGGTTTTCTCTGGGAAGGGATGTTGGTGATGTGCTGTTCCACAGAGCTGCAGAGCAAACAGTCCCTGCTCTGCTCCTTCTCCTCCCCTCCCTGAGCTCTGTAAGGGAACCTTGTGCTGCTGCTGGTTTCAATCCAGCGCGGCTTACTCTGACCAAGAGGTGTTTATTCTGTGATCCGGGGTCAGGCTGGCTAAAAATACAGTGAGGCATCTGTTCTTATCAGGATAATGTACAGCAGGTACTTTGCTGCAAATGAAAACTTGCCAGGAAATGGTTTCTTGGAGCTGGGAGATTTCTGAGGCTTTCTGTGACCATTCTATGGCAGACCCTGCCTGAGCCCTGGGATGGGGCAGTGAGTGCCTGGGGTGGATGGGGAGCAGTGAGTGCCTGGGATGGGGAGCAGTGAGTGCCTGGGATGGATGGGGAGCAGTGAGTGCCTGGGATGGATGGGGAGCAGTGAGTGCATGGGATGGATGGGGAGCAGTGAGTGCATGGGATGGATGGGGAGCAGTGAGTGCATGGGATGGATGGGGAGCAGTGAGTGCCTGGGATGGATGGGGAGCAGTGAGTGCCTGGGATGGATGGGGAGCAGTGAGTGCCTGGGATGGATGGGGAGCAGTGAGTGCCTGGGATGGATGGGGAGCAGTGAGTGCCTGGGATGGATGGGGAGCAGTGAGTGCATGGGATGGGGAGCAGTGAGTGCCTGGGATGGATGGGGAGCAGTGAGTGCATGGGATGGATGGATGCATGGGATGGATGGGGAGCAGTGAGTGCATGGGATGGATGGGGAGCAGTGAGTGCCTGGGATGGATGGGGAGCAGTGAGTGCCTGGGATGGATGGGGAGCAGTGAGTGCCTGGGATGGATGGGGAGCAGTGAGTGCCTGGGATGGGGAGCAGTGAGTGCATGGGATGGGGAGCAGTGAGTGCCTGGGATGGGATGGGGAGCAGTGAGTGCCTGGGATGGGGAGCAGTGAGTGCATGGGATGGATGGGGAGCAGTGAGTGCATGGGATGGATGGGGAGCAGTGAGTGCCTGGGATGGATGGGGCAGCAGTGCATGGGATGGATGGGGGATGGATGCCTGGGGGGCAGTGAGTGCCTGGGATGGATGGGGAGCAGTGAGTGCCTGGGATGGGGAGCAGTGAGTGCCTGGGATGGGATGGGATGGATGGGGAGCAGTGAGTGCATGGGATGGATGGGGAGCAGTGAGTGCCTGGGATGGGGAGCAGTGAGCATGGGATGGGATGGGGAGCAGGAATGGATGGATGGGGAGCAGTGAGTGCCTGGGATGGGCATGGGATGGGGAGCAGTGAGTGCATGGGATGGGGAGCAGTGAGTGCATGGGATGGGGGAGCAGTGAGTGCCTGGGATGGATGGGGAGCAGTGAGTGCCCAGGGATGGATGGGGGGGCAGTGAGTGCCTGGGATGGATGGGGGAGCAGTGAGTGCATGGGATGGATGGGGAGCAGTGAGTGCATGGGATGGATGGGGAGCAGTGAGTGCATGGGGATGGGATGGGGTGCATGGGATGGGTGCCTGGGATGGATGGATGGGGGGAGCAGTGAGTGCCTGGGATGGATGGGGAGCAGCCTGGGATGGATGCATGGGAGTGCCTGGGATGGGGGAGCAGTGATGGGTGCATGGGATGGGATGGATGGGGGAGCAGTGAGTGCCTGGGATGGGTGGGGAGCAGTGAGTGCCTGGGATGGATGGGGAGCAGTGAGTGCCTGGGATGGATGGGGAGCAGTGAGTGCATGGGTGCCTGGGATGGATGGGGAGCAGTGAGCCTGGGATGGGATGGGATGGATGGGGAGCAGTGAGTGCATGGGATGGATGGGGAGCAGTGAGTGCCTGGGATGGGGAGCAGTGAGTGCCTGGGATGGGGAGCAGTGAGTGCATGGGATGGATGGGGAGCAGTGAGTGCCTGGGATGGGGAGCAGTGAGTGCATGGGATGGATGGGGAGCAGTGAGTGCATGGGATGGGGAGCAGTGAGTGCATGGGATGGATGGGGAGCAGTGAGTGCATGGGATGGATGGGGAGCAGTGAGTGCATGGGATGGATGGGGAGCAGTGAGTGCCTGGGATGGGGAGCAGTGAGTGCCTGGGATGGATGGGGAGCAGTGAGTGCATGGGATGGATGGGGAGCAGTGAGTGCCTGGAATGGATGGGATGGGGAGCAGTGAGTGCCTGGGATGGATGGGGAGCAGTGAGTGCCTGGGATGGGGGAGTGGGATGGGATGGATGGGGAGCAGTGAGTGCCTGGGATGGATGGGGAGCAGTGAGTGCATGGGATGGATGGGGAGCAGTGAGTGCATGGGATGGGATGGGGAGCAGTGAGTGCCTGGGATGGGGGATGAGGGGGATGGGATGGGTGCAGTGAGGATGGGATGGGGAGCAGTGAGTGCCTGGGATGGGGGATGGGGAGTGCATGGGATAGTGCAGTGGGATGGATGGGGAGCAGTGAGTGCCTGGGATGGATGGGCAGCAGTGAGTGCCTGGGATGGGGAGCATTGGGTGCCTGGGATGCTCTTATAGCAGCTCCCTTCCTTCAGGATGAGGTCTGGGATGTGCAGGCCTTGGCCAGGAGGAATTTGGAGCATGGAGAGAGCTGCATTCCAGTTGGAGAGCAGCTCCCCTGCCTCCTCTCCCCCAAAACCTCCAGCAACATCCTCAGTCACACAAAAAATTCCTAGAGAGAAGGCAGTGCTGTAGGAAAAGGAGCTGAGCACTGGCAGGGAGTGAGAGCTGTCTCCTTTCATTTCTGTGTGTGAAATGGAGCTCTTCCCAGGCGCTTCACCTCTGCACCCCTCAGAGCTGTCTTGCTGTTTGATGCATACGCTGAAAACCTTGCAGTGCGTCTTCTCCACTCTGTCTGCTCAGGAGAGAAGTTTCACTTCTCCTTAAAAGCTGTTTGAGGGGTTTAAAAAAAGAATCTGAACTGGTGACTAGGGTGTAACTTGCTAAGTTATAAAGAAGTGGAGCTGGGTGGCGAGAGTGTTGTGGTGGAATGTTGGAACAGCAGAATAAACGGGAGCTCATTGAAGAGAGGGGGATGAGGAAAAGCTCCATAGGTTCCTTATCAAATGTGCATGTCATAAATGATGAATTTGGGTTTGAAATAATTTCATTCCACCCCCCTGCCATGGGCAAGGACACCTTCCATTATCCCAGGTCGCTCTGAGCCCCATCCAGCCTGGCCTTGGACACTTGCAGGGATCCAGGGACAGCCACAGCTTCTCTGTGGCCTCCCCACCCTCACAGCCAAGAATTCCTTCCCCATATCCCATCCGTCTGGCAGTGGGAAGCCATTCCCTGTGTCCTGTCCCTCCATCCCATGTCCCCAGTCCCTCTCCAGCTCTCCTGGAGCCCCTTTAGGCCCTGCAAGGGGCTCAGGCCATCCCATGTTCCCTTTTTTCCACACGTTCATCCAAGCCCATTTTGGGCCTCCTTATGCATTCAGGTCCTCCTCTCTTGCTGTGTGGGGGTACTTGCTTGTAATTCTCAGCATATTCCTCTCTTATCTGCTGCTCATATTGATGTTACCCCATAGAAAAGAGAAATGGCTAAATTGATCTAGGAAGGCTACTAAAACAAAAAAAGTGTATTATATGCAGTATGTGAACATACCTGTAGCAGCAGCAGCAGAAAATTTATGCTTTCGATGCAGATTTTTTTTCTACCTTTGTCTGAAAAATCTCAGGCAAATTTAATAGAAGGATTCTGCATCTCTTGGCTTGATGTGAGGGATCACTGATACTCCTGTACTCTCCCTTTGAAATCAGATCTTCAGGTGGGGAAAGCATATTGCTAACACAATGCAGGAAAACCTAATTTCAATTCCTGTTCTCCCCTGTCTCTTTGTAAAATTGTAATTTTTTTTTTTTTTTTTTTTTTAAGTTTTTGAAGTGTATTTAAAGCCTGGCAACTTGATAGCCCCCCCAGCCCCCTAAACTGTGCAAGTAGCAGAAAGACTAGATAAGGAGCTCTCCTTGAAATGGCATCCCAGTAAATTGGCACTCTAGGAAATATTTCATGTTTCAATGGAACCGAGTAATCTGTGTGGGCTCGTTAGCTGGGAATTAGGGAGAGGCACCGTGCCTTGTGTGTGCGAGGCAGAGATTGTGGGCTTCACTTCCTACTGACTCCTCCTGGGGAGCATTTGGAAATTATTTTGGGCTCCAGTACCTAACACAGATGCAAGCCCCTGGCAGGGAGGGAAAGACTCTGTGTGCATTTCTAGAAAGGAACACGGCCAAGTGCCTAAACAGCTCATTTCGTGCTTTTTAGCTGTAGGAATTTGTTTATTGGCTAAACTCTTGGGTTCCCTTGACCCTTTCACTCCTCTGTGTATTAGAGGAGCAGTGTGGTTGCACTAACACTGTGTGGTTTGATGATTAAATCCCAACCGTTCTGAGTGAGCCTGGGCACCCACAGGGGTTTCACAGCCCTGCTCTTGAGTGTGCCCAGCCCTGTGAGCAGGGCTGCTGCTTTCTCCTGGCTCTGGCCAGGCTGGATCAGTGCAGGAATTCCCCTGGAGCTCAGGATGCTTATGGGGTATAGGTGGTGATTTATCTTTTCATACAACTTTTTTTTTTTTTCCCTATTTTTTTTCTTTTTGCACCCTAGAAAAGCTCTCTCTTCCCTGCAGGGGAAGTCACTGAGCACAAAGTTGTCCTTCAGAACACACCCTGGTTTCTGTCCTCGTGTCCTATCCCAGGTTCCCATCCTCACCAAGGGATGTAGGACAGATCGATCTCCCAGTGTGATTTATCTTGATTTATTAGCCGAGAGGCTGCTGTGGAAAGGATCAGGGGTAAGTTTCAAAGGGGCCTTTCCTGAAGGCATCTTGCCAAATCCTGCCTCGTGCCTGATGCTTTCCAGCTCAGACTCAGGGAAAGGAGAAGTACATCCATAGAAGGGGAGTGGGAGAGGAAGGCTGTGATGTTAATTTGCTTTCAGTGACTTTTTCTGGCACCCTGGCACTCATGAGCCCATGTTTGCCCAGGCCACAGGGTGTGTTTCTATTGGTGGAGCTGCTTCAGGTATTTCCCCTGCTCTTCGGACACACTGAAATACCTTTGGTATAAATTTCCATTTTGCTTCCTGAAGCTGCTGTATAATTAAATAGAAACTGCTGTTTCCTACTTTGTGACAGCTCAGGTGGCAGCACAGCCTAAATGAATCCCAGCTGGGGCACAGCTCACCCTGTCTGTGTGATCCTTTTCCTCTTGATGAAGACAGGACAGATTTTCCTAAGTTCCTTGGATTTCCATGGTCATGCCCTTCTTCCTTGGAGGCTGGGGACAGGAATTCTAGCTGCCTTTGTGTATCTTTAGGGTGTCTTTAACAATACTTTATATTTTTTTTCCATTTGAATGGTTTCATCACTTGTCTTGTCTTTTTTTTTTTTTTCTTCACGAGCAGGAGTGAGAGGATGGGCCTGACTTTTAACCCTCTGGGAAACACAGTGTTTATTGTCCTTGGGGGCTACACTAAGCATGAGACCCGCTCCCATCCCAATAGAAGGAAACTGCTGTTTCCTACTTTGTGACAGCTCGGGTGGCAGCACAGCCTAAATGAATCCCAGCTGGGGCACAGCTCACCCTGTCTGTGTGATCCTTTTCCTCTTGATGAAGACAGGACAGATTTTCCTAAGTGCCCATCATGATGCTCCTTGGATTTCCATGGTTATGCCCTTGTGTCTTGGAGGTTGGGAAATAGGAATTCTGGCTGACTTTATGCATTTTTAGGGTGTCTTTGATAATGTCTTTATCTTGATGAAGACAGGACAGATTTTCCTAAGTGCCCATCAGCTCCTTGGATTTCCATGGTCATGCCCTTCTGCCTTGGAGGTTGGGGATAGGAATTCTGGCTGCCTTTTTTATCTTTTTCTTTAACCCATTTTTTTTCCATTTGAATGGTTTCATCACTTGTCTTGTCTTTTTTTTTTCTTCACAAGCAGGAGTGAGAGGATGGGCCTGACTTTTAACCCTCTGGGAAACACAGTGTTTATTGTCCTTAGGGGCCACACTAAGCATGAGACCCGCTCCCATCCCAATAGAAGAGCCAGAATGGAGACAGACGCCTCCCCCAGTCACAGCTACCTCTGGGACCTTCAGACTACGGCGAGGCAGTCGGTTCACGTGGAGAAAGGAGTGCCTGGCTGTGATGGAGAGGTATGTGCTGGCTCTCTGAGGGGGTTTGGAGATGGGGCTTCTAAAGCCAAGTTCTAAAGGACTTTTCCCTGCTCTGGTGAACGCCAGCAGTTGTTTTCGTGGATGTGTTGTAGCCTGTAAGAATTGGATTTGTGATGGTGGAGTGGGAGGAGCTGTTTTGCCTCTTGTGTTGTTTAAAAAATTGTAACACTGCTCTGGACAGGAGCTCTTTAGTTTTGTACATCATGTCCTTAGCTCAGTCTGAGCTTGTTGGTGTTCAGCTCTTTGCTTTTGTAGAAACTTTTCCACTTATCCTGTTCCAGGCTCTCTTGGGAGGGTCTTGCAAGCTCTTTCCATTCTGCATTTCTCCCTCCCATTTTCCTGATTTGTGCCCCTGATGCCTCGTGGTGGTTTAAAGTGGATACTGGCTGTAATTGTTTGGGATGCAGAACTTTGCCTCACAAGCAGTAGATTCCTGGTCCAAAAAGGCTCTTAGAACCCTCTTACAGGAGCTGGGAGCAGCACAGAGCAAAGTGGATCTTTCAAATCCACATGCAGAGTGGCAGGTGATCATTAGAGCTCCCAGCTCTCCTCTCTGAGCTTTGCCTTTCCCTCTCCTTACAGGAATGTCTCTTTTGTGGATAATGCTAGACAGTAGAAAAGGGCTGGGGAATTTGGATGTGGTTTAGGGTTGAATGTTTATTTCTGTCCAGGTCTAAAAGGCTGGGAGGAATTTCTTCCCCTCTGAGAGCGTGAGGAGCCTCCTTTCCATGGAAGGACTGGATGACTGTGTGTGTTACACTCCTCCTGGGTCTGCAACCCCAGTGAGATCTCAGCCAGCAGATTTGTAGGATATGTTTTTACCATTTCTTTAATGCTTCCCTTTCCTCTTGCTTGCATGGGGGTCTTGGGAACTGATTAGGAGCAGGAGAGCATCATTTGCCTGAGCTGAGGCCGAAATCCTGAGCTCCCTCAGGAGCACAGGCTGGACACACTGCTGTGTCTTTGCAGGACTGGAACCAGGAACTTAAATGTTTGTTTGCCTGTTCTGCCCTGGCACTGATATTTTATCTGGCATTGATATTTTTGGCTTTGCCTGGGTGTTTCCCCAAACGAAATAATGTAAATGTTTAAAATCTTGTTCTGCTTTGTTAGACCCAGCTAATGCAATGCCCTGTGAGCTGATAGTGTGTTTTTCTAGTGTCCCCCTCCACAGAGGCAGAACAAGGAGCAGGACAGGATCTTCAGCACTTTGAAATGCTTGTCTGACTGTCCTGGTTGTGTGTGCAGAAGGACAGAACCACCACGGCTCTGTGTGCCTTCAGGGCAGCACCATCTCCTGATCAACCCTCTGTGTGTGAAATGCTTATTGGGAGTGGGAATTAGAGCTCTTTGGGCATGGCTGGTTTGGGGCATGGCTGGTTTTGGGGCATGGCTGGTTTTCTTCCTGGTTTCTGTCTGGTGCAAAGTGCAGTAACTGCTGTTATTTGCTGTTTGAGCCCTGATTGTGCCTCAGACTCCTTTGCTGGAGAAACTGCTGATCGAGAGCTGAGCAAGCCACCCTTTCCTCATCCACCTCTCTCCTCAAGCCTCTGTTGGGACACTGTAGAAATTAAAACTCTGGTGTTTTAGTGCATCTGTTAGAAAGGTGTGAGGTTTGGGTTTGGGTATTGAAAGAATCAAGTTGGTCTTGACACTGGAAATCGTCCAGTTGTGAATGCAGATACATAATCACTCAATCGAATTTTTCATTAAATTCTTCTTGGTTTTGTTCTCTGTGTCTTGTGCTCTGTAAGGTCTTTGCTGCCAGGGTTTTCTCCTTATTCTGCTGCTGCCACATTGCCTTAATCCTGGCTTTTAATATTAATTTGCCAAGCCCTTGGCCAGGTCACTGTGGGTGCTGGGTTTCACAGCCTTGTGTGGGGTACTGGGAAGCAAAGCTGAGGAGTTTTACTCGAGGCAAGAACACAGTAAAAGTGTTGTGTGGCAATAAAGCTGCACCATAAAGCAATGGGGATATGGTTGTTTAACTGTTGTGCTTTAATGGGCCTCGTTGAGCTGGAAGGATGAGCTGTTTTATGTGACAAATTTTGAACGAGTGGGAGAAAAACGGTCTTTTGGGAGCCCTTGGAAAAAAAAAATCACTAATTTCACTTACAGGGCACTGGAGTTTTCCAGGCTTGGCCATGCTATGACTCATAACAGCAGCAGGATGAAGGTAACCAGACCCCTCTGGCCCAAGCAGATCAGGTTTCCCTGGTGCCCCAGGGTCAGGAATAAGCATTTGGCCACTAAAATGGTGTTTGGCATTGCCTGTGGGCAGGTGCCATTTGTCTGGTAATTTGCATTTTCCTCTGCAGGATTAAGTTTTGACTCTAAGTGGAGGCATCTCAGTTTAATGGACTGTTTTCCCTAATGAAATTCAACTTTCAGTGCCCTGAGTTTGTGTGTCCTGCAGCTTCTGGCTCTGATGTTGGTGCACACAAGGATTCGGGCGCCTGGTTTGGAGCTGCTGCTCTGGGAACCTCAGGAAAGTGCTCGTTCATTTGGGCTGATACCTGTCCAGGAAGGAGAAACAGAGATCCAGGAGACAATTCCATCCCACTAATGCACTCAGAGGAGGACTCTGTGCTCTCTGTCCTCTCTGGCTGCCTCCTGCAATTAGAACTAAGTTTGATGGCTTACTTTAATCCCTGAAGATAAGAGGGTGGAATCCAGACCTGAGTGGAATCTCTGCAAAACTCCTCCTTCCCTCTGAAATGCTTTTGTGATGCTGTGTAAATATTTTTTTGGCTGAAGATGGAGGTGTTGACTTGCTCCATCACTTAATTGTGCCCCCTGCTTTTGCTTTTGTCTTGGATTCAGTCAGTAAAAATTGTAGTTGCTAAGAGTCCATGTGTGAAACCAGCTGAGAGCGCTTCAAGGGAAGAATCCGAAAGTGATTGCAAAATTTTGAGGGATTTGTTCATTAGGAGCAGGCTCTCCAATTGAAAATGCACAGCACCAGTCAGGATTTGATCCATGAACTGAATGAGAAGGGTGAAGGTTGAAGGGGCAGTTTCTCTTTTTTAAGAAAGATTTAACTCAAAAAAATTCCAGTTCAATTAATTATTATATTGGTGCCAACCTGATAGAATGAAGATCAGAGTTAGGGCCATATCCTGAAATATCTGATGTACCTGAGGGTCTGAGTACAGGCTATGTGTATTAAATGAACTAATTGGTTTATACTGGACTTCCAGGATGCTGCTTGTGGTTTCTGTAATTCAATTCTCCAGCCTTTACTGCTTTTTTGGAATCCTCCCAGGGTAGTTTATTAATCCCTGCTCTGAGATTTTTTTGGACAATAGATTCGGGTCTCTTCATCCCTTCACTTTTTATTTTTCTGTAGATATCTCCCTGAATATTTATGTTCTGAAGGTTAAGAGGAGCAGCGGTTCCAGAAAGTAAAGTTCTATATTTAACTGCAGACTAGGTGTGGTTCAGACAACTGCAGTGCTACTGATGCCAACCTTGACCCGTTCTCTTCTGGAGCCTCCTGCTCATGGAATATGCTGAGTTTTGAGTGTGTCGAGGTTGTTGTGTGGCTTTGCCCTCCTTTGGGAGCAGAGCTGAGACTGCAGGAGTCCTTTCTGTGCAAACCTGAGGTTAAACTTGAAAGCCTCTTTCTGGTTCACTTTCGTGTTCTTTTTTTGTTACGTCTTGTCCCACAGATAATGTTGTGTTGTTTTTTTTTTTTCCTTCTTTTCTCTGCTTTGCTTCTTCTTTTCAACCCCTCTCATTAGAACTATGAAATTGAAAATTTCCCTTAGGGTTTTCTCTTTTTTTTTAATGAAGCTGTGTTGTCTTGTCAGTCTATTTTTTTATTATGATTTTTTTCCCCACAGTGATTTATGCTTCTCTTCTAATCATATGTTGGAGTTGAGGTTTATCTTCTTTTTCAGGCAAAAAAATAACTAAGATTGGCAGCAGAATCAGTGATTTTATACCCATTTTAAGGCACTTTTCATGAGGGCTGTTAAAGACTGAGGTGGGGGGAGTTGAGTGTTGTTTTTTAAGTATATGCTTTATCAAAAGATTAAATTAAAATAACTGTAAATTCTGCCCTAAACAAGAATGAATAATTCATCAGTTGAACGTATTTCAGTTTGTCTAGGGAGCAGGGGCTTTGCTTTCTGGTTGAGGGTTATTTGGTTTGATTTTATGGCTCCGGATTTTTATTTTAACACTTGTCTGTGCTTCTGAAGCTTCATTTGTAAAGATGTATTTAGATTAAATAAGACTGAGATGCTGTAGATCCCCATCATCCCTGTTTCATAGGTGGCAAAAGAGAGTCAGGTGTTTCACTTGGCTTTATTCAGAAGAGAAATGGGTGTAGATTTCCCAAGATAGGGGGGTACAGTTTCGTGCTGCAGCTGAGCTGAATTTACATTTTGTCACCAGCTCATCCCTAGGTGTTACCCTGCCTCACCACCTGTTACCACCCTTCTCAATTCCTCCTCCTCCTCCTCAGTTTCCCTGCTCCTGCCACCCTGGGCTGTGCCAGAGATGTTCCTTGTCTGATGGAAATAGCGGCCAATTCATCGTGCTTCAGGAAAAATAAATCCTTTTTATTTCCCCTTGCATTTTCCTGAATTGTTTTGGCTTGCTGTGCCAGGGCTGTGCTGGGGCAAAGGACAGGAGCGCACAGCTGGGAGCACCAGGAAGGGCAAGTTTAACAAAAAGATGGTGATTCCATCCGTTGGGAGTTGTTTGGGCTGCTTGGTTTTGTTCTGATTTTGTTTGGTTTGAGCTGGGTGAGTTCCTGGTTTCTTTACAGGCGTGGTTGTACTGGAAGAAGGGTCCTTTGATTTTTCCAGGTACAGGAAATCCATGAGGATTAGAGGGATGGAGCACCTTTCCTCTGAGAGAGTTAGGACTTTCCAGCCTGGAGGAGAATCTAGGCAAAGCCTGGAGACCCTAAAGGGGTTCCAGGAGAGCTGGAGAGGGGCTGGGGACAAGGATGGAGGGACAGGACACAGGGAATGGCTTCCCAGTGCCAGAGGGCAGGGATGGATGGGACATTGGGAAGGAATTGTTCCCTGTGAGGGTGGGGAGGCCCTGGCACAGGGTGCCCAGAGAAGCTGGGAAGTGTCCAAGGCCAGGACAGGGCTTGGAGCAACCTGGGATAGTGGAAGGTGTCAGAATTGTAACAAGATGATATTTAAGGTCCCTTTCCAAGTCAAACCATTCTGTAATTCCATGATTACTGTGGCATCACTGCCCATTTCCGTCTGATTCAACCATTTGTGGTTTTATTTCCCTTCCAACGCCGAGGAAGGTCATCTCCATGCTGAGACCAGTCACTGCTGCATTCCCATCACCGTGCTGGGAGATGCAGCCTCATTTCCCCTCCTGGAAGAGGCACATCCCACCCTGATCCTGAGGCAGTGCCCTGGGCATGGTCCTGGCCCCCAGTGAGATGAGGCCTGACGTGCCTTATTAGAAATCCTTCCGACTGTGAAAGCGCTTTTACTGCAGCTCTCCTGAGCGCCGGGGCTTCCACGGCTTCCCTGGGGACCACGAGAGCTCTATTAGCTCCTGAAATTCAGTTAGGAAATTTTCTTAGTTAATTTCATCCCATTACTCTTAGTTATGTCTTCCAGCAGAACCTTAATACTGGCCCCATAGGGGATCTAAGTTTCCTGTGCAAGGCTTTGGAGGAGATTTAAGTTTGGGATTCATTGCGTTTCTCCCTTTCCAAGCTGACAGCAGAGCAGGAAGTAATGTCCTTTGGCCCCTTCCATTAGGCTGCTACATTGTTAGAAACAGAACAGCAGCTCCTCATCAATATAACCGTGGCCACGGGTTGGCTTGGGAATGGCTGCTCATCTTTCCTGGGTTTGCTGGGAGGTCAGGAGTGCTGGGAATTATCTCTGCTGGCCCTGTGACCCTCAGGTGTCCTTGAACCTTTTGGTGACTGGTTGTTCTCAGCTGTAAAATATCCACTACCAGCTTAGGAGATGAGTCAAGCCAAGGGAAAAGTGCCAAAAGCCTCTAATTCTTGGGTTACCGAGGAATATTGGCATTAGGAAAAACTTCCTGATTTCAGGAATGGCTCAGCACTAAGCAGGTTATCTACAGCAGCTGCAGAACATTTCTCAGAAGCAAATCAGCTGAAATCTGTCAGGATGGCTCTGAGATACTTGATCTTAATGCAGAGAGAAACATCAGGTGATTTCTTTATATTTTTTCCAGCTCTTTCAATCTTGTCATAAGGTGTTTGTTAGTCAGCAACTTCCAGGGGGAGATTCAACTTCATTAAATCCTTTGAGATGCAGGGAATGGGTTTTTTTTAGGATCTTTGCTGTTTGTGCTCCTGAAATGCTTCGAGATCTGAGCGAAGGCACTTTGCAAAGGCACCCAGCAAAGTTCACTTCGCCATTCAGACACAGGCAGGATCATGTGGCTGTGTGAAGGTTCAAGTGGTTTGGCTCAGGGTCATTGCTCTGTGTCTTCATAAAATGCAAGAGCAGCCATTTTCTGCTTGGCACACAGGATCTGCCTTATTTTGCATTAGATCAAGCTCTGTTCCCTCTCAGACATGCATAATATACAAGCTTCCTATTCTAATCAGCTGTAAGCAAATCCCAGTTGTTTGGCAGATTGCAGGCAGTAAAATAGAATGCAAAGATGTCTGTCCAAAGCCTCACCAGACTCTGGTTTCTTCAAGGATCCAGCACCTAATGAGTTACTTTGCTTTCTAGGGAGCTCAGGTGCTTTTTGTATCCTTGTGTTGTCTCTCCTTCTCTCTGTCTCTCTTTTTAAAAATAATAAAAGATGATCTGTGGGAGGGGCAGCTCCTTGCAGCAGACCTCAGATAAAATTCTTGTGTCTGCCAAGGTCAGAATAATTGAAATCAACATTTAGAAAATGCAACTTTGTCAGTCTGGTCTGTAACAGCTCTGGCTGGTGCAGCAAACCCACATTTTAGAAATGAGAATTCTGCTTTAGTCCAGATACTCTGCTCCATTTCTCCACACCAGATCCTCAGTGTTCTGTCCCCCTGCTCATGAAGGTGACAGGCAGGATCTCACCCCAGGTGATGGTGGTTGTGGTGTTTATCATTCTTTCTACCTCTGCTCTCCATCCTGTGCCTGGCTCACACCTGGCCAGCAGCCATGTGGCTGTGCACAAAAGCTCTTATCTCCTATCCTGTATTTTTAATCCTGTTATTGCAGCTCTGGGCGTTCTTATTATTCACATAAATATGTAATTCCTTCTAAATCCTGCTAAGGTCTTCAGGGTACTTCTGGAGAACTAATTATACCTAGTTTCATTTTAAATGCTAAAATGTGTTTAAAAAGTCAAAGGTCCCTTTGGCATGAGTATCATGAGAAGGAATAAGGCAGAACATTGCATTTATCCAGGATCATTCTGTGTATGTGCTGCTATCAATGTGCTGCTCGTTTATCTCCTCTCTGAACTTAACAGTCACTCTCTTATCTCTTCTCAGACACCAAGGCTTCCCTTGCCCCTAATAATATTAATTGTCACTTTTCTCTGGACCTTTTCTATTCTTACATTCAATTTTTAGTGACCTGGGGCAGGTGAGTGGGGACCCAAGCAGAGCTGATTTCCATATTTCCAGGGTAAATATTCCATTTGCACAAGCAGCTGAATCCAAGTCCTGTTGTTCTCTGACCTCCAGTCTAACATCTGGTTTTTTTACTGATCACTTTTGTGTATTGATTAAGAGTGTCTCATCTTGGAATAGTCTTTCCTGAAGAACTGCTACTGATTTAGACCTGGTCATGCACATGAAGAATTAGAATTTGTTCTTTTCCACGTGCTTGATGCCAAGATAACAAATGAAGTTCAGTCGTGGGAGTGTTAATTGCTGTGAATTTCAAAAATACCAGCTTTATTTGTATCCAGTATAAATAATTCTCCTTGCAGAACTTTATTTAATGTAACTGTTAGTGCCAGTTGTTCTAGGGCACAACTTTTGTGAGTCAAGGGCTTGTGCTGGGTTCATACACGGAACCTCTTGCTCTTTACAATCGTGTTGAGACCTCCAGATGCTGCCTGCTGTAAGGACAGTGTAAAAACAGAGGTTTGGTGCTGTGATTTCTGTCTCTTCGAGCTTTCTTGATTTGCCTCAGTCCTTCATGGTGTTGTTTTTCCTGTGATTGTCCTGTTTAAAGGACACAGAAGAAATTAGGAACAAAAAGCTTGTATTAATCAGCTAAATTGTTATTTTCTCAGGTATTCTAGTGTTGATTCTGGAGGCAGGGAAAGCCATGACAAACTTGTCACACAAAGTGTGTGAAATGGGCCCTGGCAAGTTCAGGCTGCATTTTATGTGGTTGTTCATAGTGATTGGGCTGTCCAGAGCAGCTCCAAGCTGAGGGAGGAATTTCCCATCCCAGCAGGATTTATCCAACCCATGTGTAATGTTACCCCTGGAACAAACCCCCTGAAGTGAATTGTCAGGACCCAGGACATTCCTGTAACTACCCTGAGTGATTTGAAACCCTAGCAAAGAACTCAAAGACCTTAGCACAAAGCCAAAACCACCTGTGCCTTCGATTTTAGTCCATAGAAAAAATTACCAACTTGTGTGAAAATTTACAAGCCACAAAAATCCGAGTAAAATAATAGTTAATTTGTCACAAAGTGAAAAAATAAAATTTTAAAGTTTTAAAATGGAACTTCAAAAAACAAAATATATGAATCTGAGCGTGTCTTGTCCTTCTTCTCCTTCTTCTTGTCCTCCTTCTTCTGCTAAGATGGTGGCACTTTTTAATTAGTTGAAAGTAAAGACAAACTGTCTAACATAAGTAATAAATATTGGAAAATTATTATAAATAAAGTATAAAAAGTTACTATAAAGTATAAATATAGTATAAAAAGTTAACACCACCCCAAGGGCAGTGGCTGTGCCACAACCCAACCTGCTAAACAAATCTCAACAAGTCAAAGAAAGAATGTAATAAATAAGAAAAAATAAACAACCCCGAAAAGCAAAACCAACAAATCTCGACTTCTTCTTCAGTTGCAAAGCTGAAAAAAAAAACTTTGTAATACCTCGGGGGTCATCTCAACCACAAAAACCTAAAAGTGAATGACAGAATTCACTTCCTGAGTGCTCTGGGAAGTGTTCAGAAGGAATTCAGGACCAGGCTGGCACCTTGTCTCTCTGCTTTGCTGCTCCTGTCACCAAGGAGGATCCAGGAGCGCCACCCAGCCCAGACTGGGTTTGTAATTTTAATTTAATTTAAGTTTAATCCCAGACAATAGGATTTTCCCATTCCTGCCTTCCAGAGCTGTGCAGAGCCTTCCTGCTGACTCTCACTGCAGCTCAGCTCTGAGCAGAGTCCAGAATCCTCACTGAGCCAGAGGAAATTCTCTGCCATGGAGTAACAGATGGGAGGTCTTTACACAAGTAATAAAGAGAGTCATTACCAGGAGAAGGGAGGGAGGAAAATTCCAAAGTCAAACTCTTAAGTTGTTGCATCGTGTATTTATGGGCTCTTGGTCAGACTGTGGAGCACTTTAAAAATATTTAAATGGAGCACCTGAAAAAATGTTCTATCAGAGAGCCATATGGGCTTTAGCCACAGAAGTCATTACCACATCCTAGATTATTTTTTTATTCTTTTGTTTTTTTTTTTAATTTATTTAAGGATAACCCAGCTTTCTTATTTGTTAGATTGAATTCATTTTGAATACTTTGCTGTGTGTGAGGAACT
Source organism: Emberiza elegans (assembly GCA_024865655.1). Taxonomy (NCBI): domain Eukaryota; kingdom Metazoa; phylum Chordata; class Aves; order Passeriformes; family Fringillidae; genus Emberiza; species Emberiza elegans. The sequence continues at coordinate 3,045,229 of JALJVW010000102.1, forward strand.
CTGTCAGCAGCATAGAGGAAGTGCCTTTTATAATGCTTTTCTCTCTGGATAGGGAATAGCAGCATCCTCATCTGTGTCAGGCTTGGCCTTTTTGGTGCTTTTGTTGCATTGTATCTTTTGGTCACAGTGACTTCACAAGAACTGATCTTCCCAGCTGATGATCTTTTTGTGCCTGTGAAGTTGTTGTTCCCAAAGTGGGTGACCTTGGCTGCTGCACTGTTAAATTTCTGTCCAGTTCTTGCCCTTAGGATTCTCTATTACTTTTTATGGTGCTTCAGTTCATTGTATTGATGCGGCTTCTGACTTTGGTCTCAGCAGATTCATCACCATGTGCAGACTTGCTGTCAGGATCATTAATTGGTTTTGTTTTTAAGATGCTCCAAAGATGATACTTGAGGAGTATCCCTGATTATTGTCTTCAATACCATTAATTTATTTTATCTCTTTTCTTAGTTAGATGTTTCCTTTCTACCCTACCTCATAATTATACTAAACTTTGTCTTTCCCAAAATCATGTATGATTTCCCATTTGTTACTTTATCAAATACTTCACTAAAGTCCAAAAATGCTAAAAATAATTAGTTTTTCTGGTCAACAATTCCTCAGTTGTTTTTGGAGCTTTACTACCAGCACTGTTTAAAGGATTGTCCTCAGGAAACTCTGCTGATCTGAGTGAGGGTGACAATGACATTTAAGAGGAAGCACATGGCAAAAACCATGGCTCAGGGCAAGGAGCACAAATCTTGGAGTAAAGAGCTGTGGATTGATTTAATCTGGTTTCTTGGCTTTGTGTCTTTTAACTCTGCTGTTCTTCTACCTGTAAATTCTTGTAATAATATTAAAGAGTAAGGTGAAAAAAGACAATTTCAGAATACTTTTAAAGGCGTTGATCTGGGTATAAAAAGCACTCTTGAAATACGAAACATGATGGATGTTGGTAAATGAAATAATCTTTTTGTCTTTGGGGCTTATTGTTTCCAAGATAAATATTCACAATCCTGTAGGCAAAAAAAAAAAGGTAAAAAAAACTGGATAATAAATGCATCCCTATGGATGGTGAATGGTCACTGAACAATCTTTAGCAAATAAAGAAAAAGATGTTGCTGCTGCCAGGTTTGAGAAATATTCTTTAAAGATCCCAAAGTTTTCTGATGGTTTAAAACTTCCCTTAAATCTCCTTTTTTGCTGTGTTGTCTACAGAGAACCTCCTGAAGTTGGTCTTGGCACTGCAGTAGTTTAATCCACTGGCATTACTGGGTTCATTCATTATTTCTCATTGTCCTTTCCTTCTGTCCATCTCTTGGGCTGTATGTAGGTTGCAAGGTACAGAATAGATGGATATTTAAAAATTAAATACATTTTCTGCTACCTGCCTGTACAACACTTAATGGGATAACAGTTTTGGCCCAGATCTTGGAGAATACTGGGTGTTTGGAAAAATACATGTATTGACCCAAATTCAGATTTCATCTTGACTTTAGGTGCTGGATATCCAGGTGTAGGATAACTTCAGGTGCTGCAGGAATCGGCCTTGTCTGTGGAGTCCTCTAGGATCCTCTCATTTAGCTGAATTAATTTGTATTTTCTGAAAATGCAGCAGCAACTGGGGGCTCTGCTGAGCTGAACCAAGTCTGGTCCAAAACTGGAAACCGAAAACAAAAACTTGTGCATTTTTGAGGGAAAATGCTGGTGGTGATGTTGGGAACTGTCAGTTTATACTAAGATTAACCCCAAATTTCATGATTGGTATTTTTCCTCTCCTGGAGGCTTGGGACAAAGGGAGGCTCCAAGATTCCCATCCAGAAAAAGTAAAACTTTACTGAGGCTAAAGTGAGGAGAACTTTGGTGCTCACACTGACATTATTTACACACATCCAGTGTGGTGCTGTTCACAGGGGTCCCAGGACAGAAGAAGACAAGAATGTTGACTCCATGTTTGGAAGGCTGATTTATTATTTTATGATATATATTATATTAAAACCATACTAAAAGAATAGAAGAAAGGATTTCATCAGAAGGCTAGCAAGGAAAAAAGTGGAATGATAACAAAATCTCGTGTCTGACTGAGAGTCTGAGACAGCTGGGCTGTGATTGGCCGTGAATTACAAACAACCAACATGAGACCAATCACAGATGCACCTGTTGCATCCCACAGCAGCAGATAATCAATGTTTACATTTTGTTCCTGAGGCCTCTCAGCTTCTCAGGAGGAAAAATCCTAAGGAAAGGATTTTCCATAAAACATGTCTGTGACACATCCAGGGCTGAGCATCCCACTAAAGCAGAGTTTTGAGGCAGGGATAGGCTGTTCTAGGAATACCCAACCAGATGAGCTGAAAACTGACCTCTGCCTCTGCTGAGTGGAATATTTTGTTCCAGAGAGCAAACAAAGATGTTCTGAGTGATGTAAAAACCAAGTTTTGCTGTTTATTTATGTTGCCATATAAAGCCTTGGAATCCTCTGTTGTCCTGTGAGTGGTGTGTGTAAAACCCTGAGCGCTGATTAGAGTTTGTGTGGTTGGAATTGTTGTGGGTCAGCAGCAGCAGAACAGCCCTTCCCAGTGGGTGGGCCAGGAATGATCCCTGCAGGAACTCACCCATCCTTGGAGATGTTTCACCATGGGCTTGACCCTTTGCTTGTGAGGACCAGATAATCCAAAATAAAACTGAAATCAATAACTCTTGCCCTGTAGCACGTTAAAAAATGAAGATGAGATGTTTGTTTCACAGTTGTTTGCAGAAAGGTTTTGTTTATCGCTCACAAAGTCCAGCAGATTTAATGCACATAAATATCCCTGCAGCATGGAGGTCTCCATTTAAATATTCCAAGTAAATAAAAGAGAACAAGAGATCCTATTATTCATGCTTAGATGCCTTGTTAGGAAGAGCTTTGAAGATGCTGTTTGCTCACACAAACCAGCAGGACAATTCTCACTTTATCTTGTCTCCATGTGTTGGTTACTGCTGGCTTCAAAAATGTCCACTTTTATTTTATGAACAATTTAGTGAACTCTGTTGACTTTGAGAGTCTGATGGTGCCAGTAAGTTTAAGTTTAAGGATATTCAAAATCTCAGCTGTCAGTGTCTTCTTCAAGGTGCCTTAAGCAAAAAATACCTGTGTGTTTCAAATTGCTGCAAACTCCAAATCTTGCCATTCAGGAGAGGCCTGTTGTGTAATTTCAGAAATGCTCTTATCACCAAATCCAATTAGAAGGAAGAGTAAATCGCCACCTCGGATGTCTTAACTATTCTTTTTTTTTAATTGTTAATTATCTCGACAGTAGGGTGCTAGAGATTAGGAGGCACAGATTATCTTTTGCAAGTACAAGGCTTTCAGAGCTATTATCAATTAATTCTGTTTCTAAACAAATTTGAGGATAATATGAATAGCTTGATAGGATTGTGGTCCTCGAGACCACTGTCAAAATTCTGAGAAAGTGATGTTGAAAGAGTGAAAACCTCGTTGTTCTGTCAGCTTTGAAGGTCATCCAGCTTTACCCACTCCCGTGCAAGGTGTATTTTTGGCATTTTAATCTGTGTGGCAGAGGAGATTCCTGCTAAGAAACATCAGTGAAATGCCTCTCTTGGAGTTTAGACAGTGACTTGTAAAGCCAGAATTGAGAGTCAGCTCTGTTGTGTGAGGGTTTTTAATGTGTGCTGACATGGCTCTGGAATTTATGTATGCAGACACGTCCTGAGGTGTGAAATAATTTCAGTTTCTCTCTGTCTGGTGCTCTAAGTGATCTAGTGCTGGTGAGATCTCTCCTCTGGAGTTGCACTTGCAATGAAAAGAAACCCAAGAATGAAACATTTCTTTAGAGTGAGAGGCTTAAAAGCTGTGCTGTCCCTGGGCAGAGTGTGGCCATACCCTGGGCCTGAAAGCTCAAGTGGGGAATGAGAGAGGTTTTTAAAAAATGAGGATTTTTACAGTTTGTTTCCAAAGGTGATAAAAAGTTATGGTAGATTCTGCATTGGATAAACCCCCTATTTTTTATGTTGGGACTGGATATGTGTGCAGGCTGGACAGAAGATCTGGGCTTCTAGAATTGCTGAGAGACCTCTTGTCAGTGCTGTAGGAGAGGTCAAGCCACAATTCTGCAGTGGTTTCTCCATTCCTTTAAATCCACGGACCTGTGGAATCCATTGGCTAAATGATGGTGCTGTGGAAAAAACAGCAGAGAGCTGCAGCCATCGTGTTTGTCAGAGGATTTTTTTCTTTGATTGGTTTTGCTGCTTAGGTCTGGTTGAGCTGATGCCTCAACTGAAGTTCATCCAGAGAGCTGCACTTCCCATCCTTGCCTGGTTATGTTTTGCAGTCCTGGGGGAAGTTCTCAGCTCCATCAGAGTTTATCTGTGGAGGGGGGATATCTTTGAGCTTTAACTTTGCTGTCAAAAATAAAAATGACTTTATATCGTGGGTTTAGTTGACACCCATGTCGTTACTAGGGAATCAGTAGAAATATCAGGAGATAAAACTGGTGGTGTCATCTGCTGACCTCACTGAGAGTGGCATTAGTGATATTCTTGGCCAGTATTTACTGGGAAATAAACCAGTCATTACACTTTCTGATGCGATTATGCTCTGAATGTCACTCCTCTGACAGTCTGTCTCATGCCACGCTGAGATAAGATCTCAGGCACAGATGACAGACTAACTTCAGAAATATTTCCATTGATTTGACAGCCTGAATAACAGTTCTGCTGCAAGCCACAAAGGCTGGAACAGTGACCTCTGGCTGCTGGGTGATACTGGGGTGATAAATGCACTAATGAGAGATAAATAGGTAACTACATTGGAGTGTTTTCTGTACCTTGTCAGTGGAAAGCAGAGGAACTCATGGCAGGGAAACCAGATAGGGAGCTGAAATTACAGGCATCTTATCAGAGCCAAAGGAGCAGCTTTCACCTCATGTATTTTGAGACACCAGAGAATTTGGCAGGGAGCTCCATCCCTGGGGACAGCACAAGCTTCTTTTCATCCACAGGGGTGGGAGCTGGACAGTTCTGCTTTTCCATCCCTCTCTGGGCTGGTGGCCCAGCCTGTGGCTCTGGCTTTGCTTTCAGCATCCCCTGGGAGAGGATCTTTGGGAGCTGCTGGGGAAGGAGCTGGGCCCAGCTGCCTTTTCAGCCGTGTCCTCCCGCCTCCCTTGGCTGCACAACCGCTGCTCTTGGCACGTGTGGGGAGCTGGACCAGGGAGGCAGCTGGGCACAAAACATTCCTGCAAAAAGGGGATGAAGGAGAGGATGGGGTCATTCCCTTTGCTCTGTGATTAAATTGCGTTAAGCTGGACTGCAGCCTGAGTTTTGGGGAAGATGAATCTCCCATTCCTGGAAGTGTCCAAGGCCAGGCTGGACGGGGCTTGGAGCAACCTGGGATACTGGAAGGTGTCCCTGCCCATGGGAGGGGGTGGGAATTACAGAGGGTATTCAAGGTTCTTCCAACCCAAACCATTCTATGGCTCTTTGATCTCCAGCAGAGGAGTTGGAGCCCCCACGAGAGTGCCAGGATATTTCACTTGCAGGTGAAGCTCCCACAGGCGTGGAAGTGGAAACCCAGGGATCCAAACACAAAGTGAGGGAGTGAGCTCGCAACATGCCTGCTGTTCTTCAGTGGATATCCATCCGTGTATTCTTGCCTCCCATTAATTGCAAGGTCAATTATCCTTCCTCCAGTGAGGGTGATCTGTGTCCCCATACCTGAGTGACCTCACCCGCGAGTGACTCAGCTGCAGCAGCACTGTGAATTGTTACCTGCAACACATCTGAGCCTCTGCCACACTTGGAAGTTTTAACCATTAGGTCCTGCTGTAAACTAAGCATTTCCTCAACTTGGGGTCTTTTGATCAATGTCGGGGGGACTTTTTCTCTTTCCTTATCTGGAAAAGCACCAACTCCACCCATCCTTCCGTGGTTGTCATTTCAGACACTTCCCTGGCGGCTGCAAAGCTGATAGGAAGCAACAAAACTTCCACTGTGGATTATCAGGAACACTACTGAGGCATTGCTTAATGCATCTGATATCTCAGCCTCGAGAACAGAAGGGGAAAAAAAAAGAGATTGGCAGCTATTGCAGGAATTCAGAGAGAGGCACCTTGGTAAAGAGTGGGGGGAGACTTCTCCTTCCATTACAGAGCCCTGGGCTGAGATGGATTCCCTCTCCATCATTGTCCTGAGCACATTATCCCTGAAAGAAAGAGGGTTTCTCTGAATCTGCAATTTTTCTAGGCTTCAGTGTTATTGAAATGAAACGGCTTCAAGGATATCTACATTCTTTACCATCATATGGATTCTCATCTCATGTAAATTATTTGGCCACTTTTCATTTTAATCCTCCACTGTCATTTTCTACAAAAGAGATCATTTGGTTTCTTCATGTGGAAGGTATTCAGCTGACAGCTGCCCTTTGTCTAGAAAGCAGTGTGCCTTTGCAGGAGTTACTTGTGCCTGCTCCTTTTTTTTTTCCTTCCTTTTAAGTTCATATGGCTTCATATTTTTCATCTGTAGCTTTCAGAAACTTTTCAGACTGTGAACAGGTTTGTGGCTGTGAAGGGAATTTCAGACATCCTGCATTCTTTCCCTGTGTACCTGGCTGATAAGAAGCAGAACTAGAGGCAGTATAATTAATTTACTGCAAGAAGAGCTGTAGTCCAAAAAAAATCACAGTGTTTTCAAAACTTCTACATGAGCAAACAAAATAGTCAGTGATGAAGTCTTGAATTTTTTTCCATGGCTTTCTTATCTTGGAAACTTAATTATTCTCATCTGCTTCTCAGGAATCATAGAATCCTATAACCATAGAGTCATTGGGGGTAAAAAAGACCTTTAAGATCATCAGCCAGCATTGTGTTCACCCTAAACCAGGTCCTCAAAGTGCCACAGGGTGGGAGGTTTAAAATGTTGTGCTTTGTCACAAGACCTTGATGATGGGATGGGGATGAAATGTGATGTGTTGGTATGCAGAGTTTATGCACAGGGGATTTGGAGGCTCAGGAGGAAAATCAGCAATTAGGGTTGGATATTTAGGGTTACCTGGAGCTGTGAGACCTTTTCCGTTCAGGGTATGAGCTCTGATAAAGCAGCTTGCCGCTAAAAGCACAGTGTGGTGGTCATGGAGAGGAACAGTATGGCCTCAAGAATGGCCTTAAGCTGAAGGGGAGTAAATTTAGGTTGGATTTTGGGGAGAAATTCTTCCCTGGTGGGAGGATGGTGAGACCCTGGCACAGGTTGCCCAGAGAAGTTGTGGCTGCCCCTGAATCCTTGGACGTGTCCAAGATTGGTTTGGAGCAACCTGGGATGGTGTCAGGTGTCCCTGCTCATTGCAGGATGTTGGAACTGAATTATCTTTAAGGTCCTTTTCACCCCACACCATCCTGGGATTGAGTTCTGAGGAGCAGATTCAGTTTTGGGGAGCACAGGTTGAGGGCTGGCCAAGTTTATGGAAGTGTGGGGGAAGGAGAAGCCCCACCATTAATGAGGATAAGGAATAGTCCAGCAGGGGAAGGAGAGGCAGGTTCTAAAATGACTGTCAGCTGCAGAAACAGAGTTTTAACTGCTCCACTAGTTCCCCTTCCAGCTGGTGCCCCCCACTTTGGGATCCCCACAAAAAGGACTGGGACAGCTCTGTGACAACTCATTGAGATTTTTGATGCTTTTTCATCAATTGAGATTTAGGGTGAGAAGAATTCCACATTTTCTAGTGAGAATCACTTTTCTTGTAGAAATTTTAGACATTTTACGTGAAAAGATCAGAAATTCCTGTTTGAATTTAAAGAAACCATTTCAGAATGGTGAGAAATGTCAGGCAAATTAATTGTTCATAACTTAGTTGTAAAATGTTTAGAGATAAGAATTACTACTTTAACAGTTTCTGAATCACAAAATGATTGGAATATACACAAAATTCCCTCATTTGCTAGAAGAGGTGTCTCATTCCTTGTCCAGTTCTGGAAGTTTGCTCCATCACAGGGAGGTTTCCTGTTATCCCAGAGAAATGTAAGCATGGGCTGAAGTTTTATTGTGGGTAGAAAATATTTTTATTTGTTGGAGGCAGCAAAAGCCTGTCTGTGGCTTGGGAAAGGGACAGTGTTGAGTTAGTTGACAAGAAAAGGGTCACTGGTGGCTCTGGTGTTGTCTTTGCTGCTTTAATTAGTGTCCCAGTTTCTTGAATTAACAAGAATGGGCACTTCAAGGTCACCCTGATTGATAATTTTGTGTATTTTGTAATTTCTTCCATGAATGTTGTTTTTTTGGTACATGTGGTGCTGTTAGGACTCCAGGGCAGGCAATATGTTCATGTAAATAACAGAGCAGCAGTTTTCAGCTGTGATCTCTTGGTGTTCCTTTATCTCAGGGTGCTCAGAGGAGGAAATGATTCTTGGCTCTGGGCAGAGGGCAGTGCTCTGTAGGTGGGAGAGCTGAAATATTGTCATGGGGCTGCTGAACTGGGGTCCTGAGCTTCTGCTTCCATCACTAACTACTGGAAAAAGCATTTTCTGCTCTGTTTTCCAAGCTCTCCATTCCCTAAAAATGCACCTTGGAACAGAAATTTGCAGGTTGAGGTGGACACACACATCACTTCAAAGGCTGGAATCACACAAAGGGGATAGACATGGAAGAGGGGAGAATACACGTTAAAAATTACCATGTCCAGAGGGCGTGATGTTCATTCTAAATTCTCAAAAAGCTGAACAAAGATGCCAGTCCTGTATCAGGGAACTCCTCCTTTGATTCCTCAGTCACCTTAATTCCAGCAATTAGTTTGCTCTAATTTGACAAACTCCCAACTTTTCCAACACTTGAAGTTTAAGGCAGAGCTGCCCTTCATTTGGAGAAGATTGAGCTATTCCTGTGCTTCCATTTGCTCTCTCCCAGGAGATCACCTGGAATTGCATGAATGGTGCAACTCTCTGAGCTCATGTGTGATTTCTGTTACTCACTGAGCAGCACCTTTGAAATAGGACCCCTGTTTGGGCATAGCTGTGACTGTAAATGACTCTGAGCAGGGGGTGAAGTAGTGGCACCTAAAATTCAACCTGAGTGTTCGAAGTCTGGACAGAAACAGTTCCTGTATGGAACAGAATCTGGATTTCCATAGAAGGTAACTGGGGCCAATCCACTGGATGAATAATGGAAAATAATAATTGCCTCAATATGCCTGAATCTCCTTTTACCAAATGATCTACAGTTAAGGAAATAAATATCTTATTTTCAAATCCAGAGCAGCTGTCCAACAGCCGGGCCTGCTGCTGATCAAAGTTGATAAAAGAAATTCTAGGATTATATATATGGATAATCTACAGAAAAAACAGTGGTAGTCCCTTCTTGTGGTGTGATTAACAGAGTCCATTGAAGAAAACAGGACTTTTTGTTGGTTTTAATGCAGATCTGATAAGCTCTGTGGAATGTAAATCAGTTCATTAAAATTTGCAGAACGGTTCAATGAGGTAAAAGAGGAAACAGTTTTAACTTTTATAGGATGTTTACTGCATGTAAAGTACAATAAAATCACAATTATTCCAGAAAAAATACTGTTAGAAACGTGCTGTACTCAATGTGTCGTTCTGAGGAAGATTGAAAAATTTTGAATTCTGGTTTTAAAAAAACCAGTCTGATTGTAGAAATCGTCCTGTGTAATTTCATAGAATCTCACATCTCCACCACATCTGTCTCTGCAGTATTTGTAGGGTTTTGCATAATACAGATATTAAAAGTATGTATGGACCTGTGTATATATTAACAAATATATCAAAATAAATGTTAAACAGCTCCTTCTACCTAAGGTGGGCGTGTGTCAGGGGATAAATAATAAATAAATGATAGTGAAGTCAAAGGCCTGTGGTGTCTTGGAGATGATGCTTCACTTGACAGTCTTAACTCTGATATCCATGGAATTTCCTGCGTTTTTGGGTGTCCTAGTACAATATTCCAAATGCTGAGATAATCCTCATTTATCGGAGGGATTTGGGAAGTTTCCTTCGTTCCATGTGGACATAAGTGCAGGCTGATGTTACTTTACCATAAAATTCACTGTGGTACCTTTGAAGGAATGATGCATAAATCAGCAGCTGACACCTTTTAGTGGAGCTGCTTTGGAACCTTCATGCTCTGATTTCTTAAGAAAAAACCTGTTGGTTTTTTTTTTCCCTTTTTTGCAGTTACTTCAATGAGAATCAATATCCCGACGAGGCAAAGAGAGAAGAAATTGCCAACGCCTGTAATGCAGTTATACAAAAACCAGGTGAGGAGCTGCTGGGAGGGTCCTTCCCAAAACCAGAGAGGTTTCAGCACCTTGAGTTCTCAGACTGGTATTTGCAGAATCACAGAATCATTTGGGTTGGAAAAGACCTCCAAGGTCATCAGCCCTTGACTGATAAATCAGGTTTTTGGAGGAGGAAGGAGCTCAGCTCTCCTGTTTTTCGGTTTTTACAGCTTCCAGACAGGGATCTCAGATTAGAACCTGGGTGTGAATAAAGGACCTTATCTTTAGGTCAACAAGTTGCATTTTCCCTGTTTCTGGAGAAATTATACTTAGGAGAGGAGCATGAATATTCAGTGTAGTGTTAGTGGATGCACCTGCCTTTGCTTAGTTTTGCTAACCAAACATTTACATAGATTTCAGAACTTGTGTTTTGGATATATTTAGAGTTCTTACAACCAGAATAAAAATTAATGAGAAGGCAACTAAAGTGTGAGTCATGCACATGGAATCACAAAATTATTTAGGATGGAAAAGCCTCTGGGATCATTGAGTCCAACCAAGGCCACCACTGATCCATGTCCTCAAGTGCCACATCCACAGGGATTTAAATCCCTGCAGGGATGGAGACTCCACCCCTGCCCTGGGCAGCTGTGCCAGGGCTGGACAGCCCTTTCCAGGCAGGAATTGTTCCCAATATCCAATCTGAGCATCCTTGGTGCAGCTTGAGGTCATTTCCTCTTGTCCTGTCCATGTTCCCTGGGAGAAAAGATGGATCCCCACCTTTTTATCCTTTCAGGGAGTTGTGGAGAGCTGGGACTGTCACAGGATAGCTCAGGGTCAGACAGTTTAGAATGGAAGTGACCCCTGGAGTTCATCTGATGAGGCAGAACCAGCTTTGATGAGATTGTTCAGTTTCAGTATCTCCAAAACCAGAGGTTTTCCCATCTCCAGGGCCCTGTTCCACAATGTTGAGCACTCTCATGGCAAAGTACTTTTTCCCTAATATCTGCTGAAATTTTCCCTGAAAAATCCATCGGGTAAGAGGACCAGAGAGCTGAGGGTTGGATTCCTGGCTGTGCTGCTGGTCTGTGGAGCAACTTGGAACAAAGTGCTGCAAGGCCTGTGTCAGGGAGCAGTAAAATACTGCCAGTGCTGCTGATGCAAAGCATTAGGCAGCAGCCAAGCCATCAATTTCCAGAGTTTTCTTTCTTTCACTTGTCTCATCTCTCCTATCTTATTTAAGTGTGCAGATTACTGCAATTACACGGGTGTTTTGTATGCTGAATAAATAAACTTTGAGAAGGAGTCAGAAGCAGGGGGGGCTCAACCCTATGTAGCCTGCGGAGGTCTGAGGATGCAGATGTGGGGAATATTTTATATAGGGTCAAGAGCAACTGAAGAGGTTTCCAGAATGTCCTTGGAATACTGAATCCCTCCAGTCTTCCCTTATTTATGCTGATGACCAGATAAAGGCATAGTTTTCTATAGCTGCCTTCTGGCATCCACCCCCATTCTCCCAAAAGATCCCGAGTGTCCTGGCACAGTTGGGAGGGTGTGATGAGGGCTGAGAGAAAGGAAAGAAGATTGCAAGGGTGACACAAAACCTCTTCATTCATTTTGCTGCTGTGTAAAACAGTGAACTGTACCCTCGTGACACATAGTGAAAGAAGGAGCCCCAGGGATGGGGTTTGTGGCAGGAATTTCAGGTTTTGGAATCTCAATTTTGTGCTCAAACTGGAAAAGCAGCCCTTCATTCTCCCATGGCTCTGGATTGAGTTGGTTAAAGCTGCAAACAAACTCCTGTAATTCAGATTTTTAAAAAACAGAAGAAAAGAAGATATTTGGCAGTTAGTTCCACAGCACCTAGACACTGGAATGTCATCCACATAAAGTTCACTTTTTTCTCAGTTAAAATAACTTGCCAGTGCTGTTTGTGTTTCAGAGGTTTATCCCATAAAATCCCAGAATTGTTTGGGTGAGCAGGGACCTCAAACTGATCTAAAATTCCAGTCCCAGAACATGGACAGGGACACCTCCACTATCCCAGGTTGCTCCAAGCCTTATCCAACCTGTTCTTGGACACTTCCCAGGGATGTGGCAGCCACAACTTCTCTGGCACCCAGTGAGTAACACCACTGAAATATTATTTTAACACCACTGAACTATTATTTTTCCCTCTGTTACTTTCCTAGGAAAAAAGTTGTCGGATTTGGAGCGAGTTACCTCCCTCAAAGTGTACAACTGGTTTGCCAACAGGAGGAAGGAGATCAAGAGAAGAGCCAATATTGGTAATGTATCACAGAGCCTGCCTGCAGGGCTTGGGGTTTGCTCAGGAGAGATGGCAATTACGTAAGAATAAATTAGTGAAAACACCAGAGGTGCTGACAGCCTCGGGAGAAATGTGGAGGAATTATGAAATTGAGTCTCTTGCTGTTCCAGATTTTTTGTAAAATAACGTGTAATTTGTAGAATTCTGTCATCAGTGCAGGAAAAAGTGATGCAGTTACAAAGTTTTACTGGAAGATCAGCTTTAAAAGCAAAGTGAGAATTTTATAGGTAGAAGGAGAGTGGCATTTCCCTCCTTTGAGTATCCAAACTCAAATCTGAAATGAAACCTCAAAACTGTAAATAAAGGAGATAAAGATATTGGCAGGTTCACAAATTTAGTGTGGTTTTTATCCTGGTTATACCTCTGCCCCTGACAGCTTTCCAAGGTTTTGCCCAGGGACAAGTGGCTGGAAAAAAGCCACATTTTTTGTTGATGATCAGGAAAAAAAAAAAAGTCGCTTCAGAGTTAATGCTGTGGGTTCTTAGCTGATTGTAAGGAAATCAAAAGTGACTCTGAACTTGTAGGAAGGAGACTCTGTGATGTGGATAAGATATTCTAAGGAGAATAAATCACCTCAGTGATTTATTATTTTGTGGATTCAGCAAACTTCTGCCATTCATAAAAAGTTTGATGCCCTTACTTAGATATTACACAGAATTACATTTGCAGCACCTGGGTGAACAGACATCCATATCTGCTTATTTCCAGTATTTTTAATTATTTCACGTGTTCCACTATTTTGCCTTATTTCTGAATAAGAAAAATGACCTCTTATTATATCATTAACACATTACTGAAGTTTAACTAAATTTATTTTTCTACAAGTAAAAATGGCTTCTCAAAGGGATGGGGGAATAAAGCAAACTTAAGTGTTTGGAGAGGAGGTTTGAAAAGAGATGAAACAGAATCAAGGGGACCTTTAGATATATGGATCCTACTGGAAGATTTTGTGGTTTCAAATCCCTGAAGTGCTTTCAGAAATTTCTTCCATCTATTTTCAGACACCCCTCACCCCATTGAGTCCTGCCAATCCAAACTATGGGGGAAGATTTGCAGGGAATGCCTTTGCCACCCCAGTACCTTAGAAATGACACTGGTTTCTGTTAGGACTGGCTGGAAGACAGGGATTTTTACTCACAGACAGGTCTGGTGGTTGGCAGGGAAGGATTTCAGGCAAACCAGTGTTTGTACCTGTGCTACATTCCAAATGTTGGAGAGTGAAGAGGAAAGTGCTAAGAACTAACCCCGTTCCTCCAGTTATTCTAACTTCCTGAAAAAGGGGAAAAAAACCCTGAGTTACTTTAACTTCTCCAATGCATCAGATAAATGAGGGATCCATTTGCTTTTTTCGAAGAAGCAGCAATCCTGGAGAGCCATGGAATAGATGTACAGAGTCCAGGAGGTCACTCCAACAGCGACGACGTGGATGGCAACGACTACTCAGAGCAGGTGAGCACTGGAACCTGGTGGCCCAAACAGGGAGAACTGAAACACCTCAAAAGGCCCTTTTGCCTCTTGAAAATCCTGTTTTGTTTGGCTTTTGTGTCATTGTGATGGGGAGAGGGTGAGAATGTCCAGTACTGACCCACGTGGATTTGTTGCCTCACAACAGGACACTTGGCAAGTACGCAACGGGGAGGAGGAGGGACGATGTTCCGAGGGAGGCAGAGAAGCAGAGAAGGTAGAAGAAGACAGGAGGATCTGCTCCAAACAAGCAAGTTACACCCCTCACACCACACACAATGTCTGAGACACAGCAGGAGAGCCTCACCTCAGCCAGAGCCCTGCCATACCCACGCTCTCCTTCCCTGTCACTCTGAGTTCCCGGTCCTCAGGAAGGGATGGACAGGTTTTTCACAGTCCTGTGTGTCAGGCAGCAACAATTGTCCCTGAAAAACTGGGCACCCCTTGCACCTCTGATTTCTTTCTGCAAGAAGGGCCCTGTTCTAGCCAGGGCTGCCCCTGCTGGGAGCTGCTGACCCAGCCCCAGACATGAGCAGGAGGGAGCCCTGCCCAGGAGCCTTCAGAATTCCTTGTGCCAGCCTTTCCCAGCAGGATTCTGAGCACTGAGCACCCTCCTGGAAGTTCCTGAGCTCTCTCTTTTCTGGGGGAGAATCTTCCAAGAGCTTCTCAGGATCATCCCTTGGACACTGGCAGACAAAGGGTGAAGGCTGGGGGAAAGGATTTGATTTACTAAACTCTGACCTTAAATTGGCCCATTTCATATTGTTCTACAAGAGCGTGCTGCTATTTGGATTGTTTACATTGAGACAGAATAGAAATTTTCCAGAGTAGAAATCTATTTTGATTTAGGCATCTTTATCTGTCTTTTTTGTTTGTTCATTTGCTTTTGCATTTTAATTCTTGCCTGTTCTCTCTTTTTCTTGGTTATTTTTAACCCTTGACAGCAACTTCTTTTTTAAATCCTCTAGCAAAAGAACACCCCTTCCCACACTCAGAGCCCTCACCTACCCTAAAGTTGGTGACCCTTCCTGACAGGTATTGAATCCCCTTCCCAATTTTCCCAGTGTTGGCCAGGCCCCATGGTTTGGAACCAGTGCTTCAACCAGTTCACTCCTGCTTTTTAGAGGAGATATTTCTGTGCTACCCCACAGCTGGGCTGGATCACTTTTCCCTCCTCTTTTGGGAGAATCTGGGAGCTCTCCCTCTGCAAAGGCTGCCGGTGGAGCGGAACAGCAGCCGAGTGTCCTGGAATGAGTCCCTGGCACACTTGGCTCTGGCCCAGTGCAGCAGATCCCTGGCAGAGACATCCCCAGCTGCTCTGCTCCTGATGGGGATTGAGACCCTTTTTGTAGGTCAGCACCAGCAGATTTGGTGGGACCAACTTTTCTGGCTCTCAGTGATGAGGAGCTGCTCTGTGACTGCCATCAAATATTTAGAAACCACTGCCAAGCCCAGAAAATTCCTTGTCAGACAGGACTGGAATACTGAGGTGGAGCATGATGTAGACTCGTGAACTGTGTTTTTCTTCTGTGCATTAACCAGCATACTTTGAAAAGAGAAATTTGAGTGGGTTATTAAAATTTAAAGATCTTTGTTTAGAGGCCTTAGAAATGACATTTCTCAGTAATCTGGGCTTCTCTGTGAGGTGTAATTAGTCATCAGCAGCAAAGCAGATTAAATGGCAAGTTCTCCTGATGACCATTTAACATCCCTTAGCTGTTAAACCCAGAAATTCTGTTTTCCACAGATTACACTTAAACTCTAATAAACTTTAAAACACAAAATTCATCTAAATACTAACAAAGTGCTTAAACCCCAGATTTTAGGGCTCTGTTTTTGTACCATGACAAAGATTTGTGAGAGGCCCTAAAATTTACCAGACCCTTCTTATAAGTGAATGAGTCCTTCTAAATAATCTCATGATTTTACCAAATCCTGGCTTTTTTTTGTCCTCCTCAACATTTCCCACCCGTCATCTTAATTTAAAAATACTCTGTGCACGTTTTAGATTTTAAATCACACAAGTTCATCACTTGAAGGCTGTTGGGATACTGATAAATGTTTATGATTTCCTTTCTGTAAATGGTAATAATTTAAAAATCCAAGATCACAGGTGGATAACTGTTAGTGCCCTGTTTTAAAGAGGGGAAAGCACCATGATTTTTCTTAAAATTCCCTGTTTGATTTATGGTGGTTCCAGTCCCCTTCAGTCACTGGTTTTCTTAGCACTGGAAGAGTTTTCCAGCATCTTTTCCCCTATATCTATGTGAATTCAATGTTTTCACAGGATGCTGACTTGGTCCAAGCCTTAGGCTCAGTTTGTGTCATGGTTCTGGTCAATAATAGCAGTTAAAGAAAAAATACTTCTCTAATGTGTATAGAATTATTTCATTCTAGTAGCTTCCAGCTTCTGGAAGTCAGTAGTTTTAAGAGGCTTCCTGAGTTTCCATAATTTCTAACAGACTGATTTCCCCTGGATTTGTCAAACATGCACCTTTTAAAGCCATTTTTACTTTTGTCCGATGTAAAAATCAGTGAATCCTGAACTGAGCTGTGCTAAGTGAACAGTGCTTCCCACTGCTGCCTTGGATCACATTGTTATTCCAGCAAGTGTCTTTTATTATTAGATCATAAAAAACCAAGGACAATTGTCGTCTTATTTTCCAATTATTTGTAATAAGCATTTATCATATCAACCATCAGCCATTTCTTCCCCAAACTGGAGGACTTGACTCTGTTTAACATGAGGAAACTTATTCCCTTGGGATGTTTCTTTTCTCTGCCTTTTCAATTTCTTTTTGTGGCATCAAATAGAATCAGAGAACCCACAGAATGGTTTGGGTTGGAAGGGACCTTAAAGTTCATCTCATTCCACCCCGTGCCATGGCCAGGGATGACCAGAACTGTATATTCCAGCCATAAGCATAGATCTGTGCCATGCCCAGTAATTCCTGTCTTAATTTGCTTTCCTGATTTAATCTCGTATCACTCGTGTCTTTATAATTCAATATTTTCCTCCTGGGTCCCTCTGCTCTCTGCCTTGTTACCTTTGTCTGCACAGTGAGGGAGACCAGTCCTAAACCAAACCAGTCCTAAACCATTTGTAAACCAGTTGTAAACCAGTCCTAAACCCACGTTGTGACCCCGCTCTGTCCCCCCACAATCACTCGGCGCACTTTTTTTTTCTCCGCTGTGGTTTTTTGGATTTGTGGAATAACCCTGCTTCTCTCTGCTCCTCCCCACATGGTTCCCAGGATGACAGCACTAGCCATAGTGACCACCAAGACCCCATTTCCTTAGCAGTGGAGATGGCAGCAGTCAACCACACCATCCTGGCGCTGGCCCGGCAAGGAGCCAACGAGATCAAGACAGAGGCTCTGGACGACGACTGATGCCAAGAGAGGGGAGGGTCAAAGCAAGAAGTAACTTAGTTTTAGACGTAGCACCTTAGCAGACTTTCCTCAGTCCTTAATATGTGTTCTTACAGTATAACTTTGCAGTTTCTTGTACGTCAGTTAGCTGTTAGGGTCTTGTTCTGTGAAGATGGCATGGTGCCCTCAGCCTTTGCATATACTCTCTCAGTATTAATTCCCAATAAATAATCAATCAACCAACCAACCTCCCTCTCCCGGCCCCCAGTGGCTAGAAAGGTAAAATGAAAAAAAAAAAAAGAAAAAAAAGAAAAAAAAAAGAGAAAAAAAAAATCTTGCTGCTCTGTCTTAGCATTCAAAGTGCTTCCAGGTATTTTAGACAGCCCTCAATTACAAGTCTTTAGGCTACACTTAAAATCTTGGATAACCTTAGAGATGGTGTTGAAACCGATAGTCCGTACGCTTTCCCTGCCCTGAGACTGAAAGGATGCAAGCTGAGGTAGTGGCACAGGGTCGATGGACACCAGACTGGGAGTATCAACAGAGAGTAAAAAGAACACTTAGAAACCCCACTCCAGCATGGGAATAAATGATTTCCAGCTGCAATAAGCCGTGCCTCACTGGTCATACAGTGACTCCGTTTACTTTTCGGGTGCTGTGCCGAGAATGTCCATTGGAAACACATTCCCACATTTCAGTTGATGCTCACATATTCAGCACAGACATCCTCTGCTCTCACAAGCTGCGTGGCTTAGTGGAGAAGTGCTGCCTTCTGCCTCTGCGACCGTGGTTGAAGCCCAGCCTGGGATCAAATGAAAAATGAGCTGAATGTCTAATGGACAACAGTCCACTTCTCAGAACCACTGCTCGTTCTTGGCATGGCTGGCAGTGCCTGCTCAGAAGAGGTCTAGACTCTTAGCCATCTGTCATTAACAATTTCACCTTTAATTCCTCCTCTCTCACCTTTTCTGTCCCTGCTCTGCTCCCCTCTCCACTTTGCCACTTTCGAAAGCAATGTTTTCCAGGAAGGTTGTTAAGGTCCTAAAATGGGTGAGTGGATTTTTACACGCCTGTGTAAGTAATGCCTACGTCCTGACTAGCCTGAAAGGTTACTGGAGAATTCGACATCTGACCTTTGCTAGATAATCATCAGAGCATAAATATTCTCCTAAATACGAACATTTTTTGTTTGTTTGAAGGCAGGAGGATCTCTTAACCTGAGAAATGGGGTTTGAATGTTTTGTGTTCTCTTTACTCTGTCTTTGTTAAGGTGTGAGAAAGCTATACTGCTACGAGCAATTTAATTAATAATTGGAAGCCATACTGATAATGGATGTGGTAATATTTGTAAAGCAAACCTACTCTAAGTAGCAGGAACTAATGGAATTGTTTTCCTTGATCATATGTAGCACTTTTGTTACTTTTTTCTTAAAGATATTTATATTTGATAAGTCTTTTTTTTATCATTTGAGAATTCCAAATACCAAACAGCGAACTTGCATTACAGAGTCACCCTGCGATCACCTTGTCATCTAGTATCTAAATGATGAACTGTGTGTGCATCTAAGAAAATTACATCTGCTAGCATTGTGTGGAAATGATCTCCTGGCATCCTGATAAAATGATATGTTGCTGCCGGTAAGAGGAAACGTTTGGATGGAAACAGCACGAGAAGCGTTAGAGACAGGCAGGGCTGTGTTACATTAACAGAGAACAAATTCAAAACCTACGGAAATTTTTGTATAGGGACACATACGGAAAAGTTTGCATAGCGTTTCCTCCACATTCCTCTTTATCTTCCCAGTTTGTGTGGGGATAGCCTAAAGAGGGGAAAACAGCTCAAGGATGGGTTTCCCTTTGCTCCCCTCCACTTTGAAGGTGGAGCAAAGGGAAATTCCTGTTACTCGCCTTGTTCTCATCCCTTCCTCCCTCTTAACCCTCAGAGAGGTTCGTGATGGCTCCAGCGTGGCTCCTCAGCAGGTTTTGAGCCAGGCTGAGCCCTCCAGCTCAGCTTTTCCTCTGTCCATGTGGAGCAGAGAGCTCTCCCACATGCTGAGGAGATCCTGTGCTCAGAGGGCACCACCGTGCCACCTCTCTGTCCCTTGGAAGATCTATAGGCAGGGCTTGGCCTCGACTTCCACTTACGGATTTCATTGGAAAATTTATGTGCTTTCCTTAGATACAGATCACTGGAGCAGAATGAAGCCGTCTTTTTTTTTTCCTGTTTTATTGCATTTCTTGAGTAGGCAAATTCATGAGTAGCATCAGGGCGGACTCAGGAAAGGCAGGACTTGGATCAGTGACCATTGCACCACTGCAGTTATTTTCTTACTGCCTGTATGAATGTTTTGGTACTTAGGAGTGAAAGGATGGGGAGAGCTTTTATTTCTGTTTTTTGCACAGCAGAATGATCGAGCAAACTCGAGCCTTAGTGGAATTTTACCTACTTATTCATTCCACAGTCACACACTGAGCTGACAAGCAACATCCACGATTTATAGTAAGGAGATTTTAATAATCGATGACCTCTTTACGTTGGGCTTGCCACCACCATTTGTTCTGGCTGTTTCATTTTAAAAAGAACAGACTCAAACTGTTGGACAGCTGCAATTTTAAAAGAAATATTGCTTATTGCTTACTACAGTATCTGTAAAAAAAAAAAGGCATTGTTTGAGGCTTTGCCTTTTTAAAGCAATAGGGAAGCATAAAAATAGTATTAGAACTTCTGTATCCTGATTATAGGTTCATGGGATGCAGGATCAAAGTAACACCACTGAAATTGTGTGTCTGTACCATCTAATTTAGAATAATCTGGTCTTAATTCTGTTTGTCACTGTCAGGAAGCTGCTGACATCCCACACAGCATCTTCTCTGAAGGTTAAACAGGTAAAAACCCCCTTGTGAGCAGCTGGAGATTGGCAGATCTTCCTGGGCTGTAAATACCCAGTTTTCTACCTTCCCACATGGTCATTTTACCAGAGAAAATATCAAAGATCTGGGGAATCAACCCCTTGGTTCCGTGGGGTCAGCGTTTGGGGTGTGTCTGTTCTGGCTTCTCTTTGGGCATCGGGAGGTACAAGTGACACCTCAGAGGAAGGAGTGGCGCCTCAGCTGTGCCCAGGGTGCTCCTGGCAGGTTGTTCCCTTCATTCTGGAGGTTCATAGGGAGCCATTTGCAGCTGGCCAATCCCTTTTTGGTTTGAGGTGAATTATCTGTAATGGGGCAGGTGCTGATGTGACGGTACCGAGACGAGCAAGCGTGATCTGGAGTAAGTGAAAGAATCGGTGGAGGGTGTGTCCTGGAATTCAGGAATCCTGGAATTCTTTCTTCTGGGGGTTTTTCCACAATATGGGAGTTGTCTTTGTCTTTCTGCCTGCGGGCTGCCTTGGAAATGGAGCCCCATTTTGGCAGCACTGCAGTGGAGTGGCAGTTTGTTGTAGCCAGGCTGGAGTCACTGCAGTTTGTTCTCTGGGGGTTCTCTTGAAGTGGCTCTGGTGGCAGATCCGAGCTACCTTTTTGTTCTGTGAACAGAGAGCAAGTTAATTTAAGAAGCTCCTCATCTGTGATGGTCACAGATTGCTTTTACCTTCGTAGAGTGAGAATTCTGGCTGATATTTTGTCCCTCATAAAGTCCTTTTACTTGAGTTGTTGTCTCTTACCGTCTTCTTAAAACAACAATTTCTACCTCCGCTTCTTTTCTGGATTGTTTTGGTGTTGGGTATTTTTTTAGTTCCCCCACCCTTTTTCCTGAAGTATGAGATCCCAAACATTTGCAAAAGCCTTATGAGTTGATAAAAATCAGCAGATTTGTTTTCTGTTGAATACTCTGCAGACACACATGTGGTCATAGTGAAGTCCTGTGCTGGATGTGAGTCTGCAGTGCACCCTTGCAGCAATTAAGGAATCTCATTAAGAGCCTTCAGGAGGTCATGGAAAGGGTTTGGACCCCTCTGTCCATCATTTGTGGGGCAATTGCATGGGCAGGAGGGGGCAGATGGGAGGGTTGGAGTACACGTCACATAGTGGGAGATTGCAGGAGCTGGGGTTGTCCAGGCTGGCTCTGGGGGCATCCCAGATTTTGGGTTTTAACTGTCTTAATAAATTGGTTTTACCTTGGGGGTCCAGTGCAGGATCAGGAGTTGGACTTTGATGGTCCTTGTGGGTCCCTTCCAGCTCAGGATATTCTGTGATTCCAGGCTCTTCTCAGAGGTGCCCAGCGAAACCCTGAGGGGCAGAGGGCTAAAGTTGCATGAAGGAAGATCCCAGATGAACATAAATAGAAGTATTTTCATGCTCAGTGGTAGAAATGGCCCAGAAAGTCAGTGAAATTCCCATCCTTGGGGATACTCAAAATTCAACTGGACAGGGTTGGATTAGAGACCTCCAGAGGTTCTCTTCTGACCTAAATTATTCTCTGACTCTGTGCAGACCTGCTCAGGCTGAGGTGTTCCCTAGTTCTGATTTGTACATGTTGACTTGTTCAAAGAAATTCTGTTAATTTGTTGAGGGTTTTTTCTGTTTTGCTGTTCATAAAAATTATCTTTTCTAGTTTACTAATAGAGGGGAGCTTTATTTGCAGGGTCTGGCTCCAGGCTCCAATCAAGCCATAAGTTAGAGATTTCATTAATTATTTGCTCTGTTTACACAGTTCTTCAGGGATATTTGACTTACTCTGTTTGTTTCATTGCCTAACATCAGACTGGTAAGTTTTTTCATGTTTTTGTAACATTTGTGATTTGTAGATCAGTTTTTGCCTTCATTTGTGAAGATTTATCTTTGTCTTGCTGCTGTGAGTGCAGGTGAGAAACTCCACAAAGCTGAACCTATTTCAGGAAAAATTGGGATTAACTCAAGACCACTGGTGACTGCTGTGATAAGCCAGAAATTTTTGGTCAATAAATCACAAATTGATTATTAAGAGCTGAAAGGGTTTGATGGGAAAAAGTCAGATTATGCTCACTTGGATCCCCCTTTCCTTATGTTGTTGGCCACTTCTAGGAAAAGCAGTGTGGTAGCTGAAATAGGTTTTATTTTTCATACAGATGAACCCACTAAAATTGGTGCAAGAATTTTTCAAACTCAGAATTGCTGCCTTGATGCAGGACATTGGTTCCCTGATTCTAGCAGGGATCCAAAGCTGGAGTCACATTTTCCTTTGCAAGTTACTAAATTCACTGTGAGACCCTGCCCATAGTCCTGAGCTGTGAGTGTTCAGCTGGGGATGGTTTCCAACCCCTCCCTTACTCTTTTTAATTTATCCCTACTCATTTTAATTAATATTTACAATAATGTTCCTCCTCCCACTCCAGCTCCATCACGGTGCAGCCCCCACTTCCCAGTGCTCATCAGCTTCTTTCAAACTCATTGTGTAATTGCCAGCAAATTTTAGGGGGTTTTGTCAAAACTTTGCTCTTACTTTATCTGAGTTTTCTCACTGAAGTAATTCTTGCACTCTTTGAAGTTATTTAACTTGATAATATTATTTTGATCGAAGTCTTAAGCTTGTAGGCAATAATCTTTGGTTTGGTGCAGCTTTTGGCATTTGGCAGGAATCTTTGTTGGCAGGATTGGTCTTGAAATTGTGTTACATGTCAGTGACCTTAATATATGTTCCTTCCATGGATTTTGTGTGTTTGTAGCAGCAGTCAGGGGTTGGATCCTGATCCCAGCTACTTTAATGGAGTTTTGTGGAGTTTTCACTGTGATTCCTTGGAAGGGAAGGTTGATGGCCTGACCAAACAAATACCTTGCAGTTCCCGAGAAGGGTTGCAGAGATATTTCAACCTAAAACATTCCCCTTTGGGCTTTTGAGAAGCTGGGATATTTACTCAGGATATTGAATCAGTTATTGGCCAAAAGGGATTGGGTCCAGCCCTAAAACTTTAATTTCAGCCTCTTTTGCTGCTGTCAAATTCATGGGGTTTAAACTGTCTGACTAAAGACGTTGCACATTCATGAAAACCAGAGGCATTCTAGAGATGGCAGCTACAAATCCAAATTTAAAATACACTGAAATTATCTTTTTTTTTTTCCTTTGTGAGAAATGTGTTACAACTAGAGGAGCGTGGTTGAGTGTTTTGAGGACTGTCAGTAAGGTGACAGTGATTTGATGTTGGTTTTTGTCCAACAAACGTAAATCAAATCAAACCAATGGAAGTTTATCTCAGTGGCATCAGTGAGGCAGAGGGAGAAAAATTTAAACTCTTTTACTAAAGAGTTTGTTGCTGTCCTTGGTCTTAAGTTTTTGTCACTTAAAATAGCGTGGAATTGTTGGTTCTGTAGTTTATATCACAGAATTGTGGAATGGGTTGAGTGGGAAGGGATTTTAAAGAGCATCCAGTCCCACCCATGCCAGTGACAGGGACACCTTCCACTATCCCAGGTTGCTCCAAGCCCCAGAGTCCATCCTGGCCCTGGACACTTCCAGGGATGGAGCAGCCCCAGCTGCCACGGAGCTAGAAAAGAATTTGCCATTTGAAACACGGGGAGAAAATTCACGAAACATTTTAAGTGTCCCTTTTAATCAGGCTGATGCAGCAAAAGAACCGATGGGCTTGATGGCTGCAGTGTGGAGCTCTTTCCCATTCTTTCAGGGAGGTCTGGAGTGCTCCAGCCAAGAGCTGGAGCAGGAACGAACTGAAACCATTGAGCTGGAGCAGGCTGGTGATGGGCCTTTGATGTTTCTGTATGTGCAGAACATCTCTCCCTCAGCTGCCTTGGCAGAAGCCTCCCTCTGCCATTTATTCCCTCTGTGCTCAATGGCAGCGGGTGTGTTCTGCTGATCAAAACACCCAGCGCACTTGTGCTGAATCCTTTCAGGCTGCAGCCAGGGTAATTGGGATGGGCAGGATAAATGCATGGGAGTATGGCAGTCACAGTGATGGCAGCTCTTTTCAATGCCTGGGTGTCCCTGACGGGTAATTAGCAGCTTTAGAACCGTGGGGATTGGCATGGCCGTGATTAAAAGGATTTCTGTCTTTTCTGTGATTGAAAACAGAAGATCTCCCGCCCCCCTAATTCTCTTTTAATACCGGTGTTATTAGTGACACTTGGAACACAGCTTCCTCTGTAAACTTAAATAATGACCTCAGTGAATGGTGACTTACAACAGCAGGGACTGAACGAGCTCAGTTTTCTATGCAGAGCTGCTCCTCCCGATTCTGTGTTCCTGCTCCACGTGCTTGTCACTCCCAGTGAGTTGGAGAGACAAAGAGGACATTTGGTTGTGTGACAGCCTGGGCACAGATTGCCCAGAGCCTGGTTTAGCTCTTCTGGCTCTTTTGGGATTTAAGGAGATGAAGAGGATGAGCCATGAACTCCACTGGACTCATCCTGAGTTTTCTTTGGAGCAGGGGGATGTCTCTGACTCTTGGGTGCCATTCCAAATTCCCATTCCCTCTTTGGAAGCCTTGGCAGTGCTTGTTGCCATGTTCTCCTCCAGCTCTGCCCTCTCAGCTAACACAGCGTAGTGATGGGACCTAATTCCCCTTTTTCCTTCAAAAAATCTCAGAATACCCCCTACAGGAGAGCTGGCTGGCCACCATCCTTGCCATTCACCCAGGATATCTGGTGGTGACCCAAAATATCACCATTTTCCCCTGATCTGCTGCTGTAGTCTCCAAAAGCATCTGCCATAGGGTTTTCTGTGCCTTTTAAATCTGTTTTTGTGAGTATCTGTTGCCCGCTGAGCACTGCAGAGCCTGTGCTGCATTTTTTGCCCTTAAATTTCTTGACCAGATTTTTCCATTGTGTTGCTCTCCGCTTACCAGGCAGGTTTCCACACTTTGTTGGCATGTAAAGATGCTTAGAGGGACTCTTGAGTCAAATTTAGTAAAACTAACAGCTTCCTGTCACCAAAAAATCCTCGAGAGAATTTAGGGACTTCCTTAGGCTTTTATTTAAATCTTCCAGTTACTCTTCAGCTTCTTTGCACTGAAATCCTTGTGAATCCCAGTTCAGAGCAGACCTGTGGCTGTGGGTACTTCAGTTCTTCGAGCACAGTTCCCATTGCACTCACAGTACCAATGGGAACAACTTCTGTTTTAGAAAATATATTTTTAGATATTCACTTGCTGCTGTCACTGGCCTCAATTCAGCTTCCCCGTCCTCCTCTCCCTTCTCCTTAACTAATTAAAGTCTTCCATGTTATGGCAAGATGGCATATGTAGCTTAAATAACCCACCTCTTTAATTAAGAGGTTGGATTCAGCCTTCTGAGATATATTTGACATCATTTGAGATTTAAAAATACATTTTACTTACACAGTTTATCCGTCAGATCGCTCAAGGAGGGCAAAGAGATAATGAAAGTAAATTATTAATTAATATTTCTCACCCAGTATATTCCATTAAGAATATTAAGCATTTATTCCATCCCTCAAAGCACATTTGACTTTGGATGGAATTTTTTCAAGTCTGCCTGCTGATGAAGTTGCTGCTGTCTCTCTCTGACAGGGCTGTAGGGACAGGCTGGAAAAAACCCTTCAGGAGCTAACCAGAGCCAGGAATTCCAAATTTCACCTCACTGACCAGGTTTCCCATTTCCTTTGTGCGTTGTGGACAGATCTTTTCAGGCCCAGCAGACTGTCCCTGACACATCCAAGCTGCTTGAAAACAGTTGGTGAAATTATGGAGTGAAAACAGCAGCAGGAGCATCTCCGCCTCCAGGGTATGGGGTGGAGTGGGAGGAGTTTGGGTTTGGAATGGTGAAGGAATTGAAGATGTTGGGAAGGACCCAGGGGTATTGCACAGCGTCTGGAACTGCTCCATGAAAAGGGAAAACACCTCGGGATCTTTGTTGGTGAGAGAACTGCAGTGGTTCAGGAGCTGTCCCTGGATTTTGAGCTGTGCTTTTGTTCACAGAGGTAGTTCAGAGAATCCTGGAGTGGTTTGGATGGGAAGAGCCATTAAATCCATCCCATCCCAGCCCCTGCCATGGCCAGGGACAACTTCCCCAGTCCCAGGTTGCTCCAAGCCCTGTCCAGCCTGGCCCTGGACACTTCCAGGGATCCAGGGGCAGCCACAGCTTCTCTGGGAATTTCATCCCAGCCCCACCCTCCCAGCCAAGAATTCCTTCCCAATATCCCATCCATCCCTGCCCTCTGGCAGTGGGAAGCCATTCCCTGTGTCCTGTCCCTCCATCCCTTGTCCCCAGTCCCTCTCCAGCTCTCCTGGAGCCCCTTTAGCCCCTGGAAGGTGCTGGAAGGTTTCCCTGCAGAGTTCCCTCTCAGTTTAACCAAACATTCCCACCTTGGCACACAGGAGCAATTCAAACAGTTCAATTCAGCACTTCCTTCCTTCAGAGCTCTTCACTTACACAGATCTTTCTTCTGTAGAGCTTTGTATGTCTCAGTTCTCTTTCTCCAGGGCCTTGGAGAAAATAAATGCTGTTGAGATGTGGGAATGTTTATAAATCCATTGGATATATGTGATAAATTTGTAAAGAGTGATGCAGAATAGAGAGAGACACTTTCCATTAGGGTTTGGTTTGGGTTTTTTTTAATTTTTATTTTTATGAAGTAGATGGAAATAGGGAGTTTGCATCAGGATTGTGGGAAGCCACCTGACCTTCAGGGTCTCCTTGTAGGTGACACACTGGTCCCTTCTGGCCTTAATTGTAAATCTATGACTCCAAAGAGATAAAATGTGTCTTTTACCTTTAGAACTTGTTCAAAATATTGAATAGTTTATAGAGATTTGAGTTCTGGAGGGGTTCTCTGCAGCAAGAACTTTCCGTCAGAGAACACGTTGTGCCTTATGTCTCTAACCCCACTTCCAGTTCCGTACAATAAAAATCTTGCACCATTACCCCAAAAATTCAGCATGAATAGAATTTGATCAACTACAACCATTTCTTTGGGCTGCGGTGCCTCAGCAGCTGATTTTCACAAATACCATTTGCAGAGGGCTTCAAAAAATCCCACAGGCAGCACAAGCCCTCTTGCTAAACTGAAGTCTCCTTATTTCCTGCATGGAGCCTGCATTCCTTGAAGGAATTCCTGTGGACTCTGAGCTCATCCCTCCTCAGCTGCTCTGAGCCATTTGCTTCCCTCTCAAGTTGATTCTCAGTACTGAATTTGGCACATTATTTTCCCAGATTTCAGTGCTTCTCATAGAAATAATTTCTTTTATCTTTCATGCAAGCTCCTTCACACTCTGATAATCCCATTTTATCTGGTTTGCCTCTTCTGAAGTGCTCTGACCTGAAGCTGTTGTCCTTGCAGCCTCCAAGCAAGGGATTTAGGTTGTTTCCACCCTATAAAAAGCAATCCAGTGTAGGGCAGAAACTTCCAAACTTTCTACTCTGGGCTTTCCCAGCTCTCAGACCTTTCTCCCTTCCTTCCTTGCAGTTTGGATGATTAGAAAATGACAGAAACAGCAATTTTTAAGTATAATTTTTTATTATTATTATTATTATTACTTGGTCTGTCCTCTTTTTTTACTGGGAAGATTTGTTTGTTTACTGGGAGACATTCCCCTTTCCTTTGGCCTTTTAGATGGTGCTGTATCCATTACTTACTTGAAGTTGAAGTATATATGAAATAAATAAGAACAATTTTATCTACTTTGGCCGGTTAAAAAAAAAAATCAGCTCATAATTTCAGCCAGTTTACAGCAGGTTCTTCACTTGCACAATCCTGTGTGAAATCAGGGGGTTGGACCATGGGAGAGGGACAAGGTGGGAAATGTGTTTTTCATACAATCATGGAATGGTTTGGGTTGGAAAGGACCCTAAAGCTCATCCAGTTCCTCCCCCTTTCCCTGGCCAGGGACACCTTCCCCTATCCCAGGTTGCTCCAAGCTCCATCCAGCCTGGCCTTTTTTTGTTCCAATTTATTTTGCCTTGCTTGCCCTTTGTGCTGGAACCTCAATTGGAGCAGTGGATTTTCCTGGTTGGAACCTCAATTGGAGCAGTGGATTTTCCTGGTTGGAACCTTAATTGGAGCAGTGGATTTTCCTGGTTGGAACCTCAATTGGAGCAGTGGATTTTCCTGGTTGGAACCTCAGTTGGAGCAGTGGATTTTCCTGGTTGGAACCTCAATTGGAGCAGTGGATTTTCCTGGTGCCTGTTTTTAATGTGGGTGTTTGGGACAGGATGCCTGGATTTGCACAGCTTCCCCAGGAGTCTGCTGCTTCCCTTGGACACTTCATTTATCCAGGGTTAGGGATCCCTCACTGCAGCCAGAGTAGCTTATTATTATTATTAATAATTATTCATAAGTTGGTTTAGGCTTGAAAAATCACTGGAAAATCTTGAAGTCACTTTTCCAAATGAAAAATTACAGTGAAAACAGAGTTTGGATTTTGAGCTTCCCATCTTGCAGTGTTATCCACTGAATTTTCTGTTCCTTTTTTTTGGTTTTTGTGTGGATTTGGGTGTCATCCTGAGCCTTGTGCTGACATGAAGCTGGTTTTTGGTTGCTGTGGGGTCAGAGCCCTGTTTGGTCTTTCGGGAGTGACAGATTCCCCATTTTATCACCCAGTAAAAACCCAAAAGCAGAATCCCTTTTTCCTTGCTGTTGGCTCCAGGAATGTCTGTCTGAATGTCATCAAAGGCTCCCTGACTTTGCTGCTGGAGTTCTGGATGGTTCTGGGCAGCACCTGTCCCCCCAGTGCTGCTGGAAATCAGATCCCGTGGGATGGCACAGTGGGACAGGCTGTGTGCCCTTGGAGAAAACCCAGATTTAAACTCAGTTGAGTTTCACAGCCCTTCTGTCAAAGGGTGGCGAGTCAAAGTCAGCTGTGGCCGTGGGGAGCACCATTTTCCTGACTCATTGCCTTGGCTGTCTTCCTCTTGGTCTTCACGGCCCTCCCAGAGCCCGGGAAGCGGGAGATACGTGCAGTTCTTCTTTCATTTTAGGGGTTTTTTTCCTTAATGTCGATTTTAAAAGTGCCTAAGTGAGGAACAGGACTCCAGAGTGAGCTGGAGGAATAGGATTAGACCTCATTTCCCTCTTAAGAAAAGAGCCCTCCCTGCATCCCTCCACACACCCCTCCAGTGAGTCTGGAGCCCGGCAGAATTGGGCTGGAAAAACTCGCCGTTCTCTCCTCGTGCTGCCCCCCTTGGTTCTCAGTCTTTTGGGGGGGATCTCATTCCTCAGCCAAACGTTTGCAATCTCTGATCTGGGGTGGGTGGCAAAGAGGATGGAATTCAGCAGGAAACTGCCTCTTGGATTGCAGATGCAAAGAGCTCTGTGTGATACACATCCGCCTCTGGAAAACCAGGTCCGGGTGGAAAAAGCTGATTTGCTTCTTCAGTCACCTCCTTTGGAATTACAGAACGGTTTGGGTTGGAAAGAACCTTAAAAATCATCCAGCCATGGGCAGGGACACCTCCCACCATCCCAGGTTGCTCCAAGCCCCGTCCAACCTGGTCTGGAACATTTCCAGGGATGGGGCAGCCAGAACCCCTCTGGAATCCCAAAGGCAGTTTCTTCCTATATTCTTAATTATTTCTAGGTTTATCATAGTGGCACCTGCTAAACATTTTGTCCAAATAACGCTGACTATTGGCAGGTGGTTATAATTTTATAAAGGTGAGAATTTTATGTGGGTTTACAGAATAAAGGTATCAGTGATAGTTTAAAATATTTCATTAAAAGAGGATTTCTTCTGACCACAGTGAGAGGAGGTAACAGAACACTATGAAGGAGTTTTACTAACACTTAAGGGTTCAGCAAATGAAAGCAATCCGTGTGTAGATGTTTTATTTTTCATTAGCAACAAAATGTTCTCACTCTGACAACATCTGAGGTGGGAAGGCCTGGGAAGGGACTGTTGGCAAGGAAAGCTGTGAGGGCATCCCTGCAGAGGGCAGGAGCTCAGCCTCTGGGGAGGGGATGGGTGTTGGTGGAAGCACTGATCCCGTGGGAATCCATTGCTGGGGTCCTGATGGAAATCAGGACATTTCCTGATGGAAATCCACTTTTCTTTGTGGAGCCTGTGGCACACACAGACCTTGGCCCTGCTCCGAGATGCCTTTTGGAAGTGAGATTTTCCCTGAGAAGTGATGGTTGTCACTGGCAGTGGGTGTCGGTGACAGCAGATGGGTGCTGGAGGTGAGTGGTGCAGGCCCAGAGTGGGGGCACAGTGGAACAAGCCCAGAGCCACACAAAAACAGCAAAACCCCACTGAGGGCTGGGCAGGCTCTCGCATCCAAACCCCGTGTGTGCCTCGACCTTGTCCCACTGTGATCTCAGCCCCGGGGCTGGTGCCAGCTGCGCCATCTCCCGCCTGGGCTGTGCCGGGGTGGCTCCAGCTGCCTCCTGTCGCCTCACTGTCCCCAGGTCCGTCAGTGCCACCCCGGTGTCCCACCCCTGCCCTGTCCCTTCCTCCTCTCCCGCCCGGCTGCTGCTTTGCCCCAGCTGGGCCCTGTGTCTTATCTGCTGTAGGTGTCCTGCCTACCTCAAGGGGTAACCATGGGATCCTGGAGTGGTGTGCTCACCCTCTGGGCAGTTCTCCATGAGCACTAGCGCACACTCACACTCACACACACTCACACTCACACACTGGAATGTATATTCTCCTCCCTCCCCCTGCCCCCAAATAACCTCTTGACCTGATCCTTGCTGTAGCCACCACCAACTCCTCTTGCAAATTGGATGCTGCTTTAAATGTGAAAACAAATGTTCAAGAAGCTATAAAACCTGAATGAAAGCTAAAGCTGAATTTATAAAGCCTTGTTGCATATGAGCCAAAAGTGCAAAAAGCTCTATATAATGAACTAACCTGCCACTCATATAAATATAAATATATATAAATATATTAAAATCAGACTGTTCTACAAAATTGTGTATTTGTATTTTTGTGTACGTACAATTTTCTGCTAAGCAGAAGGAGGATGTAGTATAGGATGATGTGAGAAGAGATTTTGTTTAATCATATTTCTTTGTTACTTATTTTTGTTAACATCCAGATGCCTGTCTTTGTCTTATGTGTATGACACTGTTCCAAAGGTGCAGTATCCCTCTCCTGCCGTGTGTCCAACCTCCTTCCTCCACAGGGAATGAGTCAGGTGATGCCCCTCATCATCATCATCATCATCATCATCATCATCCTCATCCTCGTCATCCCCTTCAGAGCCACCCTGGTCTTGATCTTAAGGGCTGCTCGTTCAGCTGAAAGATGAGATGTTTCATTTCCCAGCTCCTCTTCGAGGTGAAGTTGAATATTCATGTTCTGGTTGATTCCTCTGCACGTAGCTGTTCCCTGAACGCGTTTCCATGGTCTGCTGCTGCTCCTCAGCCTGACATTTTGGGGGAAAAAAAATGGATTGGATAGGTTGGGAGGGAGGACGAGCAGATCCTCGTGGTGGGAAGTGGATTGTGGAGAAGGAAGTGCTGGGGTGGTCCCAGGGGGGAACCTCAGTCCCAGCCCATGGGGACGGAGGAAGCACCTCGTGTTCCCCACCCTGGTTGCTCCGGGGGGCTTGGCTGTCAGGAGGGAGAGCTGGGAGGTGATGGATGTTCCTGTGCCCCCTCAGGAACACCCACCCCTGCACCCTGCTGGCTTTGGGGCTCTTTGGCTCTTTGCTTTGGGACAGTTGGGGCAGCTTTGGGAGGGATCCATCTGTTCATGCCAGGTGCCCTTGCAGCGAAGGCACTGAGTGTGGAGAAAAGCATTCCAAGCTCTTCTCCCAGTCACTGCTTTTACCTGCAAGGTGCTGGTGGCTCCCTGTGAGGAGAAAAGGAACAGTGCAGGAAACCTGAGAGCCCTTGGTGTGCTTGGGAATCGCCATTTATCCATCACAGAGAAACAGAGGGCCAAAGGAGATTGGGTAGAGCAGGATGTAGTGGAGTAACTGAGGGGAAGCTTGGGGCAGGAGATGATGGAAGTTCACCTTCAGTCCCGCCACAGCCCCTTGAGGAAACTGGTCCAGCCTCCATCCCAAATGCAGGTGAGGGTCAATATCCACCACCCCTTCCCCTGGCAGCAGCTGCTGTGAAGATGAACCATCAGCCTCTCCCTTGGTGCCCTTTTGGGTTGTTTTTTTTTAATTTAATCCCTGTCTTTGTCAGAGCTGACCCATGGCCGGGGGAGAGTGATACTGCACCTTTCTACGTAGGGCTCATATTTATAACAATGTGTAATGACTGTAGCAAAAGTCCTTGTTTCTGTATGTGAATGGACAGAGAAACAAGTGCTCTATTGTATTGATTAAAATAGTTCAAATGAGTCCTGTATCATTGTATCTCCTATTCTGGATTAGTGCCTTTTGGACAGTAGACTGTTCTGTAATTAAAATGTAGTATAACTGCTTTTTTGTACAGTTTTGTTTTAATAAAACTTTTTTTTAATTTGTGTTTATTTTAGTATTGTACCTATTAGAAAATAAAAACGTATAACTCAACACTGACCCTTTTCTTCTGTCATCCTTTTTGTGCAGGGCTTGTCTGAGACCTCAAATGTGTCCTGAGAGCAAAGAGAACCTAGAAAATGTGTGAAGGGGATGGAGAGCAAAGAGAATGTAGAAACCTTTTGGGGCTCTTTCCACTCAAAGCAGTTTGATATCTGAGGGAAAATTAATTAATTCTTTGTGCACTCCCCCTCTGGAAGGGATGGAGGTGGTGGGCACGATGATGGTGGATTTGGAGCAGTAGAGTCACTTGGAATGTGAGCCCTGGGCTGACTCCAGAGACCTTTTGAGGCTTTTCCCACTCAAAGGAGATGTTGAGAGTGGAGTTTTCCCTCCTCTGGCTGGGGTTTGTCACAGGTACAAGTGCTGGCCATCCCCAGGTGCTGTGTCCTTGGGGATGTCCCCTTCCCTCTGGGAGCCTCCCCCAGCAGGCCCCCGGAGCCTCAGGAGGGGCCCTGAGCCCCATCCCACCCTGAAGGCTCCTGCAGCAGCAGCTGAAGGTCTGCAGGGAGCAGCCCTGGGCTGATGGAACCAGCAGATGCTGAATTGCTGAGGAGCCCCAGGCAGGAGCGGCTGTGGCTGCCCCTTGGTCCTGAGCAGCCTGGGGGGGTCTCAGAGGGTTCGTGGGGTGGGTGGGTGGGAAAAGCTTCCTCAGGACGGGAGGAAATTCCTGCAGGAGCTGTGGAAGCTGAGCTGGGTGCCAGAAAGACACAAAGTCACAGGAATTGATTCATTCAGTGAAATGGTGCCCAGGTCCCGCCATCCTGGTTAAAATCAGGATGTGCAGCTGTGGTGGGGGGGTTTGCTCGGGATGGACACCCCAAAACAGGGAGGAAGGCAAATCTGGAGGGGTGCAGGTGATGAATAATGAACCTCAGGGGTGGAAACACCTTTCAGACTGCTCCTTGTGCCTCTCAGACATCAAAGAGGGGATAAAATTTATCTTAACCCTCCCCATCATCAGCTGCCAGAGCTGCTGTGTTTGCAGAGGGAATTTTCTGGAGGGAGGAGGCTTGGGATCATGGAATCCCAGAATGGTTTGGGATGGAAGGGACCTCAAAGCTCATCCAGCCCCACCCCTTGCCATGGCCAGGGACACGTTCCATTATCCCAGGCTGCTCCAAGTTCCATCCAGTCTGGCCTTGGGCACTTCCAGGGATGGGAAAAACACTTCTAGGGGTGTCTGTGGCAATACCTGGCATGCTGGATGAAGCCCACTCCCTCCTTCCCAGCTGAAAACCAGGAATACAGAAAATGTCCAATTTTAAAAAAACACAAGAGGAATAAAGCCACGTTGGAGGTCTGTGCTCTGCAAAGAAGCTGCACTTCCAGCCCTTTGTGCCTGCTGTGGTGGGAAACCAGATTGAGCAGGGAAAAACCAATAATTTCTCACAGGTTGGTGTCCAAAGGTGAGCAAAACCCCCTTGGAAACGTGCCCAGCTCGTGGCAGGGCAGCTCCTCTCTCCACTCAGGGCGAAGCCCAGGAGCTGCTGCCTCCCATGGCAAAGTGTCTGAAGCCAAGCGAGGCCGATGGAAGCGGCGTTAATTTGAAGGAAAACGGGGGAAAAGGTGTTCTTTGTTAGTTTTGGAGGTTTTAAAAAATTATTTTCCTGCTCTTTTTGATGGGAGCCTTTTCAAGCCAGCTTTGGCTGCAGAACAGAACGTGGCAGCGTGGGGAAGGTGCCACAGCCACCTTCCGGGAAGAGCGAGGTTTGAACAAAGTGATGCTGCTTCAAACAGCTCCTGTGTTTCAGCCAAAGAGGGTTTTTTTTCCTTTCAGAAGGTAAAACATAAAAGGGAAGTGGCTTTAAAGGAAAAAAAAAAAGCTGTTTTCGTGTGCTGATTGCAAGACAGTGCTGATAAAAATATCCTTTGCTCGCTGAGTTTCGGTGGGGATGGGGGGGGATCAACGCGGTGTTTGTTGCTGTAGAAAAAAGCCAAGATAAACTGAAAAGCTGCACAAAATAATCCCAGTCAAACCCTGCCTGTTGTTCCCAATATGGAGCTTTGTTTGGGAGAGAAATGGTGCCAAAGAGGGAGGAAATGGTGTGGCCCAGGCAGGGGGCTTCAAGGACATCATGAAACGTTGAGGGGGGATCTCATCACCCTGAGGCCTTGGCAGGGCTGGTTGTGGCAGTTCCCTGGAGCAAGGCAGAAAAGTCCTTGGGATCCTCATCCCACTGTGGATATTAGGAAAATATTCCCCAAAAGGGGAGGTGGGGCAGTGCCACAGCTGCCCAGGGAATGCTGGAATCACCACACCCGGAGGGATTTAAAAGCCCTGTGGATGTGGCACTTGGGGACACTGGGTCAGTGGTGGCCTTGGCAGTGCTGGGGAACCACCGCAATCAATTTTGGAAGCTTTTCCAACCTAAACTATTCCCATTCTGAACATTTTGGTGCCACGAACTGGAACAGCAAAGCACAGACAGGCCAGCTCTAAAGAAGATGTTTATTCGGGTCCTGCAGGCGGCATCGCACATATGATACAATATTACAGTCATTTAGTATGGTACAGCAATAATTAAAAACTTTACAGCTCATTACAAAGTCTCTTTGGATTTCAGCTCATTTAAAGTACACAGAGCCCCTGCAGTGTCTGTGTGAGCTCCCGGGGAACCCAGCGGGATCACGGCTCGGGAACGGTGGAGAGGGCACAAACCAAAGGTGGACACGGGAGATGGGGGAACGAGACACTCG
Source organism: Emberiza elegans (assembly GCA_024865655.1). Lineage (NCBI taxonomy): Eukaryota > Metazoa > Chordata > Aves > Passeriformes > Fringillidae > Emberiza > Emberiza elegans. Next base: position 3,080,645 of record JALJVW010000102.1, read on the forward strand.
ATCTGACCCCACTGGAGGTGTTGTGAAGTGTGACCGGCCCACGCCGTTCCTCACCACCTCATTCCCTAAAATCCAGGCACCCCGAGGCCGCCCAGCCCTCGCTGCTGGCCCCGGGATAAGGCACTGGGAAAATGAAACGTTGTGCAAAGAACCGGAGGAACCAGCGGGAGCATCACCACGGGCAGGGCTGGACAACAGCCAGGCCCTGCTCAGGCGGGGTCCCAGCCCTGTGGGAGCAATGAGGGGGCTCTGCCTTTGTGGGAGATGGCCTTGGATGTTCCACCCCAGGCGAGGACAAACCCCTCCGTAGGACCCGGGCGGTGCCACCATGCAGAATTTGCTTCTGCTCGTTTTCCTCAACTCAACAACATCATGGAACAGCAAAGGGCCAGAACCTCGGGGTGAACAGGCTTCATTTTGGACATGGAGATAAAACACCTCAAGAGCTGAACCTAACACAGGAAAAAGGCGCGGCTTGGCTTGAGAAAACCCCAAAATGTCCCTCGGAGCAGCCTCCTCTTGGCTGGCTTGGCACCACAGACACCCCGTGGGGAGGAGGGACCCCCAGCCCTGCAAACACACGGGGGGACGGGGCCTGTCCAAGCCACCAACACCACTTCCCAAAAATCTGAGACCCAGCCACAATTCAGGGACGCAGCCAGCAGGGCTGAAGCCCCGAGGGACACCAGAGGAGATGAGACACTCCACACAAACGACACTGTCCTGCATTAAATTTTCTTCTTCCCTGTATAAAGTGCATGAAAATCTTGGAAAAATCTGCATAGCTATTCACACACCAGCCTCAGTGCTGGGTGGTTCCAGTTAAGAGCACCTCCTCCTTTAGGCTGTGAGCAGAGCTTTTCTAATGTTATCAGTAAAAAATAGATATTATTACCTCCATGATGATTTTTACCTCTTTTCTGGTTATCTGGCTTAGCTGGGACCAAGTAACAGATGGCTTTGAGTCGAGGAATGTGCACTCACTGTGCCAAAAATCTGAAAAACACCTTCAGAAAACTCCTCACGTGCCCAGGAAAGATGTGAGGGAGCAGGAGAGAGTCAGGGAATCCTCCAGGAACACCCTCATGGCCAAATCTGATGGTTTTGGCTTTCTGGAGCTTGTGCTGCATCAGGGTGACTTTAGGGTGCAATCTGAGGAGAGGTTTTGTTTCCGAAGTCAGGGGACACAGTGAAAAGCAGGAGAGCTCTGAGCAAGGTCCTCCCTCCAGCAAGGCACCGTGGGCTCCTGGTGCCAGGGGATTCCTGGAATCTCCCAGCCCTGCTGGGCAGATTTGCTTCCAGGAGCAGCGATCCCAGAGCAGGGATACCCCAGTTATCCCATGGGCTGCTCTAAGCACCCTTCACAGCCCTCCCTGTGGCTCTGCAGCACCCCTGAGGGTGGGAGGAGAGGGAATCCAGCCTGGGTCTGTCAGATCAGGCGAGCAAACACCAAACCACGGCCAGGGCTGGAGCCCAGTCAGGACAGAGGAGTTTATAACCAGCAGCAGAAACAGGGAACCACCAACCCAGCTCCCGCCCTTCTCTCCTGCAGCCTGGACACCTTTCCCTGGGGAAAATCCTGGATTCCCAGACAGCAGCACAAGTAAAGAGGCTTTAAAAGGACTTGGAGGTTCCTCCCTTTGCATCTCCCCCAAAGGGGGCACTGAGCAGACATTGGAGGAGTTTTAAAAGATCCCTAAACCCAAGTATCTGAAATGCTGAGACTAAAAACGCACAACTCTGGGGAGGGGCTGCGCCACGCCAGCTTCTTCCGGCAGCACATCAGAACAAAGTGCAATTAAACCCACGGTCAGGGCGGAGCTCAGGGAGCCAACAGGGCAGTGTGAGAGGCATCAATTTAATCAGGGGGTGGTCTTTCATTGGCAAGACTCCTCAGACCCCAAAACGAAGAGTTTCACTGGATGGGTTGTGTTCATAAAACCGGTTTTAATTTTAAAACCTGGGATTTCAGCATCAGAATTCTTTACTACCAAATTCCTCCCCATCGTGGCGTGGATGGACAGGAGCTTCGTGCAAAGGGAAAAAAAGAGGAAAACTGTACACTAAAAATATCTTTAAAAAGCTGCTCTGTACATTTTATATTAAGATTTCTTGAGGAAAATTTAGGAAACACTGAAACTACTTACACCAAGCTGGAAGGATACACAACCCCTGGCAGTTCTACGCAGGCTGCATCGGAACCCAGCCCGCTTATTTCTGCTACAGATTAGTTTCTATTTTAATTTTATTCCTTCTGCATAAATGATATTAATTACAGTAAATCAGCATAATTATCTCCTTCACTAAGCATCCCTATCTCCTTTGATACCAATGGAGCTTTCCCTTGGACCTCGGAACCAGATGTTTAAGGCACTTGGATACCCATGGGCAGCGACTGGAGAGATATTAAAGTTTAATCATTAATTTAGCATCCTAAAGAGTCCCCACGTAGCTAAAACTTCTATTGCTCAGGCTGTCCAATCCCCCCTGTGATGACTAAACAAGATATAAACAGCTCAGGATAAAAAAAATCTGTGGCTTTTCAGGATTTGATAGGAAAACAAACGGTGGCCGATCCGTGTGTGGACACACGGACAGGGATACATCCCCTGTGCCACAGGCAGCTAAAAACCAGCCACAAATAAAATCAAGTTTGATAAAAGCCAGCCCAAACCTCCCCCTTTCCAAGAGAGGCAGGTTCTGGGGATGACAGAGGCACCTCCTCCTCTTTGGATCGGCGCTCGGGATGGTGCTGGGAGAGCTCCTCTGTGGGGGATGATTGTAAAGCGCAAAGATTTCATGTTTTCAAAGAATAAATAAAAATAAATAGACTGGATTGATCCTGTTATGAGGACGGAGACACCCTGCTTGGCAAGATTCTGAGCGCCTCCAAAGGCTGGGTGGGAACAGGGGAGCACTTCAGTGCTGACACCTCGGCTAAAATCAAAAATGCTCTTGGCCCACAGGGAGGAACCAAGGGGAAGGTCCTGCCACCCTGGGGCAGGGGAGAGAGGGGATCCTGTCACGGTGAGAGCAAACGTTAAATGGATCAAAAATCAAAAACAGGACAGAGCTGGCCATGGGCTTTCTCCCACCCCCAACAAACCAGCGGGGAAGACCACACTGCTTTCCACGGGAGAGTGGGATAATGGGGCAGTGATCCAAACAGGCACTGGTCCCAGCCTCATAACCAAAGGGCTGCTGCTTCTTTAAATAAAGGGACTTTGGGGGTTCTTTATCTCCAAACAAAGTTCCGCTTTCACTCTTCTGCCTGTCTGGAATCATTCCCACCTTGCCCTTTCACGGCGGATTACACGATACCGACACAGCTCTTACGGAATTACAAGAGAGCTGTTGCTGTGGGGAGGCTCTTCAGGAACTGCCCTGCACTTCCAGGGAAGCACTGGTGCCTGGGGAGGATTTTGTGGCTGTTGGGAATCTGTGGTTTGACCGATTTTCCTCTGAAAGGAGGAGGAGAAGGAGCTCATTACACCCACCCAGCGCCGCGCGCCGGCCCCGGCTGCCGTCGGTTGCCCCCGGAGGCGTCGGGATTTGGGACAGGAAACGAAGGATCCAGCACCACGACGAGGCAAAGAATTATCATGTCAATCACCCAGAGCAGAGAGAACAAACCCTTCATTAGTGTTTGCCACCAACTGGAAGTTGGGACGGTTGGTTTCGCTCCCCGAAGCCACCGGCTCCCCCGGCCGCCATCCCAGGGCGTTTGCTGGGCTGGGATCTCTCAGTTTGCCCAGGATTTCCTGTTCTCTGCGTTCTTCTGGCTCTTCTCCAGTCTCAGCGTGGATCCTCCTTCTGCCTTGGCCAGGGCTGTGAGGGAGGCCAGGTTGGAGGCTGACCCGGAGAAGTTCCCGCTCCTCCTGTTCTCCGCTCCCTGCAGCCTCAGGCCGGAGCTGCGGCGCCGCGCGGGGCCCGTGGCCCTCCTGACCCTGCCCGGCTTCACCAGCAATCCATAGCCTGGGTTACATCTGAAATACTGCTTGCCCCCGATGGAGCCGTCGTTCTTGCCTGCAACGGGAGAATCGGGGAGTCACAGAGGGGTTTGGGAAGGGTTAAATCCCATCCCGGTCCAACCCGGCACCTTCCATTATCCCAGGGCGCTCCAAGACCTGTCCACCTGGCCTTGGGCATTCCAGGGATGGGGCAGCCACAGCTTCTCTGGGCCACCCTCACAGGGATGGATATTTTCCTACAAAATGGGTTTTATTCCTACAAAACGGGTTTTATTCTCCAGAGAAGGAGGCAAGGAAAAAGTGCTGAGAGGGAGAACAACTGGTCCCTAAAAACACCCCATGGAGGTAAAACTTCCCTGCTGAACCCCAGCAAGCGACTCTGAATGGGACACTCTGCCTTGTCCTTCCTTCCCACTTGCTCTATAATTTCTCCAAAAGTGGAAAATCATCACTTCCATTACCAAAGTACCAGGAAGAAAGGAAAAACAGACATTTAAAAGAGATTTTGGCTTTCTGTGTTTGAAGTTGAGGATTATCGCTCTTGCCATGTCGTAAACCCTCCACAGAACAGAAGGATGATTTTTCTGTTTTGGTGCTGTTGAGATCTTTCTTTTTCTCATTTTAGATCATTTAAAATTATCAGGGGAACTGTTCAGGGATTGCTCCCATCCATAAAGGGAAGGTGGAAAGATCCAACAGCTCTTTAAATGACACAAAGTCACAGCTTTGGTTTTTGAGGTGTTTGCTTCCTCCTTCCACCATCAGCACGTTGGGACCCTCACATGGCCAGGACTTGGATCTCCATGTCCCTGGAGTTCTATCCCTGTTTGCACCACTCTGTGAGCACCTTCCCCAAGTGAAGCTCCTCCAACAAATCAGGGTCTTATTCCTTGTGGAAACAGAAGGAGGTGGGAAAAAAATTCCAACAACATTCTCAGCAGGCCAAGAATCTCCTGACTTTTCCAAGGAAGCTGCTGCTTACTGTGATGCTACAGAATCAGCACTGGAGCAGCCTGACAGAGGGAAGATGACCTTCCAAAATTGAAATGAATCTGTAAATATATTTTAATTTTTTTTTTTTTTTTTTTTTAAATGAGGCACAAACCCAGGACTGAGGAACCACTACAGCTTGGAAAGGGACCAAGAGCTCCAGTTTGCTTTCCAGGATGGAAAACTCCAGAGAGTTTTCTGAAAGCAGCTGGGAAGTCACTGCCCAGTCCAGCTCTGATGAGGACATGGGAGGCACAGGGAGATTTGGGATCTCTGGATCCTGGACAGCGTTCTCTGGATGAACTGCTCCAACCCCAAACGTGCAGCAGGGAGGAGCGAGGGCTCCCTGGGATGTGCTGATTCACCACCCAGCCTGGGAATGCTGCACTTGGCTGAAAGGATTGGAATAAGGAGTTTTCCATGCCCTGGGTAACCCAAATTCTCTCACTGTCACTGCACCTCTCCGGGATTTTCCACTGGCACTCCCTGACTTCCCCCAGTCCTGGAGAGGAAAGGGGTTGGGAAGCCTGGACTCCAGCAGGGATCAATCCCAGCCATCGTCTTCCTCTCCTCTTGTGCTGGAGACACCCCATTCCCACAGCAACAACAGCCTCCCCAGGAACTGCACCAAGGCTTCCTAAATAATCCTGGAAACCCTAAATTCTGGGAATTCCACAGCTGCACAGGTCAGTCAGGCAGGGATGACAAATGAAATGGTGAAAGAAACCTCAAATTATCTCTATGACCTGGTGGTCAGGGGATGATTATTTCCTAATTATTTCCTACTGCTTTTCACATATATAGGGGGGTGTGTATATATATATATATATATATATATATATATATATATATATATATATATATATATATATATATATCGTGTACATATAGTGTATATATATATTTACATATGTATATGCACACTATATATATACTATATATATAGTGTGTATATATATATATACACTATATATATATAGTGTATATATATATACACACACATACACTCTATATATACACAGACAGAAATAGTCTTTTGCAATTTCAAAGCTTACTTTAAAATAAAATCCTATTACCTCTTAATACCTATTAAGAGACTTTGCAACTCATTTAGCCTAAAAGTCCCTTTGAGCTAAATCCCACAACTCCTGTTGTGCTCTGAACACCCTCATCCTCACAGCAGAAGCCCAGAAGGGAATCCTATGGACACAAGGCCTGTCTCCTGCAGTTAGGGCAGGAAAAGGAATCCTGATTCCTACTTCAGTGTGAGAAGCCAAAGAAATGATTGAAAAGGGACAGTCAGGGATCACAGAATGGTTTGGGCTGGGGTCTCAGAAGGGTTGGGAGTGAGAGCAAGTTTGGAAGAAGATGACAGCAGGGAAGACCTTTTGCATTTCCCTTTTCAAAATGCCTGCTGCAATGAGCAATAAACCCCCCAGTGGGTAGTAAACCCCCCAAAAAAGCAGCTTTAGGATGAGCTCTGGCAGCTGGGACGCACCAGCTGCCTCCCACCTGACCCAGGGGATGTTTTACCTGCAGGGAAATCCAGCTCCACACCAACCCATGTTCCTTCCTGGAAGTCTGTGGGCCCGATGTACCTGACAGTGCCCGTCTTATTGGTGCCAACTGTGACATATTCTCCCTCTTTCAGCCACTCAGGAATTTCATTGGCATCTTCAGAGTCAGAAATCACCTCCAGTTTTTCCTCTGCTGTCTCTGACCCGTTGTGGTTCAGTCCACGGGCACTGGAGGTGCTCTTTTCTCCTTCCTGCTGCTCTTCTGTGCCCAGGGAACTGGTGGGGTCTGATCCCAGCATGCTGGTGAAGGATCTCAGCTCTGATGTTTTCACCTTCTGGATTTTGAAGGGCGAGGCTGCAGCGCTGGGCTGCTCGGGGTGAGCTTTGGGAAACCCCAGTTCTGGAGCCCCAGTGGTTGTTTCCTTTTTCCTGGCCGGTCCTGCTGACTCCACTGATTGTTTGGACATTGACTCCTTCGGAGTGGAGGTAGAGAGAAGAGGTTTTGCATCAGTGGCTGCAGAGGCCTCGCTCCCCTGCTCGCTGGGACAAGGAGAAGTGCACGACTTTCCATTCACTTCAGGGCCGTCCCTCGGCCTGGGGGGAGCACTTGGAAGGCTGAAGGCGGGGGGATTCTCCCTCTTTGTGGCCAGAGAGCTCTCAGGAGCCCTGTCCTGCACGTCAGAAGGGAGCTGAGGCCCTGCAGGGGCAGGGGAGTCACTCCCTGCAGGTGTTGGAGCTCCCGGCTGAGCCACGGCGTCGCTTCCCGCTGCCAGCGCCTCGGAGAGGGTGGCTGTGGAGACGCTGTGGGAAAAATACCCACTGGAGGCTTCACTCAGGGGGCTGGGAGGTCCCTCCTGGCAGTCCTGGGCCTGGGTGTCCCCCGTGGGCTGCTGCAAAGGCACTTTGGGTGTCTTCTCCAGACCCTTGTCCGCCTCGGGCGTCTGCGCCACCGTTTCCAGCGGCTGCTTCGCTGCCTCCTCTTGGTTCATCTGAAACACAGGGGGAGAGGGGCTGCGCCATCCAAAACACCTGGGCTAAAAGCACAGACCCCAGACCCCTGGCAGGCACCAGGGCTTTGAGCTGATCTAAATCCCCGCGCAGCTGCCACGTGCAGAAGATGGAAGCTGATCCCCAGTCAGCCCTGCCAGCGGGGGAGGATTGTCAGCTCACTCCTCCCATTAATAAGGGAAGTGTCAACCCCAAGAAATACACTCCCCAATATTTACTGAGGAATTATTTATATTACAGGAGTGGTCATTTGCTGTTTGAACAGCAGGATTTATACGGAATGGGAAGCAGCCATGCTCCATAAGTCTCTCACAGTTATTTGGCTTCACTCTCAGGGTGGATAAATCATCCCCCTGCACCTAAACTGTCATTTCTGTCCCCATTTCCAAATGCCATTCCCACCTCAGAGCCACCAGCACCTTGCACTTCCAGAGGATGAAATTAACTGCACCTCATGAGATTAACAGCCCATTGCAGTGATGTATTTCTTGGCTGTAAAGTTTACTAAATCTGATAGATCAATATCTTTTGCCAGCACATGTACTCTAAAAGATTAGGATGTCTCTAAATCTCTTTGGGAAGGAGGGAGGGGGAGAGTGCTCTAATAGGAAGGGGGGGGTGGAAAAATAGGTTGGAAAAGGGTAGATTTGAACAAATCCTGTCTTAGGTGAACATTTTTGTTTATTGTTCACTGTTTTGTGATTTCTCCCATCTAGTGTCCTAAACTACAGGATTTTCAGCTTATTCCCAAAATGCCTTTTCCACTGGAAACTTAAGCAGCATTTGAAGAAAGAGGGATTTGACTGGATTACTAGAATTTCAGAACCAAACGTTTGCTAAGTAAAATGTAATTTTAAAAAAATGGTTTTTTTTTAAAAATAAATATTCCAGCAGATTAAAAACATATCATTCACTTTCCTATGGCAAGGGTGGTGTCCATGTGGACTCAGGAGCTTTGCTCTTTCTCTGGATTTTCCCTTTGGAGAACACAGAGTTTTCTAAGACAATAAAAGCACAGTGGGAGGAAGCTGATGTGCTGCTCAGGAGGCTGAAGTTCTGCTGGAAAGTGGGAGATCACAGGCTCTATTTTCTCCCCAGCCTAGCAAGAGTTTTTCCACGGTATCATGGCAAAAATGGGGAATTAAGCTCCACACTTAGAACAGCCACATCCTGCTTATAGACACTGTCAGAGCCTAAAAATTTTCCCTTTTAAAGCAGCAAACCAGCTAAATTTCAGCTAATTATCTGCTAATGCTTTCAAATATCAAAGTGGAAGCAGGGATAGGAGAGGAGGCTTTACCAGGACCTGAAACACCCAGCAGAATTTCACAGCCAGGCAGCAGCACAAGTGCAACAGGTTTTAAACAGCCGAAGCTTTGGCCACCTCTGGCAGGTGAAATTAGAAATTGTATCCTCACATCTTGGGATGTGCTCACCTGTTTTATCCTTGCAGCACTGGCCTCCAGACTGGCTGACTGAACCATAATTCGTGGGACAGCCTGGGAGGGAGGGAAACATAAAGAGAATCAGTCAATGAAAGGATTAAATATTGGCAAACTGGTAAATGTTAAGGCTTGCATTTGAAATTTTGGGATCCTAAGCAAAGCTTTGTCATGAAAGGATGGGAAACTAAACTTTCAGCAGCTGAAATGGAGTTTGTCAAAAAAAAAAGAGGGAGAGAGGCTTTTTACACAGACAGAGGGGATGGTTTTAAGCTAAAAAGGATTTGGGTTGGATATTGGGATAGAATTGTTCCCTGTGAGGGTGGGCAGGCCCTGGCACAGGGTGCCCAGAGAAGCTGAGGCTGCTCCTGGATCCCTGGAAATGTTCCAAAACCACCTGGACGTGGCACCAGAGGACATGGACTGGTCCTGACCATGGGGGTGGTGCTGGACTTGATCCTCGAGGTTTTTTCCAACTTTAAGGACCTGTGGTTTGATCTCCAGAACTTTTTCTCCTTTTCCAGTCTCTAAATCCAGTTTGGAGCTGATCATTATTGGCTTTAACACAAAATTAGGAAGGCAAAATCCAGGTCTGCATCCCCTTCTCCAGGAGGGGATTGCTCCTGACAATGAATGGCCCTCACTTGCTCCACATTCAGGTTTTTATGTTGCAGATTTGAAATAATCCCTCTCCTGAGAGCAGAGCAGCACATGGTGACACCTGACATAAATCTGAGGTTATGCTGCTGGCTTGGGCTGTCACACAGGAGGGGAAGGAGCTGCCAGATCAGAACAGAACCTCGGGAAAGGGAAGCATGAAGAGAAGGAGAGAAGAGAAAAAGGCAGAAAAATCTCTTTAGCGCTGTTAAATAATGCACTGCAAGGGCAGGTTCAGGCTCCGAGGGGCAGAGCTCCTTAAGGGAGACACAATTACACAAATTACACAATTTGGGAGCTGCCTGCTTTTGTTCTTTTGTTTTTCCCAATGATTCCTTCTGTACAAACACACAAGGCACTGCTCAGCTCCCACACAAGTGATTCCCAGAACTCAGCACTGAAACCTTCCAGCTGAAGAGCGAGGAACCTTCTCTTGCATCCCTTCTAAGCCCAGGAAAGCAGGAATGTGACTGATCTCACCCTCAAGAGGAATAAACAGGGGAGAGAGGAACAGCTTTTATTTATACAGAGATTGTGCCAGGCATTAAAAAACCAAAATGCTTCAAGGTAGAAAATAAAAAGACAAAAAATGGACAAAACCCCTAGAGGGTCACCAAATAAATTTTTTTAAAGATATTAAAGCTCCAGTTCAATAAAAGGAAGCCGGAGAGGAGGGGTTTTGGCTTGTTCCTAAACCTGCTAAATGAAAATTCACCACTGGAACAGGGCTCAGAGCAAACGGGCTCTGTTTGGGGTGCACAGGTTTGTGCATTTTGAGATCCTCACTGGGTCAGGACCTGGGGCTCCAGGAAGGAGATGGATCAGAATAAACCAATGAATAAACCCTGCAAAGTTCAGGTTTTATAAAATTTGTCCAGCCTTATTATCCAGAAATAAGCACTCAGAATTGGAATAAGGAGAAGTATTTAAAGCAGTTAAATCAGTTCCTTTGATTCCCTTCAAAACAAATAAATAAAGTGTTTGTTTGAGTTTTTTATCTCTCAGAATAACCAATGAATAAACCCTTCAAAGTTTAGGTTTTATAAAATTTTTCCAGCATTAATATCCAGAAATAAGCACTCAAAATTGGAATAAGGAGAAGTATTTAAAGCAGGTAAATCAGTTCCTTTGATTCGTTTTTCTCCCTTTAAAACAAAAAAATAAAGAGCTTGTTTGGGTTTTTTATCTCTCAGAATAAACCAATGAAGAACCCCTGCAAAGTTTAGGTTTTATAAAATTTGTCCAGCCTTATTATCCAGAAATAAGCACTCAGAATTGGAATAAGGAAAAGTATTTAAGGCAGTTAAATCAGTTCCCTTTTCTCCCTTTAAAACAAATAAATAAACTGTTTGTTTGGGATTTTATCTCTTAGAAAAAAACAATGAAGAACCCCTGCAAAGTTTAGGTTTTATAAAATTTGGCCAGCCTTATTCAGAAATAAGCACTCAGAATTGGAATAAGGAGAAGTATTTAAGGCAGTTAAATCAGTTCTTTTGAATCTCTTTAAAACAAATAAATACAATGTTTGTTTGAGATTTTATCTCTTAGAAAAAAACCAATGAAGAACCCCTGCAAAGTTAAGGTTTTATAAAATTTGTCCAGCCTTATTATCCAGAAATAAGCACTCAGAATTGGAATAAGGAGAAGTATTTAAAGCAGTTAAATCAGTTCCTTTGATTCCCTTCAAAACAAATAAATAAAGTGTTTGTTTGAGTTTTTTATCTCTCAGAATAAACCAATAAAGAACCTCTGCAAATTTAGGTTTTATAAAATTTTTCCAGCATTAATATCCAGAAATAAGCACTCAGAATTGGAATAAGGAAAAGTATTTAAAGCAGTTAAATCAGTTCCTTTGATTCCCTTTAAAACAAATAAATAAACTGTTTTTTTGGGATTTTATCTCTTAGAAAAAACCAATGAAGAATTCCTGCAAAGTTAAGGTTTTATAAAATTTGGCCAGCCTTATTATCCAGAAATAGGCACTCAGAATTGGAATAAGGAGAAGTATTTAAAGCAGTTACATCAGTTCCCTTTTCTCCCTTTAAAACAAATAAATAAAATGTTTGTTTGGGTTTTTTATCTCTCCAAAACCTCCAGTCTTACAACCTGCAAATCCCCAAAAATCTAAAAATCCAGTTGGCATCACACAGCAAAAGAAAGAAAACCATTGGGCTTTAATCACTCCTCATCAAGTTCTCCTCCTGAAAGGATGACACATCTCCAAACTACAGAAAACTTGCCAAGGAAAGTTTAGAAAAACAGGGAGGAAAAAGGAATTCTGAGAGGTGGCACTTCCCAGCTTTGGTGCTGACAAGCAGCAGCAGGGCAGGAATCCCCTCAGAGGGCACCACACCACACCTGTGGGATGAAATGCAGTCAAATTCCTTGGGGAATTGGAAAACAAAGTGTTGGGACTAGCTGGGAAGACACTGCTGGATGAAAAATATTTCTGGATCCAGAGCCAAATTCTATCATTAAATGTTTGTAGGCAGTGGCTGCTAAACTTGATGTATCTATTTATCCAGGAGCCTTTTACAGCGATGGATTCTGGCAGAATTTCTTCAGCCAAGCTGACAAAACAACAAGAGTGAGGGAGAACATGAAAGCTTTTCACTTTAAAGCATCATCTTTGATTGTCTTCTCCTAAGAGCTGCTGCTCTGTGCAGGGAGGTGATGAGGATATAAAAAGCTGAACACGCTTCAGGTGGGAGCACTCACATCCCAGAAATCCCCCAAGGGCTGGGATGGTCCCACACTTTGGGCAGCAGGGGACGAGAGGGGGGGATTCTGCCCCTCTCAGGTGAGACCCCACCTGCAGAGCTGCCCCAGCCCTGGGGCCAACAGCAGGAGGACGTGGAGATGCTGGAGAGAGCCCAGAGGAGGGCACGGAGATGCTCCAAGGGCTGGAGCCAGGCTGGGAGAGCTGGGGGTGCTCCCCTGGAGAGGAGAAGGATCCAGGGAGAGCTCAGAGCCCCTTCCAGGGCCTAAAGGGGCTCCAGGAGAGCTGGAGAGGGACTGGGGACAAGGGATGGAGGGACAGGACACAGGGAATGGCTTCAAACTAAAAAAGTGGAGATTTGGGTGGGATATTGTGTCCCCTGTGAGGGTGGGGAGGCCTTGAGGTTAACCAGAGAAGCTGTGGCTGCTCCTGGATCCCTGGAAGTGTCCAAGGCCAGGTTGGACAGGGCTTGGAGGAACCTGGGATGGTGGAAGGTGTCCCTTGTCCTGTCCCTCCATCCCTTGTCCCCAGTCCCTCTCCAGCTCTCCTGGAGCCCCTTTAGGCCCTGCAAGGGGCTCTCAGCTCTCCCTGGATCCTTCTCCTCTCCAGGTGAGCACCCCCAGCTCTCCCAGCCTGGCTCCAGAGCAGAGGGGGTCCAGCCCTTGGAACATCTCTGTGGATTCCTCTGGGCTCTCCTGAAAAGGGCAGGGGGTGGGACTGGGTGAGCTTTAGGCTCCCTTCCAACCCAAACCATCCCAGGATTCCATGGTGATTCTATCAGTGTTAGATTTTTTTTTTGGACATTTCCTGCTCACTGAGAGATCACTTTGCACAATCTCTGAGGTGACCAAAGCAGAGACCAACCTGCCACACTGGTGAGCTTGAAGAGCAAAAGCATTTGTGTGTCACTCCCCAGTTACAGAGGCACCAACATCAATCCTGAATGAACGTTTTTTATCCCATATATTCCACATCTATATAATGGCCACCTCTTCAAAGAGCTCAATAAAACACATTTGGTATTTCTGTGTCATTAAGCACTTTGTGAAATGCCTCTGGCAGCAGTCACTGATGCCTTCAGTGCAAAGCCTTTGATTTGGTGGCACTTGGATGAAAATCCCTCAGCATTAACACCCAATATGCAGAAAGTTCAGTGGCATTTAAGAGAACAAATCGGGCCAGTGCAGCCAAGAACTGCCCTGTGAATGCCAGGAATGGCTTAGCCAAGGTTGATACAATCCTAAAGGGATTTTATCCTAAACTTCCACTCTGCTTTTTGCTTTCCCATCCCCAGACAGGAGGGGCAGAGCCCAAGGACCCTCCCACTGACAGTGTCATGGTCCCATCACTATTTAAAGGCAGCTACTGGGAACTTCTGCAGCAAAACAGAGATTTAAATTTATTAAACAGAGATTTAAATCAGTTTAGAGGACTCAGGATAAAACACTTCCACAAGGTGTGCATGGGAATGCAGGGAGAATTCCAAATTCCCTAATACAGAGCCCAAAAGAAAATATTCCATTTTTAAAAGGTACCCCCCCCGCCCCAACAATATTAATCTTGAAAATTATTTTAGAATTGATTGCAAAGTCATTAATCACTCAAATATAGAACCTCCCACCTTCCACAAGGAGATGTGAAATCCAGTGCAAGTTAATTTGTTGGGGTTTTTTTTTGTGTGTTTGCTCATTTTCTTCTCTAAACACACTCTGTATTTAAATATTAACCCAAACAACTCCCTCTTATTCCACAGTCCCTGTGTGAAATGTCTGAGCCTGTAATAAGACATCAGAATTCCCCACTTCTGGTGCAATTTATACAAAATTAACCACAGCATTTCCTATGCAGCTCAATTACTTCGCTTCTAGGTCCTGACAGATTAAAAGAGTAATTCATACCCCGTTTTTAAGTTAGTTTACAGAGAAATTCGAGTGGTTTGAAACTTCCAAAGCCAGTTTTCCACACTCATTCTCATCAAAAACTATTTGTATTTGAGGATGACAGGGAAAACTGAGCTCAGAAAAGAAATCAAAACACCAACAACTGAGTCCCAAGGACTGAGACCCACCAGCTCTGCTGACTGCAGCATCCAAATGATTTTTCACTTGGAATTCTGAAGGGAAAAAAAAGCCTTCAAGATGTTAAAGAAGCTTCTCTGAGGCCACATTATTTACATTTGATTAAGGAATGTCAGTTCTAGCAATTATACTGTGCACCAGGCCCATCCATGAAACTGTTATTTTTTAATGGACTGCCAGAAAAGGGGTTTTGTCTATTTAGAAAGCCTTTCATGAACTGCATTTCATTAGTTTTTAAGATTAATTTCCATGTCTGCATCAGAAGGTGGAAGGGAAAGAAGTGATAGCTGCCCTCTCCATGTGGCTACACCATAAAGCAAAAATGAATTATATGGAAATTCAAAGAGTTTATCTTTTTTTATAATATATATTTTAAGTAAATCTGTGACTCAAGATCTCTCTCTCAAGCCATGTGCTAACAAAATAACATCTGAGCATCCAAAAGGATTCTTGGATAGGAAGGTGACCAAAATCCACTCACCAAATTGGCCACAGGAATTTCCTTCTGCCACAGCAATGCCAAAAACCCCAGAAAGTGGAATTTAATATGTCCATTTTTAATGTCAGCACCCAGTGATGCCCTGAAATGTGATTACACAGGCAGTTCCTGCAGAGCCACGGGGTCATGAGGGAAAAGAACAGGAATTCTGCTTGGTGCACACTGGGAAAGCCTCAGCATGTGAATAAAAAAAGAGGAGTTTCAATTCCTACATAATATAGCTAAGCACAGGCAGATGAAACTCTGCTTCTCCCTCCACCTGCATATTTTAAACAAGGATTTTAAGCTTCTCCCCATCAGCAGGGAGGGTCAGAAGGCTCCAAATCTTGCACTCTGTGGTTCTCAGCTTTTTCAAGAATAGGCTGGGAAAATAAAAAGCAATTCCAGCCATCGAGAAAGCTTTAAATTGTTGGGGTTTTTTTTATTATTTACAGACTCCTAGCAATTAATTTAAAGGCACCAGATAAAGGAGAAAAGAGGCATTTTCTAACTTTAAAGTATATAAACAGCTTCATCAGAACCCAATCTTTTAGGTACATAAACAGCTTCATCGGAAGCCATTCTGCAAGTTACATAAAGAATCCTATTATGCCAAATTAATTCAATCTAACTAATTAGAGAGCAGGAAGTTCTTTCAATTATTTTATGTGCTGTCTGAGAAACACACTTGAATACGAGAGCAGATTTCATTAATTGCGGTTCATTATTCTCCAGATTAGTTACTAAACTTGCAGCAGAAGGTCAAAGACAGCAATTTTGTTCACTGCCACCACCTTGACTGGGATGTCTCTGCCTCTTTTTTTTTTTGTTTTTGAAGCACAAGGAACCACTCTAAACAAGGGGAGATCACTTTGTAAAGGGAATTTTTGGGTGGGCTTGCCCACTTTAATGTTGATGCTGCTCCAAGCAATTTTATTTTATGAAATCAAAAGCTGCTAAAAGAATTTTAAAAGTGTATTTTTATAATTACTGATCAGGACTGATCTCCTTTTTTACCAGCACAAGATCAGAGATTTGGTACCACACCCGCTTGGAATAGCCCTGGTGAATTTAACTTCAATTCCAAAACTGGAAAAAGGTTCAGTCCTGCTCCTTTGAAATTTGCTTTTCATGGAATCATGGAATATCCTCAGCTGGCAGGAGGTGGGATGAATTGACTGGGATGTCTCTGCCTTTTTTGTTTGTTTGTTTTTGAAGCACAAGGAACCACTCTAAACAAGGGGAGATCACTTTGTAAAGGGAATTTTGGGTGGGCTCGCCCAATTTAATGTTGATGCCCCTCCAAGCGTTGGGCAGGACTGAAATAAAAAGCTGCTAAAATAATTTTAAAAGTGTAATTTTTATCATTACTGATCAGAACTGATCTCCTTTTTTACCAGCACAGGACTGGAGATTTGGTAACCACACCCACTTGGAACAGTCCCAGTGAAATTTGAAATTTGAAATTTGGTTTTCATGGGATCATGGAATATCCTGAGCTGGCAGGGACCCACAAGGATCACTCAGGGCAAGCCCTGGCACAGACACCCCAACAATCCCACCCTGGGCATCCCTGAGAGAGTTGTCTAAACCCTCCTACAGCTCTGGCAGCCTTGGGAACGTCACCATTCCCTGGGGAGCTGCTCCAGTGCCTGACACCCAAAATCCAGCCTGAATCTCCCCATATCTCAGCTCCAAGCCCAGGAAAGGAAGATTCAGATCCTTCCATCCCCTCTGTCATTTCAATTCCTGAACCCTGGTCTCCCAAATTGTTGTTTACAGCAACAAAACTCCAGCAGTTCCCAGTTAAGGGTCAGATTCCTTTGCAATTAAAGCCAAAAAAGTCCTTGAGGCTTTGCCTCTCCCTTACAGGATTTTCTCCCACCTTGCACGTTCATTTATGTCCCCAGGCACTGGGCACTGAAATTTCCTTCTCCCACAGCCTCGGAGGTGCTGTTCTGCATCCCCTGAGGCTCAGAAAGATCTCAGAAAAATTATCAGTGATAAATTTTGGTGTCCCCTGTGTGGCACAGTTTCTCCAGCTCCACAAGAGTTCCTGGCGGCCTGGAGTGACCCCCTGAGCCCCCCATGTCCCCCCGTGTCCCTCAGCCACCCATCACCACCCCCAGTCCAACCCCTCTGCCCACATTCGCATCCTCAGGCCATTAGAAAGAAGCAGCACTGGAGATTATGGGATGGGATGGGATATTGATGATCTTCAAAAGCCAAATTTGCTGTAAAGGCACTTCTTCGTTTTTGTGCCGCACAGAAGAAGCTGGAGCTGATTCTGGGGCAAATCCTTCTGTTTTTTTTTTTTTATTCTCTCTCCTGTGCATCTTTCCTTAGGGTGGGATTAGGAAAAGGTTTCTCCCCAGAGGGGTTTGGGGCACTGGAAGAGGTCCCCAGGGAATGGTGACATTCCCAAAGCTGCCAGAGCTCCAGGAGTGTTTGGACGATGTTCTCAGGGACAGGGTGGGATTGTTGGGGTGTCTGTGCAGGGCCAGGGCTCGGATCAAGGACCCCTGTGGATCTCTCCACCTCAGGAAATTCCACAATTCCCTGGGACTGCTGACAGCAGTGAACAAGCCCCATTTCCCTATGGATGGAGCTTCAAGGAATTTGTAAAACCTCTCAAACCAGGGAGGTGCATTTGCAATACAGCTGATTTGTTCCATTGCAAAACTTGAAAGTAGAGAATAATTCTAACAATTCATGACATTACACAGATCCAATGGCCATGGAAACCCTGAGCTGCTCTCCAGTGCAAGCACTGAAGCATCACCTACTCCTCTTTATTTTTAAAAAAACAAAGCATTAATAGCATTTCCCCTCTCATAAAAAATTGCTGATTTCACGACCTGGCTGACTTTCCATAATAATCCACAACATAAGCTAAAATCTCATTAAAGAGATGCCTCTGTAGTTTAAAACTTGATTTCTAGACAAATCATCCAGCACTGATCTTGAACAGGAAAGGAGTGGGAACAGGTGGTTAGTCTAGAGGCAGGAAATTAGGCCTCGTTTCTCCTCTCAGCTCTCACTGATTCACTGAGGATTCAAGAAGGTGTGAAAGGCTCTCACTGCAATTGTAAGAGCACCTATTTGCATCTTTCCATACCCAAATACCTTTAAAGAAAGTCACCACCTTCATTTTAATTCTCTACAGTTCACAGATGATGGGGTTTGCACAATTCCAGCCTCAGCACCAAGCAAAAGGTGAGATTAAAATGTAAAATGAATCTCCAATCAAGCTAAGAATATTTTAAAACTGCCTTGGTCTTATTTGTGTTACATGTGCCAGGAATTTCTTTTAAAAATATTTAAGTGTTAGTAGATTTATTTTTGCTCTAGCTATTTAATATTTTATTGTATTTCTGTTATGCCAAAACAACTTCCTGGGATGTTCTTGTAACAGCAAGTTTAGTTGTAGCAAACAAAATATCTGGATTCATGCACCAAAAATAAAAATTGTTCAGGGATTTTAGGGTTTGTTTGGAGGAAGATATTCTTTAAAATGTTTGCCTGCATGGCAAGAGGTGAAGGAAAGTCTGAGTTAATAAGTGATGAGCTTCCAGAACTCCAGGCAAAGGAAGAGAGTGAGAGCAGAGCCAGCATGGACAGAATGGAATCCCAAAAACTTTCACACCAGATCTGGCTCCAGATTCATCTTCAAAACAGTTTGTTAAACCTTCAAAATTTACTCTAGAGGGAAATATTCCTTTATAAATAAATATTCCTCATAAATAAAGGAGATAATATTATTTATAATGGGCTTCTCTATTTCATCTGGTGTTCCTTTTAAAAGACAAAAGTGTTTTTCCAGCCAGTTTGACTGTGCATCAACTTCTGCTCAGAGCACAGGAGCCACATCTGGGGCAGGTGGGAGCTTTGCAGCACAACATCCAAAAGGAAAAAAAGGAAATCAAATGCCTCCCTGACATGTGGAAGAGATAAGGATGAACAAAAGCAACTGCCCCAAGTACACAGGGAAAGATGTAAAAGGTGACACGAGCTGGGGTGAGGGGTGGGGATGTGAAATAAGGAATTAAAAACAGAATTACATTTTCCTCCTGGCAATACACAAACAACACTAAGTGCCCTTCATAAATTTTACCATTGTTGCTGCGAGTGGGAGGCCCATAAATCACCTTGGAAAGAGCCAAGTGGGCTGAGTGTGTGTCAGTGAGCTCCAGCAGCTGCACTAGCCCTGGACAGGATGGAGGGGAAATGGATCAAAAGCTTGGTTTGCTCTGCAACAACTTTTCTAAAGCATCTCTGAGCCAGCAAGGCCAGCAGCTCTCACCAGTGTTGGATTTTGTGGGTGATTTGTTGCCTTACCTGCTGTGCAAGGGGAGAGCTCTGCCTGCCCTTTTTCTCATCTCTAACAGGGAACAGGGACTTCAGCAGCTTTGGCATCTGAGGCACGAAGGACTTGACAGGATTCAGGTAGGAAGCAGCCAGGCTACCAATACCTGTTGGAAAAACAAAAATATTCATCCATGAAAAGAATTATTTTTTGGAGAAAAAGGGGAAAAAAAAACCCCAAAGCTGACCCAAAACCCTCTATAAAAAAAAAAAAAAAAAAAAAAAACTTCTTTTTAAAAGAAGTTTTAACTTAAGTTTTAACTTTTAAAACTTCTTTTCTAAGATGACTTCTGTGGTCAAAGAATTAGCCAAGGGAAAGCACTCTCTGACTTTTAGTGACATTCAGGAGATGTGACTTTATTTGGCAGTGACTTCATCCCATATTTAGGAAGTTCCCTGAGTTGTACCTGGATCAGGGGAGTTCTCAGAGCTGAAGAAGAGCCCTACCTGGATATGGGGAGTTTTGTGAGCTGAAGAAGAGCCCTGCCTGGATCAGGGGAGTTTTGTGACATGAAGAAGAGCCCTACCTGGATATGGGGAGTTTTGTGAGCTGAAGAAGAGCCCTACCTGGACCAGGGGAGTTTTCAGAGCTGAAAAATAGCCTTGACTTGATCAGGGAGTTTTCTAAGCTGAAGAAGAGCCTTACCTAAATCAGGAGAGTTTTGTGAGCTGAAGAAGAGCCTTACCTGGATCAGGAGAATTTTGTGACATAAAGAAGAACCCTACCTGGATCAGGGGAGTTTTCTGACATAAAGAAGGGCCCTACCTGGATCAGGGGAGTTTTGTGAGCTGAAGGAAAGCCTTACCTGGATCAGGGGAGTGGTTCTGCTGCCCAGAGCCTGGCAGGGAGGTACGAGATGGACTAATGCCTCTACTGGAGTTTGTGGCACCTTGGGACACATCTTGCTGACTCTCCCATCGACCCTAGAGGGGGGAAAAAAAAAGGTTTTTTTCCAAGTTAGCACAGCAGCAGGAGCACAGCAATCCTGGCACACCCTGCACAGCCCCTCTGCAAGCTCAGAGTGCCAGAGCTGAGGAAAGACCCTTCCCCAGAGGTGCTTTTAGTTGGCAGACCCAGCCCTGCAAGGATGAGCACCCTCAGCATAAAGGCACAGGAAAAGTTTATTTCTAGACCTCATAACTGTAATATTTCACTCACTTGTGTGGAAGCTCTGAGCATGTTACAACCAAATGAAAATAATACGGTGCTGTCTGCCCAAAATTCCTGAATATTTTGTGTAACTACTCAAGAGAAGTGGAAGCAGTGCCAGGAAAAAAGGGTGAGGACAGAGCTTTAAACAAGACAAGAAATACAAGACCTAAAGGCTGGAGGATGTTTGTGCCTGGAGTCAGAGAAAGGAGGAGTCAAACAGATCAAGAGGAAGCAACTGTGGCACTGCAAAGTTTTCTGGGAAAGTTGGAATATCCAAGCTGTGGATAGCAGGACAAAAAAAGATTATTAACAGATTAGGGTTTTGAAGATCAAACAAGATTATTTTCAGCCCTGATGCAAATGAGGAAGAAACAGTGACAGAGAAAAGAGCAGCTCCTTTGCCTTCCCAGGATCCCAGGGCTCTCTGGTTGGGTTTTCCCATGGATCCCACACACCAGGGGTGATTTCTCTTGATTTTACAAAGGTCCACTGTGGTTTTGGAACTTTCCTCTCAAACTCACAGCCAAAACTGGCTCAGGGACAAAGACAGAGAGAAACCCCAGGCCACTGATTCACAGCAGCATGTGAATGTCAAGAATCTGTGAGTCCAAATCCATTTTTTATTTATTCTTCCATCTTGCTAGGTAAAATAATTTATAAATTTGCCTGCAGTGATTACTCCAAGTGACTGGCCAGGGTGTGGCTCTGCTGGAAGTTTCATGTGGAACTTTCAGGGCTTGGTTTTGCTTCACCAATTGAGTGTGCAGAGCTGGAAGGGAAACCAAAATTCCACAGGGTTGCCCTGAAAACGTCTGAGGGAGGCTCACATGCAAAATCAAGCTGCCAAAGCAGCTCCTTCTCATTCACCTGATTTACAGGAGACATGAAGGCAACTCAAAACCCATTTGTGAGCCTATGGGTCAAAGAAGTCCAGGCTCAGGGTCTTCAAGAAGTCTCAGGGTCTGAAAATGTCCTGACCAGGTGGCAAAATGTTCTCAGGATGAGCTTGCAAAGCTTCACCTTTCCACAATCAGGGGTTGCAAGGACAGGATGGTGCAGCCAAAAAAAACCCTGAAGTCTAATCCCTGATAAAAACTGAAGTCTAATCCCTTTTTTTTGGTAAAGAGTTGTGCTGTGGTTGGTGCAACATCTGGATTTTATTGTACACCTGAATTTTGCTTGTGTTTTGAAAGACACAACAACAAGAGAAATACTTTCACAGCAAAAAGGTGCAGGAGTTACAAGGGATGGAAGGACCTGCTGCATCCTAGACCATAACTTTAGTGTATTTTTTCCTGGAGGAAGTCGGGGGGGGAAATGTGGCTTTTCAAGTAGCTCCCCACTGCTGGATGCAAGGGATTAATCTGACCTTGAACATAAAAATAATGACAGGAAGCCAAACTAATCTTAACTGGAACCTGAAGTCATGAATGTTTCACAAATAATAAATAAGCCAGGATAGGAGGAATAGATTTCTCCACTGGGTTGAAGGTCGTGGTGAGCAGCCCAGGGCAAGAATCATTTCCATTTGGATCTATAAGTCAGTCCCAGGGAAGCTGCTCCTGCTTTGAATAGCAAGTAACCTCACTTGGGCAGAGCAGGACCTGTCCTCAGCCCTCCCGCTCCAGGTCCAGCCAGGGCTGCAGCTGGGAAGACAAATTTGGGATAAGTGATGGGTGTCTGAGGTCACTGAGGCATCACCCTGGACGGGAGGCTGATGGAGGCCAGGCTGGGAGCAGCAGGGCTTTGTTAATCTGCTGGTTTTGAGAATTTTGGTGTTTTAAACTCTTCTTGGGAGCTTCCTGCTCCGCCCATGCCTTAAGCCTCCAATTCCAGCATCATCTTTGACCTGCAACTCATTTATGTTTTACACACGTCCAAGAGCCGTGTCTGAGGCTGGAAAATTCCACAAAATGTTTCCATGAAACCATCTTTCCTACTCCTCATCCCCAAACTCTCCATTTTTTTAAAATTATTTTTGGCTTTTATATTTCTGTTAGTGCCGATTTCTCTCAGGTTGCCTTATCACATGCAGAGATTAATTAAAAAATAGAAGTCTCAAACAAAATGGCACAAGAATCAAAATAATCTTGAAATATTGGTTTTGCTGCCTCCTGGCTTGGTCTGCCATCAGCCTGGTTGATGTTGGCACTGGATTAGGAAAAAGAGCTATGGAGGACTGAATTTTGGAAAATATAAAGCTTATGATAAGTGATCCTTCTGGATCTTGGGACAGTGATCCACTTAAAAAGACTCGTGATATCAAGGTGCCACATCTTGAGCCATCCCAAGTGCTTCTGGAGGCCAGAGAAAAAGAAGAAACAGAATGAATATTACAAATATTCAAGAATATTGTAGCTTAGTGCAACAGGGACTCAGAGCAGGTAAAGAGCAACTAAACAATTTTCTGAGTCACGTTCTGTTGAGTCAGAAGTGCCCTTCACTGACTGTTCCAAGAGTAAAATGGTTTCAAGCAATTCTTTACTTTCTAGCCATGTGTGGGGAATGCTGAGAAAATGGAGTAGGTAAGAACCAGCAGAAAGAACCAGCACAGAAAGAACCCTTTTTCAGAATATTCATCCAGTAAAATGGTAAAATGGCACAGAAAGAATGGCAGTATTTGAACCAGCAGAGAATATTTCCCAGAAAGAATGGCAGCAGGAAAAGGCTTTTTTTTGTAGAATCTTTTAAAAATTTTGCTTCAGCCTTGATACTATAATAGATGACCACATTTTGTAAGTAATTTTAATTTTTTTGCCAGGAGAAACAAAATGAAGGTCCTGAGAACAGGAATGAGAAAAGGATTTGTGTGGTTGTTCACTTAAGGCATGTTGGGTTTTTGAATTGCATTTGCTTTGGAGAGATCAGTTTTAGCCTAAAGGTCAGATTTGGGACCCTCAACTCTGAGATAACAACAAACCATGAAAATTAGGTTACTCAGGGCAACAGGTGGAGAAACATTTGGAAAAGAAAACACCACAGACAACTGGAAGTGTCAACTACTGTGCAGAGGGAAAAGGTAATTCATGAATGATTTTACTATGCTGGATTGAAAAATAATGTCAATCTCACTAAAATAAAAATAAAAATATTTATAAACTATATTAACTCGATGAAGTTTCCAAGTTTCCCATCTGGATGTCATCCAGCACTCTCCTGTGCTGCTTTGTGCATGTACCACTACAAGTTTTAAGTCTATTCTTATTATTTTTTAAGTGCTGTGAATCTCTTCTGTCTCAAGAAGGGTGGTGAGAGAAAGAGAGGAAGATGATAAATCATTTGCCCAGAGGAGTCACCATTCCATGAATATATTTGCTCTCTGCCAAGTGACCAAAGAGAGGTCAAGTGATTTAATTTAACAAATCCAAGCAGCCACCAGAAGAATGCACGTCCCTTGATGTGTTTTAATGCTGTTTATGAAGTGGTTTATTTTCATAAAGCCTTCTC
Organism: Emberiza elegans; assembly: GCA_024865655.1. NCBI lineage: Eukaryota > Metazoa > Chordata > Aves > Passeriformes > Fringillidae > Emberiza > Emberiza elegans. The sequence goes on from JALJVW010000102.1 coordinate 3,104,470, forward strand.
CTTCATCTCCTCTGCCTTCCCTTCTTCCACACATCCTCCATGAGAAACCCCAGGGGATTTATTTCATGCACAAAACCTTTAGGGCAGGTAGGGATGATCACTACCTAGAGTCATCTGGAGGCTTTACCTGACAAATCTTTCCTTGAAGTTGACAGACCATTAAAATGCAGCCACTGGGTAAGAGAAACGAATAATTCTTGTGTTTTATTATTTCAGCAGTTCAGAAAAGGCTTAGGAAAAGGTGACCATGGAGCACTGGAACACAAGCAAACAGCTGGGACACACAGCTGGGACAAAAGGCACTTGTTCTCATGAACAGCAGGATTATTCAAGTTCAATTTGCAATTTGCTGAAAAAAACCTCTGGTTCCCAGAAAAACCTGAAGGTTTAATGGCATCATCTTGTCTTACTTGGAGTTTGAGCTACAAATACTGGGCCTTGGGGAAAGGAAGGACAACTGCCCAAGACAAAATGGTTCTTGTCAGAGGTGTTTCGAGAGCAACTCATGATATTTTTCATCAATATTTTATTTAGTCTGATCTGTAAAACACCTCAGAGGTGCCTTCCACTCATTGTGCCTCTGATTCATCCAGTTTAGTCAACTCAATTTTAAAATTCTGAATTAAACTGAATTAAATTTAATTAAATTTCCAGCAAAAGCCCCCTTGAACATGAAAATTCACCCCTGTATTTGATATCAAGACTAAGACACTCAATACCCCTGCATCACTTGATGTGCAAGGAGAAATCAAACTCATCTCACTCTCCCCATATCACATCTGCAGTGATAACAGGAGTAAAAATTGCCTTTTTCTCATTTAAGCAAGCAGACAGAACCTAGAGGTTCAGGTCAGTCCTGCTGACAATATGAAAGTCCCTAAAACTCTTCTGAAGTAAACTCAGAAATTGAAAATTCCCAGGAATGCGGAGCTCAGTGTGAGCCATCCTGCTCCCTGGGATCCCTCTGTGCTCACTCTTTAAAGTGCTTTTTTTCCCAAAATGTGCCAATCCCACACCTCTGCTCCAGTCCTGGAGAAGGATTTTCCAGCTCTTCAGGAGGATGGGACCACCCATCCATGTTTTTACTGCCAAAGTAAATCTTTGTTATGCAAAACAAGTAATCTTGCAGTAATCTTTACTGCAAGATTAATCCATGCCTTAATTCTTGAAATTCCTGAGCTGCCTGTTGTAGTTGCATTGACACCATCTTTCATTCTTATTTCAACTCATATAATATTCTTGTTTAATCCTTTTTTTTTTTTTTTAACAGGGGAATGAGTCCTGGCTCTTCTGAGTGATGGAGAATGGAGCAAATCCCAAATTTTACCAGCATGGATGGTGCTTGACATAGAGGAATGAGACTCAGGAGCCCTTTCCAGAAAGCTAAAAATCCATGGTAAAGGCAGCAGGGATGCAAGGAACAATTAGAGAGAGAAAGAAAGAAATGGAATAAGAGTTAAGGAAAGAAATATTCTGGAATGTGCAAAATATTCTGCACCCAGTTCCAGGTGTGGTTACTGTCCTGTGACTGCTTTTTCCCGTGATACATTAAATCGCTTGTTTGGGATTGGCTTATTATAATAAAAACACCCAATTCCTGGTAAAATGACAATAAAATAACAATCCATGGCTGCTGGACAAGACTTCTTTGCCACCAAATTTCTCCCCAAGGGACAAAGACATCCAGCTTAACCAAAACTCTGCCTGTCAAGCTCTTCTCAGGACCTTGATGCTAAACTGGACAGGACTGATCTCACCAGGTGCCACAGGGACATTTAAAGATTTGTTCAATATTTCACTGGGACTACAAAAGCTTTTGCTCATCTTCTTTTTGAAACATGGCGTGACAGAACAGTCTGGGTTAGGAGGGTTTAAAGATCACCAAATTTAAATTCCACTTTCTGCCACGGGCAGGGGCACTTCCACTAAGCCAGGCTGTGCCAAGTGTGGCCTGGAACCAGAGATTCCTTCAAAACCAGGAATTCCCAGCTGGAGAGGTCCCATCTCCATGTCCTGAGGAACAAGTGCCTTGGACTGAAGCTCACTGCAAGCAAGGGGAGCAGCTCCACCACCTCAGCTCCACATTCCTGCAGCACAGAGTCTCTGGCAGCAACCACAGCCACGGCCAAGAGCTGCAAAACCTCATGCAAACCACTGCCAACAATTCCAGCTAACCAAAGCTTGGGAAAAGGGGTCATTCCTCTGAGAGCACTACCACGAAACTAAGGAAATGCATGTTTTCCATTGGCCCAGTTATTATTTTAAAGTCATTTGTTCACAGAAATCAAGAGTTGCTCACACTGAAGTACTAAAAGCCATAAAAGGTTGAGCAAGATTTGAGAGAAAGTCTCAATGTTTGTCTCATCTCCAGGCTAATATTCACTGGCAGATATTTGGATATTTGCTTGCTTTCATGTCTGGCTTTTTCAGCTGAGAGGGAGTTATTTCTGCATCGACTTCACCCTGTCCAAAAATCTGTGAGAAATGGCACTGAACAGCTCCAGCTCTGTAAGAACCCATCAGATGCACCCAAGGAGAAAAGTTCTCTGCTTTGTACCAGTTCACACTGCATTAATGACAGCATTTCAATGGAAAAACTCGTTTGCTCTGTGCTATGCAAATGAGGCACCACCAGCAGCATCTTCAAAGCCGGAAATAAAAGCGTGTGAGTGAGCAAAATCAGCTTTATAGTGAGATAAAAATTATTATCCCACTCATTAGGTGGACCTAATGCATTTACCTCTGCTGGGACCTTTGGACTCTGAAACATGCAATGAGAGAAATCATTGAGGGGAAGGGAGGAGAAAAACAGAAATCATTAAGAATCCTAATCTTTAATTTTTGCTTTAAAAACCTTACAGTATTGAAACACCCCACAGTTCTCTCCAAACAGAAGTTGCTACAAACACTTTATCACCTGCACATATTTTAGCATTCTCTCCATGGATCAGATGTAGCAGATTTAGCAACCAATGCTGGAGCACTACATCAAAATTCTATTATTCTGTGCAACTGCATTATGCATTAAAATGCCTTGTCACCACCAGATTCTCCCCCTCAAAACGACTCCACGCTTGCTGGGCAGAATATCTATCAGGAGGAGATCCTTCAGTTGATCTAGGATTTGGAAAACAAGCTTAAATTTAATTTTTCACCTTTTAAAGGAATGCTTTGGGTCTCTAGTGGTGTTTTTAAGGAGTGAAATGAGCTGAACTATCACCCACCACAAGTTTAGGACCACTGGGAGGTCAAGGACTTTCTTCACAGCCTTTATTCTGTCTAGAAGTGGACTTGAACTAACATATGGACTCAAAACTCTTCCTTTCTCCCAGAATTTTTCCCTCCACCCAGGTGAAAGCTCTGGAAGAGTTTTAAAGCTGGAAAATGCTCTTGAGCATCCCACAGGGACTGGGACACGAGCTGAGACGTTCCTCAGAGCAGCACATCCAAACCTATTTCTGTCCCAAGGATCCAGGAGCCCATGGGGGTGGCCCATTTTTCACAGATATTTCCCTTTTATGCTCCTAATCACTGGTAGAGTAGAGAAATTTCCTTTTTTTCCCCCAGTTTTCCCAGGAGATCTGCAGATACTCACCCTGTTACTGCTCAGGTTATAAGGGGGGGCTAAATCCTGGCGGCTTGCAGAAAGCTGGAAGAGTTAAAAGAAGCAGAATTATTTCTTAGCAAGAACTTTGAAAAATACGTAACTATGCCTCTTGACCAGTAAGGCCAAAAAGAAACAGTATTGCAGTTAAAGCAGAAACAAAATCCAAGAAATTAAAGGTGAAAGTTTAATTCTTGACCTGGGAGGAGCCAGAATTTGTCATTAGTTTGATTACCAGTTCTATCAAATGATTTCTTTCCAAATTTTGGGTAGAAGAAGTCTCATTTTTATGCACAACACTGGTACAAAGCTTAAGTTCAGCATATAGTTGTAACTTGCTTTCAAATCTTCTAAAGAAAAAGAGAAAAAAAAAAAAACCCTTCAACTCGGAAAGGAAATGAAAAATCTCCATTGTTCAGGGGAAAAAAAAAACCCAACAGCACAGAGGGGTCAAAAAGAAGGAAATTCATTGCTCTATTCCATGACTCCAGGACCCGAGAGTGAAGAGTGGAGCTGCTGGAGGTGCCAGCAGGGAGAACTCACCCGATTCACGTTGGGGGAGCTCAGGCTCCTGCGGTAGAGTTTTCCTTTCCCCATCAGCTGCTCCTTCACAGCAACCTCCTGGCAGTCACAGAGAGCAAAACGAAGCAAGTAAGCGTATTTGGCAAGAATTAAAGCTCTGATCATCCCAGGATAGCTTTGTCCACACAAGTAAAATGTTTCTGAGCTGCCTTGTGGCACAGGCTGCTGTCTGTAAAGTTTACACGGCTAAAATTATGAATGAATAAATTTTAACATCTGGTGTTTTGCTGATTGGCACGTGCAGGATTTTGCAGTCTTGATTCTAGGAGATGACAGAGATGCAAAGACTGAGACTCTCTTTCCTAGCTGTGCTCCTATTTTAATCCTTTAAACTAATTATAAATGACAGGGAACTTGCTTTCAATATTTAAAGTGCATCACACTTCCCTGTGAATTTATAGTGGGCAGGCACAAGCTCCAGCTTGTTTTGCATAACTTTTTTCTTTGTGCTTGCATAATTTATATCCAGGAGAACAATTTTCAACAAATGTTTTTCCTTCCTGTATTTTTCCTGGTAAACAGATCAAGTTATAGTACTTAAAATTAACCCAATCAATGTCTTTTTTTATTGGCAGTATGGCTTTGGTGAATTCAAAGTAGAATGTGGGCAAAATGACAAAAATTCTACTGGCAATTGCAGAAACTATTGGTAGAGCATCAGAAAGCAAAAGCTTGTCACAGATATGTTTTATGAAAAATCCTTTCCTTGGGATTTTTTCTCCTGAGAAGCTGAGAGGCTTCAGGAACAAAATGTAAACAAGAATTCTATAATTATAATTATATAATTATTATCTGCTGCTGTGGACTGCAACAGGTGCATCTGTGATTGGTCTCATGTGGTTGTTTCTAATTAATGGCCAATCACAGTCCAGCTGTCCGGACTGTCTCAGTCAATCACAAGCTTTTGTTATCATTCCTTTTCTATTCTTAGCCAGCCTTTTGATGAAATCTTTTCTTCTATTCTTTTAGTATAGTTTTAATATAATATATATCATAAAATAATAAATCCAAGCCTTTCTGAAACATTGGAGTCAACATTCTCGTCTCTTCCCTCATCCTGGGACCCCTGTGAACACCACCACAAAAGCTAAGGCCACACAACTCCTTTTCCTAAACCAGAATTAGCAATGGACAACCTTAAAACCCAAACCAAGCCCCCCAGAACTGAGCCCTGAGCAGGGAACTCCCAGCCCCATCCGTGCTGGAGCTGAGCGAGGACATCTCTGCTCCCCTGGATCTTTGCCACAGGCCCATTTTGAGAGGCTGAGGCGTGCACTGGGGGGGTTTTTGGGGTTGTTGGGTAGTTTGTGTGCACTCAGGAGGGTGTTTGGATGGCACACAGTGTTCTCAGCACTCCCTGCTGCAGCCAGACCTGGCGCAGCCGGTCCAGGGTGAGGATGTTCTCCACGGCCAGGACGCTCCTCAGGTATTTCTCAATGTAGGCTTCAGAGTCAGCTGAAGCTGCATCTTCCACGTTTGCTGCCATCCTGGCCAGCGCCTCCCTCTCCTCAGCCCCTTGAGCATCCTGGGGAGGCAAAAAGAGAGGGCAGAACTTGAAAATAAAACCAAAATCTCCCAAGTCACTCCCAGAGAAAACGCATTTTTAAACCACACAGCACCAGCTCAGCACTGTTTGTCCTTAAGCTTGGGGACAGATGAGAATCATGGAATAGTTTGGGTTGGAAGAAACCTTAAAACTCATCCCATTCCACCCCCTGCCATGGGCAGGGACACTTTCCACCATCCCAGGTTGCTCCAAGCCCTGTCCAACCTGGCCTTTGACACTTCCATGGATGGGGAGTCCAGAACCTCTCTAGGCAATCACTGCCTCACCACCCTTGGAGAAAAATATTTTTTCCTAATACCTATTCTAAATTTCTTCCTAAATATCTATTCTAAATTCCTTCCTAATACCCAATTTAAGATTCTGATCCAAATAAACACCTTGTGCCATGCAACCTGCACAGGTGCTCCTGCCACTGTCTCAGACAACTCAAGCTGTACGTGGTTATTGTTTTGAGGCTTTTTGGGTTCTTTCTGAGAGTCTCACAGCAAGACATTGCCATTAATTAGCAAAAGGGCTGCATTCAGATATTTCATAATTAAAAAGTGCTTGAGCACATTTGGGGCATTATCTAACCTGAGAGGAAAACAAAATTTGAAGTGAGCTGCAAGAAGAAAAAAAATAGAACATTGCTTGGAGAAGCATTTCAACACAGAGTGCAAAATGCAGCAGAACATGAAAGAGCCAGGCAGCAATCAGAGTTTTGGCTCTTCATGTGTTAATGTTTTCACAAGTGCCCTGATAAAGCATCTCTTTGGAAAGAAAGGATTAGCATCTAACTGGGAATATGCTCAGGAATCAAGAGTTGCACAAAGACATTACTGAGAAAAACCCACTTTGTTATTTTTTTCCGTAGATTCTCGTGCTCCCCGCAGCAGGCACTTCACCTGCCCGTTTCCCCTCCCCCCATCCCTCTTCAAACTGCCTCTTCAAGGACCTGAGCAAATAGATGCTCACTCAACAAAATACACAGTGACACTGATGAGACAGAGGCTGCTGCTAAGTCACAGCATGTAAAGGAACGGGCTCCATCTTTTACAAACCACGGTTTATGGCGGCAGCAGCAAGAGCCAGCACGCTCAAAATGAGGGGGGGAAAAGCACAAAATGAGAGGCTCTTGGCCAATTTGAGACACTCTTGGTTTCTTCCTCACCTCAGGAATGTTTGAGACTATCTCAAAAGTGACGCCACAGCCAGGGATGGAACTTCGGGGGGACATTCTTCGGAGGAAACTCTGTGCAAAACCCTGTGGGGAGGAAACATGAGGAAAATGTGGATTAACAGATTCCAGCTGAAATAAACATGAGGAAAATGTGGATTAACAGATTCCAGCTGTGGATTAACAGATTCCAGCTGAAATAAATACAGTTCACAATGAAAGAAGCCCAAACTCCAAAGTCTAACCAATAAATATGTAAGAGCCGAAGATTTCAACTTGGAAAAAATCATTTGCTTGCTTATCGTGGATACAGAGAAGGAGTCACTTCCTTCCTTGCAAGGTGACTGTTTCACCAAGCATCAGCTGCTTTTAGAGGTGCTTTTTTTTCCTGACAGAGCCCTAGGTGACTTGTCTTGAATATTGACAAGTAGAGACATTAAATTCTTGACCAAAGAGATCGTTATGAAGAATGATTTAAGGGGCATGGTCATTGTTTATGCTGACTTGGCGCCTTGCAGGGTTAAGAACTGGACTGTTGAATTAATGCAGAGATGAGTCATTCAAAGATGCTGCTGAGACAAACTCCCAGGAAAGTTTATTGACGGGGGCTTTCAGAAAAACAGGAAGAAAGCCAAAGATTCTGTGTCGGATGAAAGTGAAAAAACGGCACTGACTAAATCTGTAGAAAACAGAATTGATGAAGACTTCACCCGGTTGTGATTATTGGCACATTCAATTGATCTGTTCAATACAGTCTCCCATTCCCCATGACAAAAAATTCACTGTTCTTCCCTTGCTGTGAATCACTTCTGCCTGCTGGAAACACCAAGAACTGGGGTTCTACCTCCAGCACTGGGAGTTGCCTACAGGGTTTCTGGGTGTGACCACACCTCTCCTCTTTGCTCTTGCTTCAGACTTTAACTACAGCTGTGCAACCCGAATAACAATCCAGGCTTTCTGCTTTGTCATTATCACTGCCAGGGAGGCTGGATTCTCAGACAGTGCTGAACAAACTCCTTCCTCCCCCATCAGTCTCAGGATTTATATTATTTTCAGGCCATGATGCTGCAAATGGAATGACAACTTCACTGCCTGCCATTTATCAAACACCCTGCTCTCACCTACACATTGTTGTAAGAGCACCAGCTGGAAAACATAAAAGGACCAAGAGTGATTAACTCTGGTGAATTAACACAAGGGATCTCTCCTCCAACTATTCCTAGCTGATTTCTAAATACCTGGAGGTGTAAATATAAATGATTAGGGCTAGGGAAACACACAAGTTCCTTTATAATACAAACTCCGAGCTCACGAGAAATTAACTCTTCTTCTTTTTCCAGCGAGAAAGCACTTAGTGGTTAAGACAAAAATGAATTTCTCATATTTAGATGCCTTAAAAAACAAGCTGTGTCATCATCCACAACACAAGGGATACCAGGAAAACAACCTGGCGGCTCAAAAGCCTCGCCGGATGCCGCTGATCCGGCGCTTTCAGCGGGGCTGAGATGGGGAGAGAGAGGAGGGAATGTGAGTCCTGGGAGGTGGGAAGGGCTGCAGGAGCCGTACCTGTCTGCCGTAGACGTTGACACAGATGCGCTTGCGCAGCACCAGCTGCATCTCTGCAGGGTGGCTGAGCTGGACAGTGGCTCTGACGATCAGGTAAACCCTCTCCTCCGCCGCCGTCCCCTTGCTGAGCTGGATGCAGTCGTGGACCGTGGAGTCCCACGAGGCTTCTGCTTTCACCTGCAAAAGTTGGGGGGGAAAAAAAAAAAAAATGTATCCTCTAATAAGCATAATTAGGTGTATAATTAACTGTAATTAATTAAGCATAATTAGCAAAAATACATAATACATAAATTTTGAGAGTTGGCTCCTCCGTTTCGCTCCCTGTGAAGAAAAAAATCCCTGCACTTTAGAAGAGGCCATTTAAAAATCAAGATCGGTTTGCCAAATGAAGATGTTGGGATTAAAAATGCCAACTTGCTCAAACTCTGGAACATTTCCTCTTGAAAAAAGATCTTTGAATACCCAGGATCATTGCAAATAAATTATAAAATATGCAGAAGTGCAGGACCATTTGGCCTAATTTATTAAGATAAACCAGAGAGCAACAGAGATTGCAGTGGAAATCTTCCATCACACCACAAAAATTCTCCTGTCTGTATTTGAGAAAAAACTTTGCTAAAGCCTTTCTAGCAGTACAGCAAAAGCTGGAATTTTTCTTCCTGCATGTTAAAATATAAGTATTAATAAAGATTTAAATGGTTTCTCTTCAAGCCATAAGAAAAATGACCTTGTAGCCAAATTTACAGGCTCTAAATACAAATCAGGACAAAAAAAAAATCCCTAATAGAAGTACCAGCAATAAAGCTCCTCTAAAAACCAAAAAAAGTTTCAGAAAAAGAAGCAAAATTTTAAGAAATAAGTCAGAGATTCTAAACCTAATAGTAGAAATTATAAACCAACAATTGTAAAGTTGTGAAACTATGAGTTATGTGGCAAAATGGAGGATAATGAGTGTAACAATGCAGAGGTAAAAATGCTAACAATTAAGATTGATTGTTTTTTTCAGCTGGGGCTTTTGTGCTCTAATTTGCTCAGGAGTTTTGCTTTGTTAAATACAAACTGAATCTCAGGATTTTGGAATGTTTGGATGAAGGAAGATCCTTGAGTTCTACTATTTTCCAAATCACGGTTATACTCCCAGTGAATATTCCCTGAAAACACAGTTGCTCACAAGAGAAACAAATGCTGTATCATTTCTGGGACATATCTGATGTATTATTTTCACATGTGGACATGTAAAAAAGAACAATTAAAAGACTGAAATACCCTGGTCTGCAGCTTCCCTTACCTCACTGTCGTGATGCTTCACAATCTGCAGCTCAAAGAACTCCTCCTCCTCCTCTGCCACCAGAGTGGCATCCCAGCCTCCTGCCTCTGGGTCATCCAGGTTATCCTGGGAGCTGAAGTCATCAGCTGCAAACAGGAGGGGATGTGGAAGGTGAGGAAACACAAAGCAATCACGCTTTTTAAAAAACATCAGCAAGTCATGAATTCACATTTTCATCCCCAGCTCCCCACCTTGGCTACTTAGACTGAGACTATGTACAAAATTAAAGCTTCATCGCTCCGCTTAAAAAAAAAAAAAAAATCACATTTCTATATAGAAAGTGTGCACAAAGATTTGGGGACACAGACTCCAGTGTGCCTAATAAAGGGCAGGAATCTCCCCCAGTGGCTAACACCCCTTCCTTGCCCACAGGTGGATTTTCAGCACTGAGTTCATTTGGCATTAAATACGTGGTGCTGGTAAGATAAACTGCTGGTTGAACAGTAGAAAACACAGTATTTTAGATCATGATTAAACAAACTCTTAATCTGGCTTTTGAGAAGCTCAGCCTGTCCTGGCTGGACTCCCTGCCCATGAATTATTAACCAGCTCCTCTCTGAAGCCATTGGATCCACGGATGTGCTGTCCCAGGTGGACAAACCACCAGTGCCACAGGACTGCAGCCCAGGTGTCCTCCCAACAGGCTGAGTGCCACCTCCCCTTCTCACCTGACACCTCTCATCCACATCTTAACCCTCTTTTAAACATCCGATCAAGGATTTATTTGACTGATTGCCTCCTGGATTTTTTGGGGCTTCTTGGTTCCAACTTCCTATCTTTGGTAGGAGCATGTAAAAAATACATTGTTCAAACCGGATCTTGAATGCATTGAAACACGAGATTATTAAAACCCTATGGTTCCTTCCATACATAATATTGCTTATTTTAAAACATTAAGCAACATGTTTCAGGAAAAAGGGATACTTCTCCAATTAATCCACCTGCCATTCCAGGCTTTTGTTAATTTTAAGAGCTTGCTTCAATTCTGAAACCTCACTGGCTGGACAAAGTTTGTCTCCAAATTACTCTGCCATCTTAAGGACCACTTACCATTCAAGTCAAGGAATATAACAGGAATGTGAGTTTCCATACCAGCCACAGGAGTCCTAAAATACAAGACAGGGGCAATGGTGGCATTTAAAGTAAGAGAGATTTACCCAGCACACGTCCCTGGTGGTCCAAACCCCCAGGACAATGCATTCAGTCTGCAATCTTTAGCCAGACCATTGATAACCTTGGCAAACCTCTTTATTTTAATTTACTGCTGCAGATTCCAAGAGACTCAAATAAATTAGTATTTCTTTTATATCAGCTCTCTTAGAATTAATATCTTCTTTGACCTCTGCTTTCTGAAGTGTTTTTTCTCTCCTAAATGCTAATAGCAAAATTAAGTTTATTTACTCTGACAAACCCCTTCACTTTAGTGATGACAGGGAAAACGGGGAATCAGGAAAGCCAGTCTCAAAGTTTTTAAACTAACACTGATGCTGCCACTCCACACAGTTATTACTCTTTCTTACATATTGAAGAGCCAGAATTGATAAACAGTAAACAAGAGCAGGCTGGAGTCTTGTAATATATAAAGTGCTTGGATCATACTGAACATTTCCTCTGGTGCAAACCAGATTGTTTCTGGAGCAAGTTTCCTGCAGCTCCCCTGTTTTCAAACCTAATGCAACACTGATGTGAAAGTTATGTGTTTCCAACAAGAACTTGATATTTTTTTAGTGTTTCAGAAGCTCTGACAAACTTCAGCTTCAAACTCCATGACACACAATTCCATCAATAAATACTGTTAAGGGGCTTGCTCAGAAAAGATATTCAGGAAGTTTCAAGCAACTGAAGTTGAGTTTGAGGTGAAACAACCCCAAATCTTTATCTGCAGTTGTTGCTCACAGCTGATCCAGCACAGCAGTCTCAGTCTAGTGCTCTCTACTATTTTTAATGTTCAGAAAATTACATGGAACACTTGCTGACTAAACAGAGTTTGTTCTCAAACCAGGAGTGCAACAAAATGCTCCTGGAGATGCAGTTTTATGATGAGAGGGCAGCCTTTTAAGTGAATGAACTAGGTAGTTAACATATTAGCTAATTTTTTTAAATGGCAAGTGCAGTGGTAATAAATATTGATTCCTTTTTTTCAGAAGGTTATAATTACACCCTGATCAATAACAGCATCATTTACCAAACAGCATTTCTGGATTTCAGAGACACAACCTGATAAAATAATTTAAGCAAGAGGCCTAATTTTAACAACTTTGCTCATGCAGGGTACAGAGGCCAGATTGAGGAGAGAAAAAAAAAAAGGCCACAATCCAAAGTCAGGAACGAGCTGTGCATCATTTTTACATCCCTCCTCTGGGAATGGATGTTCCTACCACTCTGCTGGAGCTCCAGGGATCCCACTGCCAGCAGAAGGAACCATCACAGCATTCCTCTCTTCCGTGAGGGTGAGCCTCATCTCCAAGAGCTGAGCCTCCCGATCCGCGTCATCCTCGGTTTTATCTGCAAGGAGTCAGGAGGGCAGTCAGGACAGCAGAGCAGCTCTGAGTGCCTCTGGCACGTGGCAGGGACTTTGTACCCCCCACGACAGAATAAACCTGCTCTGTTCACAACCCAGCACATGAAGAAACACCCCAAAACAACAAATTTCATAATTGCTGGCTTCTCCAGCTTTAACTTCACCCCTGAAAAAAGAAAATTACTGCTGAGTTCAGAGATCCAACTCTCCACGGACATCTTTTCTAAATTTGACAACATATTGAGATAAAAAGTGTGTGCCCATCTCTCAATCTTTTGCTTTTAGCAGCATTTTCCTTACCAGGCTTCCCCACGAGTTTCTGCAGCTGCTGATCAAGGTACTCCTGGCGCTTTGTTAAGGCACAGAGCCACTTCCGACGGAGCCTCTCCAAATCCCTGTCCTAAAAACGGGAAAAAAACCACATTAAATATTGCCCCAGGAAAGCCAAAGTTTCCTGATCGTGGTTTGCACATTTTCTCAACCCTTCTGCTCATTCTACACCCAAGCAGAAGATGAAGACACATCCAAACCCTTCAACTTTAAAGATCTTATTTTAAGTATTTTTGTTTGCCAGCTCTTTAGCTTTTTTTCTGTACTACCCAGCTGAAAAAAACCCTTCATTTTATACAATTCTTTGCCCTCAAACTACTCCAAAATTCACTAACCACTGGAGCTGGAAATGCCAGTCCTCACCACTCCCCTCAGTGTTTAGCAGCCTCATGTCAGGGATCCATCCCTACCCCACACCATCCCACTCTTAAGGCATCTGCAAATGTGCCCTTAAAATGATTTTTTTCAAGTGCTCACGTCCTTTAAAAAAACCCCAAAACATCCCTAAGAACATTCAGTTCCTCCTCTAATATGCTTTAATCTGAAAAGTTCTGCATTTGTAGGAGAGAATTTTAATTTTTTACCTGATAACTGTCCATTTCATCCTCTTCTTCCTGGGTCAAAACACAAAAAAAAAAGCCATTAATTTTTTATTTTTTGATAGTAGGAAACATAGTGAATGTAAAAGGTGTAACTATTTTAAGCAGTAATGACAGTCTTACATAAAAATAAAAGTCTGAGTTTAGCAATGGTCACAGAATTAAAACCCACTGACATCCCAAAGATTTGCTGATATCATCTCATCTAAACACCAACCAGAACAATCCAATAATTATAATGGAAAAAATCACAGCAATGTTAACTATCAGCAGCCTTAATAATTGAAAGAAAGTGGAATACAAGAAAGAAACAGGTGAAACACCATAAAACCCGTTGATCCTGGACAGCGAAGAAAAATGCTGTTTTACCTCTAAGACTTAAATGTTTCAGCAAGTGCTGAAAAATCAAAGTCTGGTATAGAATCCCAGAACTGTTAAGGCTGAAAAAGACTTTTAAGACATTGGGTTCAACCATCAGCCAGCACCACCACCATGCTCAGCACTGAACCTCAAGTGCCAAATCCACAGGTTTTTTTAACACTTCCAGGGATGGGGACCCAACAACTGTCCTGGGCAGCTGTGCCAGGGCTGGACAGCCCTTTCCATCAAGGAATTGTTCCAAATATCCAACCTGAGCCTCCTCTGGCGTAATTTAAGGCTGTTCCCTCTCATCCTGTCCCTGTTCCCTGGGAGAAATCCCAATCCCACCTGGATGCCCCCTCCTGCCAGGGAATTCCAGAGAGGAAAATTTCCTCTGGAGCCTCCTTTTCTCCAGGCTGAGCCCCTTTCCCAGCTCCCTCAGCCCCTCCTGGTGCTCCAGCCCTTTCCCCACCTCCATTCCCTTCTCTGGACAAGCTCCAGCCCCGTGGTGTCTCTTCTGTCATGAAGGGCCCAGAAGTGCCCCCAAAACTGAGATGTGTCCAAATAATTGGAGGCAACTTTGCTGCAAAGGAGAAGAACTGTAAAAATCGACTGCAATTCTTAGGGAATTGGAACAGCAGCCACACCAGGAGTGACAATGCAGACTTTAAACTTTTTATTCCCATTATTTTCCCACCTTTAATTCTCGACCTTCATCCCGAGCAGAGCCACTTGCAACGAGCACAACTGGCCCCTCCTCACAGGGAATGGGAAAGGAATGAGGGCTCCAATCCTCAAGGAGTTATTACTTAGCTAGTTAAGCAATAATGAGCCACCAGAGCCTACTCTTCTACCTTTATCATGAAAGCAAAAACTTAGCTAAGCTAAAATTAAAAAGCCACAAAGAAGCATTTCCTTAGTTCAAGGTCTCTAAAAAAGCTTTCACATTCCAGAGATAGCTCATTTACCTGAGATAAGAGAAATGATAATGAGGAGACTAAAAATCCAGGTGTTGATGTCCAAAGCCTATTGTAAGCAACAGGTCTCATAAAATCTGATTTTCAATGGCCCTTTCCCATGGGGGTTATCAGTGTCAGGCATAACTCACTGGTTTCTCTCTCTCAAGTTGAGTTGAAGTCTTTCTCCTTGATGGAATGTACTATTTTGGGGACTGCCAGCTCTGTGGGATAGGTCTGGAATTGGTCAGTGGACCAGGAATTCACTGAGGAATAAATAAGGTGAGGCAGACAGGATGCTCCCCTGGGAATTCTCCCTACAAAACAGGCTGAAAGGGGCACTTGTGGGTTGTGGGTCAAGGAAAAACTGCAAGAATCAATCATGCTGTCCTAGGAGAGAAACTTCCTCCATTCAGGAGTATCCTGGCTTTATAGGAAGGAAATGTGGGTATCAGGGGCTGCTGTGATGGAAAATCTGCAGGGAGAGGCAGCAGGAGCATCATGGGGAATAACAGGAACAATCTGCCCAGGATGCTGCTGGAAAGGGGGAAAAAATCCCCTTTTGTACCCCAGACACACAATGGGAAGGGACTGCCTTGGTTAGGAGACAACAGGAACCCCAAGTACTTCAGAGCTCAAAGGAAAAGCCATCCTGATAAAGCAAAAAAAGGGGAGCAGACATGGATTGGATCACACACTGTCAATAGGGTAAATATTTTTGGACATCTCCTACTTTTCCACTTAGCTGGCCTTGTCTCAAATCAAACAAGTTCAGAGACCTGTCCTGCTGCACCAGATTTTGGCTTTGCCAGCTCCAGGGAGTCGCTGAATTCTGGTTTATCTGTTGGGGGGAAGAAAGTCAAAGTGCACCAGAAACTCACAGGAGCACTGCAAGAAGACAATCCCTAAAAAGAGAGGGATGCACACGGGGTGCAGTTTGTAGGAGACTGTCCAAGAACTGCCCAACATCTACTGTGGGCCACAAGTGCTTGCTGGAATTCTAACATTTGGGATTTGACACTGTTTAAATGTATGTTGCACTGGTTTGTTTTAATTTGAATACTTTAAGTTTTGTTTTGAATACTTAATTAATATTGCTTTCCATGTCTAATATTTGAAGCAAAATCTACACAAAAAACTCCTAATGGATTTTAGGAATATTTGCATATTCTTTCCTTCTTTGAGTATGTTGAGGCTGTGCTGCTTTCAAAAATAGGAAAAGAAAACCCAACCAAAACCAGAAGAGACACAAAACATCTTAAAAGTGCTATTTTTGCCACTAAAAATGATTCCCTTTATGTTTTCCAGCTCTTGGAAATAGCTGACAGTAAATACTCAGAGTTTTACCTGATAATTTTGTGACTTGACATGTTTTATTTGAACACAGCCAACACCAACAGATAATATGGATTCCTCCATCAGTGGCAAGGTCCCAGATTCCTGCACAGATTTCACTTCAACCTGGATTCGTCGAGATTGCCCCTGTCCAAAAAAGAACAATTTGAAATGCTTATTAAAAAAAAAAGAATATAAAGTGCTGAAAGTTTAATTCCAGAGAGACCTCTACTGGCAGCCATTGGCAAGGAGAATTAATTTTTCTTTCGGGAGGAACAAAGTGCTGCAATACCAATGACCCAGTGCTCAAGAGATCCCCCTCCTGTTGCAATTTATGAATTTACAGAGAAAAATAAAAGTTCAGCATTCAGCAGCTCCCCAGTTTATTTTTCTGGAGGGTTTTCAAACATACCCTTACAGGATTTTATTTTTAATACTTTTGAAGGTAGAAAATGGGATCTTCCCACCTACAAAAGAGGAGAGCAAATAGTCTCATTTGGTGAGCTACTGGAATTTCAGTGAACTTTTTCTGGCTCTGCTCTCCTTGGCTGAAAATTCTGACTCACTGATGGTATCAATGCAGCAAAGCAACTGCTCTTTAGTAAAACTGTAAGGGGAAAAAGTAAATAAAAAAACCAGAAAATTAAAATAAAAATCAAAGGAGTTGGTGAGGTCAGAGGAGCAGCCTGTATCTAACTTTTACTGATTCCTGGTGTTCTTTGGGCAGCAGCTTATCAATAGCTCATCATTTAAAAAAGGTGAGCTGCTCAGTTAAGCATTAACAATTTAAAGCAGGTAGAATTCAAAGAACAAAGGAGTGCTTGGCTGGAAGGATCAAATAAAAGAGAACTCTTGGACCTCTTTAAAAAATGATGAAGTTCAGAGGAGACTGATGTCCCTTCTGCCAGGTGCTGGCACAGGACAGAGCAAAAAGGTTACAGGGAGGGCTTTGATCACCTTTGAGCTGAGTTTTGCTCTGTCTCCCGCTTTACATCTGTTTTCCACAATATCACATTTTGCACCTAAGCTTGACACTTCCTCGGACACCCTGGCCACCCAAAGCAAAGCTCCCCAGGTGTTTTTTGCACAGCTGGAACCCTCACTTGTCTGAGCTGAAAGATGCCTCCTGAACAAAGGAGTGCTTGGCTGGAAGGATCAAATAAAAGAGGACTCTTGGACCTCTTTAAAAAATAATGAAGTTCAGTGGAGAACTGATATTTTTTAAAGAGAAGATGTCCCTTCTGCCAGGTGCTGGCACAGGACAGAGCAAAAAGGTTCCAGGGAGGGCTTTGATCACCCTTTAAGCTGAGTCTCCTGCTTTCCATCTGTTTTCCACAACATCACATTTTGCACCTAAGCCTGACACTTCCTTGGCCACCCAAAGCAAAGCCCTCCAGGTGTTTTTTGGCACAGCTGGAACCCTGCCTGTGCCACCTCACCTGTCTGAGCTGGAAGATGCCTCCTGTGCTGACTCCTGAACAAAGGAGTGCTTGGCTGGAAGGATCAAATAAAAGAGAACTCTTGGACCTCTTTATAAAATAATGAAGTTCAGAGGAGACTGATGTCCCTTCTGCCAGGTGCTGGACACACAGGACAGAGCAAAAAGGTTACAGGGAGGGCTTTGATCACCCTTAAGCTGAGTCTCCTGCTTTCCATCTGTTTTCCACAACATCACATTTTGCACCTAAGCCTGACACTTCCTTGGCCACCCAAAGCAAAGCTCCCCAGGTGTTTTTTGGCACAGCTGGAACCCTGCCTGTGCCACCTCACCTGTCTGAGCTGGAAGATGCCCCTGTGCTGACGTCCTTGGCAGGGGTCACCTCCACTGGGCAGTACTCCCCGTTCTCATTGAGCTCCAGGATCTGAACCCACAGCTCCACTTTGCGCGTCACCTCACTCCACCTGCAGAACAAGTCATGGACTGGGTTGTTTCTTCTCTTTGGATGGTTTTTTTTTTTCCCCAAAGTAAAAGGAATTAAAACATCAAAACACTAAGATCAGAGTGCAAACAAAAGCAGCAACAACTGCTGCAAAAAATGCACCATTTGTGAGCACACAGGTACCAGCTGTGCACAGCTTCTAAATTTTCCTGACAGCTATTTCAGTCAAACATCAGAAATAAGCCTTTCCCTGATTCCAATACAAACCCCAATTTCACATTTAAGCTCTGGTCTCAACTCCTGCCCAGTGTTGTCAGGGCAATCAGGCTGAGATGGAAGACACAAGAATGAAAAATGACATTGTCTCACAAGCTCTCAAAATTCACAGCACTTTCCTGACCTTCTTCATATCACTGCCTTCTCTCAATTCTTCCCACAGCTTAATAAGAAGCAGCCATTTTTGTAGAACTTCAAAATTAAAAAGGACAGAGGTGCTCACTACTTAGCTACCAAACATAACCCACTGTTTTAGAGCATCCTTTTCCTCTCTGCCATATTTCCCTGAGTTTTATTTTAAATTTCCTTATGTGCAGCTTAATAGTCAACATAAGCTTAAGCTGCAAGTAAAAAGAGAAGTAACTGCCAATAAATTAAGATGCAGAGCTGCCTTCTAATTGAACAGACAAGACAACTCACATTTAAGAAAAAGCTGCTACAAGATTACTTTGGGGACATCAAATGGTGCCAGCAAACAAAAAACCATCTCCCTGCAGTCTGAATCTCCATAATATTGCATATTTATCCAAATTGAAGTAATAAGGAATAATTTTTTTCCAGTGGAAGCATTACAGGGATGGCATTTCATGGCCAGGAATGAATTGGAGTCATCCAGTGGCCTTCAGTCCAAAATTTGACTCCTTTCCCCAAACCTGCTTCAAAACTGAGCACCTCAGATGGTGATTTTTCCCAAATTCCAAACCAGAGATGTATTTCCCACATGTACCTGTCCCGAAGGCTGCGTGTTTTGGCTTGAATGATTCCCAAATCCCACAGGGCTGGGTTTTTTCGGTCACCACTCTGCTTGTGCCCATAAACTTCAATGGCCAAAGCACCATCATAAAGATGTTCCATGAAATCTTCAGAAATATTCACAGAAACCTCCTGGAAGGGACAAATCAGTTGGTAACCGTGACTGCAAGACTCAGGCTGGGAGATTTTACTGCCCTGACTTTAATAAAAGCATTCAGTAAAATCCCCCTGGTTCCCAAGACACAATCCAGGGGAGAGGAAGTGATGGCTCAGTTTTTAAAATCAGGAGGCAGGTCAAAGGAATGTGATTTTCCAAAGATTAAAGTCTATAAGGAGCTGGAAAATGACCACAGGCTGCTGCAAGCCCTGAGCCAATGGCTCAGAAAAAAATCAAAGCATATGCTGCGATGCTCAGAATCAGAAAATCAAAACTCATCAGAAGGTGCTACATCCATTTCACAAATGGGAAGAGGAATAAATTGCCCAGTGTGATAAGAAGTGACAGAACACGATGACAGCTGGGGTGATTTGGCTGAGATTCATCCAGCTGACTTTAGATGTCTCTGTAAAATGCCTCTGCTCAGCTGCTCCAAAGCCAGTGGGAAGAAAGAGTCTGTCCTAAATAGTCTGTTCTGACCTCTAACAACCCAACTGCAGCATCCACAGCAGCCCCATATCCCAGAATTGGGACATTTCTCTTCATTTCATCAGAGTTTAGAGTGATCAGCTCCGTTAGTGACATCATCTAACCTCAGATAAATATCCCTCATCCACAGTGAATTTTACTGAGGATAAATTCCAATATTAGTTTCTCAGATGAACTGATGTTTTCCTTTATTAACCCACTTCACCTTCAGTGAATTTTGTACAAATGAACCAGTACAGAAGAATCAAACTTAAATGGACTCTGAAACATTTGAGTTCTTATTAAAAAAATTAGTGTACCAACATAACGAAATTAAAAATGGTATTAGGGCATCATGAAATAAAATGTGAGAAAAGAGGCAGATGAAACTCCTACACAAACTAAACCTGCTTTTTTTTGCCTGCCTTACAGTTAAATGAATAAAACAGAAAAAGAAATTACATTGCAGTGGTCAAAGACAACCATGCACCGTGGCTCCTTGCTGATGGAAGATTGGGAAGGATCCACCTCAGGTGCAACAATAACAGGCTCCACTTGATCCCAGAATGTGTATTTGCAGAACACAAAGTTGGACAGGTGCTGCGGCAAACCTGTAGCTTGAAGTATTTTAATCTGGAAAGGAGGTGAGAAAGAAATGAAAAGCACTTATTCATCAGGCATGGAATTAAAACATCACCTGGCAGAAAAAATGTCCCATTGCAAGGGATAAAAAAAATAAGAACAGGAAAAAAAAAAGAATAAAAATAAAAAGTAAGAACAGCAAATCAAAAACAATTCAGCAAATAAAATTTCTTCACTGATACTCATTGGAGACAATGTTTGGAGTGCAGCAGCTGAGGACAGTCACTAGATGTCACCAGGCTCCTATTTCCTGGAAGGGACATTCTGCTCATTTTTAACTTTGGAAATGCACCAAACCCATTGCAGCTGAAGAGGAATACAATAAAAATCATATTTCCAGTGGCTCCTTTTATGCTCAAAAAATCCTTGGTTTAAGATACTATTTGTTCTTATTCTATGATGCTGGAAATAACCCAAAATCAACCCCAAAGAATGCAAAATTAACCTGCCCTCTTATCAAATCAATGCCAAATAGAAACAAAATATTGTGAATTCTCACTGAGATCTAAACAAAGCCATCATGTTCACCATATATTTAATAAACTTTTATTAACCATTTGTCAAATTAAGACCAAATGAGTTGGATTTCTGCAGTATGACCCTCATGACCAGGCAGGAGTATTTTTTGCCAAAATGCCCCATCCTGCTTTTAAGCACTGGAGCTCTATGGGACAGGATAAAAAGTGGGGGAAAAAGAGCACGATTTCTCCCAAATTGTTCATATTGTCCAAAAGTCAGCAAGGCTGAGGTCCGCTCCCTCTAATGTTTTTTGCCTTTCTTTTCTTCCCTGCAGCTTGTAGTTTTACTATCACAGAACTGGTGGTAAATACTTCTACTAATTTTCTTTTTAATACTAACAGTAATAAACACACTGTACACATTTTATAAAATATTTCCTATTGAGAGAAAGAAATATTGAGAGAAACAGAAATATTAAGAGATAATGATTCCCAGAATGATGGGAGTTTATCTCCCACCTCCTGAATGGATTGTGCAGTGATTCTTGATTCTGCAAGATATTCTGGAATTGGATATTGCAGTGCCAATCCTAATACAAAGACCTTCCCTGGATTTCAATAAAATTCCTGGGGTGAGCCTTTGGTATATAAATGCAATTAATGAAAGGAACAAACCCCAACTAATTATCTTGTGCTACTTCAGTCCTTCCAGAAACAAAATAAGGTTACAAAGAGACATCCAATGTCCGGAAGCCAAGGATTTCCTTCTGACTCAGGATGGGAAGAGAAAAGGTTGCTCAGAGGTTGAGAGACACCAGGAACTCACCCTGCAGACAAGTTTTCTCTCTGGGATGTCATTTTCATTGGAGTAGTCAGGACTGTCCTCACCTCCCACCAGCCTGTCATCGATCTCCCCGCTCACTCGAACAACTTCCACGTGGAGACGACCTGAAACCTGGCAGGGCAGGAGTCAGAGTTATTTGTGTGCCAGAGAACAGGGACAGGTTCAGCCCCTCTCAGGCTGTAAGCAGCCAACACTTTACTCCTTTTTGCACTCTGCGTTTGTTGCACCACGTGAAGAACACTTTGGAGCAAGAATCAAAAAGACTTTGTTGAAAAAAAACATAAAGAAATCAGACACTGGGGTGACTCGGGGAACAATTTCACCTTCAAACCAGTCTCTGGAGGGTCTGCAAAGTGCACACTCGATGCAGAGCATGGAGAACGTTGCCTGGTGTGCTCTGCTGCCTTTGAAGCTGTTCTTACAGAATATATTTAAGAACCTATTTTCTTGATGGCAGGCAGTGAAACCTGTGGAGCTATAGCTCATCCTAAGGACTTATTTTGGGCTATTTCCCTCTGGAAGCTTTCTCCTTTCACAATCACCTTGCTGGGATTCAGAGCTGTCTGAAAACTCCAGGAAAATATTATGGCATTTACACAATTCCACACTGTTAGGGAAGAACTTGAGCACATGAAACTGGAAATTATCTACTCCATGCTGGTAGTGAGATCCACAGGCTGTAATTAAACAGCTGGGTAAGGACAGATTTTAAAGAATGACAAACCTCTCCCTTCTGATTGATGATTGGAACGGCATATTGAAGCTTCACATCATAGAACAGGCACTCAAGGAAAACATTGGCTACTCCAATAAGGCTGTGGTTCTCCTGCTCGTCGTAGAAGGGATCAGCTCTCCTGAAATAAGCTCTCATCACCTGCAAGCAAATCCAGAGTCTGTCAGGAATCCAAACCTCCCAGGAAACACTTCTCAAAGTGTTGCACAACCAGTCCAGTGAAAGAAAAAGGGACTCAAGCAAGAGGCCAGATTAGATATCAAGAAGAATGGAAATGAATTTTGCTTTGGGTGAGGCCTGTCCTGAGCAAGTCCTCCTTAACTTTGCCAGATTCCTGAACATTAACTGCTGTTGTGTCACCTGCAGCCTCCTATTGTGTGCTCCATTCCCTCACCAAACTACGCATGCAGGCAGGGATCAGAGTGACAAGATAAGGGTTAATGAAATGCTGAGCATCAATTCAGCACTAGGAAAAGCAAAACCTCAGGGAAACTCAGCTCTTGGCATATTCCCTCCCCACCTCCACCCACCAATCCTCCTGAAAATGCAACAGGAATGCAATTACAGGAGGACTTTTTACTTACTGGATTGTCTTCCTCACAGTCTTTCCACTCCTGGTAAAGGTCCCTCATGTCCACCAGTCGATTTTCCAGCTTTTCCAGTGACCAGATCTGTTTGCCCTTCCCTTTCCTCCTCACCTGGATTGCAGGCTCACTGAGAATTGCACCTCTCTGTGAAACAATTAAAGGGATGCCAAGAAGGAATTCGTGTCACAACAGTGAAAAAAGAGTTTAAAGCTAGCACAAACTTGAGAGTATCTTTGGGAAAAGTCTGCTCCTTTTTTTATTCTGGCTTGAGCAGCCAAATCCAAGTGTGACAGGCTCTGAGTTCAGCTGTCACAGTGTATTGGTGCTCGTTTTAACTGGGCAGTGTAATCACAGCTACAGGCACTGGTTTCCATGGATTTTCACCTCGCATAAGTGTTAGAAATGGGAACATTTAAGTATTTCACAAATACCCTCAAGTTAGAGCAGGCCTGGAGCTCCAGCTAAAATTACTAATGCCTGCAACTTTCAACTAGTGCAGACACTTAACCCCCTTTATCATCCTGTCTCTGGATGTGTCTTCCCCAGAAGACGGTGAGAAAAACTTCTAAAACAATTGACAAAAATTATAATCCTGGAATAAAATCCAGGAACAAAATTATAATCCTGGAATAAAATCCATCTGCTGTTAAAGACAGTGTATCACCAAAATACTGATTTGGCTTCAAGAAATAACACCAGCTTTGGTTGCCAGCCTGAGACACACAAGTCTGAGTTCAGATCCCTCCTTCCAAAATTTCAAAGATGCCTGGGAACAAATAATCCAAATCCACTCTGCTCCAGCTCCTCCCTCCACAATGGGGACGGCAGAATTTTCACAGCTCACTGGGATGATGCAAAGTCAAATGTCCACAAAGGGATGGTAAACACTTGCAACAGATGTTACCCAACCTGCAGAGACTTTGTCACTCTGCAACAGCAGCAAGTGGGAACTTCAACACCAGGGGAAAGGTCTTACACCCAAATATTTATCTTTTAAGGGACATTATAAGATTTTCATGGTATAAAATAAGGTAAGGATGTAGCAGAGATGTATTTAATGCACATTAGTGGAAA
The DNA here is from genome assembly GCA_024865655.1 of Emberiza elegans. Taxonomy (NCBI): domain Eukaryota; kingdom Metazoa; phylum Chordata; class Aves; order Passeriformes; family Fringillidae; genus Emberiza; species Emberiza elegans. Next base: position 3,128,245 of record JALJVW010000102.1, read on the forward strand.
ACTCACTCAACCATCAGAATGAGAGTGAAAGAAATCTGAACACTGGGGGGCAAACTTACTAAACAACCATTTAATTCAGTCAGGGTGACTGTACCTTGCTGTTGGCATTAAGGCTTGAAGCTGGGATCTGGAGGGTCACTTTGTACTCTGTCCTCTTGTCCAGCTCCTCTCCAATAAAATTGGCTTCTCTCACGTACAGATTGGCTTTAACAATCTGCTCTCGCAGCTTCCTCAGGCTGTGGGTCAGCATTTCTTCCCTGGAACAACAATGGGATTGGGAAGGGGAGACAGGGAAAATCATGAAGTTCATGAAAAGCAAAATAAATGGATGAGGAGGCAACTGAGAGCTTGTGGGTGAGGAATAAAGAAGGAAGGGACAGGTGACATTACAGAGGGGCTGCTACAAATATTGGACAGGTGAAAAAACCCAAAAAGCAACCTCATGTTCACAAGCCCTGGACTTCAGCAGAACTTGTGCAAAGGTTTGGACACTGCCCTACACAACATCTGGGGACCAGCTCTGGGACTCCCAACAGAAGGAGGACATGGAGAGAGTCCAGAGGAGGCCAAGGAGCTGCTCCAGAGCTGGAGCCAGGCTGGGAGAGCTGGGGGTGCTCACCTGGGGGAGAGAAGGATCCAGGGAGAGCTCAGAGCCCCTTGCAGGGCCTGAAGGGGCTCCAGGAGAGCTGGAGAGGGACTGGGGACAAGGCATGGAGGGACAGGACACAGGGAATGGCTTCCCACTGCCAGAGGGGAGGGGTAGATGGGATATTGGGAAGGAATTCTTGGCTGTGAGGGTGGTGAGAGTCTGGAATAGAATTCCCACAGAAGCTGTGGCTGCCCCTGGATCCCTGGAAGTGTCCAGGGCCAGGCTGGACAGGGCTTGGAGCAACCTGGGATAGTGGAAGGCATTCCTGCCCATGGCAGGGGGTGGGACTGGAAGGGCTTTCAGGTCCCTTCACACCAAAAAAATTTTATCATTATATTTATATAATTTATATTATACCACAAAAAAAATCAGGCTTCTGAAATGACATTTTAACTGGAAAAATCCCCCCATCTGTATGAATTAAGCAATATGAAAATTAGGATGCTGCTGGCTTTGGAGACTTCTCCATGCATCTGCTGAACAGGCAGCTTTTGTGTGGTTCGTTCCAGAGTTTTCCCACCACAGATGTGGATGTTCCATGTTACAGAGAAAGGTTTATTCAGACATCAGCCACTTGCTCACTGGCTTTCCTGGCAAGTGTGAGAGAGAGTGGCAATTCTGTGCAGCCCAGGAATCTGGTGCTACAAAACATCCCAGGCACACAGCTAGCACCTTGTCAGGCTCTCTGAAATATTTTTTAATTCCAAAGTTGCTTTTCTATTCATTTATATTAGATCTGTATTTTTCATGACAATGTCTTTACCACACTCATTTATTTAGGGTTTCATCTCCCTCCTGCAGCTGCTGTTTTTGACAGCAATAGTTGAAAAGATTAATTTGGGGCTGAAGTAAATAACCTCAGTGCCATCACCCAGGAAGAGGCAGAGTGGACAGTGACCCCTCTGTGGTTATTAAATGGTTTTTAAAATTATTTGGATTAAAATTCTTTGTATTATCCTCTTACTCCCTTTTTTTAAATTTGCACTCTTCTGCTTGCCAGAACCTGCCCAGGTCAAACAGCTGGATCTGAGTCAAGAGGAAAAACAACCTTTCCAGCAGTTGAGTCATGCATGACCCCTGAAAGAACAAACTCACATAGGAGCCTCAAAATTTCATCCAATCACCCCATCTTTAGTTAAATTTGCTGCTGATCAGGATGGAGCATCTCCTTAGTAACAAAGCAGGAACTCATTATTTCTCATAATTTCTACCACTGTAGGTCTGGTTATTCTGGAGGTGTTCAAGGCCAGGTTGGACGGGGCTTGGAGCAAACTGGGATAGTGGAAAGTGTCCTCCTCATGGCACGGGTGGAACTGGATGGTCTTTGATGTTCCTTCTGTGATTTTTAGATAAATATTTTGGCCGTGTCCTCCCCAAGCCCCGCCACGAGTCCTCACAGAAATCCGCCACAATCGCAGCACAATGAAAATTTTGCCAAATTTGCTGCTGAGATTTGACTGAACACCCCCGATGGCCACAGGGGGGGTACCCACCTCTCCTCTGCCCACTGCCTGAGGCGCTGCTGGGCACTGGGGGAGTGGAAGGAGAACCTGTCCATGCTGCGGAAATGCTGCTTCTCGGGCGAGAGCCGGCGCCGCAGCTGCTCCAGCTCGTGCTCGTACATCAGCCTCTGCCTCTCCAGGGCTGATCTCTTCTCCTCCTCGTGCTGCTGCTCCAGGCTTTGCAGGATTGACTGCATTGGGTCTAGGCAGAGTTTGAAAAGAAACAAAAATCCATGCTGAGGAGTGTCCTGGATGCACGGTGTGAGCGCGGGTATCAGGTAAAAAGAGAGATTCTGGTTTTGTTGCAGTGCGTATTTAAAAAGTGCGGCTGAATATTGAAGGAAAACAAATGTTTACAGGGCAGATGGTTTAGTAGAATTAAGAAAAGGGCAAGCCCAAGTTGGGGAAAAAAAAAAGTCTTCCTATTTCCCAAAATAATGTCATTCTGGGACAGCTACATAAGACCACAAAAACTCAAAAACACGGTTTCAGAGACAGAAATCACTGCAGTTAATGCCTGAGTGAGACATAACACAAGAAAAATAAACAGCCAAGTGAAAACACTTTGATTTGAGACTGCAGTTCCACCAGCATTCCACTTTTGGCTTTCCCCTCAGCAAGAACTGCCAAACCAAACAGTCTGCCATGGTTATTTTTCCCTCCTCAAGCACAAAAATGACTGTGGTGAGTCATTCACAAGAAAAATTCTCCAAAAGGAAGTTATAAGGGAAAAAAGTCTGTGGTTATCCTCATATTTTGTAAACGTTCCCAAATAATTTTTTGTGGCTCCTTACCGTTGCTACCAAGAGCCTTCATGGTGACTTCCATCTGGGCATACTCGTAGCTGAAGTTAATCTCACTGGACACCTCACTGGAATTGTCTCCATCTATATCCAGCTGCTCCACGCTGTTGCTGCACTTCATGGAGTTGTCCCGCTCCTCATCCTCATGGTCTGCCTTCTTTTTCTTCTTTGGCAAATTCAGCCTTTAAAAAAGAGAAAAATGTTTAGAGAATTATTAATTGCTCAGCTCTGAAACACAGGGTTGCTTTCAAATATTGTTAAAATTCAGTACAGCCTCGAAATCAGAAGATTTTTTTTCCCTTTCAAATTTTATTGATCTCCTGTGAGTGTAATTTTCCTCAGGGCAAAAAAAGGGGAAGGTAAACTAATTAATCCATTCTACATTCTCATAATTAAGTACCTCATGCTACCAATAATACAGTTTAGATAATCATTTTTTAGTCATTTCACATCCAAGTAATTTAGAGGCAATAATGAAATGATAGCTCACTTTTTTATGTGGGTTCTCCTTTTAAGCATGAAATAAAGCAATGCCATTTTAGATTATCATTCAAATCCACGGATTTTTGAGGTATTTCAGAGGGTTTCAAAGCACAGTCTTGAACAGAAAACAACTGCCAGTGATCCTGTCTGATACAGGAAGGTCACAGATATGGCTGGGACTACAGGGGACAAAGAGCACAGTGACCTTGTAATAACATTTAGCATTAAAAACCAGTCCAGCATCAGTATTGCTTTTATAATCCCCATCTTTCCTCATACCTTAAGCTGAAACAAAGTGGGTGCCAATTTACAATTCCTGGAATAACTTTTGTTACCTGAAGAAGTGGTTGTTTCCCCACAGGATTCTGTCTCCATGGTGGAGCTGGATGGGACACATGACAGCAGAGCCGTTTACAAATGTCCTGGGAAAAAGCAAAAATCTAAAGTAAATATTTTTATATGAAGCTTCATTTTTTTCCCCTCCCAGTATTACTTTCATTACTGCAACAAGTAAAGGCAGGAGAAGAGATTTATGGATTGCAAACAGGCAAAATAGTCCCAAAAAATTCACTGATCTACCCAGTGCTGTTTCATGCATGCCTCAAATTCAGTTTCTTTTGACCTCCTAAGCTCATGAAGTTCAGTACATTTAGACAGATATTACTACAGCTGTGTCTGGGGAGTAAAATTAGAGCTTAAAAATGACCAGCCTTAACAAACAAAGTCACTAGAAAAAACCACTTGCACACTGCTCTGAAATACAGCCACAAACCAGAAATATTTGAATAAGGCAATAGACACCTTTGCTGCATGAACAGCTTAAAGACATCAATTAAAATAATCAGAAACTACTTTTATTTCAGAGTCAGATTAAGTTTGAAAACAGGATTATGGGATAACTCAAATTTGAAGGGAATCTCAGGTTGTCACCCAGTCCAATCTGCTCCAAGCAGGATCAGGCACAAATCAGGGTAAATGTGCAAAGTTTGAATTTTGTGTATTAACAATAAGTTATTGGAGATGCTGACTCTGCATGTCACTTTGTGATCAATCTGAATATGCCAGCTGCTTCTCAAGTAGAGCTACTTAATTGAATAAAGCAACAAATGCTTCAGCAGCTCTTTGCATATCAACAGATCTCCTAGAAAATTAATTCAAATTTTCATAGGAGTTACATCTACACAGCTGCAAATCAGTGAGTATCTACTTGCTGAAAGCACATGCAATTTACTCATCTCCTCTTGAAAAATTTGGGCTACAAACACCGTCCCTGAGAGAAATCCCACTGGAATGGAACATGAGTTGACAGAGGAACAGGTGACGATTAAAATGTAAAAGCAGAATTCTTCTTACTACGAAGGAGATAGAGAAGTTTGTTTTCCAAGTATCTTTGTGCACCATTAATCATAAAATACTGGATAAAATGACAACTATCAAACAGCTGTGGCTGCATTTTATTCCTTCACCTGGTATTTTTTTGAGGGGTCAGCATAACCTGGCCTTCTGGGGTGATGTCTATGATGCAGTGCTCAGGAAGAATTCCCATTCCACACAGCTGGATATCTTGAGAGTTGTCTGAGCCTATTAATGTGTGCTCCTGGGGAAAAATTAATGCAGATGTTAATGATGGATTGCAGAGGTTCACTGGGTCTAATTCACCCATTCTCCTTCTGGATGTGTTGTGTCACCTGGTCACAAAATTTCACAGCTGTTCAATACTTCCCTTAGAGGGAAAAAGAGAAGAAAATAAACTCTTTGTCTCACAACAACAAGAAGGGAGCACTCAGGAAAGTCTACAGGTAATAGTTAAACATGAAAATGAAGAGAATTTTGACTTAATGGAAGAATCTAGTGCCTCAGAATGTTGCAGAAGCCAAAGGAATAAAGGATTTCAGGCAGGAATTTAGAGAGGCTCTCAGTGGCAGATCCACGGTGGTTATGGAGGTTCCACCTAGATCAGCAACAGCTCAGGAAATTCCTGGGTACTCAGGGTATGGGGGATTTGGAAGATGAAGGATCACCCCACAAATCAAATTTCTGAGGTTGGAAAAAACACTTTAAGACCATCCAAGCATCCCCCAGCACTGTCAAGGCCACCACGGCCCATGTCCCCAAGTGCCACCTGCACAAGGCTTTTAAATCCCTCCAGGGGTGGGGACTCCACCACTGCCAGGGCTGGATCCCCCTTTTGGGACAGAAATCTCTTCTTCAGGCATCTCCAAGCAATTTTTGAGGAATGGATTTAACAGTTTAGACAGGTCAGTTCATGTTGTTCTTCAGTACTTGAAGGACCTGCACACACAGCTCAGAGAGAAAGTGGGCAAATATTCTGAGGAAGAAGAGACTTAAATCTCAGGATTTTAGGAAAAACAGCTGCAAGTAATTTTATCACAATAATTTCAAAGCACAGGGATTTTTACACCAAAATTCCCCAGGAGAAAGACAAACCTGAGTTATTAAAAAAATAACAAACACTAATTGAAGGAGACAGAATCTACCCCAAAGAGTTTTCCCTAGAAAAGGGAAAGAGCACAGAACCACCTGGGATTTTTTCATGCTGGCACTGATGGGCCAAAGGCTTTGTCCCACTCTTGTCCCCAGTGACCCCTGGGACAAAGTGGGATCTGTCCCAGTATCTGTCAGTGATTTAGCAGCTGAGTCTGGATTTTTATGTACAAGTTGTCTGGGAAAGAGTCAACCTCTCCCAAAACCTCAGCTCCTTTCTCCTTTTTAATGTGTTTTTTTTAGCAGATACAACATGGAAAAAGTGTTTTCCCTTGTTTCTATTGAGATATCGCAGAGCCACGATGGCTGATATAAAAGAGGATCAGATATTTCCTAAGACTGATTAAACTAAAACCATCTTTCAGCTTAATTGCTGATTTTGTGGCTGCTTTGAGAGTTTCTACCCCACTTCAAAGGGAACGGAATGATTTAATGTGAAGCTCAAACTGCTGACGTTCGCTGTGAAATTTTTAGAATTCACACTCCAAGATGTGACTTTAAAATGGTTGTACCTTGCTTCTCCCCCTGAGTTCCTCCATCTACAATTTGTAAAAGCCACAATAAACTGCCCAAATATTTCAGCACAGGGTGAAAAAGTCACATCATGTGTTTGATGGTTAACATCAGAAACAGGGACTGCACATCCGAAGGGCTGAGGCAGAACAGAACTTGTTTTTCACTTCTGGCAAGTTGCACCAAGAGGATTAAAAATGCATTTCATAAACTGAAGACAGCAGCTAGAATATAGACTACACACAGAGAAGCTGACTGCTGATGTGCCCAACTTTCATATAAAATAATTTCATGGGTAAAAGCTTGTGAAAGTTTGCATAAAAAAAAACTCAACCAACAAAAAAATCTCATCCCAGAAAAGGAGACTGTTTCCCAAAAAGAACACATCTAAATTTCTTTTTTGAAAATACCAATGAAAACCAAAAAAACAAAACCATCAAATCCCCCAATTTTTCCTGTGCATCAAAGAATTACATTTGAAATAAAAAGGTTGTACTCATAAAAACCTTAATATTTTTAGATACACAGTTTTATAGAACTCTCCAAGTGCATCTCTCCCAAATGAATTAGAGGCCTGACATGACAAAAATTTTATATACAAATACATATTTTTACCTTTAAATAGTACACCAGGAGTTCATTGAGAGCAGGATCTGCATTCAGATTAACCAGGAAGCATTTATTATCCCCAACTTTTATTCCAGAGGACTGCAGGGATATGCCAAGGCTTTCCAGCTGTTTCTGACGCTCCTGGAAGAGAGCAGCCATCAAAATTGAGCTGATTGATGCCCAAACATTCTGAAATCCATCCCCATCTGCAGGAACCACCAGGCAAAAATGATGGATTGATAACTTCTAGAACAGGAAATTCTTTCTTCTGCAACAGGTGAGGCACAGAAGGTTCAGTTGCACCAAGCTCTGCTCAGGGGTGTCTGCAATTCTTCCTGTGGCTCCGTGCTTTGGTCCCACACATTCCCATATTCCCAGTGGGAAATGAAAGCAGCTGGGAGCAGCCTCCTGCAGCACTGCAGAGCATCTCCATGACCTCACTGGAACAGCAAAATGCTACCACAAAGCCATCTCTAGAGCCCTTTATTCTCCCTTTCCAGCTAAAAAGCAAGAAGTTAAGTTAAATCCTTGCCAAGCCAAGCTCCATGTCTATCCTTTGTTCCAGAGCAATCAAAATGACAAAAAACTGGCAACCTGCTATTTAAGTAATGCAAAGAACACTTCCTGCTGAACAAGAATAGCAGCATTTTGGATGGTGTTTTGTTCTTGTCAAAAGACTTCATAGAAATGCCCAACAAAGCATTACTGTGCAAAAATGTCCATCTCTCAAAGGGAAGGGTTTGGGTGAGACCAGAACCAGTGAAAAAAGGAACATTAAACATTTCTGACTTAGAAACAGAAAGGGATTCTTCTACAAAAAAAAAAAAAAAATCCACTGGGATAGAAAAGTTGAGAATTGTTCCCAGGAGCAGAGAGAAACTGAAGTGAGACTCACTGTCTGCAAATTAACAACAAAAATTAGAAATAAATATTGGAGGGTCCTCACAGGATTAATGGGGGAATCAGCAACAGGAGAGGGTGAAATTAATAAGCAAAAAATCATACAAGAGACCTACAGTGCTTTCCCTGTGCTGCTGAGACTTTTAAAAAAGTCCAATTAGACAAGGTAAGAATAATCCTGGAATGTTTATCTTTACCTATCAGTGTGCTTAATATTTAAAAACTGAGTATGTCACAATATTCAGGATCATTCCCTGCTCAGTTGTACCAGGTCTAATCAAGATTAAAACTGCAAAGAAATGGCACAACTTGCTCTTGATTTTCTGTTCCCTGTCTCCACACAGGCTTACAAACACAACATGATGTCCTTGTAAGGGAAAGTCATGTGTGTGTGAGAGAGAGAGAGAAAACAAAGAACAGAGGAGAAACTGCAGTGTGATGTCAAAGATCTCTCTTCCGATCACCAGTGCCAGGCTCTGAAGTTCACAAAAATCCTCATTATCTGCAGAGATAAAGCACATGTTGCCCTGAGGAGAACTTGGCCCACAAATGTGAATCTCATAGGATTAACTGAGAGAAAAAGAGACAGTTCCTGTTAATTTTTTTCTCAAGACCTAATGTTAATTAACTTAAACGCTGAAAAAAACATTACAAGTATGTCAAATGCTGAAATTTTTGAAATTTTTCACTGAAAATGTGAAAAATTGCCTGTTCATGTGGCTGGTGTTTAAGGCTTTGAACTCTTATTGATGCCTCTTTGATGGTCCTTGCTGTCTATTAGGAATCATCCTTTCTTCAAAGATTTACAAACACCCCTCCACCCTACCTGTCTACCCTGACACAATTTGACAGGCAGATGAAAAAGCAGCAAATACAACACGTGGAGAACAGGGCACAGCCCCCTTTCCCTATATCCCTGTCCCACTTAGGGGTAGGAAGTAGAAAATCAAGACTGAAGTTGAACCTGGGAAAAAAGGAGAAGAGGGGAGAAGGTGTTTTATGATTCCATTTTTATTTCTCATTATCCTACTCTGATTCTGATTGGCAACAAACTCATTTTCCTCACTCAAATCAGTTTTGGATGATTGATCTCTCCCTGTCCTTATCTGGACCCAGGAGCCTTCTGTTCCACCTTCACTCCCCTGTCCAGGTGAGGAGGGGAGTGACAGAGTGGCTTCCACTGACTTCCAGACAATCCTGAGTCCTGGAACAGCCTGTGCTGCACAAACACTTGTCCTTATCCCTCCTCTGAAAAAAAAATCCCTTTTTCAAGGCTCATGAAACTCCCAGCTCTGAAACATCCTACCAGGCTGGGAATTTAGAGACAGAAAGGCAGAGAGCTAAAGCAGACATCAAGGCACATTTAGTCCTGAAGAGCTGAACCCATTACTTCAGTTTTTCAACCTCTTCACACATACAAAGCCTAGAAACTATTGTGTAGCATAAGAGCAGGATTTTTTTTATTATTATTTTTTTTTTTATTTTTTTTCCACCCTTATACACAGGGAGGAATTGCACTGCAAGGCAGGAAGCCCTCACAGTCACAGGCAGCACTTCTTACAATGGATCTTTAAAACCAAAGTCAACACAGTCTATTCTGATTGTGGCATCTACAAGAGGGCTTTGTACCAGAGGCTCCATTCTCCCCTTATTTATTACACACTATTCATCACCTCCCCACAGTCCTCCCCCTCCAAAGCTCCCCTCTGCAAATATATACATCAGCACTTGTGTGGGAAGAACCAGGAGTGTCATGCAACAACCATGGTGACCTGCATCATTTTTCCAAGGTAATCATCTCCAGTTATGGTCTGAGGCCCTAAATATCAGTTTAGGAGCAATTAAAACACACACACAGATCCTCAACAGCTCTATTTTATATAATTCTGAATGCCCTTTGCCTGGTGCATTGAGGCACTCAGTCCATAACCTTGCACTGAATGCTCTCAATGCTCCCTCATCACAAACAATTTTACTGCCTGAAGAATATAAAAACCCCTGTAATCCTCTCATCCGTGGATTATTTTATTTTTTTTGTTAAATAACTTCTCCATTTGCATACAGTGACAATTTATTATTGTCACTGGAGTGGTAATCTGGGAGGCACCCATCTATCACAGGAATTAAGTGAAGCTTTTCAAAAGGGCAGCAAGCTTGACCTACTTACCCATAAATGTGGGGAGAGACTCAGACAACCTCTATGAACTGACAGACAAAGAAAACAAACCTATTTTTCATAAAAAATGGGGGCAGGGAAGGAGGAAAGAAAGCAGCAAACCTGAGCTATCTCCTCAGTTTTTCGTAATTTTTCTTCCCAGGTCACGGTCATCTCCTGAATCAACTTTTCTGATTCCTCCAATCGTTCTTTTAATTCTGGTGATTTCATAGCCTGCAGGAATAAAAGCAAATGAAACAAGAAAAGCTTGTTGTGCTCTGTGTTTTTTCCCTCTGCAGCCACACGGATGGGGGAATGAATAAAGGCAACATGACTCATTTTTCAAGGCACGCTTAGCAGTAAGTAAAGGGGTCTTAAAAACACACACTGCACGTAAAGGCAGAATCCACCCAAAGGTTCTTTAATTAGTTGCAAGTACAGATGTTAACGTGGGGTTTATGTGCTTCAACACAAACCAATTAAATGATACTGGCAGATTTGCACAAAGATACTCACACAGAAATTAATCTTATCTCTACATTCCAAGTGACTCATGTTAAAACCAGTTTTGTTTTTAAAGATCCTGCTGCTCTGGCTATGTCCCCTCAGCTGTCAAACTCTTAAAATGACATCTCACATCTCAGTACACTGCCATGCCACCAAAACATTTTTATTGCTCATTTTTAAATGGCCTGATGTATTATCTTTTCTATAGGAAAAATGCAGCTCTTCTGCTATGCACCTCTGCATTTCTACATGCAGTTTACAGACTGACTATCAAAGGAAGCTTTACAATGCACTTCTGGACAGTGAAATTTCATTTTGTTCCTAATTTGCCACAGCTCTAACTTTGTCTGGAGAAATATTCAAAGGCCCACCTTAAGAATAAGAAGATACTCCCACAGCCACCCATCAGACACCCCAAAAACTGAAAGGTATCAGCATCCCCCCATCCCTGGAAGTGTCCAAAGCCAGGCTGGATGGAGCTTGGAGCATCCTGGGATAGTGGAAGGTGTCCCATGGCAGGGTCTAGAAGAGCTTTAAAAGGTCCCTTCCAACTCAAACTATTCTTTTAAACTTCCATCTCCACACTGGCATTTCCTCCTCTACAAACCTTGCTCAAAAAGCCTGTGGACTTCCTCATGTCGTTATTTCATTACTGCTAATGAGGAACATGGGTTTGGCTGCTTGGCATTTATGCAATGCCAATTAAACAATGGGAACATCATCCTCCAGCATCAGACATTTCCTTACCACAAACCCAAAACTCCTCACAGGAATCCAGATCAAAGAGTAGCCTCATTACACTGCAGTCCCTTCAAGAAAAGGAGCAAGTGCCAGGATTGGAAAATCTTGTTTTAAGACAGGAGTTTCCTCTGCCTCAAGACACAACAGTCTAGGAACTGTCAGCTGATGTGTCCTGTGTGGGCCTTTTCTCCTTTAAATACCTAAATATGGGGTAAAAGGGAGAAGGATTTTGGACGAGGGTCTGGAGGGACAAACAGGAATGGTTTCTCATGGACAGAGGGAAGGATTGGATGGGATATTGAAAAGGAATTCCTGCTGGGAGGGTGGCGAGGCCTTGGACAGGTTGCCCAGAGAAGCTGTGGCTGCCCCTGGATCCCTGGAAGTGTCCAAGGCCAGGCTGGACAGGGCTTGGAGCACCCTGGGATAGTGGAAGGTGTCCCTGCCCATGGCAGAGGGGTGGCACTGGATGAGCTTTAAGGTCCCTTCCAATCCAAAACCACTCCATAATTCTGTGAATTCCACACAGGAAGGGGAGTGAAGCCAAGGCAATTTCCCAAACAAAAATTCACAATACCAGAAAAACCATGATCAGGGCAAAGGGGGGGATACTACCAGGGCAGAATGATGAAGCCCAGATACTTGCAAGGTTTAATTTGTCAATTTCTTTGGACAATAAGTGAACATTTTCACACATTTCAGTTGCACAATGACCTGGGTAACTCTCCTTATTCCCCACAATGTCAAAATAAACCCCAAAGAAATGGACCCAGCCTGACCTCAGACCCACAGGCCGCTTCTCTGCTGGAAGCAGGTGAATTCCCAGCTCAGGAAGGACAAGCTGGTGGCCTTGGCACAAACAAATTAAAAAAATTAAAACACGATGCTAATTCCAACAACACCACCAAAAAAAAAAAAAAAAAAAGCATGGATTATAAAAGAAAAGGGGAAAAGAGGATAATTCCATACTCTGTGAGGAGAAAGTCAACTGTCAAGTTCTGTCCTGGTTGTTTGGGAGAGAAAAGGACACTGACACCAAAAGGTAAAAAAAACCCCAAACCCCACAACTTGGCAACTTCTATATCTGGAAATGAGCTTTGAAAATGTAACCTGTCATAATGAGTCAGTGCTTTTGTTCACTTCAGGAAGTTATTTATGCACATTTCTGGAAGAACAATTAGACGGGCAACAAATGTAATGAACTGAAAGGAGCACAAGGCTGTGAATGTGGGGTTTGACCTTTACTGTGCAGCCTCTTAACAGCAAATTGCTCTGGCTTTTCCCTGCTCTTTGTCAATGCCACTGGGATGACAACTAGGGTGGGATTTTAATACTTGGGAAATGAAATATTTATTATTTCATCCTTAGGAAACACTACTTCATTACTTTGGACAGCTGCCATTATTTTGGGAGTAATACTAAAAAATGAAACAAATGGGGATTACTTGCAACTCTCAGAGTACTGTTAAGTCTGTGGCTGATATTTTAGAGGAATTTTTAGATATTTAGTATTATGATATTTAACTTGAGACACCTAAAAAACCTGCTTAGCACATTAGGCAGCTCAAATGAGAAGAGTCCAAAATCCACAAGTCATTTGCAGTATCACAGCCAGCATTCCCTGCATACCTCATGATGCAAATGTTGTAATCATAATTTTTCTGAACACCAAACCACAGGGATTACATCACCACTGGGAACAGAACTCAAAATTACACTAATTCTTGGCCTTCATCTAACATTTAGACCATGTTTCTCCTGAAATTTCACTGCAGAAGCAATCACAGAACAGGTTGGAAAAGACCTGGGAGATCATCAAGTCCAATCTATGACCTAACACCACGTTATCAACTAATCCATGGCATTGAGTGCCACATCCAATCTTTTTTTAAACACCTCCAGGGATGGTGACTCCACCACCTCCCTGGGCAGCCCATTCCAATGCTCAATCGCTCTTTCTTGTGAGGAATTTTTTCCTAATTTCAGCCTAAATTTTCCCTGATGCAGCTTAAGGCTGTGTCCTCCCATCCTATCACTGCTTGTCTGGGAGAAGAGATCAACCCTCACCTGGCTACAACTTCCCTCCAGGGAGCTGTAGAGAGATATTGCCTAGGGCCTGTGAGAGATTCAACAGCTGGAAACGGGCAAGAAAACTTCGTTTAACTGAAGTCACATCTCACAGGATGTGGCCATGATGAATTCTTAAAATATATCAGCAAAGCTCTGCCTAAACATCACCCAGTCTTAACTGGAACTATCCATGCCTCTTTTTCCTCTGTATCACAGAGTAAAACCAAGAATGCTCAACAAGGTGCTCAGTATCTCATGTTCCAAGATGGACACACAGAAAAATGTAAATAAATTATATAACGGGAGATATGGAAGCATCACCTGGACGCTCTGCAACATTCCCTTGTGGAATTCTATCTCAGGTTACAAGATGTGGCTGGGGGTGTGTATTTTATTTGCCAACTTTTAGAGGTGGGGCAGTTATCGTCTGTTAATTGGGCAGTTTTTCTTTATCTCTTCCATAACCAATCCTCCCTCTGGGAAATATCTTCTGTTCATGGGCCAGTCAGTGTCACTGCATGGCTGATAAAATTCCATCATCCCACTGGGAGATGCTCCACCCAGAGGGAGGAGCCAAACATTCCTACCTGGATATAACCTGAGGTTTGGAACACCACAGGCAATCTTTTCCCACCGGATTCCCAGAGAAGCAGCTTTCCTCACCAGATTCCCTGAGGAAGACTAGGCCCATCTACACCACCACTGGACCTTCAGAGGAAAACTCCACCCTTCTACAGGAGTAGAAGGAAGCCCTCCCCTCTGCAGGAGGGCTGCAGACATCATTTAAATGGACTACTATCAACACCAACACCCTGACCAACAGGGTGTCAGGTCATATTCTGACTGTCAGTAGTATTTTCTTTCTGCACTATTACATTTGTATTTCTTTTTCATTTTCCTAGTAAAGAACTGTTATTTCTGCTCCCCTATCTTTGCCTGAGAGCCCCTTAATTCCAAAACCATAACAATTCGGAGGGAGGGAGTTTACATTTCCCCCTTCAAGGGATGCTCCTGCCTTCCTCAGCAGACACCTGTCTGTTCAAACCAAGACAAACTCCTTCTGTAGAGCTGGCTAAGCTCTACGGGGTGTCAGTTCATTTTTCTGACTCTGTCAGTAGGATTTTCTTTTTGTACTATTGCATTTGGTTTTTTTTTTTCATTTTCCTAGTCATTCCTGTTCCCATATCTTTGCCTGAGAGCCTCTTAATTTCAAAACCATAACAATCCTGAGGGAGGGTGTTTACATTTCTCCACTTCAAGGGACACTCCTGCCTTCCTCAGCAGACACCTGTCTGTTCAAACCAAGACAAATTCCTTCTGCAGAGCTGTAGGGGGATAGAATATAAGAAAATAAAGGTAGTATATAAAGTAATCTTACCCCTAAGAAGTTGCAGCTGAGCCAATTATTAGAGATTAGGAACAGGCCTGACTTTAACAGGCCACAGCTGTAGCCAATGAGAAGAGTGCTATAAAAGAGCAGGTTGGTTGGTTAAAAGGGGAACTGGAGTTAATTATCTACTGCAAGAAGAAGGAAGAGTCAGTGCTTAGGGGAGCTGCCTACGAGAAACACCAAGGAGGTACAAAACTCCTGCAACAAGGAGACAACAATACGGAACCTTTGCGATATAACGACACCACAGAGCCAGCTAAGCCTGGGCCGGGGGGTTTTTCTGGATTTGCAAGGCTCAGGTTTGTACCTCAGCCTTGGTGAGCTGCTCCCGCAGCTTCTCCACCTCCTCGCGGAGCTCGCGGATGATGCGGGCGTTGGGGTCCTCGTTGACCACGGCGTGGTTGACGATGTTCTTGGCCCTGTCCGCGTAGCGCAGCGTCGACAGCGTCTCGTCGTAGTTGTCGGCCGCCGGGCTCACCGTGGCCACCATGGCCGTCTTGCTGTTGCCCCCAAGGCTGTCCTGGAAGGTTGGAGGGGGGTGGTTTAGAATCAATATTTTTATTTTGGTTTGCTGGGTTAAGAGTTTTAGCAGCGCGTGTTAAGAAGAGGTCGTGATTTTAAATGGTTTTTTTTGTGAAAGCTTGTCATTCTTGGATTTTGACATTCTTGTTTTTTTTCAACAGAAATGAAAAAAAGGCCCTATTTTGGGCTTTACAGAGCTTGGTCAAGGATTCAAAGCTTTCTTTCTATGTTTTCTGCTTAGCTTTACAAACCAGAAATGTAAACACTTCAGCTGTGTTCACTACACTGAACTTCTCTGATGCTACTGAGGGAGGTCAGGAAAAACCATGATGAATTCAGATCATTTCATTTTAAAGACTAGAAGACAGATGTCTTCAAGAAATAAATTATTGAGATATCTGTTCATAAACAATATAGCTGATTTTATTCCTATAAACATTCAGAATGGAGCCCTTTCCTTCCTCCCACTGGCACAACTCACAAATCTAAACTGAGTTATATAAGAAATTACCCTCCTGGAATGTGGTTGAGAGAGAAGAAGGGCATGAAACAAGGAAGGAAGGATTCAATTTTTTCTATTGACCATAAGATAATGGTTTACAATTTCAGCCTAATATAGATACCTGAAGATAAAATATTCTGGTTTAAACTGTGCACCAGATTTTTTTTTTTCTGTGTGGCAGTTTGGTTTCTTTGGTTTGTCTGGAATTTTGGGGTGGGTTTTTGTTTGTTTTTAACCCAATATCCCTTTCTGAGACAAACCACGCTCTTAATTTTCATCTTCAATAACCCATGAAATGTAGGTCAGGCATTGCCATTAGAACAATCTGACTGCATTTGCTGCTTGTCAAACCATTTCAGTTCCAAAACACACGTGGAGCTTTCCCCAGCAATCATTAAAACGCCCCTTTAAGTATTTCCCCAAGACTCTCCTTTTGGCTGCGCGATGCCTAAACCAGTTTGACAGCAGTCAGGCTGTTGGCAGCACTTGGCTGTCTCTGGTCATGCAAAAGGGCATGGAACTCATAGGAAACATAAATCTCTGTATATTTATAGTGTTCAACACAGTCAGCACAGGCAGGTATGTGTATTTACACAGAAATCAGCAAAAAGGAACAGCTTGCTGACTGATCTCACCGTGACTTTACTCATCCAAAGATCAGCCAGTGTTTATTCCAAATTAATCCATGGCTTGGGAGGGTCCCTCTGTACCACAGAAATGTTTTTTTAACTGAAAACTTTAACAGGAGCACTAATGAATCATTCCATGGGATTTCCTGGCCACAAATTAGGAATGACACCCTGCAACTGCAATCCCTGTTCCACATAAATAGCTGGAGTTTGGCAGGGAGCTGGCCAGGTACTCCCCTTCCAAATCCAACCTTAACTGTTTGCGCTTTGGGAATGTCCTTCACTGCACTAATTAGCTTCAAAATAGGATGAATTCATTATTTGAATTGCAGCTCTGCTGTAGAGACAGCTGAGAACGCTGTAACAGTGATACACCAGAACCCACAATACACCCATTATAAACTGGGCAAAGTCCCTCTTGTAGCAATTCAAGCCCAATGCCAGACTGTCTGATAAAGTTCCATGTATAAAACCCATGTGCTGATTTCACCAGTTTCTTTAAAGATAAGCAAGAAAGGTGAAAAAAATAGCAAATCAGCCACTCATTAATGAAAAGAGTCTGTAAACCAGCCTGGCAAGGCTGGGCTTGCATGTGTTAGAGAGACAGAATGGAAATAAAGAAGTTATTTCTAAGAATTACTAGATTTTTCTCCTCTAGCAGCAAGATTACTGTGAAAGCAATTCAAAATGTGGAGCTCAGAAATTATATTTTTAATAGCAGCCATCAGGTTTCTGATAACATGGGAAAACAAGATGTTTGTGCCAATACAATTTGATTAAAACCAGAAGTTACAGAACTGACAAAGCTATCGTGCTCCCTGCACATAACCTGATGCCACTGCTTAAGCAATGATATTTTTCACCTGGCACTTATTTCTAAAATCCTCAACAAAATTAAGCAAAAAGTGTCAGATCTTGAGGTGTCTTGAACTGATTTCTCAGATTTGTGGAGAGACACTGTATGACAGATATTCCTGCAGTTAGAATACATTTAGTCTGCTTTGGTATCATAATTACAAGCTGAAAGACAGGGACAAAGCTCAGCCCACTGTCACGGGCATATTTTAGGAAAAATCCTTCTGCTAGGATCTTTTCTCCTGAGAAGCTGAGAGACCTCAGAAATGAAATGTAAGCAATAATGATCTGCTGCTGTGGAATGCAACAGGTGCATCTTTGATTGGTCTCATGTGGGTGTTTTTAATTAATGGCCAATCACAGTCCAGCTGTCTTGGACTCTCTGGTCAGTCACAAGATTTTATTATCATTCCTTTCTACACCTTGCTAGCTTTCTGATGAGATTCTTTCTTCTATTCTTTTAGTATAGTTTTAATATATAATTTTCTTTTAATAGAATATATATCATAAAATAATAAATCAGCCTTCTGAAACATGGAGTCAAGATTCTCATCTTTCCCTTGCTGGGGTTGCCTGCAATTCAACAGCCCACCACCTCATGGCTTCTCCAAACAGGCCCCTTTAAACGAATAAATCCCTTCTTTGGTCTCTAATTTAAAAAAAAAAAATTTAAATGTTCCCCCTTTCAAAACAAAGCTTCAATGAGAGCTTGTTTGTTAAAAAACCCCAAAAGCCCCCAAGCCTTGATGTTGGACACAAAGAGGGTTTGCCTGAAAAGAGGCAGAACAAAAGTGGGCTCCCGTTCCTGCGCCGCGTCCGGCCGGCGGCACCGGGGCCACAATGCCTCAGACAGGTGCTGAACAGGAATTGCAGTCTGCTCCCTGGATTTGTTTAGAAATGGAGCAGCAGAACTAATTCCAACAAGGCTGGAAATTCATCAGGGAGGTTTCCACCCTGTTGCAGCCACATCGGGAACCCAGAGTGCACCGGGGTGAAGTGAAGCTGTGCAGTGGCTTTGTTGTCAAATTGCAGAGAGCCAAAAAAAAATCATTTGTTTCTTCTAAATGAGAGTAAAAACTCAGTGTAAATACAGAGAAGCAAAAATGTATTTAAACACTGAAAAAACCTCAGTGCAAGAACACTGTGCTGTGACAGAACTTGTTTCACTCAGACACTGTTTGTGTTGTGCCATTAAGATTTTTACATGGCTATTTGATGTCCAGATCTGTTAGGGATAAATAATTTCACAAGTCAGGCTAAAAGGTCTATTAAAAGGCAGCACTGAGAAAAAAGAAGGTTTGTGTGTCAAGAGGTTACAGGAGCAGGGATTTAGTTTTACTGAAGCATTGAATTCAAGTTTGTTTTCAAATCTCTGCAAGGAAAAATATGTTGGGTTTTTTTAATCTCCACTTCTGTACAACCTGCAAGTCACTTTTTCTTTCCACATGTGCAGTTAAATCCCAGGGATGTGAAATTTAAACAACCCTAAAAACATTGCTAAAAAAGGGTGGGGAAGCCAAGACAACAAAGTATAGCCAGAGCACCTACAAAAAAGTAAGAGGACAAAGAAAGGTTGGTGATGCCACAAATCAGTTTCTTCTCAGATTATGTCTTTCTACCAATAAGTTTCTCAATTGCTCCTGGATAACAAATAAGCAAAGCACAAGGGTTAAAAAAAAGAAATTTGACTTATACAGATCTCATATTTAACAATTTGGGTTTCTTCATTTAGACTGTACAGATGTTCATCCAAGTGCCATCATGAAACACTCCTTTTTCCCCCAAAAAAGACCAAGTAAGAGTCCTGTACAGTTCAGAAAATGATTTAACTGCTCATTTCACATGAACAGCATCTCTGAAGTCTCCTGACCTGTTCCTCAGACTGTAACTGGGATAATGCTCTGCAATTATACTCTGCTGACAAAAGTAGAATATCTTAACAATTAAATTAGACAATTAGGAAAAGGTAATTGCCTTAATCAACATCTTCTAAGCATACCAGGATGTAAAATCAGCTGTATGCAGAAATAACCCAAATTAAATTAGCCCCAAGGTTGTGTGTGAAGCTGTACTTACACTGACCCATAAAATATACACTGCTTTTAATTTTATTTTTGAAGTTCCTTAATCCTTAGGCCATTGCAGGTCAGCAGAAGACACATATTTAGTCTGCAAAGATATTAATGGCTTACATCCAGCTCATTTTCCAAAGACAATTATGGTTAACATCAAACCCAGAAAATGAGGCAAAGAGCACACAATTTTGATTTCATTCAATGAGACTCTTCTCTCCCTTTCCTCTCTTTTATTTAACTTTTAAAAAGAAGATTGGGAAAAAAAAAGCCTTACTTACTTTAAGTAACCAAGTGAGCACAGAATCACGATATGGAACAAATTTGTTCTTGTTCTTGCCAGCAGCCTGATCTGCCAGGGCAGAAATAACCAGCCCCAGAGTTGTGAGGGATCTGCCCAGAGAACACAAACAGTCATTAACAAGGGTAAATATTCATAAGTCAAATGCATATTTAGACAGTGACTTTCTCTCTGAAAACATGCTCTGAGGAAAATATTCCTAGTTTCATTTTGATCATTCTTTCTTCACAAAAACTTCACTCTTATTTTTTTTCAGTATGTTTTCAGTCTTAATAATCAGGTCTTCACAATGAAATTCATGGCAGCTGCAGGAATACAAATATTTTTTAAAAAGATGGAGATCTTATTCCCATATTCTTATTCTTAAAAGATCTTATTCCCATATCTAAGAGTACTGCGTGTCAGAAGGAGAAATAGAGAGAAGGAAAGGAGAAAAATTGACTACAGGAGCTTTGTAGAGAGAAAAAAATGAGAAAATTGACTACAGGAGCTTCAGACAGTTTTACAAGTAGGCTGTGTTTAGCAGGAAATGGTGATGAAAAAAGGAAAACAAACAATTTCAAAGTCTTACTTGTTAATGTTGCTTCCTTCCTTCAGCCTGTCTCCTGCAGCACCAGTTTTAGTTGCCCTTTCACTACCTGCCAAGTCCACCAGGCTGAGCTTGCCCACCTTCTCACCTGATGTCTGGGGAAGGACACAGAGAACAGCCCCTGTCAGGACACTTCAACCAAGTCACACAGTTTGATGTATTTTACAACAGGAATCAAACTTCATTTTTGGTGTAAATTCTTGTTCCAAGCCCTTTTGAGAATGGCTGGATTTGAACAGTGCCCTGTGCTAAGACACTACCTGCTGCTTCAGAAACAACAGGGAAGTCATGGGTGATGTGAAGCCAGGTACTCTGATATCTGCAAATATCTCAGAAATCTCCAGAGGAGATGTACACAGGGCACACTAATGAAGGCTGAACCATGAAAAATTCAGAGTTATGCCAAGGGAGTCACAGGCAGAGACATAAGGTTCACAATCCAGTCTTGAAAACAGTCTCCTAAAATCCTCAGATTTTATACCAGTTTCTTCTGTTTTTCAGTGATCAAGAAGGAACCTGATGAGAAGCATGTTATAATTTACATAAATTATCACAATTACAAAGTCTCCTTTATCCTCATCAGAACACGATCCCAGCTATCTGAGTGTTTAAACCTGTAACACACATTTTGATACAAATCCTTTCATCTCATTTGACCCAAAATGACATTCTGAAACACTCCATGAACCCCCTAAATCAATTTGAAATGGGAGAGCCAACTATCTTTGGGAACAGCTTGCTCACATCATGTTCTTCTGCAGCATCTGCACCTTCAGCACCCCAGGATCCCACTGCAAAGTGCTGCATCCCCATAAATGAACGAGATAATTAAAATCAATAAGCTCTCAAAAATTACACCCTAAACCTCTCAAAATAGGATGTGATCACGGAATGTGCCATTTCCAGGAATGAAAGGAGCAGCAGATGGGAGAACAGGGAAATCTATTGCAGAAGTTCACACAGGGGACACTGGAAGGTGCAGAGAACATGGACAGTCACAAGCGCTCTGCATCCAGGATCAGCAGGACCACACAAAAACCAGGTATGAAAAGCATGCACAAGAGCCACAGCAAAACTGCAATGACAAAATATGGAAAAATCAAAAAAATTAGCACAGTGTGATGCTGATTTGAAGTGCAAAGGGGAAAAAAATCCAAATAAAGAATGAGGAAAATTGTGTGGATAAGAAGATTGGTGGAAACTGAGAAATTAGGAAAAAAAAGCCCAAATTCTCATTAAGCTTTCCAATATATCCAATATTTAAGCTCAGATTTTCTCTGTGGACACTCAAAATTTCTCAAAGACTTTGAAAATATTATAGAATTGTCCAAGCACAGAATCCATCAATAAAGTTTAAAGACACTTCTTTCAATTCCAGTTTATCACCATTTTCTGTGATGGACTAAATAATATTGACATATTTCATGCACCCCTCCAAGGCATATTTATGTATAAGGCAACATAAATTAAGACATTTGCAGCTTTAAATGTTTTATCAATATTGAATATTTACACATAAAATCATTAATGCCATTCAATGCAAAATATTTAAAATTAGTATTTTTTCAATTTAGAAAGTTGATAATTTATACAAATTTGCATGAATTTAGCAAGCTGGTAATTTATATCAATTTGCATTAAATAACCACATGAAGGAGGTCACCAAAGGTATACTCAGGTGTATTTCTATTTTTCACCTATTTTATCTTTAGCCTCTATTACAAACTGCTGCTTCCAAAGAAGTGTTTCTTTTTCCTGTGAAATACATTAAAGCGAGAGACACATCCCAGCCTGACATTTGGACCTTGCAGCTGGATTTTCTTACCCCTGATTGCACATCATAGAGGGTGTGGGTGAGGATGATCTTGAAGACTGCGTGGGACCGACTGCTCTCCTCGTTCATGTTGGTGGCAGCCACTGTCCGGGATTTGTTGCCCTCAGACATCAAGGACTCGATGTCCTAAATACAATTTTCACAGCCATGAGCATATCTGCATTGACATCCTTTTCAATTACCTCCAAAAATCACCTCATCTTGGTCAAATACAGCATTTTCTTGCTAAGCCTCCCATTTGTTTATTCAGAAAAATATGACGAAAAAAATCAAAGTTTTTCGACTCTAGAAACTCCACAGTGTCATGATTTCACCCGCTCCTCAACCTAGATATTAAATTATCAACAAAAATAATACACCTGGCTGCACACAGCAACACTCAAAAGCAGAGGAAGAAGTGAGGAACAGCAATTTGTGTTTGAACCTTGTCACATTTTAGCCTCAAGTTGTCATGGTCTGAGGATCTGGAATACTGACAGAAGGCTCAGAGGTTTATAAAACAGAACCATGCTGAACAGGACATCATATTCCTCCAAATTTTAAGAGCTTTTTAAAGTGCTTTGATCTGTTGTGATGCTTGAGAAAGGTGCAGCTCCCCTGCTTTGGGGTTTCACAGCAATTGTGTAAAATGGTTAAAACCTTGAGGTCTTGGGCTAAACTTCTATTTCTGCATCTCTAGCTGGGTGATGCTAAAATAACTCAAATAAACAGTCAAACAAAGGACCACCACAGACCACTGACTCCAAATTCTGGATTACAAAAGCTGCTGGGCAACATGGAAAGGCAAAGCATGAAATGTGTCCTGTCTTAGCAGAAACCACCACGGAGAGCTGGATGAACACCTGGAGAAACTGTAATTGCACTGTTTTCGTGTTTTGGTTAAGCTGACAGATTCCATCCCATATTTATCCATTTTCACCACCAGTTAAGTTAAAGCTCCTTAAAAAACAGGGCAATTTGGGAATGCACATACAAACATTTACTGTCCTGCAAGCCAGTTTCATGTGATGCTCTCAAGTATTTGCTTGGTAAACAACCATTAGTTCCTAATTCCAGCGTGTGCTACTGGGAAGGGAAATTACTGAGTAGAGCAAGACTGGCAAAAAGTGACACAGTGGGGCACTGAGAGCCTGTCTCTGCTTAATCCTGGGCCTGTCATTAATCACAGAACACTTCCTCATGACACTCTGCACTCATCTTAAAGCTGAGAGGAAATCTGCCCCATTCAACAGCTGAATTACTTCCAGAATTACTGAGCAGCACAAGATGAAGGGAGTTTCTGCTCGCAGCCCTGTTCTCCCCAGGGATCACATCACAACAATCTGCAGCTCTCTTGCTCTAAGATTACTGATAAGGAGCATTTTAGAAGTTCTGTCCAGCTTAAGGGACAGCACCTGGTGTTTAGGATGTGAAGATAAGCCTTTCATAAAGTTGATCCTTACCTTGTAGCTAGCAACAGCTAGTTTGGATAGGCCATCTACGTAAGGACCATAAACACTGTGTTCTCTAACCTTTAATGACTGACGGCTTCTGGTTGGGGGAAAAAAAAGGGATTTATAAGCACATGACTGACTTAAGACAACATTTACACAAAGTCCATTTCTCACTGACACATCTCAAACAGGATGGTCTCACAAATACCCACTGAAGCACAGAGCAAGGGCCAGAACGCAAACACAAAAAAAGCTTTATAACACATAAAAAGCTGACACAGACAGTGTTGTCACTTCACAAAAGGTACATTTACTCCAGGCTTTTAGTGTTGCTACTTTATTTTGATTTATAATGAGGAGATGCTGAGATCAGGAAGCAGCAAAAGCCATCCTAGGCAAATGCTTTAGATGGGATCCATTAAGGCAAACTGGTTATGTAAAGGAAGAGTGTAGGACAAATTCTACAGTGCCATTCACACACAAATTCCTCACCCTTTGGGGTCAAGGAGATCTCTGACTTTCTCATTGTAAATCTCCATGTAGGATACTTCCACTTTGAAACTCTGCTCTTCATTTTCTTCTTTCTGTGCTCTTTCAAAGAGTCCACTGCAAAGTCTAGGGATTAATCCAGGCTGATCAGCAGTACCCATCATGGTGTAGGATTTTCCAGACCCTGTGTGAGGGAAGCTGTGATTAGAGAACATGCAACAAAGGTTCCTGCTGTGCAGAATATTGATAGGAAATAAAAGAGGTTAATTTTTAATTTTTTTTTTTTTCAGTGAAAGGTGTTTTTTCAGTTTTCTGCTTTAAAGTAACCCAAACACCACTGAGCTAAAGATTATTTTAATTAAAAGGAAAACAAGGAATTTGGTTCAGAGTACAGCCTTACTGCAGATGACAAGCCACTAATGAGAAAACCCTTCATATTACTCTTTAAATATTACATTAAAATGACAGTTCAAGATTATTTTAACCACAGAGGCAGAAAATGTGAGCATTGCTCTGAGCTCAAGGACGATCATGGTCATGCCAAAGATTATCATACGAAGTGTGAGAAATAAGGGTAGCCAGCAGCAACAAAACCTTACTTCTCGTCCTGCCCACCTCGTATCTGATGTTACAAAAGAGGAAAACATTTCTTATCTACATTAGAAGGTATTTCTCCTCCAACAATGTCACAAGAGGCGTGGAAAGAACCAGAACACACACTTTGGAGGGAACATTTCTGCCTGACTCTGGCACTCACCTGTTTGCCCATAGGCAAAGATACAAGCATTGTAGCCTTCAAAGGCATTCTGAAGAATATTCTCTCCAAGGCACTTGAAAACAACATCTTGACCTAGAAAACAGAACACACAAACCAACATTACAACACAGCAAGAGCTTTTTGTTCCTCAATTGGAATTCTTTGACAATTAGGTAGAAGCTGTGAGGGTTTTCCTGCTCTTGCTGCCTAAATCACATCCAGTGTTTGCTCCCTGGAAAGGAGCAGAAGATGCTCCAGATTTATGCTGCTGTAAAAATTAAGGGGCTGGGATTATCATGGATACACCTGGATGTGCTTAAAGCAAATATCCTATCAAGGTTCACACTCAGAAGTTTTATCAGCAGAGAATCTACGACCAACTGCAGAATTTAATCTGCTGGGGAATGACACCTCCCAAAATATACTCAAGCTGTACATTTTAATGACAGTCAGTTGATTTTAATCCAAGGGAATCAGCAGAGCACTGGAAAAATTTACTGTGTAAGATATTGGATAATACCACGAGGAGATTTTTGCAGAGAAGGAATCGCAAGTGAAGATATGGATATTCACAGGGTACTTTGCACTGGCAAAAAGTAAGGTGTAACACTTCTTTTGCAACTGAACTTTGAGCTTTTTGGATTATTTTCCAAGCAGAGGAAGGAAGGCTTAAAATATCTGGGTAGTAACTTCTTGAACAAATCTATTTTCAGAATTTATTTTATAACCAGAAAAACTCAAGTCCGAACAAGGCATGACAGAACTTTATGGACTGAAAAGTCCTCTCAAATAATGTTCCTTTAAGCTCTTCCTTTCTCTCATTGAAGTTCCTGTATTTACAGCCAAATCCGTGCCAAATTCCCCATCAAAAGCACCAAGAGCTGTGCCGGGCTCAGCTGGGGTAACACTTCCACTGTGTAGCAGACCAAAATATCACTTATACAGACACCACCTTTAGTTTGAGAAACAAAGCATGCAACATTCCTATGTAATTTGTCTGGCTGAAAGTGTCACATTTTTCTCAGTGCCTTGATAAGCTATTATTCATTAGTTATTTGTTAAAGAAATTAAAAATAAGTGTATGTGTCTTTGATTTTTGTTATGATTTTTAAGAAATAAATATTCAGTTCAACTGATTCCAAATTTTAAAGGATAACAACTGTGAAAGGAATAAATTATAGGAGCGATAAGTCCAAATATAGTTCATATTTTACCATAACTATTTGCCAAAATGCATAAAAATAATACATAGAAAACTTTTATGAAAACTTTTAATGAGTACATTACACATTCTCACTAAAGCATCTGAATTGACATACACTTAAATGAAATGAGGCTTTTATTTATATTAATATTCCTTTATTAGATTTTACTGTGATGCCAAATTCCCATCAGCACTAAAAATCATGAAATTACACATAACAACGCTCCTCAAAAGAAATAAATGGGTTTGATGCGTTTAAAATAATGGAGTTGGAGCAGTATTTTAAATAAAGCTGTAAACAGGAGCAAAGCATCATTGTGCTGGGTTTCTCCACTCCCTGCACTGCAAAGGGGTGGCAGTGCCCATTGCCATTGTCATCTTTAGAGAAAAGGAACTGGAATGATTGAAGATTTTCCCTTTTTTGACAGCAGCCAGTCATAGAAAGGACAGCACTGTGTGCCATATGGCCTGTGCCCTGCAGCAAGGACTGTATTTTAATCAGATCATTCCCACTTGGAGACAACCAAGCCACAGTAAATATTATTACCTGCGTATTTTTCTTTGACAGATTCATCCATAGACCAAAAGCAGTGATCATATGCAAACACCTGCAGGGAAACAACCAGGACACCTCAGATCAGCTACAGCCAAATCCAACACGTTATTCACATTCTGAACTCAACACACATTCCCACTGAATTCCTTCTTTTCTAGGAGTTTGAAGCCTAAACAAACACTTCATTTTCCCGCATGCTTTTATTTGTTCCTTGTTTCCGTTTGTTCCTTTCTGTGCCAGCCCTACTCCCCACTCTCCACGTGCCAACCCAGTGGATGTCAAGGACCTCTCCATTTCTCCCTCCAAACCCATCCCTGCAATGCATTTTTCACCAGAGTTTCTCTTTTGCAAACTGACAGATGTCCTCTAGCTCTTTCTGCCTCCCATCTCCCCGTGCCTCTTGTCTGCATAAATTAAAAACAAGCCTTGGGGTAGGAAGCTCTTTCCATACAAGAGGAGTATGTATTTATTTACATTCCATGACAAACCAAAGCAGTCATCAAAGTCTAATATTTGCAAAGAATAACAGAAAACAAATCAGTTTTATCATGAAAAGAGCAGCACTATAATATTTTTAATAGAAAATTTTCAATTTTGCCATAAATCCATCGAAAGGTCCACAGGCACCTTTCGACCTGAAAGATGACCTGAAATAATATAATGCGTATTTTGGGACAGATGTTTGCAAAAACAGCTCCTCTGGGTATGTGTCTGCAAGGAAAAATATTAATTAGGGTAATGTCTGACCTACATTCACAAAATTTATTCTGTAGGATGTAGGAAAAGGGAAGTGCAATGTGGGGCTCTCAGGCTGTGGATTTCCCCTCTAAGCTTAATGGAAACTGCTCTTTCCCCTTTGGATGTCCTGCATTGTTACACTGCTGACTACCAACATTTATGAAAATGCTTAACATAGCAAAATCCTTGAAATTTAAATAATTTATCTTCAAAAATACATTGTTTCCCCCTTCATACTACACTGCTGTACCAGCATTAAGAGATAAAGTAGTTATTTTATATCCTCTAACTGAGGAAACAACAGCTTGTGTATTAAAAATTATGGTGCTCTTTTTTTTTTTTTTTTTACTTTGAATTCATTTTACAGCTAAACATATTATTAAAGCATCCCAAGCCTTCAGAACATTTAATAAAACATCACTGGCTGTATGAGCACATCCATGGAGCCGAACCCTGATCTGCCAGGGCAGAGTCTTCAGAACAAGCACAAAGTCACGGGACCATAAAAACAAAATGAGTTTGCTTTAACACAAATACCAGAAAATGCTTTTAAAAAAGCCCACAAAGAACAAATATCCTCCATTCAGAGTCTGCAGTGCTGAGTGTGGATGTTCTCATTTGTTCCTCTGACTCATTTCTTGGCACGGGCTGTACAGAGCATTTCTGCAGCAAGGAGATGCTTCGAGTTTCTTACTCAGCAGCTGATCAGCAACAGAGCTCTGCAAAATGCTTTTAATATTTGGATAACCCAAGAGTGAGCAAGTGATAGGACAGCTCTCACACACTGATAAAAGCCCTTACCTTTGGGTGAGTTCTGCTGTTCCCCAATGCATCGGGAGTGGAAAGGATTTGGCAGAAGGTCAGGGGAAATAAAGAAAAAAGACAAAAGAAAAATAAGGACTGTTAGCTGTAGTGATTTCAGCTTAATTGTGCTATCATTAATCACTGGAATGCTGTATTAAAAGATCATTTCTCTCCTCAGATCTCTCTTCGCTTACAGACCCCAAGTCATTTTATAAACCCTTTCAGGGGCATGATTTGAAATGCTGCTCAAGTTGATTTAAAATCCAAAGTCACTGATTTTCCTCATGCTGCATGTCTTTCTCATTCTCTCACAGGTTTGCTTTTCTTGTGACACCTCTCCCTCTCTCTGAGTGTCACTGCCTCTTAAAAACAAAGTACCTAAGTAACATAAAAATTTCCAAAACCACTTGGGCCTTGAACAAGAACTTCAGGAGTGTTATTCAAGAGGAAATTTCAGAGCCCAGCCCCTGGGCTTGCCCAACCCAGCTCTCTCTGGTTGCTGGGACAGCAGAGCAAACATTTGCTTCCTCAAAAGAATGAGCAGAGAACAGCAATTCTTCTACTCTGTTATGTGCAGAATTTAAAAGTTTGGGGGGTTTTGTTTGTTTGTTTTTAAGCATGCACAAAATTACTGGAGTGACCTTTAAAATATCAGCACGGCCCCAGTGGATGACTGCAGGTTATGCAGCCTCCCCACATCAGAGGCTGGAGAAAAGCAGTAAACACACAACAAACCACTGATATTCCCCTTGTCCTGGACCTTCCAAATGACATTAGGAAACTCTTGACACAAAGTCTTGTGACAAGCAACACTGATTTCTTTTGAACAGAGCAGGAGAAAGACATGGGAGCCATACAGGATTACCCTCAGAGCTCCTGCTGCTCACAGGGCTTGAGAAGCAAGTTCAAAAATATTAATTTCTGAGCATTGTCTCTCAAAAAAATTTATTACACAAATCCATCACCCCTTTTTTACTCATGCCTGGATCTGCTGTATCTGTTGGACAGAACAGGAACAAAAATAGGATGATTTGAATCAAGGTCTGAGCATTTTCTCTCAAATTTCTGAGCATAGTCTCTCAAAACCAATTATTTATTACACAAATCCATCACCCCTTTTTTACTCACGCCTGGATCTGCTCTATCTGTTGGACAGAACAGGAAACTTGGGAGAGCAGGATGATTACTGAAGTCAAGGTCACCCCGTGTCACAGGGTCATCCAAGTCAGCAATGACAACATGACCCCTTTTTGCCATCTGGCTTAGTTGAAATAAAGGCTCTCCCCAGGTCCTGGCAGCCAGCTTGGTGTGGACTTCTGGCTGTTACTCCTGGGTGGATTTTATTGAGGGAATCTCCTTCAGTGGGGCTTCGATCCAGATACAGGAGACTCCAGAGAGCCCCTCTGGATCCCCTCAAGAGCTCCTGCTGCTCACAGGGCTTGAGAAGCAAGTTCAAAATAGTAATTTCTGAGCATTGTCTCTCAAAACCAATTATTTATTACACAAATCCATCACCCCCTTTTTACTCATGCCTGGATCTGCTGTATCTGTTGGACAGAACAGGAACAATGTGCACTTGGGAGAGCAGGATGATTACTGAAGTCAAGGTCTGAGCATTTTCTCTCAAATTTCTGAGCATCGTCTCTCAAAACCAATTATTTATTACACAAATCCATCACCCTTTTTTGCTCATGCCTGGATTTGCTGTATCTGTTGGACAGAACAGGAACAACGGGCACTTGGGAGAGCAGGATAATTATTTAAGTCAAGGTCACCCCGTGTCACAGGGTCATCCAAGTCAGCAATGACAACATGACCCCTTTCCTCTGCCATCTGGCTTAGTTGAAATAAAGGCTCTCCCCAGGTCCTGGCAGCCAGCTTGGTGTGGACTCATGGCTGTTACTGCTGGGTGGATTTTATTGAGGGAATCTCCTTCAGTGGGGCTTCGATCCAGATACAGGAGACTCCAGAGAGCCCCTCTGGATCCCCTCAAGGAGACAAAGGAGCATTTTCATGGCTTTCTGTGCTCTGAAATGCTCATGGAGCACTCTGCTGCAGGACTTCACTGGAAACTGCCTTTAGGGGATCTCTGCTTACAGGGCAGGTTAATTTCTATTCCTACAAAAACCTTCTCCTCCTAAAACAAAGGGAGCAGCAAGCCTGGATTCAGAGTCTGAGTTCAGCACTCAGAGATGTGACACAGCCCTGCTCACATTCCCCAGCCCAATTCCAAGGCAGGATTATATTGCAACAACCCAGCTGATCTGCCCAGCCCTCAATATAGGGCATATTATTGAGTATTTGGGTTAAAGAAGCCATAAGGATATAAACTGAGAAGTTCTCTCACAGATACAATTTTAAGATTACGGATTACACAGGGCTATGTATCATCAAGCTTAATTTAAGGCCTTTAGTCTGAGCTAAGTATCTCATTTTCTGAAGGGCTACACAAACACACAAACCCAGGTCTTGGGTCTTGCTTAATCCAAATGCAAAGGAACAGAAGCCCCACAAAACCCAGCGTGCAGCATTTGGGACACAGCACAGCTACACTGCAGCTCGTGTCAGGTACTTTTGACCACAAAGAGAATAAATGGGACAAATGTTTCCCCAAGGAAAGCATTAAGGGTGCAGCATCACTGTGCTGTGAACATATGAGGCCATTAATGCTGCAGCTGCATGCTGGGCCCAGAAACCCATGAAAAGATTTTTTTTTGCCTGATGCAAAATCCCTTGGGAATTGGAATAGATGGGGAAATAGAGCACCCACAGCAGCCTGGGTGGCTGCAAGGACACGCTGGGTGTTCACACCCAAGTGTTCCTGTCCATCCCAGACCAGAGGAAAAGATAAACACCAGGAACAGCACCCACCCACACAGCAGGGAAGGATCTCCTACAACAAAACGTGACAGGAACCTTGTGTGCCAGGAACAGGGAGGTGACTTTCCCCCTCTGCTCTTGTCAAGCCCCACCTGGAATGCTGCACACAGTTCTGGTGTCCCCAGCATGGGAAGGACATGGAACTGGTGGAGCAAGTCCAGAGGAGGCCAGGAGGCCATGAGGGAGAACCTCCCCCCAAGGAGACAGGCTGGGGAATTTCAGGCTGTTCAGCCTGGAAAAGGTTGTGTGGAGACCTCACAGCACCTTCCAGCGTTGGAAGGGTGACAGGGAAGGTGGAGAGGGACTGTTCCTCAGGAACTGGAGTGACAGGACAATGGAGAATGGGTTCAAACTGGGAGAGGGGAAATTTAGGTTAAGATATCTGGAAAGAATTGTTCTTCCTGAGAGTGAGGAGACCCTGGCACAGAGAAATTTCCAGGGATGAAGCAGCCACAGCCTCTCTGGGCACCCTGTGCCAGGGCCTCCCCACCCTCACACCCAACAATTCCTTCCCAAATTCCCATCTATCCCTGCCCTCTGCCAGTGGGAAGCCATTCCCTGTGTCTGTCCCTCCACCCCTGGTCCCAAGGCCCTCTCCATCCCCAAGGATGCTGCCATTTGAGGTGCAGGCAGCTCCTCGGCCAACAGCCAAAAATTCCCATCTATCTCAGATACAGCAGAAGCAGCCGAGGCAGGGAGGGAAAACTTTATCTTTTAGCCACTGAAGGATGTCACTGAGACGCTTCCAGCTACTTGTTTTCACTTGTATCCAGTTTGACAGGAATTTGCCAACTCCCTTTTCTTATCTCTTCTCAGTTCAATGTCAAACAGAAGTAGAGGGAATCTAATGCATCTAATTTAATTCTAAAATTGAAAAAGGAGGAAGACTACTCCAAAACAACATCCTACATTTAAGAGTATTTTATTTACTGTGAGAAAATGCAATGAGATGATCTTTAAGTTCTTTTCCAACTCAAATCATTCAGTGATTCCATGAATATATTTGCTCTTTTGAGAGCGAATGAAGACATGGAGCTTGGGTAATAATTTCTGTTTAAACTATCTCTTACACAGTATAAACGTGTCCTGATCCAGCTTCTTGGTCAGGACACACTTGCTTTTCTATGAGAATTCTGGCGGTTACACAGATCTCAAGCACAATGTAAAAATAAGAATAAAATCAGAGCAGGTCCCAGCTGAGACCATCAGTGCATGTGCAATACCACTACTGCTTCAGTTTTTTAACAGAACAATTAAATTACATATTCAAACAAAATAAACTGTTCAACCATAGTTAATAGTGGCATTCTAGTAACACCCAGTTTTTCCATGTTCAAAAGAGGGGAAAGAAGGTTTAGTAAGCCTGGGTGTATTTCAGATTGTGCAAATATTGAGCGGGGGAAAACACCCCAGCAAAGGAGCAGAGGTGAACCCTGGCTGGGGAGAGGAGAGCAGAGCTCAGCCCTTATCTCTTCTGTCTGGCTGACCCCCCAGCTCAGAGGCAGCAGCCAGCTGGCAAATCAGCACATGCTCTAAATCAGTCACAGCACATCTCCCTCTTGTCTAAATCAGAAACTGGCAGATGGGGCAAAGGGAGGAGAAAGGTGGGAGGTGGCAAGGCTCAGGAAGCTGGGGAAAGAGCTCCAGAAGCTCTAGGACAGGAGCTGACATGCCAGGCATGGGTTTTCTTCTATTTTTTTTTTTGGAAAAAGAACATTTCCTATGGCAACAGCAACTGCAACATCCAAACTGTACATCTGAGTGATGCTGCCAAGTGGCACAAGGCTATGCTGGATTTATGGAATTGAAACATAACATTTTGTCATTTTCAGCAGCTTTAGCGAAAATATAATACAAATTTGAGGGTTAGAAAAAAGAAAAAGAGAGAGGCAACAATTCCAACTACAAATCAGGAAAGTCTCAGCAAATATCTCCAGAAATTCTTATTGCTTTCCACTTTTAATCTTCCATAACCATTGCAAAAATAACCATATCAAATTCCAGTGTAATTAGTGCTATTTTATGCCCTTCTGCAGAAACTGTCCAGCACAAACTCTAGAAAGCAGCTAAAAATGCAACTAGAAAAAGAAACTGATGGGGAAAAGTTCCTTGGTGTTTACAAGTGAAAAGGTGTCAGTGTCTCCCAGACATCACTCTATAAGGCCACATCTTTATGTTCCCAGCTGGCCTAAAAAAATATTATTATTAAAAATAAAGTTGACATGATGTGTAACAGTAATTTACTCTTTGGATGCAATCATTCTGGAATTCTGGGATTTTATTATTAAGTTGTAGCAGGTAGAAGCTGTACAATAACTGTCCTAGGTTCTGACAGGCACAACAGCATCATTTACCAATACTCCCTGAAATCAAAGAACTAAAGTTACATTGGGCAGGGTTCGTCATCCCCTCAAATCTTTCCTTCATTTCTTTCCTTGCTTAAGTATGGCTCAAAATAGCACTGGCATGAAAAACCTGAAACACAATTTCTTTTGTGGCTCCTTGTTTTGGTTTGAAAAATTTGGTCAGGAAGGTAGGAGCTTCCCTTCAAATGCAGAATGTAAAACCCCTCCGTCTGAATTATTATAATTTTGAAATTAAGAGGTTCTTAGGTAAAGATATGCCTCTGAATTATTATAATTTTGAAATTAAGAGGTTCTTAGGTAAAGATATGGGAGTAGGAATACCAGTTCTTTATTAGGGAAAAAAATTAAAATAGAAATGTAGTAATACAAAACAACACTGACAGAGTCAGGATAGGACCTGACACCCTGTGGGTCAGGGTGCTGGCAGTAATCTGATTAAATGGTGGCTGCAGTGTTCTTGGAGTGATAGATGTGGTTCTGTTGAAACAGTGATCCTGCAGAAGGGTGGAGTTTTCTTCTGAAGGTCCAGTGCTGGTGTAGATGAGCTTGGTCTTTTTCTGGGAATTTAGTGGAAAAGGAACTTGTTCTTTTGGGAAACTAGTGGAAAAGGCTGCCTGTGGTGTTCCAAACCTCAGATTATATCCAGGTAGGAATGTTTGGCTCTTCCCCTTGGGTGGAGCATCTCCCAACAGGATGATGGAATTTTATCAGTCATGCAGGGACACTGACTGGCCCATGAACAGAAGATATTTCCCAGAGGGAGGATTGCTTGTGGAAGAGATAAAGAAAATCTGCCCAATGAACAGAAGATAACTGCCCCACCTCTAACAGATGGCAAATAGAATACATACCCCCAGCCACATCTTGTAACCTAAGACACTCCTGTACAATGTTTTATGGAATCACAGAATGGTTTGGGTTGGAAGGGACCTCAAAGATCATCCCACTGCAATCCTGTGCCCCTGGCAGTGATACCTTCCACTGGGATTAAAGGTGTTTTCCCTTGTTCTCACTCACCTGCCATGAGCTTCCCTACTCAAACACAGCAGAGCCAGGAACACCTCGGGAACATCAAATATCCCATTCCCAGCACCTCAGCACTGAGCTTTGCTAAGCAAATGAGGCTCTGTTTGGAGAGCAGTGGGTTAGAACATCATGGATTTCATGGACTGCAGAAGGGTTTCTCCAGAAATCTCATCCTTCAAACAAGGCTTTTGGGTCTTGAGGGTGTTTGGGCACTGCCAGGTTCCCCAGGGAATGGTCACAGCCCCGAGGCTGCCAGAGCTCCAGGAGTGTTTGGACAACGCTCTCAGGGATGCACGGGGTGGGATTGTTGGGGTGTCTGTGCAGGGCCAGGGGTTGGATCAATAATCCTGGTGGGTCCCTTCCAGCTCAGGATTTTCTGTAATTTTATGGCCCCTGGCCACATCTCAGAGGGCAAATACTGGGCATAGATAGGTAGAATTTCCAAGGAAGTGCTCTCATTGCCTCAGCATTAGACACCTGCCTGAACAGGAGATGGGATTTAACAACCCAGAGTCTTTTATTCTAAACAAACTGGGCTTATGATGTCCAATCTTCCCTATCCTTCACTGTACTACAGGACTTTCCTAGAGTGGTGAAGCTGATATGTGGTGCAGGAATTCCTGAAGAGCTCCAGCACCAGCACATCCCAAGGCCTTGCAGCAGATGCAAAGGAGGCACAAAAAAAAAAAAACAAACCACAAAAAAAAGTATCAGGAAGATCTTGAATTTGTTTGAAGTTTGGGAGCCCAGTTATCTTTCTGAAGCAGACCCTTTAATTGGTAGCTTGTGTGGGTTTTGGTTTTGTTTTTTGTTTTTGTTTTTTTTTTCCTGTATGAATACAGGACTCAGAATGAAGTATTTTGAAGAGCCAGCACTGCAATGGTCAGAGTTTTATTGTTTAAATTTCAGCTGCAGAGTTTCTTTCATGGCAGAAAAAAGCACCAGCCAATGGTGAAATAAAATATAGAGAACAGATTTAATGATTTTACTAACACACATATAACCGAAAGGCAGCAGTATGATAGCAGACAACAAAAATCAGAATTCTTTTGAGAAGCTGTTTCCTCTCCTGCATATCAGACAAATACAACTTGCAATCCATTTTGCCGCTGCCAGATATACACAAGGAGAGGAAAAGTCAACTAAATCAAGTCTGATCACTTCAGGCTTATCCTATGATACTTAGAAATCCATTTTCACAGACTATTTCAGATTGTGAAGTGCTTAAGGTTGTTGGGTTTCACAACTGTTTAAAAGTTTTAAATATTTTTACCCCATTTTTACACTCAGACCAAGTGGTATCAAAATGCTGAGGCCCACCAAACTCCAATTTTTGATGATGTCCCGCAATTAATATTTTTCTTACAGAGCCTAATTTTTATTTCCACAGAAATACTGAATTCTTTGGGAGAAAACCACACTGCCCTATTTGAGCAAAAGATTTTTCTGCAATCAGAAACAGCCTCTTTAAAACAAAATCCCCAAATATGTTAAAAAGGGAAAAAAAACCTGTGAAAGAGCATACACAGTTCAAAGCCTAAACTTGTGTAGCTAAAAGGAACAAAGGTAATCACTGTTCCTTGGAAAATTCCTCCAGTGCTCCAAGGCATTCCAGGCGTAGTTGGCGGTTACTTAGTTTCTACTGACAAAACTAATTTTTGCCAGCTCATTCAAAACAATTTAAAAAAAAAAGGCAAAAAAAATATAAAATCCCCAAACTCTAAGAACTCGGGTTGAGCAGCAGCTTTGTGGGTTTGGGGAATTTTGTACTTGGAGCTAAATTTTCTGTATTGTTGGTACAATAATCTGCTTAGTCCTGACCACATTCAAGCGGCGCATGGATCCCATAAAGCTGGTGTTATGACAAGGGGATTACAACTTTATCCTTTTGTTTGTAAATACTCAGATGTCAGGATACTATTGTGCTCTAGAGAATGTTTGGTGAACAGCCAGTCCCCAAACTTTCAATTACTATTGTGAATTACAGTAGTTTTTAATCAAGTGGGCTGTAGCTACCTTTTTAGAGCCATGAGAGGGAGGGAAAGAGCCTCCTTAGGATGTGGCAGCTTTTTAACTCCCCTAGGAGATCCTAAATGGAAAATGATGGCAGGTGGAGCAGCATGTACAGGAAAATATACAATATATGGTAATCTTGTCCTACAGCACCAACAAACTCGGCATTCACATCCAGGATAACCTTTAGCCAAGCCACTGGCACACAGGATTAATGCCAGAATGATCTCCTGGGCACTGTGGAAAGCAAAAGATTGGAACTAAAAGGAATTTAATCCTTGAAAGGGTATTTCAAGAACTCTCTCAGGTCCACCAAGACTGGGTTTTCCACCTTTGGTAGATCACCCAGCTGCATCACCCAATCCAAAAACTCATTAGAGCCTCTACCTTACACCTGTTAGAGTTTCTGTCCTCCTTGAAAACACAAATACAGCGACCAGAATCACTTGGAAAGACAGTAGATTTTTCCATGGACTCTCTGATATTCACACAAGTACCTAAATACAAATGTCTGCACGCAATATTCTTTGAAGAATGAAGATCCCAGAACCTCAAAGCTCATCCAGTTCCACCCTCTGCCATGCACAGGGACACCTTCCACCATCCCAGGTTGCTCCAAGCCCCATCCAGCCTGGCCTTGGACACTTCCAGGGATCCAGGGGCAGCCACAGCTTCCCTGGGAAACCTGTGCCAGGGCCTGCCCACCCTCACAGGGAAGAATTTCTCTCTAAAATCTCCTTCTGCTTCAAACAAGGAAGAGAAAAAGAAAAAACGAGACATTTGCAGGAACACAAAGGGGTCCACAGCCAAGGAGGCTCCAGAGCAGCCCACAAGCTCTTCACCCTCACATTAATCAATCATTCCCCACTAAGGAAATTACTGCAAGGATGCTTCAACTCAGGGAAACAAATGCGTCACCAAGAACATTCTGAAAATGTTGGTAATGTTTTCTATGTCTTTTAAATAGGCACTAACTCCCTCCAAACACAAATGTGTAGAAGAGGCGTCTCTTGAGTACTTGCTCATTCCCCATCTACTCTCCTACTGAATTACCAACACCATGAGGCAGCTCTGTACTCATAACACTTGACAGTCAACATTTTCTGACATCCCCAAAGAACTTTCAGTCATTTATCTCACAACTGTCTGGGCAATTTGTGTTAGATAATCACCAATGCAACTTGGGAAACACCTTCCAGCCCTGAGGCCTAAATAAGAAGTGAAATTGCTTCCTTCACTTTCTTTTTTTGGTTCCACAGGTCTGCCTTGCCCTCCAGTGGAGAGGAGGACTTTCCACCTTCCTCTCTTTGGAATTGGTTCTCCAACTTCTTTACCACATCCACCAGGCACTAAGCAAGTAGGAAATGTTTGGAGTGGCAGCAGTTTAAAAGGGAACATTGCTGTGGCCACATTTTGTAAAGAAATCAAACTTAATGGTGCTGTTTGTGCATGCACAAGGCATTTACAGGATTGGGAATTTCACTGGGTACAGCAGCCTGCCACTTTCCGAATCTTGATGCAATTTCAGCATCATTGGATCTCCAGCTGATGAAGAGGATGCATGCACAGTGTTCCAGCATTTATACCTCAGAGTCATTTTTGGTGCCTCCAGAACCAGATGCCTGCTAAGCACAGGGTTATTTTCATGTGGTGAAATCTATTCATGGTCTGTTTTGGATCCAGCTCCAAATGAGGGATGAAGCAATATTTAAAATACAAACACACTGGAAACCACAAATGATGTTGGTCTAATGGATGGTGGATGGGGAGGAGGGAGAAGATCAGAGCTGTAGGCAAGAAGGGTTGGCCATTAGCATAAAAAAGTGATTTGTCTTGGCTCCACCACTCAGTAACCTTGAAATTCCTCACTTCAGCACATCCACGTTCCATGAACACAGCGATAACCCAGAGGCTGCAACAAGATCTGGGTACTCTCACCCCAAACCCTCCATCAGCATCCAAGGAGCCTGGGAGGTGAAAGAACAGCACAGCTCATCTGAGCCATGCTGCAAACAAGAATAGCAGCTTGTCAAAGCACTGGCATCCCA
The DNA here is from genome assembly GCA_024865655.1 of Emberiza elegans. Taxonomy (NCBI): domain Eukaryota; kingdom Metazoa; phylum Chordata; class Aves; order Passeriformes; family Fringillidae; genus Emberiza; species Emberiza elegans. The sequence goes on from JALJVW010000102.1 coordinate 3,166,687, forward strand.
AAAACAGTGCTTCAACAAAAGCCTGACATGTATGAGAAGCCTCAAACATTCAGCTAGAGTAAAATTAGTGTTTATATGTCTCAAAACAGAATGATGCCATGCTGTCTTTTGCTCTTCCCAGGAGCACGGACTCTGCACCCTCCCTGATCAAAGCTTTCAATGCTGTCTGTATTCCTCCAACCCATTTAAGACAACCTGACTGACAGCACGGAGATAAGGAAGGAGGCAGCAATCAATATCCTTATCAGCAGCCCTGGAGAGATCTAACAGATGCAGAGATGTGGTGCTCAGGGACACGTTTTAATGGTGGGCTTGGCAGCGCTGGGCTAATGGTTGGACTCCAAGATTTTAAAGGTCTTTTCCAACCTAAACAATGCTAAAATTCTATTATTCCAATTTCTATCCAATTTCTATTATTCCAATTTCTTTTCCAACCTAAGCAATTCTAAAATTCTATTATTCCAATTTCTTCCCAATAGCCCATCTAACTCCAGAAATCTTACTACAGGAGTACCTGGCATGAGGAAATAAATACAAACTTTGTCCCAAAGAAAGCAAGAAAGAATTGTTTTCCAGGGTAACATTTCTGAACCAAGCTCCTCTTCTGGCTGACCTAGAAAAGCAATCCTCATCCTCAGTGCACCACTGCAATCAGCTGTTTTTCCTTCCCAGCATGAGGATGAGAAATAAGCTATAATTGACCTGTTTGCTGAAAAGCAAAGGGAAAATACAGCATATTATGAAAATTACAGGCAAGCCTTCACCATGACAGCTCAGCTCCCATGTCCTGTATCTGCCCTCCTAATGGCTCCAGACTGCTGAAAAAAATGTCAGAGTGCTCTAGGCAGAATTAAATATTTGCTTAAACTTAGAACTGCATTAAAGTGAACAGATCTGCATTGAGAACTTGTTCTGCATACAAAAAATAACATCTTCGGGGTGAGAAGGAAAGAGAGACCCCTTCATTATTTGGTGGCAAAAGCCCAATTGTTTCTTCCTAAATAGGTGTTGCTGATTCACTATTTCTTAGTGAATTATTTCTTCTTTCAATATTTTAATTTATTTCTTCCTAAACAGGTGTTGCTGATTCACTGTAGCATTCCTCTGCACCTTAAATTTCCCAAATGCATCTTTTGGCCACATGATGAACCTACCCATCTACTTTGTCTATTCTTCTCCTTCTCACCTCAGCAAATGGCTGTGGTAGTTTTAAAGAAATATTTTGTGAACTGGTCTTGAGTCAACACACTACAGAACTGTTCCAAAGCATTGCAGTTCTTTCATGCCCATTGTATTCCAATTTTAAGCTCTCATTTGGACAATCAGATAATCCTGAAGAATCTAATGAGGAAGATAATTTTGAATATGCTTTCATTCCTTATTTCTTGTTCCAATGATAGTTATTCTTGTGTACAAAAAAATTCTTTCACTGAACACTTGTACCAACACCCAGCACCCAAAAAACCAATGTGGCAGCTGCTGAAGGGTTTGCTCATTATTGCTGCTGATTTATTTATGCTGGGGAAAATAGGAATCAGGAACAGGCATTAGCAGAAGAGTGTGACTGGTGGGACCAAGTGCAGGAGCTACCACATCAAGAGTGCAAAACCATCTGGCCCCAAATTAATTCAGAAATGAATTAGCTGGAAAAGGCACTGAAACTGGGCTTGGTGAAGCTACACATCATTTTTGGCTGACAAACATTCTCCCAGAGACCATGGCCTGCAGGGCTGTAAGGAGCAATCAGGGATTAAGTTATCATTTCATGCTCCGGCAGCAGATCTTGAACAAGGTGAAACACGCACCGTGCACCATCACTTATCCCTTTCAGCCAAGTAAATTGTGTCAGACTAAATCCCACCGTGCACTTTCCTGCCAAACAATCTCCTGGGCCTGGATCCTGGCCAGAAACTCGCCGGCTTTTGCCAACCCTCATGCTGTCCCAGGTCAGGGCAGAGAAGTGTTGGAAGGAGGATGCAATTCCCACCTTGGGGAGACCTCTGGGAGACTGCTCCTGGTGCTCCAGGATTAGATTAGGCTTCTAAAAATTGCAAACACGAGTCCTCTGGTCTATCACTGACTTTTATCACATATTTTTGCAGTGCCTGAAGTGAAGGAGGGATGCAGGGCCTTTAGCTAAGGGATGAGAACTTACACTCTGCAAGTTGCCAGCAGATTTTCCAAGGGAATTCAGGTAAAACCCAGGAGCTCTGGCAGCAAATCTTTCCCCAGCAGCCTCAAAGCACCTCCAAGCCAAGGTCAGAGCTGCTGCTGAAAGTGCCACAGCTGCCAACCAGATTTCCTCCTGCCTCACTCTTATCCCTAATGACTTCTAAGAGCTTCCCCCAAGCAACACCATGGATTCACTTCCTGTGCTGCTCCTATTCCCAGAGCTGTTTATCTCCCCAGCACGCCTTCTCTTTTGAAATCCCTTTCAACACCTCTCCCTCAAACAAAAAAAACCACCCCAAAAGGAGGCTTAAACCTTTCCATAACACTGTTTCTGGAGCAAAAGCTGTTTATGGCTGTAGATATTTTTAAAAAGTCCTTTTCAGGACATTACACATGTGCTGGGTTACATTCAGTTCAGGCCAATTAAAAGTTCATTGTATGGTCAAGTGTTCTGCGCTGCACAAATGCAGCTCTGTGGCTCTTTAGTACCTTCCCATCACTTAGAAAATATAAAGGGGCTGAAAATAGAGAGAATAGCAGGGAGAACACGGAATCACAGAGCTGGGTAACAAGAAATGATGCCCCAGGGCTGTGAGTCTCGTGTAGTTACTGAGAACAGAATTTTAGGATGGTTTGGAAGGGACTTTTTAAAGGTCACCTCATTCAACCCTGCAGGGACACCTCCCACCATCCCAGGCTGCTCCAAGCCCTGTCCAGCCTGGCCTTGGGCATTTCCAGGGATCCAGGGGCAGCCACAGCTTCTTTGGGCACCCTGTGCCAGGGCCTGCCCACCTCTTTTTAAAAACCCTCTTAGATTTAATATAAAATGACTTTGCTCCAAGTGCAGGACAGAGCTAATGCTGTAAATTCAATGCTCCAAAGCCTTTTCTGGACTAAAACATCCACAATGCCCATCCTGGATGAAGACAACAGTTTGGCTTTTCTGTGGATGTTACCATAATAAAGTGGTTTTATAGGAAATCCCAGAGCAATCCATTACTCAAAAATTGGGACCTCTGTGCTGATTCCCACTGCCACAAATGATTAATACAAAATGGATATCTGGGCATTGAGGAAAACATCAAAATATATCCATTCTCATCAATGACCATGTGCTATAGCCCTGCAAAAATACTGTCACCAGTTAATTCTGTCAAAAAGCAATTTAAATAAAGAGATAAAACCCCATAATAACCAACCAAGAAGAGCAATCACATTTCCTTGTAGGAATCTGAAGAATTTCTTGTTAGCACTTCTAAATTCTTCACCTAAGTGTGGAATTATAGAATCACAAAGGTCAGAGAAGACCTCTAAGAGCATCAAGTCCAGCTGTCAACCAGCAGTACCACCACGGTCACCACTAAACCATGTCCCCAAGTGCCACATGCAGACTTTATTGAACACTTCCCACTAAACCATGTCCCCAAGTGCCACATGCAGACTTTTCTGAACACTTCCCACTAAAACCATGTCCCCAAGTGCCACATGCAGACTTTTTTGAACACTCCCCACTAAACCATGTCCCCAGGTGCCACATGCAGACTTTTCTAAACACTTCCAGGCACGGTGATTCCACCACTGTCCTGGGCAGCATGTTCCAATGCTTGACAACCCTTTTCACAAAGAAGTTTTTCCTAATGTATAATCTAAACCTCTCCTGGCACAATCTGAGGCCATTTCCTCTCATCCTGTCACTTGTTACCTGGGAGCAGAGACTGACCCCCACCTCACTGCAAGCTCCTCTCGGGGAGTTGTGCACTTCTGCAACCTTTAATCTACCATCACTACAATGCCACAATCATAGCAAATTTTGTATCATTTCTTTATGAGGGAAATACAGCCTGTGTTCCATGTGAGTTCTGCTCATTTGGGGCACAACACTCTGCAGAAAGCTGAAATTTTACAAGGGTAGAAACCTAAAAAGACCCAAAAAATCAACTCCACCCAAAATTTGAACTGATGTTTACCTCCTCACACTGTTCTTTCATTCCACAGTAGCCACCAGCACCAGACACTTGCTGGCAGCTGGTTTCACTTAAAACTTCTCTTTTCCTTTTCCAAGGATCTATTTGGAAGACAAATTCTTGTACGTGCCATGCGGAAAAGAGTTTTTCATATTTTGTGGTCTCAGTGATTAAATTAATGAAAATTAAGTGTGATAGTTCACATACACAGTAAAGGAGCTATTAATTTCCCTGGAAAAAAAAAACAAACCAAAACACCTAAAGGTGATACCAAATAAACATGTCAGCTCCTGATGCCAAGTTTGCATTGCAAAGAAGTTATTTTTAGCCTGCAAGTGTGGGCTACACTGCAAGTTGCTGGTATTCATAAACAGGGATGGGATGTGAGGCTTTTCATGTGCACTGAACAGAACCAAAGGATGTTTCCTGTTGAATTCTGGCTTTGAACTCCCAGGCTGCCTGCTGCTCTTCTCTTCTGGCTGAGAAACATCTTGCTTTTAGATGCAACTTGTAGCCTGCTTGACTGTGCTTCATGTGGGAGAGCACATGCAAAAGCTTTTCACGTGACATTATCATGATTTAGCACTGAGCACAGCAGCTCCCTAAAATGAAAATAAAAGCAGATGTCTACTTGTATCTTGAGAAGGTCTTTTAATTATTTTCAACACACATCTCACCAAGAAATGCATTATTTTTGCTAACGCTAAATGAAATTTGGGGATTAGAAATATGCTCAACAATACCTTCTGCTCATCCTGAATTACACAGAGCAGCTAGGAGTGTCTGTGTTGATGAACAGGCAGATAAATGGAATTTTATCAGATGAACAGGACTGGCTTACTCTCAATCTGAAGCAACTGCTCTTGTAATAACCCATATTTTATTTTTCTAAATCCAAATTACATCAGATCTTTTTAAGAAGCTGGAAGCCAAATACTGAATTGTCCATTGAAGATTATACATCTAATGCTCAAACACACACCCTTTCATATGACAAAACAAGAATCATTAAATAAATTATTCCTCTCAAACTGCCCTGCTGGATTCCCTGGTGACTGCATTGGCTCAGAGTCACAAAGCAGCTTCACAGCCACTGCAAAAACCCAACAACCACACTTGGAACATAACGTGGAATTTGAAGGTCAGCTCCTCTCTCCTCTCCTTTCTGTTTGTACCATTACCATAAAAATGTTTTCTAACAACAGTTCCTTGTTACAATTCTTTGCCCACTTACATCAGATAAACTCGACCATCTTCATTTCCATGGGGATGTTTCCCTGGCTGTAACTCCCCCAAACAGCTCCTTACAAAACAAAACCTACCCACACATACAAGTTGTTAAAGAAAACATTATTTTTAATGACCAGCCTCTGTTTTGATGGGGGTAGGGGTGGGAATGGAAAAGAGGACTCCTGTCAGAGAGGAAGCAAAGTTACTGTGTGAAAATTGACCAGAAGTCTCATTAAAAAGAAACTAAATAAATAAATATTTATGGATTAGTTGCTGCACAGAGCTCACACTTTGTCCACCATTACAAACCATCATTTGGTCATAAAAGCAGTAACTGAGGGGAAAAATAATAATCCCCAAACTGGTAACTTCACCAAGAAGTTTGCTGTACACACCAGCAGGGAGCAGAGATTTAAAGAGACACACTGAAAGTGTGCTGCACTAGGGAAAACACAGACATTCAGTCAGTATTTCCTCTCTGAACAGGGAGAGGGTGAAAATCAACAGCCAAAATTATCTCTGAGAGTCACCAGTCTGGTGTGCTCATCTGGAGCACAGGGCTGGGATCAGGGAGACGAGCAGGCAGCAGGGTAAAATCAAATCACCCTGAACAGCCACACACACTTTCCTTTTCCACATTCCTTGCTCTTGCTGCTTGTCTCACACAGCTCGTGGCTGGAGCCGCAGTGAGACAGAAGTTTTCTGGCTTTTACACCACCTACAAATGTTTTTCAGCTCTTCCCCCCCTCCATTTAATAAAACCATCACAATTTTCTTAAGGGCCTGTGAGGCCAAAATGAACAAATCTGCATTTAAGGCAGCAGACCTCCTTCTGCAGAGCCTTTAGTGACAGTGCAGGACGTCCACGCTCCCCTCCCACAGCCAGGCCTAAAATCATGGGGTGGAAGCCACTCCTGCAGACAGACCAGGCCATCCTCCTCCTCCTCCTCCTCCTGCTGCTGCCAACAGAAACAAGAAAGGCACAGTCCTTATTTTGCAGGCAGGTTGGGACACTATCCAAGGTCAGCTGCTCTAGGGTGATGCCTGCGTTGCAAAAAAAAATAGTTTGTTAACAGTTGTTTCCCCCAAAACACAGCCCTGAAAGTGGTGGGTAAAAGAAGTCAAAGAAGTCCCTTTCCCTCAGCTTTTTTTTTTTTTTTTTTTTTTTTGCAAAGGGAAAGGACTTTGACAAAAAGAAAACAAACTTAACATGTCTGAAATGAGTGTCAGACTTTCAGATAAAAACCTGTGACACTCTAAGAACTAAATACAAGAACTGACACAGTACAGGAGAGGGAAAAAAGCAAAGGGATATTGATGTAAAGTTCAGATCACATGTTCCAGCTGAGTGAGTTCCTCAAAAATCAGCCTTGATGTCCTTGGCTACTACTGCTGGTTCTCCTTGAACACAGGCTTGATTTTAACATATGATATGAGCTGATTTATCCACTTTTGGTGTTACTAAACTGGTTGGCTTTTAGCTGGTTGCATTTTGTTTTTTGTTTAATCACCTCTGATTATGAGCATCAAATTCTCAGCCACGTAAACACAATTATTTAGCAAATCCCATATAAAAGGCACTGGCATTCCAAAGCATCAATACCCTAAGGAGTTACCCATTTATTTCTCTACTGCATTCAGTTTTCTGTAATATTAAATGCATGTTTGCCATATTCAGTAGTGAGATACGAATTTCTACAACCATTACAAGTGACCCATTGTATAAAATTAACTTCAGAGACTGTCAAGTTATTTGACAGCATTTAAAAGAGACAAGCTCCAAGAAGTAAGAAGCTGATAGGGATTTCACACCACACATTTGTACTGTTTCTGCCTCTAAATGTCAGGGAATTAAATACAGGCAGAAAGAACACTCTAAAATCAAAGTATTTAGATATATACAGCAGAAAAAGTACAGGTTTTAGGAAAGACAGTCTGGTACCTTTTGTCACCTTGACAGTATCCCTTTAACCTCATTATTGTTCTGCAGCCAGGATAACAAAACAGACAAGATGTCCAATTACCATAATTTGCCCACTCTGGCTTATAAAACCCTTAAATGCTCATTCATGCAGCTGATTGAATGAGTCTGCCCAAGCATAACAACAAACACAGAAAAGATGCTGGATACTCAATTTGGTCACTTGATGCCCCAGGAAAACAGAACACAGTGAGAAAATTCCTCTCTACAGGTACTGCAGGAACAGGCACTGCCCTTGTTGGAACTGCCCAAGCTCTTGGAACGTGCAATCCAGGATTTCCTAAGCAGCTCCCATAACAACAAAGCCATACAGAAATTTAAGGTGCTATTTTAAGCACAGGGTGAAGACAGCATGTTGAATGAAGGACTGTCACTGCAGCCTCATCACACTTAATTTCTTTGCTTAGTTAATCGGTAGCAGCTTGTGAGCTCTCCAACATGTTCAGGATGAGCAGAGGGGGTTTATCCTTGGGGACAACCTGCCTTAGTCCTGGTTTAGGGCTGGACTGAGGGGTGACAGCAAAGCACTGCTGGTCACAGATTCCAGGAAATCAATCTCCAGGGAATAAAGCACTTTGTGCAAGTGGCACAGTTATAAATCAAACAAAGGGGTGGGAGAGGCAGCTTCTGTGCCATTTTCTCCCTCCTCACTCAGTACAACCCATAAATCAGCATTTATGCAAGACTGGAGCAGCACTGGGATCCAGCCTCACCTGCCCAGGCACCTCCCCAGGCACCCAGGGCCACCTGGTTTTGGGGAGAATTGATACCAAAAGGACACAGGGTTTTGTAAACTCTCAAGAATCAGAGCTGGATTAAATTCCAACACTTGGCCCGCACAGAAGAGCTTCAAAACATTTTTGTGTTAAAAGCAAATACCTGAAAAAAAAACCCATCCTTGCACACATCTCCCTCCTTACACCTCTGTTTTTTACCCTTGAACTTCAATTTTCCCATCAGGAATTTAATGACTGAATGCTCCCAGGGGGAAGAGTTGGGTTGTGCAATTCCAAACAGGCAAGTTTCCATTTATTGTTTCACAGCAGAAGAGGAAAATCCAGCCTCTCCAAGCACAACACAGCATTTCAAACATTACATTTGCCTTCCAGAGTTGAACGGGAATGAAATGTGCTTAAAACATGACTTGCAAAAAGAAAGGAAGAGAAAATATGTTACAGGCATAAAGCTGCATTGTAAGAGGCTGCTTGAAAGGCTGCCAGCACTGCAATTCCCCACAGCTCCTTTGTAACCCATGCACATTACAAACATCAGCAATACCTGGTATGATTTTTATTTTTAAGCTGAAGTGGGTTCCAATAGCAAGAAAGTGATTTTTAAACTCTCAAGCTCTTTTGTTAAGACTTTCAAAGGGTCCTGGCTTGTGTCAAGTCCAAGGCTCCTTTCAGAAATCAGGCAAAGGATTTGGCCTGCCTAAAAATCACTGAGCAAACCCAAAAGAAATTACCAGGGGAAAAAAAAATCAGATCTCTCAACATCCTCCCCTATTTATTCTTCTCCAATGGAACTGCTTTTTTAAGTTCAACTGCTAAATGTATTTTTTTCCAATGACTTATGAGCATTTAAAGGAAAAATTGAATATGAAAACCTTTCAAATGACACAGCCCTTAATGGGAAACAACCCTTCATTAGAAAGAAAAGCATGGACAAGTAGACACATAAACATTCCTGCACTTGATGCAAATAAAATTAAATAAAAATAACCCTGCCTAGTTTAACTAATGAGCCCAGAGATCTATCAATTACCAATACACAACAAAGCAGGCAGTATTTCAACCTCAGTGAATTTATTTGCTTTATGTTCTTAAACATGTCTTATCAAACTACCACAGCATGCTATTTAAAAAATGTCTACATTTAAATGTTATAAACCTTAGATCAGGCTGGCTTTGGGTTCTTGAATGCATCTGCCCAGGCGTTCACTGACATGAACTCAGCTACCTGTGCCATCAACATACACTAGATGTTGAGAAACAGAAAGAACAAATGTGAAGCTTTCCTTTATTTTTTATTTTTTTTAAAACAAAACAAAAGAATCACAAGTCTGTTGATGCCTCCTGCATTGTTCCCACTGCATGGATATGACCAAAGGGAACAGCAACTTATCCCAGGCTGTGCTGGCAGCAGAGTCTGAGCTCAGCATTTCCCCTCCCTGCTCCATGTTTTACTGCCACTCACGCCAACCTAAGGAAGAGAATTTCACTGCACAAATCATTTTGTCCAGCACTGAAGGCCTCAGAAAGAAGGGAAGAGGAAGGAGATGCTATTTCTTAAAGCCCAAAACCAAAGCATTGCCCTGCCTTATCCCAGACGACTCCTCCTTTCTGCCACATTAACTGAGGTTTGTTCATGGAGCTGCTCCTGCCAAGGCAACCAGAACCTTGCAGAGCCTAAGGGGGCTCCAGGAGAGCTGGAGAGGGACTTGGGACACGGCATGGAGGGACAGGACACGGGGAATGAGAGCAGTGTCAGAGAGCAGGGTGAGGTGGGATATTGGGAAGGAATTGTTCCCCAAAGGATGGGGAGGCCCTGGAATAGAATTCCCAGAGAAGCTGTGGCTGCCCCTGGATCCCTGGAAGTGTTCCAGGCAGGTTGGACAGGGCTTGGAGCAACCTGGGACAGTGGAAGGTGTCCCTGCCCATGGCAGGGGTGGGAATGGGTGAGATTTAAGGTCCCTTCCAACTCACAGCACAACCACGCACCACACTAAGTCTGCCCATCGTATCCTCTCAATATTCAGAGATATTAAAGCTGGAAAGAAGAATTACACAGCCAACCTGACCTTGCAAACACCAGCTCCACAACTACAACATTTGGCCATCACTGCTCCCTTTGGAAACTCATCCTCATTCCTGCCAACAAGAACTCCTTGTTACCTGTCACTGCCAGTTCCAACAGTTCATAACCTCTGCCATTAAGAGTGGTACAGATAAATTCCCAATTTGTGTTTTGCTAGTTTTTTTTGCCACCTTTCCCTTGTCACAACACAGGTTCCCAAGGTGATGGCAGCACTTTGTATCAAATACTGAGGTCCTCTGGTAGTTCCAGCACATTAAATACTTCTCTATTTATGATCCTTCAGCCTCTAAAACCTGTGGTATGAAGGTATAGTTCAGCAAAACAAAGTAATTTCAGTAATGTGACAAATACATGCTGACAGAAGGTATTTTAGACACAAAATACCACATTTTATTTTCAATCCCATCCTAAGGTGTCTTACAAACCTTTTCCATGAGAGCTCCTTATCAAGAATTAAGAAACAAGGGATAAGCAGCTAGAGCCATTCCATACTCCCAGCTCACAGACTATGTGGTTTATATAATTAAGAATAGATATTTTACTGAATAATTCCAATAAAATCCCAGAATGAAAAATGCCATGGCAAAGAGCAAACACACAAGGCTACAGCACAGAAAATGGCCTTGTTTTCACAGAATAGCTACTGCAAAAAAAATTAAAAAGCACTTAATTTTCAAGTACCAAAGGGCAGAAATAAAAATTCTTTCTGGTTTTTTTTTTGCTTTAGCTAAATGGAAAGCATAACTCTATCAACAGGCACTTCATGTTTCTGTCAAGGAAAATGCTACAGTAATGCTCCACCTAAAGAGGGATCCCCACATGAGAGCAGCACAGATCCTGAGCCAAAATCTCCATGGTATCAGAGCCTTGAGATACAGACAGTATCAGTAAACAAGTGGGACAGAAGGTAGGAAAGGGAATAATTATCACTCAGATGATTAGAAAATAGCTGTCATTTCTAAGAATTCGATTTGCCCCTATTTACCTGAAGTGAGCAGGGTTGAAGCAGCACCACTTTTGTTGCTGACACCACAAGATTTATCAGCAGTAAATCTTTCACTGCAATAAGCAGTCTCAGATGATCAACAATATTTCCATCTCCATCAGACCCTAAACCACTGCTAATTAAAAACCTGATGAAAGGGAATAGGCTATTTGGAAGCAGTGATTCATCAGATAAACACGATATGCACTGGTGGTGCTGTGTGCAAGGTCTACCTTTAACTACCAGGAATAAAAAGTTATAGCATGTAGAAACATTTTTAAAAAATCAACAAAAAACCTCATTTCAATCCACCCTGTGCAACTCTCTAAGAATATGGAAAGATTAGTTTAATTTCCCACAGCACAGGAGGATCATGAACACTGAAAAACTTCTGGGCACAGCATAAGTGGGGGATTCCTAATAAAGATACTTTTAAAAATAAAGACTTTGAGCCATGGAAAGTGAGTGTTTACAGGAAGGAACCTGCTCTGCCTGGATCATTGCTGTGAAACAAAGAGACTTTGAAGTTGTTTGTGGCTGCATTGTTTTATTTGATAAATGGCAAGGTAAACCTTGCAGGGGGTTAAAACAAAACTCCAGCACTGGCAGCTCTTTTAAGGCTTCAGGGAGAATTGTGAGCCAGCAGACAAAGCTGCCACGGGCTCACTTCACTGATTCCATCACATATTCCAAGTTATTGGTGAAGTAACTCATGGCTCTGCATTAATTAAAATTAATAAGATATAATAAGAATAATAAAATGAATAAGAATGAATGAGAATTAATAAGAATTGTAAAACATTTAGAGCAGCTGTGGTCACCAAGGCAAGAACACCCTTTAAAAAGGGAGATTCACCCAAGAAGGCAGAAAATGCTGGGTTTTGATGCCTCCTCAGAATTGCTCAGGTCTGGGTTTGGCCTTTCTGAACTTAAATACCCGGCATTAGCAGCTCAGAGATGGAAAAGTGCTACTCAGACCCAGCACAGGACAAAAACCACCCCAGTTTGGTGTTAAAACTACTCTGCAGCATTCAACCGCTGACTGGAACCCCAAAAATTCATTAATACATCTAATTCTGCTTGCTGGGCAGCAAACTGATGGACCAGACAGGAGTGAGAACTGTGCTCCCCAAAATACTCCAGAAGTGTTAAAACACTGGCAGAGGCTGCCCAGGGAAGCTGTGGCTGCTCCTGGATCTGTGTTCAAAGCCAGGCTGGATGGGGCTTGGGAGGGTAGAAAGTGTTGGAGTTGGAATGGGATGAGTTTTAAGGTCTTTTCCCACCCAAACCATTCTATAATTTGATATATTCCACTCAGATCAAAGCAACAGTTTGCTTATCCATGTTTGTACATCACAAACACGACGGATGAAAGGGAAAGGAGATGACAGGGAAGGAGAAAAAGAGGAATCTCCTGAACTAGCATCACCTTGAAAGCACTGAAATCACTTCCAGTGGGCTGTTCTTTATCCTTTGTGATCACTACAGGTCTCTGCACAAATCCTGAAGCACAGATAATTCTCTTTTTGGTTAAGTTTGATTTGTCTGGGGCACTGTGCCCTTCCTGGGAAGAGGCACCACCATGGCAATAGGGTGAGGTCACCCTGCAGGACATTTTGGGGTCCCTTCCCTTCTGTCACTCAAAAACCTTAAACAACTCTGAGACACAGAGGAAACCCTCCCCCAAATCCAGATGCACCATTGGTCTGATTTCTTTATTTTCTTTCTTCTAGCATTTAATAACAGAAAAAGGCTACAAATGAGCCTTATAGGAGAAGCCATAATTTGAGTATATTCACTCGGTTTAGCAATGAGGAAGATTCCCTATAAAGCATCAGTGACAAGAGACTCACATGAGAACAGGCTCCAGCGACTTGGAATTCAAATAATAAACTGAATATCTCCTTTTAAGGGAGAACAAGTACTCCTGCCATTATTACTCATTTTCCACACTGCCTTTGGTACTGGATTCTAAAAGAATCTGATTTATAAATAGGTTTTAAAATGCCTTCAAATGACATCCTTCAAATCTTAATTAAAAATTTAGTAATTGTTTCAGCATAAGATTTTCTCCCCTTTTTGAGTTCCCATAAATAGATTTTCAAGCCTGACTATAAATTCATTATTTTTATTATGTTCCCCTGGAAAAGCAGATTACAAACTTGCTCCAAAACTCCAGTCATAATTCCAAGCACAATCATTTGCAAAACAGCAAAGATTTTTAACTTATGGCCATTTCATCCATCTTTATGATATTTTATAAACCACTGTACACAGATGGGACCACAGCAGGAGAAACCACAATTATGCTGTAATTAGTTTCTTGTTGGCCTAAGGATGCCAGGAGAGACTAAATTGTCAAGTTACTTTCTTTTGTGATAAAAATTAACTTCATTTTTCTGCAAGGATGGATTTCAATACTTTTCCTGAAGGAATCAAGCTCTTTCGAAGCATTAATCCCGACAATAAACGAGGTTTAATGACTTTTATAAACTTGGCAAGAGTTTTAGAACTTGTTAGTGCCAGTGAGGTCTTTGGAATTGTATCTGCCAAAATTTGCAGCAAGGCACATGCATGAGCAGAGCACATGAACTCCTGAACACTCATCTTTCTACCTCACCTCCAGCGTCTGAATTAAATCTGTTCAAATCTTCTCCTATCCAATGTTTTTCCTTACAGTAAATTTAAAAAAAAACACTTTACCAGCATCTGCCATTGTCAAGTTCAAGGATCTAAATAGTTAATGTCCAAAATGTAAGGAAAAAAAAAGTTGTTTCAAAAGTCATGGCAACCTGGAGGGTGTCCGGCAAATTTTCCTAAAGGTTATAATCACTGATGTGCTGAAAAACCTCCCAGAGTTAACCCCAAAATTCAGGCAAGATGTTCCCCAAATGAAAAATGACTGAAGGAAAGAAAAAATAATGTTTTAATCCTTGATTTTTTAGGACAAAGGATGTCCTGCAGAGGTTGTGTCCACACAAACCAAAGCAGCCGATAACACAAGAAGCCCCCAGCACTGCTTGAATTGGAATTTCTTTGGGTACCACTTCAACGCGAGGTATAAACCAAGATTTCATTTAGAAGATAATTATTCAAGATGAACATTAGATAACGGTAATTAATTTTTATAATTTCTGGGTGGATGTCCTGCTAAACAGAATTTACCAAAAGGAGCAGACTTGTGGCTTGCCAACAGCCCCTCACAAATGAGGGTACAATTAACTGCTGACATCACTACTGCATTGAAAACGAACTCATCTCTCACTTTCAAACATATTAATTATGGACACAATTATCCAGTGACAGCTGGTATTTATACTGAGTTCTGGCAGCTTAGTTCCCACATCTCAGCGAGGCAGGTGCAATCCAAATTCCACTCAGAATCAGGTCACTCTTCAGCAACACACAAACATCTTATGGTTTTATCAATGCACAGAGAGCTACATAAATCATCTCTGGAGATACTGAAGAAATATCTGGACGTAATCCTGGGTAAACAACTCCAGGGGACCCTGTTTGAGGAAGGAGCAGATATCTCCAGAGGCTCCTTCCAGCCTGTGACTCCACAGGCACATCCCAGTGTCCAAGAGTGCCATGACTAAGCTGCCATGACTCCAACAATAATTCCAAAGCACTCCAGGACTCCTCTGCCTCTCACCTGCAGGCAGCCGGGTGATGGCCCTGCTCAGCAAGAGCTGTCACAGAGCGCACGGGATCCCAGATGTGAAAAATGCATGGATTTTATGATTGGCTTTTCGCAAATATTCAAATGAATATTATATGTGTTGTGTTAGAAAGTAATGCTGGATTCATTCTCTTAAGTAGTGTGTTAAATATAGTTTTAGGTTATAATAAATGTTAAAATAGAAACGATGCTATGTAGGATACATTTTTTAAAGAAAGGACTCGCACTGAGATAGCAGCCACAGGACACCTGAATCTTTCAGGGAAAGAGAATTTATCACCCTCTGATCAGAAGAAATGAACTTCTTCCCACCTCGAAGGCGCTGTTGGGACTCAGAGGAAGAAGTTGAGGATGACCAGACAGAATCCTGTGTTTGAATGGAATTTATGCATCATGTATGAGGTGTATGAATATGCAACAGGCTGTTGTTTTTAAGGGTTAATCCTTTGTTAATGTGTGTCCTTTTCCAGGCTTATTTTGCCCAGAAAAGGTACCCGGACATCCGTAACTCTTTGTATTAATTGCCTCATATTGTCCTAATTCAATTTGTCCAAATTGTTATTACTCTAATTGTATTACTATTTTTTATAACCATTTTATTACTATTAAACTTTTAAAATTTTAAAACAAGTGATTGGCGTTTTTCACATCAGCCATGGCCTCTGGAAAGGAGCTGGTGGCATGACCTGACCTGGGAAAGTGTCACCTGAGAAACCTGAACAGGAACTGGAGGACAAAGAAAAATAAAGGTATGTGGAAATGTTTGGCTACAGAGTGCACAACAACCTCAGCCCAGAAAGCCAACACTACCCTGGGCTCACCCACAGTGTGGGCAGCAGAGGAAGGGGGGGATTCTCCCTCCCTGCCCTGCTCAGGTGAGACCTCACCTGGGACACTGCATCAGCTCTGGGGACCCAGCACAAGGAAAACATGGAGCTGCTGGAGAGAGTCCAGAGGAGGCCACGGAGATGCTCCAAGGGCTGGAGCCAGGCTGGGAGAGCTGGGGGTGCTCACCTGGAGAAGGCTCCAGGGAGAGCTCAGAGCCCCCTCCAGAGCCTAAAGGGGCTCCAGGAGAGCTGGAGAGGGACTGGGGACAAGGGACAGGACAAGGGGGAATGGCTTCAAACTGGGAAAGGGGAGATTTGAGTCGGATATTGGGAAGGAATTGCTGTCTGTGAGGTTGGCGAGGCCCTGGCACTGTGACAGTGGTCACAGGGGTCTCCAGGTGAGGGGAGAGATGAAAATGTTGACTCCATGTTCAGAAGGCTTGATTTATTATTTTATGAGATATATATATATTACATTATAACTAACTAAAAAGAATAGAAGGAAAGGTTTTCTCTCGGAAGGCTAGCTAAGAATAGAATGGAATAAATAACAAAGATCTGTGGCTCGGACAGAGAGCGAGAGCCAGCTCTGCCGTGATTGGTCACTAAATCTAAACATCCACAGGAGACCAGTCACAGATGCACCTGTTGCATTCCACAGCAGCAGAAAACCATTGTTTACATTTCGTTTCTGAGGCCTCATCTTCTCAGAAGGGAAAAAACCCTAAAGAAAAGGATTTTCACAAAGAGATGTCTGCGACACTGGCACAGGTTTCCCAGAGAAGCTGTGGTTGCCCCTGAATTCCTGGAAGTGTCCAAGGCCAGACTGGATGGGGCTTGGACCAGCCTGGGATAGTGAAAGGTGTCCAGCCCATGGCAGGGGGTGGAATGGGATGAGCTTTAAGGTCCCTTGCAGCTCAAACCATTCTGGGATTCCTAAGACTGACATCATTTCACAAAAAGCTGTACCAGCATCTACCAGGAATATACATCACACACTCTCAGAAAACTCCACCAGTTTCACCTTGTGCCACCTTCACAAGTAAAACAGCTCCCTACTTAACCACAAGATTCTTAATTACCCCATAAAATGGGGTCATGGAGGACTGTGCCCAATTCCAAACCTATGTCCACAGGCTGCAGTAATTACTCAGCACCCAGAACTGAGATTACTCTGTACCACTTGCACTCCTGTGCAGTGTGAACCTGCCATGGGTCTGCTAATCCCACATTAATTCCTGCACTGGGAACCCTGTGAAAGGCTTGCCAGTGCTCCTCCTGCAATTCAATTAAACTCTTATCAGCACAGGAAGGCACCTCAGCGGTGACAGGGAGATAAAACCTCTGCAGAGAGGATTTGCACGGGCAGGAGCAGAGCAAGGGTGGGAGCTTTCAGCAAAAGTTGCTTCACAGCCTCTTTGCTGCTCAGGGCAGGTGTTTAAGTAAGAAAACTTGTAGAGTTGCACTAGAGATGCTGGTAAGCCTCAGCTGGTGCGAATGTGGTGTCAGCAACCAGAAAATTGCTTCCTCTCACAACCATCCCTATTTCTGTCTTCCCTGCCACAAAATCTGCATGTGGTTTTTCTCTGTCTTTTGTCTTCTCTTTTTTTACTTCACACCTCTGAAGTTTCTGCAGAAATTGTAATTCTCCCTTTCCGCGGTGCTATGGCCGCAAACTTTGCAAAGCTATTATCTTTAGGTGCATTTTCTGAGAAGAAATAAGAAATACAGGGGTTGTGACATACATACTTTCCAAATGGAAGTTGGCTGGTGGCAAATACCATTCCAAGAGCTCAGAGGAGGAGGGAGAAGAGCCTTCAAAGCAGGAAAAGGTTTAACAGAAGAATAAAACAATGGATAATGTCACTGCCATTGAATTCCAGAATGGTTTGGGTGGGAAAAGACCTTAAAGCTCACCCACTTTCAAACCCTGCCATGAGCAGGGACACCTTCCACTATCCCAGGTTGCTCCAAATCCTGTCCAGCCTGGCCTTGGTCACTGCCAGGGATCCAGGGGCAGCCACAGCTTTTCAGATTCAATCTGTGCAGGATTTCAGGCACCTTGTGCCTCCAAGCCAGGATTTATGGAATTTCTGAATTCTCCAAGCCCTGTCCAGCCTGGCCTTGGTCACTGCCAGGGATCCAGGGGCAGCCACAGCTTTTCTGGGCACCCTGTGCCAGGGCCTCACTGCATGGAACAATTCCTTCCCAATATCCCATCTAACCCTGACCTCTGGCAGTTGGATCAGAGCTAAATTCTGATTGGAGTTATTCATATTAGGCACTATTTTTTGAGTGGTTATATTTGCTAAATAAAATTCAGATCATGAATGTACACATGAAGCAACGCTTTAAAAAAATCCAGAGAGCTGGAAGTGCTCAGCTCTGCAGGACTGCTCAGATAAAGCCGACTGGATATCCTGTTCCTTCATTTCATTTATCTGATCAGCACAGTAAGGCTACAGCTGCTGAGGGACAGAACAAAATGCTGGCAGGAGGCTACAAACCCTGAGGAGAAAGAAGAAAATGGTATTTGTGCTTTCCAAAAGGCTGAAAATTCAAGTGAAGTGGACGAGCCTAAGAACCTCAGACAATGCACATTAAGATATAGGGTTTCTTTACGTCACTACCAAAATATAAATGCCCAGAGTTCTGGCCCCACTGAGTGATGTGACCTAATTAATTATATACCAGCACAGGAAGCTTCTTGCTGGGGTAAAAAAGGAGACCAAAAAAACCCCTAACACAAAAAAACCACAAGATGACAACAATAACAAGAAGAACAAACCAAAAACCAATAAAAAGCCACCCTCCCACACAGTAAAATGCTTCTTGGACTAGATAGCAACCAAAAAAATGGGGAAAATGCTAGATTTATTTTAGAGGCTTGAAATGGAAGAGAGGAATCTGCAGTTCACAGTCAGATAAGAAGCATATGGTAGAGCTGAGGCAAAACTTAAATCCCCTTGTGCAGCCACCACTCTTAGAGAAGTCCATCCTTCCTCTCCTGATATCCTTTATGTCCAGTCCTCTTCCTTTAACAAAAAAAAAATAAAATTCACCATTTCCCTGACTGCTCCTCTCCTCAAAGGAGCTCTAATTGGATAATTAGATTTGTACAGCAGTCTGTGTTTATCAAACCTTATGCTTATCAAGGCTGCCATGAACTTTCGAGCACTTTAATTAAAATGTCATTTTATTTCACATACTCCCAGAGCAGTGAACGCAACCCTCATCCCACAGGCAGATTTATATGCCCAGAATCTGTCCTGCTCCACACAAAACAAATGGATAAAGACACAACTTATCGGAATGCAAATTACAACCAAGGGAAGATAGTTTGGTTACTTCCAAAACTGCAACAACACAAAATGTAATGCTGTTTTTAGGAGGAGGCCATGAAGAGCCAGACTTCCAGAGCTTCTTTCCAGGAAGGAAGAGCATTCCCAGCAGAGGGAAGGGTGCTGCCCATGCAAGAGCAGCAGATGCTGCATTCCTGCAGACCAAGCTCATGGAAAACAGAAAGCAGAAATACCTAGAGGATGCTGATTGTTGATTTCTCCTCACAGGAGGAGGAGAACAAACAGGCCTGTTGTGCTTTTCCTCATCTACTGAAATTCATATAGAAAATTATCAAATATTGAAGCAAATCTCGAGGTGCTACAGCAGTTCCAAATTTTCTCATTTTACTGTAACAAACGCATACAGAAACAAGTTCCTCTGCATTCAGTAGCTGTATTTCAGACTTCAAACAGCTGGTGACAAAATCAGAATAAACCCCATAAGTGTAAGGCAGCATCAGGTGCAACAGTGCCATCCTAAAATTAACACCACTACAACAAAAAAGGACAAATTACCTTCAAACTGATGCACTCAACTCTAAAAATTTGTTCAAATTTCCTTAGGACAAAAACTCTAAGACACTAAGAGGTTTTTCCTTTTCTCTACTTTTCATACTAAGCCTGTGTATAATTTAGGAAGCAAACCCTGACAGTTTTCCTAATCCATTTTCAAAACACAAGGAAATTAGAAGACAATACATGATATTATCTGCCAGTGCCTTCCAGCTGACCATACAAGCACTGACAATATGATGAGGCATCATCCACCTTCTTAGGAGAGCATCAAACCCTGAACATTCAGATTATCTTATTTCAAATCAGCCTGGGGGATACATCTACACTATCAAAAGGACTGCAACAGAGAGTGGGAGAGCTGTACAGCACAAAGTTATCCTGGTTATTTCTGATCCCTCATGTTGGAGGGTGGGAAATATCCTCTCTTGTATCTCTTTCTGATCTCATTATATTAATCTGAGATCAAGATTTTGGAGTTTAAACTCAAACATCGGCAGAACAAAATTGGTTGAACATAAAAACAGTGATATATATATATATATGGAGAGGGACTCCTCTTGAAACAAAAGAATTTGTCTGTTTTGTAGATTTAGTAAGTCAAGAAAACAAATAAAACTTCACAGTCCCCCTGAAGCTTCAACAACCTGTTACTGGAAGCTTCAGACACAGGTAGGCTTGAAAACCAAAAATGCTGAGATAGTTCCCTCAAAAATTGCCCTAAATGGTTCAACAAAAGCTACATTCCACTCAAATATTCAACACATTAATTCTAATAGCTTCAACATGGCACCAAGAGGGGTTTTGGTTTTGCTTTTTGGTTGTGTTGAGGTTTTTCCAAGAAAACAACCCAGCTCTGGGAAGTGGCCCTACTGTTGGGAAGGGACCACAGGCAACTTTCTGTTTGCAGGACAAGCCAATTCCTCAGAGAAATCCCAGCCAAAACCCTTTGCCAGCTCCAGAGGAACTTTCCTGAAGGAAAACTGTTTTCCTGGATGCTGAGCAATTATGACCACCAACCTCCAAATGCTGTCTGCAAGCAGATCAATAATCCCATGAGTACTCCAGAACCTGCAGACAGATTGCACAGCAAAACCCTTCAATTTAGTGAAGTTAAAATTAAGGCTGCAGGTACTTTACAAATGTTTTGGGTTTTAAGGAGAAAAAGCACCAGAGGTTGAGAATCAATAAAGCACAAGTTGAGGGTTGTACTTCAGATCACATGATGTGAAACAAATGAATTTTTCATCTATTTGCTCTTTCCCTCAAATGCTGCAGGTTATTATTACTAACTTGGTCAAATGAGCAGCAAGATCAAAAAAGGGCTCTCTGATGTTCATCCAAGGAATATGGGGGGACCAAGGATGATTCCAGTAGTGACACAGCCACCCAAATGCTCACTTCAGGAAGATATGGCTCATATTAAAGCAGTTTTCACTTGCCTCGTGGGCACAAAGCTTTTAAATAACAGATAATGCTAATTAATTATGACTATGTTTGCCATTAAAAAAGGTAGACATAAATAGGTGTGATGCAGCTGGTGGGAAGGGAATCAGCTATAAAAGAAATAATTAACACAAGTCTCACCATTTATTTACTCAAGCAATACAAAATAGGTTACAGATCTGTTTTAAGCACATTGACACGTACAAGCACAGTTCAAAACTTCTGTTTACTTTTTATCCATCACAAAAATTAATGCAGG
Organism: Emberiza elegans; assembly: GCA_024865655.1. Classification (NCBI taxonomy): domain Eukaryota; kingdom Metazoa; phylum Chordata; class Aves; order Passeriformes; family Fringillidae; genus Emberiza; species Emberiza elegans. Next base: position 3,187,907 of record JALJVW010000102.1, read on the forward strand.
GTTTCTGTCTCAGATTTTTGCTTTTACTTCAGTCAAAGCACGTGAGCTGCAGCAAAACTTCCTCAAAAGCACAGCTTGGAAGCACAGCAACCCCCTTCTCTGCTGGCAGAACTCCCACTTCTCAATTTTACTCGAGATAAGGAGTTTATATGGTGAGCCTTCACCTCCTTGTGCAAATTAATTGCTCCTTTGGTGCAGACAAAGCCTCAAGAGGTGCAGCAGTGGCAGAGCCCCGAGTGCCATTCCTGCTGTCCCCAGGACACTTACAATTATTTCTAGGTACTGCAGAAACTCATCAGAAGTGTTTGGTCATATAATTTTTACATCAGAAGATAATTTTGAGAGAAACAGATGACAGTCTAGCCTTAATTAGCACAAGGAATTATGAGAAGTCCTCTAAAACCATCAAGTCCCCAAGTGCCACATCCACACAACTTTTAAATCCCACTTGAGGAATGGGGACTCCAGCACCTCCCTGGGCAGCCCCTTCCAATGCTTGAAATCCTCCCAGTGAAGAAATTGTTCTTAATATCCAAACTAAACCTCCCCCAGCACAAGTTCACCTCCAAATTATAGGTTTAATACCACTTCCTACAAAATAAGCTTTGATAGTAGACTGGAAAAGCAATTCCATTACTCATTTAAATTGACTCTGTCAATTGCAAATTAGCCTTATTTTTCTCTTCTCTTCCAACTTCTTTAGGCTGTTCAGTAACCAATAAAATCCAGCAGAAATAACTATAATTTTACAGAACAAGCTCATGCTGGAAGTAAGAGTTGAGCAGGATAAAACAGAGGCCAAGCTGGCAGTACAGGAAAATCTCATGGTGCTGTTTTTGCAAACATGAACTTCCTGTGAGCTGATCTGTGCCCAAAACCCACCAGTTTGGATGTCAAAAGGGGCAGACTTCCCTTTCTTCTGGATGTCAGCTCTCGGCCTCAGGAATACACACACACACATTCCCTGCCCCCCCAGCTTCCTGGAACACTGCTGCACATGAAAACATTGCACAAATCTGTTCCCTGGATGACAACGCTGAGATAACATCTAACCCAGAAATTTTCGTCCTCAGAATTTTATGCACCAGGGTGACACCTCAGTCAGGGGAGCCATCCCTGCTTCATGCAACCCTGTATCCCTTCCACACATCCTAATCTGAATTTTCTCCACCCTCAGTGGTTTATACAGAATTAATTCAATGCCAGGAAAGATATGGAGAAGCAAAGGCACAGCAATTAGCTTTCACTCCATCTTCAAAGACAATAATATTTCTCCCTTTAAATTGCTTTGCTGTCAAATAGCAACCATACCACAGCATGCAAATGGTCTCAGCGAGCCCAATATTCCATTTCTGGTGGTGTCCAACAGCTGAGACTCCTCAATCAAATGCAGGAACAGCTGGGGACACAGATGCCTGGGATGAGACAGCTCTCCAAGTGCTTCTTGCCTAACATCAGGCAGGATTCCTGGGTGATTTTCAAGAAAATGTGGGCATTTTTCCATGACTATCCACCAGTAATTGCCTGTTTTCTTGGGAGTGTGGAGTTCTGCAGATTAGTTCCATAAATAGCAATGCCTTCATACATTTGCCTCCTTTTCTGCTTAAGCATGTCCTTTCCTAGGGTGGAAGTGAAGTCTGCACCTCAACATGCTCTTGTTGTCATGAGTTATTCTTTAAAAGTCAATTTTTCCTGGTTACTCCTACCAGTCAATTTTTCCAGTTCTTATGTATCTACATATTTAAGAACATCTCTATAATCCTGTCAGCATCTCCTCTCTAGGCATCTCTACTCTGTGAGTGAGGCAAATGGATGCTTGTGTGCAAAATTTTAAGATGTAGACAGAGGCAAGTAGGAATATGATGTGTTCAGTTTTTGCCAAATGTTTTAACTGGGATTTTTGCTTATTATTTCATATATTCATATTTATATATTAATATTTCATATTATCCATACATTCATATTTCCATGTATCCATATTTGCTTATTATTCCATATATTACATATATTTCAAGGAATATATTCAATATATTCCTTGTATAGCTCACTGAAATATGTATATATATATATATATATATATATATATATATATATATATATATATATACACTTTGTCACTTCACAGCGGTATTTTTTAATTAACTGTTTTTCCACGAAATGTGCATTCACCCCAACCAACACACTCCCTTATCTATAATTTTCTCACCAGAAATCAGTCTACAAGCACTTTTACCACCTCACCACTCAGGCACCTCCACACTAAAATGAGCATTTGCCCATCATGATCGAGGGATCTTGAGGTCTCTGACACTCCCCACAGCAAGAGCTCCTAAGTCATGACTTATTTTCAGCTTTCAGCAGCTTTAAGGGAGTTCTGGAGTCACGCTAAGGAGTCACCCACACAGCCCAGGCAGGTGAAAGGCGGCTTCACCTTGCTCTGGGCAGAGCCAGCATTGTGTAAGCGCCCAGGCTGCGCCAAGCAGGGCTTATCCTGCCTCCCCAGCAAGGGATTCCTGGCTAACACAGAGCACAGGGAGCTTGCGTGGGCTTGCAAGAACACCCCATTCCAGTTTTTGTTTGTTTTTATATTCCAAGTCACGTGTGTTTGTAACCATTCCTCCACTTTGTGCCTAACCCTTCAAAAAGAGTGAATTCATGTTGTTTGGTTCTTGAGACCCTAATTCTTGTTTTCTAGTAGTGTTTTCTCAATATCGACATCTTTGCCAGGATTCTGTCTGAATTGGCCCTAATCTTCATTTCTTCAAAAGGATTAAAAGCTTCTTCAGCTTTCTAAGAAGAAAGAAACTTCAGTCCAAAGACAAACTCAGGAAAGTTTTAACACACTGGGCTGTTCATTTTAACCCAACTGCTGCCTGAAGTTCATCGTCCACCTGAAATCAGCAATTTATTACCCACTTGAATCATAGTTTGGGTTGGAAGGACCTTAAAGTTCACTCCATTCCAACCCCATGCCATGGGCAGTGACATTTTTCACCATCCCAGGTTGCTCCAAGCCCCATCTCCTCACAACCTTCTTCAGGACTGTCATATGTTTCAGAAAGAAAACGGGAATTGGAATGGCAGATTATTCTTCTAAAAATATTCTTTCCTATGTAAAATATACTTGGGCTTCACCCAGTTCCTCATCAAAGCAGAAATCACTGAGCTCAGCTGCTGCAAGGCTACAAAAATCCTCAAGATTTTTTCTCAATTTCCAGAACTCGTTAAAAACAACCAAATTGAGTTTAAGCAGTACGACTTGATGAGCAAAAAAAACTGTGTGTGGGTACAGAAAAGTAAACTGGTTTAAATCCAGAAATAGATACCTTAAAAGCAAATCGTTACAAAGATCCTCAATTACTGAATTATCTACTACAAAGCACTAATTATAAAGACATTACAATAGCTGAAGAGGAAAAACCCAGCCTGGTTTAACACACTTGTCAGCTCCAGTTAGCTGCACTCACTCCTTGGAAGAGTTTTTTACCCTGTGCCATTCTTTGGAATCCCTCTGTTCTGCAAAACAAGAGAGAAAGCAGCTCGAAAAACCACAAACTGCAACAAAAGTACAGTGAAGTCAGCACTTGTTTCATTTTTAAGCATTTTCTCTTAATAAAAAAGGCTCAGAGGGTTTGCTGGGCAGATTTAATGAATGCTTTGCCTTACAAATACCACAGCTGATTCACAGGGCTGTGCCAGACCGATACACCACTGATCTCTGAGCTCATATCAGTTACACATCAATTACAGTTATGTCTGCAAGACAGAATAAACCTCCTTTGTCTGACCTGTCAGAAAAAAAAAAAAAATCAATCTTTTTAACAGGTCTTGTATGGGAAACATAAAATTACACCACAAGCAAGTTGATGGTTAAAAAAAAAAAAAGGCTACAAAGGAACCTGGAGTAATTAGAGTCAATTTGGAGATTTTCCAAAAAAATAATTCCCATAAACATTCCAATTGTTGCCCAGGACTTATCTATTCACTTCAATCACAATGGGTTCACACCCTCTTCCAAGCCCCAGCCACTGAGTAAGAATGCTGTGAGTAATCTTTGCAGCACGGAGTAAATCCCGAGTAGATAAAGAAACTTCAGCCTTGACCTTTGCAACAGGGAGAGCAGAGGGAGCAGACAGCTCAGGAAGGCAAACAAAAGAGGGGACAAGTCATGCTAATGATATTATCCATCCACAGAGAATCCCTGGAGCTTCACACATCCTTGAGGGGAGGTTTTGATTTACAAAGGTCATCTGGGGAAATTTGCGACAGAACTCCAAGATCTGTCACCATTAATTTTGTGATGGCAGCTAAAGAAAAGGGTGAGCATTTCCACACGCTATAATTTTAATTTTAACACAAGAAACCACCACCCAACCAAAGCCACCCCCTCAAAAGCCCAAGGTTAATAGCAAAGCCTGCCCAGCCTGGAGGTCATCCCATGGATTTTAAAACTGATCTTTTGTACGTGATCAAGTTACTGAAACCTGCACAACAGCATTAAGGATTGCTCAATAAAATAATTGCTGCCTCTCCTCCAGCTCAGGAAAGGTCATTTCTTGGTTAAGGAATAACAGGAGAATATCACATTTTTTCCAGCCATATGACAAGAGACATTTTTTAAGAGCAAGTGTTTTATATGTACTTATTAATCTTCAAGTCTCTAGATTAATGTATAAATAATATATTCAGTTTGTAGACACAAGAACTGAGGTCCATCAGTTATCACCTGGATTTTCAAAACATTCCTCAATTTTTAATGCCAAATTTGAAACAGCTACAGACACTTTTCCGAAGACCTAGGAATATTTCAGTGGCAATTAATGGACATAATTTGCCCTATGCAACAGTCAGGTCCCACACACCTCAGGTTGGGGGATTTATTTGCTTCTTCTCATCTCCCAGACTTGGAGATGGAAGTGGGGAAAAAAATGCTTAAATCCAAAAGTCATGGGTTGTTTTTCCAAATGTCACTCCCTGACAGAGCAAGGCTGAGTCATGACAAGTGGGGAGGTGACAGCGCTGAATTCTGCCTCTAAAATTCTCTTCCCAGTTCTTAAATTGACCCTGGCATTTCAATGAGAAATGCAGCAAAGCTCTGGAGGTTTCCAAACTTGCCCTGCTTTGCAAGCAGCTAAACGGTGTATTTACAACATTAATTACTTCTCTTTTCCCTGTTTAGTTAAAAGGTTTGCCAGAATTCCTTCAGCTCACTTGAGACACCAGAAAACTCTGAAATCCGAAGGAATTGATTTTGTAACAGAAGGCGAAGTAGCTGATGGTGGATTTGGAAACGGAAGCAGAACCTGAGCATAAATTAAACCCCAGACTTAGAAAAACTGCAGCTACAACAAACCTTTTCCTTGAGCTGATACTTAAGATTCCTCTGATGGAGCTGCAGCAGCCAAGACAATTCAGCAGCAGCCTCTCAAGGGTGTAACCTGTTCCAAAAGGACCCTGTTCCAAACCCTCACCACTCCAACTTGTGCTTTTGGGATCTGCTCTCTCACCATGTCCAGGCGAACCCACAGCGCAGTTTATGGGCCTCCACTTTCCCCTCTTCTATTAAATCACCCCAGATAAATTTCCTGTGCTTCCTGCTTAGATTAGCAATGGCCATTTGTGAGGATGCAAATGAAGCATTCTTCTCACACTGAGCTCACCACCTTGTCTGGGACCTCAAGCCACTGCCAACCCAGCCCTCCCCTGCCAAGGGACAGGATTTGCATGATGTGGGGCTGCCCCATGAACGTTTTTAAACACATATTAGGGACTATAAACCGGGCATTTCATTGTCATGTTTTAGAGAAACTACGAGTAACGTTTTTAATCCAGCTGTGGCTGACTTGGCTTCTGCAAATCTCAATTTCCTGCCGTTTTTAGAGGCTCAAATCAACGTAGGGTTTTGGCAGCTGAACAATGCACATGTTCCTGGAGGAGGAGGATATTGATACAAACAAAAACACACCCCCACACACAGAGCCTGCTTGGTTTTAAGTAACTTATTAAAGCTCCAGTCCCCCTGCCTGTGATAAATCTTTCAGCTAATGACAATGGAAGGTAAATACTGCACCTGATGATCTCTTCCCTTGTCCACTTGGGTTTGAGGAGTTGAAATGATCAGAGATCAGTTAATGAATTCTGACCCCTGATACGCAGCTCAGCATCACATGAAAATTTAAACAAAGCTTTTCTGTGTGTTTAATTTAACACATAGAATTTCCTCCTGTTACCCTTAAGACCTCTTCCCTTTTCCCCCCCCAGAAAACAGACAATTGACAGCAGACATCCAGCAACAGGTTTTGCCTTTTCCTGCACCATTATTTTGTTTCATGCATGTATTTTTCCATTTCCTCCCCTTGCATCAAGCAATAAATTAAGTAGTCACAAACTTAACTCTATCACTCACTACATGACTTTTCAGTTTCACAGTAATTTAATAGATTAATGCCAGCTCTGACACAAACTTCTCCACAGATTTTGATGCATGGAATGCTCCACTGTCAAGAAACTCTTAGAGGTAGGAGTTTCTCTCCAGAATGTTCCCATTCACCTTCTTACACCACGGCCCATTATAAGAAAAGAACTGTGAAAATTAATTTCATTCCAAAATGACAAACCGTGCTCTGCTAAAATTGTTCTGCAGATTTAAATTTCTCCTGTCCCATAGCAGCACATGAGGAAAAAAATGAAAGTTCGTGGATTTATTAACCACTAACACATTGTTGGGAGCAGGAAGAAAATGCACAAGGTTTTCAAAGCAACTTCCCAGCAGGGTAAAAATCAGTCTTATTTTATGGATGATGGCAATTACACTGCAGAAAGAATATACATAATTTTTTAACTAAAAGCCTTCTACCAAGGCCTACATTTCCTAGTTGCTAGATTCATATTTAATTTATGCAACCTGACCTTCCCAATTCAAAAATCTTACCTGGCATCTCCTTTTGAAAGGTTGGTGTTTACGGGGTGAAGAATAACCTTGTTTGCATCCACATCCACCACACATTTTGTATGCAGATCAAGCTCTATAAAGAAATGAGAGAGTGTCAAGTGCTGCTCCTAAAGCACTGGGATTATATACACCATTACTTCCTCCAGACACCAAATTTATTCATGCAGTCTGACAGCCACCCATCAGCCAGAGAATAGAAACAGGACTTTTGCCAAATTCCACTTCTAGGGATATTCTGATGGGATGGATCCTGTCCAGCTTTAAAGCAAGCACTCTTTTCAAAGCAAGAAAAAAGCATTTGGGTTTCACTGAAGGACAATCAGCATATACAAGGGCAGTATGAAATTTCTTCTGGGGGGAAAAGAACCATTTAGGCTTGGTACCACTTTGACAGCTCTTCTTATTGCTCCCTCAATGCCTCACAGGGAAAGCTGCCCCTGCCATCTGCAGCACATTTTCCCTGGCCACTGCTGTGATACGGTGCCAGCTGTCAGTCCTGGGGCACCTGCTCGCAGAAATTCAAGTCCCATCAAAAATAATTTAGGTGCAAGCACGTAGAAAAGGGCTTGTCCTTCCCCCCCCAGGCTCCAGGCAAGTCCAGCTCTCCCAAGTGACATCAGGCAGTGGGATGTGGAGTGTGAGTAATGAGGATATTTGGAGTGTGTGAGAATTCTCGGCCGTAGAGGCGGGGAAAGCAAAATAAAAGCTTCAGATAACACTGAGAGCAGTCCAAGGTATCCACCCAGTGACAAATGGAGTTAGGCATGGGATAAAGCACACAGCCTGCACCAAAGTCACTGCTGTAGGATGTGGGGCCAGGACACAAACAAGTCCCTGCACAGTGACACTGGCCCTGGAAAGGGCTCCCAGGTGCTGATTCTGATGGGTGTCATGGCCAAAGTCACTGCTACAGACACCCAGGACACGGGGCCTGCACACAAACATGTCCCTGCACAGTGACACTGGCCCTGGAACGGACTCCCAGGTGCTGATTCTGATGGGTGTCATGGCCAAAGTCACTGCTACAGACACCCAAGACTTGGAGCCTAGACACAAACATGTCCCCTCGCAGTGACACTGGCTCTGGAAAGGGCTCCCAGGTGCTGATTCTGATGGCCATGACACACTGTTCACACCCAAAGTCACTGCTACAAACACCCAGGACATGGGGCCTGCACACAAACATGTCCCCTCACAGTGACACTGGCCCTGGAAAGGGCTCCCAGGTGCTGATTCTGATGGGTGTCATGGCCAAAGTCACTGCTACAGACACCCAAGACTTGGAGCCTAGACACAAAAGTGTCCCTGCACAGTGACACTAGCCCTGGAAAGGGCTCCCAGGTGTCAATTCCAATGGGTGTGAACAATGTGTCATGGCCAAAGTCACTGCTACAGACACCCAGAACATGGGGCCTGCACACAAACATGTCCCTGTACAGTGACACTGGCACTGGAAAGGACTCCCAGGTGCTGATTCTGATGGGTGTCATGGCCAAAGTCACTGCTACAGACACCCAAGACTTGGAGCCTAGACACAAAAGTGTCCCTGCACAGTGACACTAGCCCTGGAAAGGGCTCCCAGGTGTCAATTCCAATGGGTGTGAACAATGTGTCATGGCCAAAGTCACTGCTACAGACACCCAGAACATGGGGCCTGCACACAAACATGTCCCTGTACAGTGACACTGGCACTGGAAAGGACTCCCAGGTGCTGATTGCAATGGCCATGACAATGTTCACACCCAAAATCGCTGCTACAGACACCCAGGACATGGGGCCTGGACACAAACATGTCCCTGCACAGTGACACTAACCCTGGAAAGGACTCCCAGGTGCTGATTGCAATGGCCATGACACACTGTTCACACCCAAAATCGCTGCTACAGACACCCAGGACATAGGACCTGCACACAAACATTTACAACAGCTTCTAAAAAAAAAAAAAAATCAATTGAGTCTGACCTGTTTTGGAATCACCAACTATGAACTAAGTCCACTTTTCAATTTATTAAAATAAAGCTGTGACATCAACTCTCTTAGAACTCTAACACCTAAAGCTCGTACAGCCCTTGACAAACTCTCATAGAAACTCTCCAAAGATGACAAGCTCATCGCTGTATTCCAAAAAATGCCTTTCTTTTTTACAATTTTATGAAAAAAATTGCTTCTTTGTAGTCTCATTTTTCACTAGAACCCTTCTGAGACAGATCCTTTGTTAATAACAGAATAACTTTTTCTTCTCTACAAATTTCCAAAGACTATTTTTACAATTTTAGAGATGATGGCACAAATTGTAATTAAGGCCAGAACTAAATTAAGTTAAGGTAGCAGGTCAAGAATTTGCAGGTCAAGAATGGTGACACTGGCCCTGGAAAGGGCTCCCCGGTGCTGATTCTGGTGGCCATGACACACTGTTCACACCCAAAGTCACTGCTACAGACACCCAGAATGTGGGGCCTGCACACAAACATTTATAACAGCTTCTAAAAAATAATCAGTCGAGTCAGACCTGTTTTGGGAATTACCAACTATGAACTAAGTCCACTTTTCAATTTATTTTAAAAAGCTGCAACATCAACTCTCCTAGAACTCTAACACCTAAAGCTCGTACAGCCCTTGACAAACTCTCATAGAAACTCTCCAAAGATAACAAGTTCATCGCTGTATTCCAAAAAAACCCCTTCTTTTTTACAATTTCATGAAAAAATGCAACTCTGTAGTCTCATTTTTCACTAGAACCCTTCTGAGACAGATCCTTTGTTAATAACAGAATAACTTTTTCTTCTCTACAAATTTCCAAAGACTGTTTTTACAATTTTAGAGATGATAGCACAAATTGTAATTAAGGCCAGAACTAAATTAAGTTAGCAGGTCAAGAATGGTGACACTGGCCCTGGAAAAGGCTCCCAAGTGCTGATTCTGATGGCCATGACACACTGCTCACACCCTCCCACGCCAGGATGACGAGGGGCTACAGGGAATAACCTCCACACAGGGTTCAGCACCTCAGCTGAATCACCCAAATACGCTCGTGTCTAATCATGTTAATTATAATCCTCATCCTCCTTCATCTCTGCTCTTTCCTCCTCAGTCACCTGTACTTGCTCTTTCACCTCACAGCACCTTATAAACTCAGTCTGGAAATCTCTCGGGCTGTGCTTATTGCACAGCATCTTGCAGACTTCTCCCTCCTGATAAGTGACACAATAATAAGAGGGAGTTTCTTCCACAAACATTTTTGGAAAGAAATTTTATAGTTTTTTGCCACCTCACACACAGAAAAGAAAGCCAGAACTCAAGATCACTGGCCAAAGCAGGCAGTCACATGAAACTGCAATTCTCCTGAGCAAAACTGCTCCTCTGTTATTACACCGTGCATCTGCAGGAGGAAGAGCCAGACGAGTTCCAGAAGCCAGTGTTTATTTTAATTTCTCCCCACACCCTGAAAGCCAATTTACCTATCATTAATATGCAACACATGCTTGCTCAGATGAAACCACGTTCTCCGTATGTCCCATATCCGACAAGGCCCTTTATCTTGGTCTGCCTGGTTAGTGATTAACACTCGGTGTTGCAGTGACCTGCTTTTCCCAGCTCCTCAGGAAGGGTTTTACCTGCCTCATGCAAAGCATAAAGGTCTGCAAGCAGCATGCTTTCTGCCACGTTTTTAAATGCAGCTCTTGAGAGAGAACGCCCATGGCAGGCTTTGCATCCATGACTGCCCAGTGAACTCCATCTTACCAGCGCTCATTAAACCTCTCTTTGTGAAATGACCTTAAGAAAGCACACAGGCGGGACAAAAGACTTCCTTAAAGTCAAATGTTGTCACAAGAAAAAAGGTTCAAAGCCAATTTGTCCTGTGCAACGCACCTTGTTTGATTGCCACTCTCACACAGGTAATGCTAAAACCCCTCACCTTGTGTGCAGCATGATTTTGGAAGATGTGTTGAGCCAAACCAGCAGCTATTTCCAAACAGAGAGGTTCCAGTCCTTTTCTCCTGTGCCTGTTGCTCACCTTCTGCCACTACCATGCTCAGCAGATCCTCTCTAAGCCATCTCAAGTTACTTCAACAGCAGAAAACTACTCAGCATAGAAAATGGATGCATCCAGACCCCATGGAAAGCTCCATCATCCCACTGAAAGCTTGCCAACGCAAACAGGTGGGGAGAAGGAAGAGAGGAGCAGGGAGAGATCTTGTCCCAGCTGAGATGAACTGCTCTACCAGTTCATGGTGTCACATGAAACAAACCCCTAAGAAACAGTTATATTGAGCCTCTAAGCTGGGTCTGGACCCAGACAGCCTTAAGGCTGCTTATCCCAGTTACCTTGGCCAAAGGCTCACATGGAAACTCTCCTTTCAGCTGAAGAAACAGTTTAAATCCCATTTGAACAGCATATCATTCATTTTCTTCAAATTCTGCCTCCATTACATTCTTTGGCAGATTTTTAAATTCTTTCATGTTTCCGGTACACTGAGAGATGAATCTTACATCAGCCACTACTGAAACTGGTATCATCATCATTTCCACCTCATTACATTTTTAATATCATTAAAGCATGTTGGCCTTATAGTCAAATTATCTGCCTGCTCTTTTGGATATGATCACACAAGGACTCCACCCTTACTTTTACTAGTTTCAGTGTCTCCCAGGTGAGCTGGGTACTTGCTGCTCCTGAACAACAAGCAAAATTGGGATGCACCAAGATAAGATCATAAGGATGCACATCCAAAACACCCCAATTAATTCCTCCTGTAGTAAGGACTCACTTATCAAAGTTTGGTATTATTTTCTTCAACTATTTAGGTGTGGTTTTTTCAGCATGAAATTCAGAAATTAAAGGTGAAATTAAAAGATGACAGAAGAAGCTCACTGTCAAACTTTGAAGATTTATCTCAAATTTTGCACCTCAAAAAGAAAATCTCACCTATTATTATTGCTAATTTGCTTCTACCTTCAGTCATTACTGAGCAAACACAATCAACCACTCACTTGCTTCATCAAATCAAGAAACTAATCAGCTAATTCCTCTCTGAAGAATAAAAACTTGAATTCTCAACATCAAGAACCATTTATTGCAGAGAATGAAAATCTCTTCCACAGCTTCAGAGGAAGAGAGCTGTGACATCCATAATAAAAGGGTAACACTTATCTGAGTCACTTCTCCACATTTACATTTCACAGCAGTAGAAGTGTTAAGCAAAGCTGGGCTGAGTGTAAGAATAATTGTTAGAGCGTTGTGTCCAAGCTGCTCACTGAGAGTTCCCTGGATGAGATTTTATTTCACTTGTGAAGCTGGAAGGTGGGAGTTGAAGGAAGCCACTTTCCTTCCCCATTCCCGTGATTTTTCAACACCTCACATGACTTTTCTAAAACTGGGATTCAGTGTAGATCACAGTTGAAACCACACTTGTGTAAATCCCAAATCACTACTATGCCTTTGATAACAGTATTGTGGGTGTTGTAAAAATAACTCATTCCCCATCACTTTGGGCTTTTCACTAAGAAATTCAGTGAGTTTCAAACAGGGTGGAAAAGTCAGCAAGCAAGACAGAGCTGGAAAAGCAAACCCAGGAGCAGCCTAGCACTGCAAGGAACGGTGGATTCAGCAGGCACTGGCCCATTCCCACCACAGGTAAGAATTTCCAATCCCTCTGTAACAGCAGTCACGTGTCTGGTAATCATAAACTCACCACAGCAGATTTTCCACAACAGAGTTAAGAAACACTGGCAAAGGTGCCACTTGAAATTGTTCTAATCAGCTTTGGGGCAGAGACAAGGAGTGTGTGAATCCTGCAGGAAGGGGAGAAAGGTATTTTGGAAAATGTTGGATGGGAAATTCCTGTCCTTGCTTATGGATCTGGCAGGGAGCTGTTTCCATGGACTGGCTGCAACTACTGACAACAGAGGTTGGAAAATGTTGTACCCAACTCTAGAGACTGCCTTGGGTGGCACAACAGAAACACCTGAACTGCCACGTGGTGACACTGCCTCATCCTCAGCCATGACCCCAAAAGCCATCCCACTGCAGGTCACTGCACTTCAGACCCAAACAAAATGATCCCAAGAGAAGGCTTGTGCAGGGCAGCTTGAAATAATCTTAAGGTGAACAACGATAAAGTAAAAAAGGAATATGCAAGATTTGAAACGTATGGTTTGGGGGTGCATGGTGTACTAAGAGCTTTTACTACCACAGCCAGAGTAGATGAAAGATCTGTTACAAATTCTTTCTCCATATTTTCCACTTTACATTCCCTATTTTTTCTCATTGTGTAAGATGGCAGCAACCATCCTGTGCCTAGAAGTGCTACAAAAGAGCTGGAGAGGGACTTGGGACAAGGGATGGAGGGACAGGACACAGGGAATGGCTTCCCAGTGCCAGAGGACAGGGATAGATGGGATACTGGGAAGGAATTGAGGCCCTGACACAGGTTGCTCAGAGAAGCTGTGGCTGCCTCTGGATCCCTGGAAGTGTCCAAGGCCAGGCTGGATAAGGCTTGGAACCACCTGGGACAGTGGAAGGTGTCCCTGCCCATGAGAGAGGGTGGAACAGGATGAGTTTAATCCCTTGTAACCCAAACCATTCCATGATTCTCTGAATTAAGGGGAAGCACTTCCCAATGAATCAAGAGCTTTGATTTCCAGGTGAGTTTTTCCATTAGATCTCAGTTTAAGAAATGAGTTTACGAAGGTTGGTAACATTCCAGCCCTTTCAAATACCAAGCCATGAACCTGGCGTTACAAGACACGTCAAATAAAAGTTGTCTCAGATTCCTCCTGGTCCCACTAAATCCTACCAGATTTAGGGCAGCTGCACCTTCAGTGACACCTCAGGACCCTTTGGAGATGGACCTCAGGTTCTACAGAGTCACTGGGAACCAGAACAACCGGCCTTGCAGAGCTCCACAAAAGCTGCAAAAGCCAACTGAGGTATAACAAATAAAATGTGAAAGGTTTAAAGTGCCCCTCCTAAGCTCATAAGCCAAAATTGGCCCCAAATACAAAAGCTCAAATAATCTCCTGCGAAGACAGACGATAGAAATTTTATATTTTAAATTGCCAGTAGATTTTCAGGAGATTAACATTCCCTTGGAGGTTAGTCCTGGAATGTTGTACCCTGAGCCGTCAAGTTGCATTGGATAAGAAATCACAATTGGTTTCTCATAACTTTCTTGGTCTGGAAAAACAAATGGCAAGAACTCAGAAAAGTTTAAACAGTAAATTAAAATATTTGTTTATCACACAAATCGACTAAAAAAAAAAAGAAAAGCTGTTGTTTGGGGTCTTCTGTTGTCTTTTTTGTTTGAAAAAGAAATGTGAAAGCCAGTTCAAAGACAGCAAGTCCTCAAGCTTCCCTGCCAAGATTTGTTTCCCAAGAGTGACTTATCTCTTTGCCACGTAGGAGCCAACACAAATAAAGGCAAAACTAACTGAGGAGATGAGTGAATGTGAAAATAACTGCCATCTACATGATAATGCTGAGGGCTTATACGGAAAAAAGAGTGTAAAAGCAAGACATAGTGATAAATTCTGACAAAAATACAGGAATTTCATTTGTACTTTACGTCTACCAACATGAAGGCACCTTTCAAGCTTCTCTTGTTATATGAACTGCTCAAATGTAAGTCATGAAATTTTCAGTTTGCAGCAATTAAAGGTCATTAAATATGTATGAGTGCATCTGGAAGGGTACATGATGCTATCAAAGCTTGTCCATGAGGGGAAAATCAACTCAAACTCACGAGCACGTGGAACAGGCAAGGTGCCCTCTCATGTTAATTCCATGTTGTCCAAATGCTTTAAAATGTGTTCTATGCTCTGCTCCTTCATTTTCTACAAGGAAAGAGCTTCCCAAACGGTTTTAGTGAAGGCACTTCATGGATCTGGACATGGACCTTGCTCACAGCCAGCTCTGCTGCTGCAAACACCGCTGGGCTCGTGGGCAATGAGTAAATAAATCACTGTGGGGACTCTGGTGAGCTCCCAGGGAAGTTCAGCACTCTGGAATTATTAACAGGCATGAAATGCCCGAGTTTGCCCAGCCGCCAAGCGCCCAAAAGCCAAGGCAGAGCTATTCCAGGTGTATCAGATCTTCAGGAGAAGCAGCCAACCTGAAACCAGAGCAGCAAGGGAACCTCTCCCTGCACTTGGAGCTCAGAGGGTGCAATTAGCACTAAAATTCCTTGGAAGGTGCAATTAGCACTAAAATTCCTTCGTGGCATCCAGGCTGGATGTTCTGGGAGTCTCTGGCTGTGGGGAGGAGTAAGGCTGTGGCACCTTAGGAGCTCTTAAAATACAATTGCCTCACAAGATGAAACATTAACTCTGCATCCTTTACCCATTTGGCACCTTATCTCAAGGTTAATCCTGCTCATAGCCCAAACACTGTTTTATAGCTTATCAACCATCACCAGGAAATATTCCAAACTCCAGGCACTGGCGTATGACAAGGATAAAGGTGAAGAAAAGCCTTGTGGTTTGCACATTGCCATCAGGATACAACAGGTGCCATTTCACGCCCTCTGATACTGTAATTAATCTCATAAATCCGCTTGCACAGACTGCAATTTATAGATAAATTGTCTCTGGTGTAATTTCCATGGGAAAACAAACAAACAAGAGCACAGGAACAACCCCCACCTCCTCACCTCAAAACCCAAAAACATTTCAAGTAGCTGGAAATGAAAACTCCTCCAAGAAGAGTAGGAGGACATAAAATTACCACCTGACACAATGATCAGCAGCTTGTACAAATGCAGAGGCAAATTCCTTCCTCACAAGCACTGGAAGCAGAAACTTTAACATCTAAGTATGAGAAGATCCCTGTTTCAACACTGATAGTCTGGATAAATAAATATATCAACATAACAGATACCTCAATATGTATTTACAGGCAATCCAGATATTTAAACTGGAACTGCAGGTCTTACACTACAGTTCTAGAATAGCTTTAAACTGGAATTGCAGGTCTCAAACTACAGTTCTAGAATAGTTTAATCCAGCTATTTAAACTGGAACTGCAGGTCTCAAACTACAGTTCTAGAATAGTTTAATCCAAATATTTAAACTGGAACTGCAGGTTTTACACTACAATCCTAGGATAGTTTAATATGGCAGCATTGCCAGAATACAGGCAGTTGCTTTCCTGCCTTTCTTTGTTCAAAAAGTATTGACCCAAGTGAGATCAGTTCGGACTGGCTTAAGTGGCATCAGCCATATCCTTGAGTCTAAGTCATGTTCTTTTAAAAAGAACAACTTTTATCAGTATTAATTAACAAGACACTGAACTGATTCAAAAGCACAAGGAAACACGACTGAACTGCCTGTACCCAAACATCACCTGAAAACAAAGCATTCAGTCAGAAAAATCTTAATTAAAAAGCCTTCATCTGTCATTTGCTTTGCTTCATGGTATGGCTTGCGATTTGCATTTACCTGAAATATGATGAATATCTGCTAAGAGAATTCAAACACGACACTTATGAAAGGAAATCCACTGCAAATCTTAAATAAAGCAGCAAAAGAACTTCCTGATTGTTATCAAACCCCCATTTGAATAACGCAGTGCACTAGGAAATACTTCAGTGAATTACAGAGCCAAGAAAATAAAAGACCAGGAGCCTTATCTAACAGAGCAGTACTGAATTATTTAATTCATAAAAGCCTGTTAATCGAGATCCCAGTTAGCAAAGTAGGAGGGATGTAAAAAAAAGACGCCTCAGTTGCCACCCAGGAGAGCCTCCAACCTCAGACGTGGCACTGAGAACGCGTGGGCACAGCAGCATTTTTATAAAAGCAAAACTTCCACACAGGCTTGGTAGGATTGAGGTCTAATTTGAAGTGAGACCCAAAATAATGCAGTCTGGATGCAAAAAAAAACCCAAAAAAACCAACAAACCAAAAAACCAAATCCAAGTACAATTAGAAATGCTTCCCCTCGCTAAAAATTAGTGCTATAAACTGAGTTTATGGATTACCTCTCTGCATGAGAATGAAGCAGGACCCTCAATCCAAACACCTTGAAATGTGAGTGCTATAAATAACCAATTATTTGATACACAAATCCCTTCCACATGCAGGCAAGGAACCCATTATACTTTTATGAGCTGTAAAAACTCCTAACAGTTAAGCACGCCACTTTTATTAACCTAATAAACCCTTGCCTTAAGAAATTCATAACTCAAACACCAAAGACAACCACCACCACCACAAGTAAACACCGAGAATATTTCAAAGCTTAACTTTCCACAGTCTCAGCCATCTGACAGGTTTGCAATGTTAAGCCCTTCGGTGTAGAGGGAAGGAAAGAACATTACTCGTGATCCTGAAGAAAACAAATACTTGCTTCAGGTCCAAAGCCCCAGAAGTCCATACAAATACTGCTCAGAACAAGATGTGTATGAAAGAGCTTCCAGGAAAGCTGCCTCTTGCCTCAAAACTTAATTAAAAAAAAAAAAAAGGCCACAGAAGTCTTACAAATGGACGACTCTTCCAGAAAATCAGTTGCAAAAATGCCTAAGTTTAACATTAAAAAGATAAGAAAAATTGTAGCCTTGGTATCACTGTCT
This sequence comes from Emberiza elegans, assembly GCA_024865655.1. Classification (NCBI taxonomy): domain Eukaryota; kingdom Metazoa; phylum Chordata; class Aves; order Passeriformes; family Fringillidae; genus Emberiza; species Emberiza elegans. The sequence continues at coordinate 3,205,427 of JALJVW010000102.1, forward strand.
GTTTCTATAAATTCAAGGTGCATCAGAAGTACCACAGGGAGGTATCAGTTGTTTAGACCTGATCAAAAAACATCTGGACTGTAACAAATAATCTGCTGGGGAAAAAAAAAACACTTCCAGGACATTTTGTTTGAGGGAGAAAAAATGGATCTTCTAGGCTAGACTTAAATGGATTTAGGCATCGCTCACAAATAACAGGATGTTTAATAGCAGCAAACTGCCAAGAGGGGGGGATTCAGGGCCCCCTTCTCTCTGAGGAGCATCAAGAACTGATATTCAAATGTCCTCACTCCAGGATGAGCCTCCTGACAGAGTCATCTAAGATTTTAAAGTTTATACAGAATAAAAAAGACAAACAGAGGTTGGACCTGTGGGTCCCTTCCAACTCAGGATATTCTATGAAAGAGAATACCAAGATACAATGCTTCCCCACAGTTTGGAAAGGGACATGAGGACAAAAGGGCTGAGCAGGTGATAATGTGGGAAAGAGGTCTTAGTCACCCTGGACATTCCAAACTTCACTGGTGCAACCTCAACTCATCTGACGTGCTCCAGAGGTCCTTCCAACCCGAATTATTGTTAATCGGGGTGATAAATTCAGGAGACCTCTGGGGGCCAAGGAAATGACCATGTCAGGAAAGGACATGAGCAAGAGGAAGGGCCCAAATCTGTATTTGTTTAGACCAGCATCAAAAAACAGTTGTTTAGACCTGATCAAAAACATCTGGACTGTAACAAATAATCTGCTGGGGGAAAAAAAACACTTCCAGGACATTTTGTTTGAGGGAGAAAGCAACATGGATCTTCTAGGCTAGACTTTAATGGGTTTAGGCATCGCTCACAAATAACAGGATGTTTAATAGCAGCAAACTGCCAAGAGTGGGGGATTCAGGGCCCCCTTCTCTCTGAGCAGCATCAAGAACTGATATTCAAATGTCCCTCACTCCAGGATGAGCCTCCTGACAGGAGTCATCCTCCCCATAAGATTTTTAAAGTTTATACAGAATAAAAGACAAACAGAGGTTGGACCTGTGGGTCCCTTCCAACTCAGGATATTCTATGAAAGAGAATACCAAGATACAATCTAGATTTCCTCTGGATTCCTTTACTTCCCCCGCTGCTTCCCCACAGTTCCTGGCTGGAAAGGGACATGAGGACAAACTCAGGGCTGAGCAGGTGAAGGATGTATGTGGGAGGGAGAGGTGCCTTAGTCACCCCTGGACATTCCAAACTTCACTGATGGAGGCCCTGTGCAACCTCAACTCATCTGACGTGCTCCAGAGGTCCCTTCCAACCTGAATTATTGTCTAATCCCGGGGGTGAGGAACACCGAGCAGAGTCAGGAGACCTCTGGGGCACAGCCAAGGAAATGACCTATGCCAGGAAAGGGACATGAGCAAGAGGAAAGCCCAAATCTGTCACCGACACCGGGCACCACCTTCCAGCTCCTGCCCCAGCTCCCACCACCTCCTCCACACTGCCTCTCCATCTCCTCCAACCTATTCTCTGGAAGGATGGGTTCTCCTCAGTTTTGAGAGCTGGCACCTGAAGTTTAACAAAATGCAGCTTTTGGGCAAAATATCCTCAGTTTCCCTCAACCACCAGACTGTAAATACATCAACTCCATCTCTTGTGCTGGAAGTGGGACTCAGGAGCTCTTGTGAACTCAGTGAACATTCCCCTGCTGACGTTTTACAGGCGTAGAATCACCGTATTTAATACTTTAACCCTTTATTTTTTTAATAGAAAGGAATTTAAAAGATATTATATGTCAGATGATGTAGGCAATAAAGGGCTTTGCCTCTCCCTCCTTTTTTTTGCTCCAACTACTAAACTGACTTCACTGGATTCCCTTTCCCGAGAAGGAGTTATTGGCATATTCCTGTGAGAATGTGGGATTAAAAAAAAAAAAAAGCCACCCTACACTTTCTTGGATTTCTGCCTTCTTCACCTTCCCATTCCTTGGCTGAAGCTGCCTTTTCATACTCGCTTCCTCATCATCCAGAGCAAGTTTTTCTAATTAAGACAAGTAATAAACATTTAAACAGCTGCCCAGACCACGGTCTGATTAACATAACCCTTAGGCAAGTTTCGTTGAGGGGAAAAAAAACCAAAACCAACAACAACCCAATAACAACAACAAAAAAAATTCTCTTGTCAATTCTCGCTTCCTCTTCTGTATTTTCTTGCTTGTTATTTGTCCTTGCGTCGCTGTCATCTGGTTCACAGCGTCCCACTCAAAGCACCGAGGGCTGGAGAGCAGCGGGGTGAATTAGCACGGGGCAAAATGCACAAAAAGACGCATTTTCCCCCAAATCCGCAAAGCAGGAAGAAGGAAGCGTTGTCCCAGCAGGAACCGGCTGCAAAGCAGGTGCAGACAGGGCTGATCCCCGGGGGAGAGGAGGGGACAAAATAAAGCCAAAACCCCAGGTTTGGGAAAAGACATCGGGAGAGGGGGGTGAGCACAGCGCGGCTGCGGCCGCACAGCCGCCCGCGCCGAGCCGGGCTGTGTTTATTAATAAATAAATAAACAATGAAGGACACACGGACACGCACCGATTCACCCGCACTGGGACACACCTGTCCCGACCGACACCTGCCCCCAAGGAGCGGCACCCCCGGCCCGCGCCGCTCCCGGGAAGGACAGGCCAGGGGGATGCTGAGGAAGAAGGGAGAGTCTCACCTCGCCGGTTCATGGGGCGGACACGCACCGCCACCTTCACTTTGGAGTCCCCCATCGTGCCGCTCCAGCCTTCCCGGCTCCCCCGTCCCTGCCCGGCTTCCGTCTGCCGAGGGAGAGCCGGAGCGGGGAGGAGCGCCGGGGAGGGAGGCGCCGCGCCGGGCCAATGCCAGCCGGACTACAACTCCCAGCGAGCATCGCGCAACGCCACGCCCCCTCAGATCCCGGCGGGCCGCCGCGGTGCGCGCTGGGAGATGTAGTTTTTCTCGCTGCCCCCAGCCTGGTAACGAGGCAGGCTGGATGAATCACGGAATTAATTAATGTAGAATTAATGTGGAGTTCGACCTGTGATCCATCATTACCTTGTAACCAGATTAGAGCACTGAGTGTCATGTCCAGGTGTTCCTTGACACCTCCAGGGATGGGGACCCCAAAACCTCCCTGGGCAGCCTCTTCCAATGTCTAAGCACAGAATCACAGAACTGGTCAATCTAAAGATGACCACAGCAGGTCATCTGGTCCAACCTCTCTCCTCAAGCAGGGTCAACCCATAGCACAGGGCACAGGATTGCATCCAGACGGCCCTGGAACATCTCCAGTGAGGGAAACTCCACATCCTTTCTGATCAACCTGTTCCAGTGCTTGGTCACTGCACAGGAAAGAAGCTCTTCCTCATGTTCAGGTGGAACTTCCCGGCCCCCCAAAATCTTCTGTGAAGAAATTTTTCCTAATGACCAATCTAATGACCAACCTGGCACAGCCTGAGGCTGCTCCCTCTCCTCCTGTCCCTGTTCCCTGGGAGCAGAGCCTCACCCCCCTGGCTGTCCCCTCCTGTCAGGAGTTGTGCAGAGCCACAAGGTCCCCCCTGAGCCTCCTTTTCTCCAGGCTGAGCCCTTTCCCAGCTCTCTCAGCCCCTCCTGGTGCTCCAGCCCCTTCCCCACCTCCATTGCATTCCCTGGACACCCTCCAGCCCCTCAATATCCATACTGAAGTGAGGGACCCAGGCACTGAATGCTTGGATGTGGAGTCCTTCAGAACAGAGGGATTTGTGAGGGGGCGCAGCCAAAATGGCTTTTACAGAGTGGAGGGAGATCAGGGTCACCCCAGACCCTGCCACTCTACCTTTGGGGGGCTGCAAGGGAAGCCCATCACATCTCAGTCCCCTCCTTTTGGGGAAATACTGAGGTACTTCATGTTGAGCAGACAACAGCATTGCTGCTGGAACTTACACACCTCACCTTGGGATTTCCTCTGCGTTCTGCAGGGTTTCTGTCCATCAGAAATCACTTCATGAGTCACATCACATTAAAGATCACAGAATGACAGAATGGTTTGGGTTGGAGCGAACATTAAAAGCTCATCTTGGTCCAACCCCAACTCCTTCCACTATCCCAGGTTGCTCCAAGCCTCATCCACCCTGGCCTTGGACACTTCCAAGGATCCAGGGGCAGCCACAGCTTCTCTAGACAAGCTGTGCCAGGGCCACACCACCCCTCACAGCCAAGAATTCCTTCCCAATATCCCATCTATTCCTCCCCTCTGGCAGTGGGAAGCCACTCCCTGTGTCCTGTCCCTCCATCCCCTGTCCCCAGCCCCTCTCCAGCTCTCCTGGAGCCCCTTTAGGCCCTGCAAGGGGCTCTGAGCTCTCCCTGGATCCTTCTCCTCTCCAGGTGAACACCCCCAGCTCTCCCAACCTGGCTCCAGAGCAGAGGGGCTCCAGCCCTTGCAGCATCTCTGTGGCCTCCTCTGGCTTTACTCCAACAGCTCCACACCTTCCCTGTGCCAAGGATCCCAGAGAACCATCATGAGCCACAAGCCAAGGTACAGACCACGGGTTAGGTCCTCTCTGGGCCTGGTTTCACAGAGCAGCCCCTGGTGGGTCCAGTGTCAGCAAAGGCAGCTCAGTAAAAACCTCAGCAGGAATAATCAGACACAGCCTGAACAATATCAAACAACATCACAATTTATCCACACCAGACCCCTCAACTGCTCAACCACGGCCACCTATTGCAAAGACCGAGAATGAAACTAAAATGCAAAGATGCAAAAAACCCTCCCAAACCTCATTTAAATGGTCATGCTTGAAAACCCTTGCAGCTGCTATTGTAGTTCAAAACAAGGATTCTCTCAATGTTGTTTTGAAAAGGCAGATTTCAGCAAGGACAGAACCACCCTCCCCTCCAAAATTCACAGTTGTAATCCTTTGGCTTTCCAACACTGAACGAGGTTTTGTGACAGAAATAAATAAAAATAACACATGTCCAAGTGGGTTTGAGATAAGATTTTGGCAGGTGGCACTTTTTGCCCAGAAGAACTGCACTCAATATTTATCATTTCATGCCTGTCTGACCTGAAGAATGTCTTGTCAAAGCAGAGAAAAACGAATATTAAACTGGCATTTAAGTCACGCTGGGATTAATGCCCATGTTCCTAAGAGCATCCCAAGCAAGCATGAGGGCTGGAAAAGGTCTTAAAGCTACAAAAAATATTAAATAACAGGTCAGAGCAAGCAGAGTTGTGAAAGCTTGAAGCAAAAACTCAGTTTTTATCTGCACTAGGGCAAAGCATCATCTCTGCAGCTCCCTGGGAGAGGGGACATCCCACTCTGAGCCTGCACAGTTGGTCCTTGCACTTGCGAGCTTGAGGATCCAATTACAGGATGAAACCCAGCTTTGAACTTCTTGTGGTATTTTCCAGCTGGGGCCTCGACAAAACCGCACCAAGGTTTTTCTGAAACCGAGCGCTTTGGCCGTGGAGATGAATTTAATCCTCGTTTTCCAGCCGAGCACCACGAGTGGAGGAGGGTGGGTGGTTTTTACCTCGGGAATTTGATTTAGAGAAACGGGGGGAAGACCATGGCCAGATGTGGGGATGGCAGGTGCCACCCAAAGCCAGCCCTTCCTCTGCATCTCCTCTCCTGCGTCACTCACCACCGGTTTGGGTAAAATAAAGCAGCAAATCTTTCAGGGGAAGGCTCACACACCACTTTTTAATTTGTCCCAAAGAGGTGCCTGGTGTGTTTTAAGTGCAATCACACAGTTCTTGCAAGCTCTGCTCCAGTTTTCTACTCGGAATGAGGAATTCCTTTTAAAATCTGAAAAATCACTCTTTTAGCCTCCCTTCACTCCTAATAGCCAATGAGAAACGATATTTACATATAACCATTGCTATTTTCTGTGAAGTTCTTCAAAGACAGAGACATCCTTAGAGTCCAGACACCCATCCCAATTTTGACGCTGTTGCTCGGCGCTCTGGGAAGATGCTCGGGAGCGATAAATTCTCATTCCTTCTGCACTTTTCCTTTATGCTTCTGCACTTTCTCCTGCCTCTGCACTTTCCCTTTATGCTTCTGCCTGTTTCCTGCGCTGAATTACAGCAGTGCAGCTCCTCTTGCACTGGCACAAGCTCTGCCTCGGTGTAATTACCCCACTGTGAATTCCTCGACAAGGCCTTTCCCTGGCTCAGGGCTCCACAATCTGTGGGAAGCATCTCCCTGGAGGGGCACAGCTTGGAGGGAGGATATTGTTTCCATTCACAGCCCTGGAACATGCTAATTATGCCGGGAGGAAAGAGGAGGGGGTGGCAGCGTTCACTTGGGAGGGACAGGCCGGGCAAAGAGTTTGTGAAACGCCAACTTAACCCCATCTTGTAGGGAATTGTCCGCAGCTCTTTCCCCCCTTCCTAGTTACTGTAATGAGGGCCTGACTTCCCAGATTAGCTCTGGCTATTTAAATGCTAATTTAATTAACAAAACATCCTTGGGGGGGGAGGCACTGCTCGTCCCTCCCATTCATTTATCGGGTTTCTGAATGCGACGCTGTTTTCATCAGGTTGAGGAGCCGCAGTTATTGCTGTGCCCACCTGGTTGCGACAGGGATGTGGATGACAAAAAAAAAACCCAAAAAATCTCTTTTTAAAAAATTATCTTTTTTTTTTTTTTAAACAACTAAATTTGCTTACTTCTGTTTAGAAATAAGTGTGTCCTGCCCGGGGCGTGCGTTATCACCAGCCTGCCAGGGAAGAAGTTTCTGCTTTTATCTCGATGAAGGTACCGAATGTTTCAGCTCTCAGATCATCCAGAAAGAATTTTATCTCCGGGCAGGCCAGAAAACACGAGCAGTCCTTTGGATGTCCCTTCATCCAAACCGCAACAAGCACCAAATCAAGTTTTAAATCCACTTTTCCATTTGCTCGGCTGCGCGCCGAAGGACAGGCATCAATTATGGATTTGCTGTAGACCTACTTTGTGCCCATAAATCATTCAGGAGCTGGGAAACCAAACCAGGGGATCTTACCGGGGTTTAGTCAAACTTTGAAGCCCTCACCACTTCTGTAAAAAGCTCAGCATCTCTGGACCAGTCCTGGGATGCATCCAGCGACTCTTTAATACCCGCAGCGTTGAGATCCTCAGCACAAAATATGTGGTGGAGCATTTAAAAAGTAAAACCTGTTGCTATTGTGTATTTTTCAGAGATTTTTGTTTTGTCCAGTCCCTGGGGTGATAAGTTTTCATCTGATTTTGTCTTCTGGTTTATCTTGCTTTTCAGCCTGAAGATATGAATGTATAAAGGAAGTAGATATTTGGAGGCACGAGCAAAAAACAGAAGACAGGTTATGAATTTATTTCTACTTTATTAGAGAAAGAAAGTGCCGAGGAAAAAACCACAATATTAAAGAACAGGTAAAAAAAGAAAATCTGGATAAAGCAGCAAACCAATATTTCCAAATCAGCTGTGTCAAAATTCTCCTTGTTATAAAAATTTATTTATTTATTTCCAGAGGAATTGCTGATATTTTTCATGCAACACGTTGTGCAAATGAGCAGGTTCAGGAGATTCACCCCAATTCTTGCAAAGCACTTTCTGTGCTTTATTATTTTAATAGGAACTTTGTAAATTTGAAGGATTAATTGTTTCCAAGGCCATTCATAACTCTGAATTACACTGATCCTGAGATGGGTATTTAAAGGTATTTGTGTGTGACCTCCTGTCCTCACTGTAAAAAGAATCCCCAGATAAATAAACAAATCCTTGACGTCTTCTTGCAGCAAAATATAGCAGAGTCAAGCCCCAAACAAACTTTTTATAGACATCTCCCACTTTTTAAAAGTCATTCCAAAGTTTAAAGTCTTGGCCATAAATTTTATGGCATTATAGGATGTGATGCTTATTCTTGTGTTACCCAGAGGGAGTCCCAGGCTCTGATATCTCCATAAATCCCATCCATGCCCTGTTTATGGAAGGGAAATTCCTTCTAGCTGTGCTTTAATAGTGGGATTTCAACACAAATTTTACCTCCGGCAGCAACACAGGGCCAGGTAATATCAGCAATTTATGTGCTGGTAGAATGAGGCCTCTAATGAGAATTTTCTCCTCTTTTTGGCTAAAAATTTTTATTTTCTTTGCCAGCTGCTCAGTTTGCTGATTCAGCCTGTGCCAAAGCAACTGGTTTTACCTGTCATGTTGCATTTTATTGGAGTGGCTCCTTCCTAAGACAAAGATTCCACATTGGATTTCATCTGTATGGAAACAAAATAGATTTTCTGTCCTTGGAGGAAACGGAGAATCTCCAGAGAGCTCAAAAATTAAAGAATTCAGCAGGACAGCAGGTTTAGCTGTTGCAAGACAGGTTTGTTATCCCAGAAAAGCAAAACCCCCCCAACACAAGGCAGCCATCGATACTCTGAAGAATGCATGTTTAGGGAGTTGTGTAATGCTTGCAGCCTTTATCTCCTCCTGACTCTGAGGTGCAGGAGCCTGGACTTCAAAGGCTGGAATGTGTCACAGCTTCATCGGCTCAATCATCTTCTTGCTGCAGAGGAGACACCTGCAAGAACCACATTTTTGGGCTTTTTCACCCATCCCTACATTCTCTCCTCACCACTTTCCCTCTGACACCCGATCTAAACCCAGATCTAAATTTTCCAGCTGCATTTACACAAATAACAATAAAAATTGTTTAATGCATTTTGCAAATATCATCCCAGGCCAAAGCGCCAGCCGCAGATCTCCCCCGATCTAATGAGCTGGTGATTCGATTTTGGAACCCTGAAATTGGGATAAGTGGGGGTGATGCTGTCACCGGTGGGAGCCGCAGGATTTTATTGATGAAAAAGCATTTTATCCGCCGCCAAAAATTCCTTTCTGACTCCGCAGGCAAGAGTGACACCCGGTGGCTGTGGAGCAAAATAAAATCAGCTCTGGTTGCGATGTTCCCCTTTTTCTCTCTTTATTTAGTGCTTTGTTTTCCTGCCGATTTTAAAGGAAGAGCTGGCACAGGGATGTAATTCTATCCCCTGGAGAATGGACATCCATCACCTGCTGGCACAGATTCCCTGGGATCTGCATTCTCTGGGATCTGCATTCCTGGGATTTGGACTCCTGGGATCTGCATTCCCTGGGATCAGCGCCTTTGGGAGGGAACCAGGAGAGCAAAGGGATGCTGGCGCCTCTCCCATGGCTCCCAAAACTCTGCAGCCAAGCAGGGAGGCACAGATGGGGCCCTGGCATCCTGAATTTGGATTTCCACTGATCCTGCCACAGCCCTTGCCAGGTTTTGTCCAGGCTTGTTGTCATTAAGACATGAGGTGGGATTTATTTTAACCATGTTTCATTTCAAAATAACAAGATTTGCCCAGTTATCAGAGAGAGGTGGACACCTGGGAGCTCTTTTTTGCTTTGTGCCTGCTAGATGTTGTTTATTACACACTAAAAATTGTGGGACAAAAGGAATGAAACAGCATTTAGGAATGAAACAGCATTTTTCTACTACTACTGTGGATGTAACCTGAATGCCTTCACTAAGTGGTTATTGAAGTGCACTGTGAATGGTTAAATATCACAAGGAGAGTGCTAAAAAAAAAATGAAAAATGGGCTTTATTTCATGAAAAAATGGGCTTTATTTGGACTTTCACTTGGAATTACTAAACATGAAAAAAAGGTCCAGGTAATGACATCACTCACTCAGCTGTGGTTTTAATAAACGTCCAGAGTTGGCAGAGCCCTGCTCAGAGTTGGTGTCACCAACTCCCCTGAAAATGTGCCCATGGAGCAAACCAATGGTTTGGCTCCTAAATCCGAGTTCCTGAGATGTTTCTGTGTGGGAGAGCTGTGATATTCCACGTTCCCTAAGGCACCCATCCCTATCTCCACGTGCAAAGAGAGGCAGCTCAGGCTGAGGTCTGAACATTCCATTTTGCTTTACTGGGAAGACAAAGCCCAGCTCTGATATTTGGATCTTGATGCTGGTTCTCTGCCTCCCTGGTGCTGCTGGATTTAGGAGCTGGGTGATGGTTTCAGATTGGAAACCTGGAGCAGGGGAGGGCTGTTGGAGAGAGGGATCTTGGTGCTCTGATCCCTCACTCAAGGCTGGCTGCAAAATTAAGAAAATGCAGAAATCTCTCAAAATGTGGGAACGTCTGAGTGAAAATAATGAGATTCTCTCTTGAATGCGGTAGTAAGGAGCATTATTTTTGTGCCACTAAGGTTTTTGTGTTTTCAAAATGCGGCAGAACCATGTGATTGTGAGCATCACATGTGCCCAAGTGCCGCATCCACATGGCCTTAAACTCCCCCCGCCAGGGATGGGGACTCCACCACTGCCCTGGGCAGCTGTGCCAGGAAGAAATTGTTCTCAATATCCAATTTAAACCTCCCCTGGCGCAGCCTGGGGCTGTTCCCTCTCATCCTGTCCCTTTTCCTTGGGAGTAGAGCCAAACCCCCTGGCTGTCCCCTCCTGTCAGGAGTTGTGCAGAGCCACAAGGTCCCTCCTGAGCCTCCTTTTCTCCAGGCTGAGCCCCTTTCCAGCTCCCTCAGCCCCTCCTGGTGCTCCAGCCCCTTCCCAGCTCCATTCCCTTCTTTGGACACAGTCAAACATCCAAACCTCCTTCTTCCATTATCAAACAGCTTCACAGCTTCAACAGAACTCTCAACATTCAGCAAATATTCAATCAACAAATTACACCTGGAGAAAGTGGCTCTGGAATGAAAATGTCCTCAAGGTCCTTCTGTGCCAGACTGCCCTTTGGCTTTTCCTTCTTTTCCATCCCCTTCTCCACCTCCATCTCCCTTTTCCCTTCTCAAAGCATTGGCACTGGTGGAGATGCAGCAAAATGGGAGTTTTCAGAATTTTTCGCTCAGAAATCCACGGCCCTGAGGCCACACAGAAATCCTTGCTCGGCCTCAGCACAGAACCTCAGCGCTCTGAGCTTCTCTGTTCCTTCCTCTCCCTTGTGAGGTGAAAAAACCAAAAAGCCAAATAAAAGCATCAAAATGTGAAGCATCAGGAAGACCCAGCTGAGCTGAGTCCGAGGGCTGATCCAGATGTTGCGTTTGGTGTTGTGTTTTGTTGCATTTTCCCATGGAAATGATGCGCTCAGGGCTTTGCCAGGTGCAGCCAACCTTCACTGCCTCCAGTTATCCCAGGGATCTCCTGTGGCATTAAAGATTTCACTGAATGTACTCCAAGTGCTAAATCACTGCCAATCTGTGCTCAAATTGTGAATTACCAGCATGAAAAAAAAGAAGGAAAGCTGTGTTGATCACCAAAAATTAGTGGGAACTTTTCCCCTTGATTTCCACAGGAGGTCTTTTATTTCCAGTTTTATACATCCCTTTCTTGGCCAGTTTTTGACAGCTCTGCTGTGTAGGAAGGGGCCATCCCTTACTCTTCCAGCCCAAAACTCATCTGAGTTCATGGGTGATGCTGTGCACACCCCTTGGGGCAGTGCCTGGGTTAAAATAGGCACCTACAAGTGGAATATTCACGTGAATTAGCTAAACAAATCACCCTGCAAAAGGAGAACACTGATTCACAGCAGAACCAGAAATACTGGAGTGGTGGATTTGAGACTGGCCAGGGCGTGCCCAGATTTATCCCAAACCAGAATTTGTATTTAATGATATATCCCAGAGCAAGGAGGGACCACTGAAGGCTCTATTGAGCCCTCTGCTCAATAGAAATGATAAATTTACACACTGATTTTTACCCTAAATCTTCAATTCTTTCCTTAACCAGAGCTGCCAGTGCTTTATCTCAAATCTGAGTCAGTTTTGGTTTTATTCCCAGCTTTCAGATCATTCTGTCTTCACGTTGTAAATTGTATTTTAGATAGATGAGATTGTTTGCTTCCCACTGCATATTTTTTACAGAGATGCTCTGAAACTTGCTGAAGGCTTGGATAGGAACAGGAGGGCACCTTTCTGTCCTACTTCAGCTCCTGAAAATACAGGAAAAATTACAAGTCCAATCACAGAAAGGGTTGCAAAGCACTGGAACAGGCTGCCCAGGGCAGTGGTGGAGTCACCTTCCCTGGGAGAGTTCCAAAAATGCGTGGATGTGGCACTTGAGGATGTGGTTTAGGGGTGCCCATGGTGCTGGGCCTCATGGATGATATTTTTCAGCCTTAAAGATTCTATGGTTCCATGAGATCAATCATCTCCCCTGTCTCTGCAGTGGGAAAAAGAAGGAAAAAAAACCCCCAAAACTGGAAGACAATTCTGCTTTTTTGGAATAAGTATCAAAGATAGATGGGAAAAAAATCAGCTTTTTGCTAGTGCTGATCTCTCTCTGGGGAACAGGGAGGCTTAGAGGGTCTAATCTATAGTTTGGTAAAGGGAAATGACTCCCACTCCAAACAACCTTTTCCATGTTTAAGGTTGCAGATCTGCAACGATCCTCGTTGCTGTCTCTCCAACCATCCCAGGAATCAGTGGAGCTGCTTTTTTTGGTTATCAGGGAGGTGTGTGGCTCTGGGAACGGGTTGTTCCAGCTGCTCAGTGATGCTCAGTGCCCTGCCTGGTGTATTTTACAGGATCTTGGTGCTTCAGGAACTCCTCCTGGCCCTCCTTTGTGGCTTCCCACTGCCAGAGGGCAGGGATGGATGGGATTTTGGGAAGGAATTGTTCCCTGTGAGGGTGGGGAGGCCCTGGCACAGGGTGCCCAGAGAAGCTGTGGCTGCCCCAGGATCCCTGGAAGTGTCCAAGGAGAGGCTGGATTGGGCTTGGATCAACCTGGGATAGTGAAAGGTGTCTGGGTTGGACTGGGATGAGCTTTTAATGTCCCTTCCCACCCAAACAATCCCGATTCTTTTCCAGGCACTGATGTTCTCAGGCAGAAGGGGGAGCCCACACATTATTTTTTGTGTGTGATCCTCTCAAAGCAGTGACAAACCCACGAGAGCAGGAGGGATTTTGGAACGCTGAGAGCTCCTGCTTGGCTGGAGTTACAGCCACGCACAGCCAGGGGAAGGCAGGGCCTGACTGCTGTTATCTCTTCCTTTGCCACAATGAGAAATCGAGGAAGATTTGAATTCTAAACAACTTTATCTTGTGCCATCACATCAGCTCGAATGCCAGAAAGCAGAATTTAATTAGGAACTTGTTGAACAAACAAAAATCCAGAGGTAAAACAGAGCCTTTAGAAACAGAGTAAGTCATTGCCGCGTGACATTTATTTTTTGCTAATTTACTTACACACCCACTGGGAAACCAAATAAGTCATCTGTACAGCGCTGCTGTGGTTATTTGTACAGAAGCAGTGTGTCAGATGCTTCCCAAGGATTCAGGGGAATGTTAAACCATTAAACAAGCTCTGGGCTTTTGTTGGGAGCTCCTCTCTGGATGAGCAGCTGAATGAAAGCACTGGGGAGGCTTTTTCATCCCTGCCCAAACCCCCTTCAAATCTTTTCTCAGCGCAGAAGCTTCCAGGCATGTCTTTAGTCACAGATCCTTCTCCAGCCCATGAACAGCATTTTGATCCATGCCTGTGCATCCAGGGAAACCCCTGAGCTCATTTGAGCTCTGAGAGCCCCCGCAGTTCATCCCCCTGGGATGGGTTTCTGGTTACTTGTCTCCAATAAAAGGTTTGATTGCTCTTCCTGAGGAGTTTGAAAGCAAGGAGGTTCTTTTGACTTGTGGTTTTCACACCATCTCTGCTATTCTTTACAGAATTCCAGAGTCATTTAGGTTGGGAAAGACCTCCAAGACCATCAAGCTGTGACTGGTCCCCACCTTGTCACCAGCCCAGAGCACCGAGTGCCACATCCAGCCCTTGCTTGGACACCCCTAAGGATGGGGACTCCAAACTCCCCTGGGCAGTTCCAATGCCTGACCACCCTTTCCATGAAGAAATTGTTCCTGAAAAGAAATTTTTCCTGGCAAGAAATTCTTCAAGAAAGAAGGAATTAATGGCACTACCCACGTGCTGGCCCTGTGTCAGAAATTTGGTTCCCAAAAAGAAATTTGAGACTGGGAAAATAATGTGCAGGTTTGGAGGGCTAAAGGGATCTGAGGCTGTAGAGGGACTTGGAGCTGAAAACCTCAGCTAAAGGCTGGTAGGAGATCCATTAAAACTAGAAGTGAGAATCTGGAGAATACAGAATATAATCAACCCAAAAATAGAAATTGAATTCTTATGCTGAGGTATATGTTAACTTTTACTTGAAACTGCAGTGGAAGCTTGGCCAAAAAAAATCATCCTATTGAACAGGGGAAGGTTTCAGCCTAAAAGGGGGAGAAATCCTGCCCAGTGTTTGTGGGTTTGTGGCTGATGTAAAGATAAACTCAAAAAAGGTAAACTGGAAATGGTGTTTCTGCTCAAAGGATGAAAATCTGTCTGTTGCACTGAGGGAGATGATGTTCAGGAAGCAGGAATTCAGAGAGATGGAAAGTACAAAAATACAAATGAAGAGTAGCCCTACATAGAATTATAGAAATAGCAAAAGAAAGACAAAAAATTTTGAAAAGAAAAAAATGCCCCAAATACAAATTTAGGACAGAAAACTTTAGTAGAGAGGAGCTCCACTAAACAGTCCTGAAAAAAAAAATATTCCTGTGGCGGTTTGATGGAAAGGAAAACAAATTTTCCCATAAGAATCAATGTTTAACAGAGCAATTGAAATGCACAGGGACATTATCCTGCGGCTTAAAATCATTCCTACCCAAACCCTGTCCCTGAACAGAGGCACAAGGTGGTAGAGGTGGTGTGATACTTAAATCCCACAATATTGAATTACTTAAAATTGTACAGTTTTTGCAGTTGTACTCCAAACAATTGTGTCTTCATGTGTATTTTAATGCAAATAAATAATTGTCTCAGAAATAAATTGCCACCGATTGCCAAAATAATTTGGTGTCAGGAGGGTGAGGGACAGAAAAAATCTGATGACAGCAGTCAGGAGAGCAGGCTATCAAATAATTGTCAGGGAAACTGCAGAACACTGGGAAGGGAAGAGATGGAGAGAAGGGTACTCCTGTGCACTTCAGGAGAGAAATTGTAACAGAAAAAAACACAAGAGGAAAGGTTTGTGTGTATAGCTAAATGTATTTTAAGAAATCTGTAGACTGAAGGGGCATAAATTCATTTGCTTATGATGCTAATTCTGGATTAGAAACACAAATGCGAGGGATTCCCATAAAATTAAAATGTTTACTCTGAGGGGACTGCATGGTTTAAAGCCTTTGCAGCCTCAGAATAATGTAGATATGGTGTTAAAATAGACATTGAAAGGGCAATACCCCCAGGGAAGTTGCTCCTCATCCATTGAGGAATTCTTTATATCCCAAGAATGGATATCCTGGAGGAGCCAGAATTCTGTCTCCAAGAGTGGGGATAGGGAACAGCAGAGAACAAGGTGCATGGATCTAATCCTCCTTCCCAGCCTGGAAATGTGATTCCCATGTACAAACTCCAGTGGGTTGGGAAAGAGTGAGACACCTTCTACATAGGGGGAAAAAGAAGGAGGATTTTCAGTGCTCAAGCAAAACTGGAAAAGCCCAGGGTGAGGAGAGCTTGGAGGAATAGGCAACATCCATGGCTGAGCACTTCCCTGGGCACGGAGACATTCCTGTTTTAAGCTGTTCAGGCTGTATGGAAAGTTTTCCCTGCCTGTGTCCTTGCAGGTTACAGCAGCAGAACTCTCTAGGGATAACTTTAGGAAATTCAGATTTGTATTGGCAAAGGTGTAATCTAGCCCAGCAAAGCTGTACAGACTGGGAGTGATTTTTAAAGATTCCCTCTCCAATTAAGCTAATTTTTCCAGGGGCTGCTCTGCACTGGAGCTGCCAGCTGTCCTTCCCAACCATGACTCTTCACCAGGGGCTGCATTTCCCTGGGATGCCCCAGGACCTATTTTTGTGGCTGACCTTGGATTGCACCCTCGTGACATGTGGGTCCCAGAGCTGGTGTGCTTGGGACCTGCTGGGTTTGGACTGCTGAGGTGGGAGCACCATCCCTGGAAGTGTTCCAGGGCTGTGGATGTGGCACTTGGGGATGTGGTTTAGTGGTGAACAGGGCAGGGTTGGGGGAATAATTTGACCTGATGATCTTGGAGGACTTTTCCAACCTTAATGACTCTGTGAGTCCATCGTCCCAGATTGCAAAGCAAGGCATATTCTATCACCATCTGTACGGCAGTTGGTTTTTCTCAAGTGGGCAGTTTGCCTTATCTCTCTCTCTGAGTCATCACAATCACTCCTCCCCCCGGGGGGGGGACATCTGCTGATAACAGCTGTTGAATGTCACTGCATGGCTGATAAGAACTACAGCATCCCATTGGGGGATGTGAGCCCAGAGGGAGGAGCCAAGCATTCCTACCTGGATATAATCTGGAGATTCTGGAACACCAGCACAGCTTCTCCACTGGATTTCCCAGAGGAACAGCAGCTGCCTCTTCTCCCACTGGATTTTCAGAGGAAGACTGCACCCTTTTCTACCGGATCCCTGCTCCAGCAGATCCACACCTGACACTCCAGGAGGGCTGCAGCCACAATTCCAATTGGACTGACACCAACACCCTGACCCACAGGGTGTCAGGTTGGGTTCTGACTCTGTCAGTGTTGTTCTAGTGTACTGCATTGTTTATTTTATCTTTTTATTTTCTTCCCTATTAAAGAATTGTTATTTCCTACTCCCATATTTTTTTGCCTGAGAGCCCCTTAATTAAAATTTATAGCAGTTCAGAGGGAGAGGGTTCACATTCTCCATTTCAGGGGAGGCTCCTGCCTTCCTTAGCAGACACCTGTCTTTCCAAACCGAGACATCCATCATCAGTGTCAGGAACCTCTTGGGAATGAGGTCTCAGATGCTCTGGGGGAATTCCTCATGTAGCCCCACAGACATCAGCAGCAGTGGCCCTTCCAATCTCCTGCTCCTGTGCTCCCTCTCCGGCACTGAGGAGCTGCTAAGCAACCTCCATCCATCCATGCAGCAACCAGCAGCACCACCAGAATCATGGCTTGGGTACCATTTTGTCCAGCAGCAATGATTCCTCACAGGGAGGTATTTAGGATGGAGAGGATTTCCATCAGCAGGAGCAAAATGGGACATTTGTAGGTTCCGCCCTGGCCCCCAGGTCTGTGATCACAGAGCCGTGGAATGGTTTGGGTTGGAAGGAGCCTTTAAAGCTCATCTAGTCCAATGTCCTGCAGTGGACAGACACATCTTCAAGTAGATCAGGTTGTTAAAAGTCCCATCCAACCTGGCCTTGAAATGTTTATGGGGATGTGTTTCTACTGCTTTTCTGGGAAACCTCTATCAGTGCCTCACCACCCTCATAATAAAAAAATTTCCTTATATCTGGTCTAATTCACCTGGTTTTTACTTTAAAACCATCAGCCCTTGTCCTGTAGCAACAAACCCTAATAAAAAGTGTGTCCCCATTTTCCTTAAAAGCCATGGGAAATAGTGGGAAAGGTTAGGCAGGGACAGAGTGGGAGCTGGACTTTTCCTGGCTCCCCAAAAACCCTCCAGGGGCAGAGACACCTCAGGAGTGACCGAGGTGGTGGATATGTCCATCCATTTTTTAGGAAAAAAATTTTCACAGAAATAATAATAAAGTACTGGGATGCTCTTCCCAGGGAGGAGGTAGAATCACCATCTCTGGATGTGTTTAAAAAAAGACTGGACATGGCACTTGGTTCTGTGCTCTGGTTGAGGTGTTAGGGCGTAGGTTGGACTCGATGATTTCAGAGGTCTCTTCCAACCTCATTATTCTGTGATTCTGTGATTCTGTGAACATTTGTGCAGCTTTAGCATCCTAAACATGTGGCTCACCTGGCAGCTCTTCTTCCCAAGGCTTGTTGTCCCACAAAAAGTAAAAATCTTTGGCTACAGGGATGAAGCCACGGATATTTATGGCAGCTTTTCTTTAGAACTAGCAAATTGTAGCTATGTTTCTTCAATTGGAAAGTATTTTGGAGGTTTTTTTCTCTGTACTGCTTCCTTCCAGCCCTCGGTGTTGTTGGAAGGGCATTGCTTTCCACAAAGATTTTCAGTAATATTTAACAAGACGATGGATTGCTCAGAGCCAGCACTGTGGGAAGCCACACAGGAATGGTTTCCTTGTGCATCACTCACATCCATCCTTCCCCAAGCCTCCTGCCTTCCTCCACGCAGAGTTTTGAATTGCTCCTCCTCCTCCCCAAAGGCTGCAGGGGATTTTCTGAGTCCCTCTCCCGGTGCTGAGCCCCCCTCTAGTGGCTGCTGCTCTGGAATGTTGGAATGTCGAGGGATGCGCCGCTCCTTCAGGAATGGCCAAAATCAGATCCTGTGGTTTCTGCAGGATGGGGAGCTGTTGGAATTCAGGACATCCCTCTGGCTGTCCTGGATTGCCTGAACCCCTGCCAGGGGGCTCAGAGACCCTGGCACAGAGCCCAAGGCACCTGTGGCTTTGATTATGACCCATGGAAAAAATTACCAACCTTATATGAAGATCTGCAAGCCACGAAAGTCTAGGTAGAATAATAGTTTGTCATGGGGTGAAAACCATTTTTTTTGGGTTTTTAGAACGTGGGTTCAGGGGCCAAGATGGAGGAATCTGGGCATGTCCAGTCCTTCTCCTTCTTCTTCTTCTTGGCCTCCATCTTCTGCTGTGATGGTGGCACTTTTGGATTGGTTTAGAGTGGAAGCTCACTGTCTAACATAGGTGATAGGTATTGGGAAGTTATTGTAAATAATGTACACGTAGGTTTTAGTATAAAAAGATAACACCGCCCAGAGGCAGTGTGCCTCTGTCTGACCTGCTGAATGGACCTTGGCTGGACAGGAGAAAGAATTTTATACATAAGATATAATAAACAACCTTGAGAATGAGAACTGAAGAGTTCTGACTCCTTCTTCAACCACTGGGCTGGGAAAAGAGACTTTCTAACACATCTCAGGGTCACTGTGACTAGCAAAAGCCCCGAGAGGGAGCAGCACCTGGTGTGGTGTCATGGCTTGCCTCAGTTATCCTGGTCCTTGCCCAGGTGTCAACCACCTCTCTTTTCCCCCACCCTGACCCCTGCTGGGCACTGTCTATCAACCCAGAAATCCCAGAGGAGCATCAAGTGATTGGGCAGATTCAAAAGATGCTCTCCATCCCTGGGGGCCACTGGCCCATCCAGGTGTCCCTTTCACCTGAGACCTGCCCACCCTGTACCTGATTGGTGGTCCCTGGTTCCCCCTGCTCCCCCACTCCCAGGTTAAAAGGGCAAGCGCTCCATTCTGTCAGGAGTTCTGTTGGAGCTGTTGCTGGATTCAGAGGTCTGTGGGCCAGGAATAAAGCTCTGGATAAAAACCCTCCATCAGAACCGACTCCCTTCCTTCACCTCGTCTTAAAGCTTCTCGACTGTCTCGGTTTGGAAAGACAGGAGTCTGCTAAAGAAGGCAGGAGCCTCCCCTGAAATGGAGAATGTAAACCCTCCACACCACCTCTGAATTGCTATAAATTTTAAATTAAGGGGCTCTCAGGCAAAAAAATATGGGAGCAGGAAATAAAAGTTCTTTAATAGGGAAGAAAATAAAAAGATAAAATAAACAATGCAGTACACTAGAACAATACTGACAGAGTCAGAACCCAACCTGACACCCTGTGGGTCAGGGTGTTGGTGGCAGTCCAATTGGAATTGTGGCTGCAGCCCTCCTGCAGTGTCAGGGGTGGTTCTGTTGGAGCAAGGGGATCCTGTAGAGAAGGATGTATTCTTCCTCTGAAGATCCAGTGGAAGAAGAGACAGCTGCTGTTCCTCTGGGAAATCCAGTGGAGAAGCTGTGTTGGTGTTCCAGAATCTCCAGATTATATCCAGGTAGGAATGCTTGGCTCCTCCTCTGGGCTCACATCTCCCAATGGGATGCTGTAGTTCTTATCAGCCATGCAGTGACATCCAATAGCTGTTATCAGCAGGTGTCCCCCCCAGGGGGAGGAGTGATTGTGGTCACTCAGAGAGAGAGATAAGGCAAACTGCCCAACTGAGAAAAGCCAACTGCCGTACAGATGGTAAGAGAATCCATCTTACCTTGCAATCTGGAACATCTGCCAAGGTGAACCTGAGCTCCTGCATGCCTGGACTTGTCTCCAAGTGCCCAGCTGCAGCACCCAGCTAAGCAAAGGTGCCTCTGAGGTGAAATCACCACAGCTACTGCTTTTATGGTCAAGCAGCCAGACAACCACAGGCACATCCCATCCAGCTATATTGGTAATAATTCCAATAAGCACCCACAGCACATCCCCCGCTGGTGCCGTGTGGGGCTTGGCCTCTCCGACGCCATTCCTGCTGCTCCTCCATCAGGATGAGCTCTTTGCTGAAATAAACAGGGCAGGAAATCTTTCTCCTTTTTTATGCCTTTATTAAAAATCAGCTTTGGTAGGAAGAACCATCGGGTTGCCCTCACGCCGCTGCTGCTCCCAGGAGTGAAACAGAGGAGGAGGAAGAGCGCAGCTTTGTCTGCTGGTCTGCAGGCAGAGCTGGGGGTTCCATCCTCACAAGAGCATCAGGAGATTCCCAGTTTTTTGGTTTGACATTCGAGGTCTTCTGTCTTGCTGACATCTTTAGATTAGGGTGACGGGTAAAAAGGGTCTTAATGAACACTGGATTTTGTTCCTCATGTCTAGACATCACTTCAATCCATCAGTTTTGTGTTGGCTCGTTGTTTTTAGGGTTTTTTTGCTAGGTTTGGTGAGGGGCTTCTTCCTTTGCATGCTGGTTCTGAGGTCATTTGCATGCCAACCCTCCTCCTCACAGTCCTGGGTGCCATCCTCCAGGAAGCAGCAGGGTGCCACTCAACAAAAGGGGAAATTCTTAAACATCAACAACAGGTAGTTAATGAAAACGACAGGTGATTACAACAAAAACCAGTTAGAACTCCACCCTGGCAGCAACTAACCCAACCTGTGAACTCTGCAACTTTTTTAAAAAAATGGGCAGCTTTTCTACTCATAACATTTGTGATCCCACATTTGCCATCCCCAGGGAGGGGTGGGAATGGGAAGAGCCTCATCAGGTCAAGGGCGCTTCTCCTTCCTGGCGGTTTTGCCTTGCCAACAGTTTGGATTTATCCAGACCAGACATGCCAGGGGAAAAGCTGGCTTTATTTGAAATCTCATTACGGCCCCTCTGCATTTCATCATCCTGCAGATGCTCTCTGCTGCAGCGTCACTCCAGCAGGAATTGCAGGGGAAGCCTCCACGCCTGGTGGGAAGGGAAATGTGCTGCAGGACTCCCGACTGTCTTGATTTGGAAAGACAGGAGTGTACTAAGGAAGGCAGGAGCCTCGCCTGAAATGGAGAATGTAGACCCTCCCCACCCCTCCGAATTGCTATAAATGTTAAATTAAGGGGCTCTCAGAAAAAAATATGGGAGCAGGGAATAACAGTTCTTTAATAGGGAAAACGAAAAAAAAAACCAAAAATAGTGCAGTACACTAGAACAACACTGACAGAGTCAGAACTCAAATGTGACCTGTGGGTCAGTGTGTTGGTAGCAATCCAATTGGAATTGTGGCTGCATCCCTCCTGGAGTGTCAGGTGTGGATTTGCTGGAGGAGGGATTGTGTAGAAAAGGGTGTATTCTTCCTCTGAAGATCCAGTGGAAGAAAGAGGCAGTTGCTGTTCCTCTGGGGAAGCCAGTGGAGAACCGTGCAGTTATTCCAGGATCTCCAGATCATATCCAGGTAGGAATGCTTGGCTCCTCCCTCTGGCCTCACATCTCCCAATGGGATGCTGTAGTTCTTATCAGCCAGGCAGTGACATTCAATGGCTGTTATCAGCAATGTCCCTCCCAAGGGAGGAGTGATTGTGGTCACTCAGAGAGAGAGATAAGGCAAACTGCCCCCTTGACAAAGGTAATCTGCCGTACAGATGGTAATTGAAAACAACTTGCATTGCAATCTTCAACACCAACATCTCCCCTTCTCCATCCCCATGGAGCTCAGCCCACAGGAATGACCCTGCAGCCCTTCCTGGGGTTCATCCACCACACCTGGCACCAGCAGTGGGGGTTTCTGGCCAGCTGGGGGATGCTGTGCAGGTGTTGGGAAGATGGGGGTGCAGGGGAGCATTTCCTCCTGCTTGGGGACCACTGGAGCAGCACATCTGAGCCTCCCCAGGGGGAATATCCAGAGGTGTGTGAGGCACTGCTCATCCGAGAGCCACAGATCCAGGCCTATGGAAGCAGGAATGGCTTTGGAAAGCCAGGGTGATTATTTCAATGTATCTGGTGGTGGTGGTGTTAACAAAACCCATCCAGACTGAATGGAGCAATCAGTCTTGATATCTGTCCCCAAAACTCTTCTCCCAACAAGCAGCACCTGCCAAGAATGATTTCTGACTGATGACAACTCAGCCTGTCGACGTCTTTTATGATCATGGATTTTCCCTGGGTTATCTTGGTTCCAATCTCAGTCTCAGGGCTGTTCCTTTGGCTAATTAAAGGACAACCATTTGTTAATTACTGACCAAAATTTTCAGCACTCATTGAGATATTTTGCATTTTGCTCAGCTTTACTATTAAAGTAAACTGGAGCCACAAGGATTTGGTGCCCAGAAACTCGCTCTGGTCTGGGGCTGATCCCCAGGGTGTTTGGGGTGTGATACAAAACATGAGCACAAACCACTCACATTAAATATGGAAACCTCTATTTTAACACTGAAATGTGGCAACAGCAGCACATTTGCCACCTTCCAGCTCAGTTCTTTCCCTACATCACAGGCAGGGATTTATAGGAGGCAGATCTGGGCAGTAATTAGGATAATTTAAACTGGGATCTCAACTGGATTTCAACTTTAGGCTGGGATTTCCAAGTAGGGGAGGAGGAGATCCCTGTCCCAAGGGATGTGTCACTGCTCAGATGGAGCAGAAGATGTCAGTTCAAAGTGACAATCCCAACCCCCTTGTCCCTCTTGAAGGTCACTGGGGACATAATGGGTATAGAGAACAGCTCCTTTCATGCCATGTGAGATATTTATATATCTAAAGACTGCTGGTCACTGGGAAGCTGCCCAAGACTTTAATGGTTTAATTGCTGTTTCCTGTACGTTCCCCTCTCTGTTGTTCATCACAGATGACAATTGTGGTTTCATGTCCATGGGGCTGGGCTGGGTCTCCCTGGGAATCTCATCTCCTTGTGCAATTACTGCTCCTGGATATCTCTGGGTATGTCCTTGAAGTCTCCCCCCAATTTAAATCATCAATAAAAACCTTATTTCCAAGTGGGAACTCCTACAGGATGATGTTGGTCCTGTTTTTCACCCTGAGGTATAAAGGAGGGATGGAGCAGAGATCTGGACATCCTCGAAATAACCCATAAAACTACTGGGGTGAGACCAGGATGGACAGGATGCACAACAAAAACCAGGGGTGAAATAGAAAACAAGCACATTTTGGCTACTCTGGGACTGTCTGGTGGTGCCACAGAGCTGCATT
The DNA here is from genome assembly GCA_024865655.1 of Emberiza elegans. Classification (NCBI taxonomy): domain Eukaryota; kingdom Metazoa; phylum Chordata; class Aves; order Passeriformes; family Fringillidae; genus Emberiza; species Emberiza elegans. The sequence continues at coordinate 3,228,783 of JALJVW010000102.1, forward strand.
AGTGCAAAAGAGGGCACAATTAGATCTTCTCAGCCTCGCAGATAAACACACCATTTGCTCCACCCTGATATTGATCCTGAAATAAAACCATGATGCCCTCCACTCCCACTGCCATTATCTCCAACCCCAAACTCCCAGAAAACCCAGCAAGAAACCCCCGGATCACAAAATTGCTTCCAATTTCTTGATTGTATTTTTAGTGCTCTTTCTAATGTACTTTGGATTTGCCTTCTGGTTTTTTTTTTTTTTTTTTTTTTTTTTTTAGCTGCTCGAGTAAACTCAGCTCATCCCTCAAAGCTTTTGGACACTGAGGTTTTTAAGAACTGAGTTTTGCCTTTGGGGGCAGGGGCTTTAAGGAAAACAAATATATATGTGTGGATATGTATTCCTACAGATATTTATGCCTTCATAAAATGGTAAAACTGGTGACAAGGATCTCTTTGAGAGGGCGACAAATCACCTACACCCAATGCAGCAGGGACTGAGGTGAGAGGGCAAAGGTTGGCTGGGCTCATTTGAGCTGATCCCTTGTGGGTTTCACACATGAACCCCCTTTCCATGCCAGGAAACACTGGGATACTCCCTGAATTTGGGCTGGAATGCAGCCAAGGACTGGATGTTTGCTTTACATCACAGAGGTTTTCTCTGCCACGCTTTAAAAGCTGATCCTGGGCTTGAGTCATGCCAGGATGAGTTTTATCAGTGATAGGAGGGACAACCTGACAAAAAGGGTTATAAATCTTTCAGGGCATTAAAAAAAAAAATAAAAAGGAGGTCTCTTCTCCCCTGGGCATTTTAACAAAGGGGATTGCCCTGGGATTGAGTCTGTGCCCCTGACATGCCTCTGGTTATTTCACCTCCCGGCACTTTCTCCTCCAAAGGTGCCACTCAGGACATCTGCTGGAAAAAGCTGCTGGGAATTGTGCTTGTGTGTGGGGCTGGTGCCACCTGTGCCACGGCCACTGCTGACCCTGCTCCCCAGGCTGCTCTCTGGGGAAAGGTCAAGGCATCAGGAGCAGGTAATCCCAGCCCAGGGAGCCGCTCCCCTGCCACGGCATCGCAGGAAGGATCCGAGCCTTCATATTTAATGCATGAGGAGCACCGGGATGATCTTTTTATAGCTGGTGTTCTCAGACTTTGTTTTATTTTAATTGTTGGGTAATAAGGGGTTTGAAATTTGGCGTTGGGCCCCCAGGTTGGCAGGAGAGGTCTGTAGGATCAAAATCTGGAGTTAGAGCCTTGCTGGAGCCAATTCCTTATCCTGAGGACCAGGGACCACTGGGGACCCCACGGATCATAGAATCACAGAACAGTTTGGGGTGGAAGGGACCTTTAAAGGTCACCTAGTCCAGCCCCCTGCAAGGAGTTGGGACATCTTCAGCCAGAGGATGGCTTCTGGTCTGGAATATGCTGGAGCCAGGCAGGGAATGATGATGGAATGATGATGGAATGGTGGATTCAAGCTCCTTTTTCACCTGAGTGCACCTCCGGCTTCTCCTTCCCTGAAACTCAAGAAAGTATTTTGGGTTGAACTCTGATTTTGAGCTGTTAGGTTTTGTTGCAGAAGAATGGGAATCTGGGGGTCTGGAGTGTACACTCTGGTTTGCCAGTGATGTGCTGCCTGGGAAGTTTTCCCTCTGTTGAATCCATGCAGAATCCTCCTCCTTGTACCTTGGATTTGGGCACCAGCTTGGAGATCTTCTTGTACCATCCTTCAGTGGGTTAAAATCTGCCAACTTTCCCTCTCCAGACACTGCATTGCCCTTTCTTCTCTGCTGATTTTGGCCTTGCTAATTTTGAAGAGAAATCCTTGAATCCCATACAGTGCTCCTGAATTTTAACCCCTGGCCCACAGATATTTGCAAGGCAGCTCTTATGATACAGAGATTTTTCACACCACACAAATGAGGCAAGAAAGAAAGAGATGGGAACTGGGAGTTATTTTTAAGGGCATTTCAGGTGTCACCTCTCTTTTCCATTGGCTGCCAGTGAAGGAAGTGGCACACAAAGAGCCTTTGGGATTTTAATTGTTATTTTTAGGTTAGCTGGACTTATGGATTGATGTTAGGGTGGAACAAGACTTTGGATCTCACTTGGCCCAGCCCCAGCTGGTCCTTAGCTATTATTTTAAAGCAATTTAGTGATTTTTTTTCCAAGAATGATGGGAAATACTGGGCTCTAACCCAGCCCCTTGTCCCAAGGCAGGATCAAGTGTTTTCTCCTGTCATTCCTGTCACACATTTCTCCGACTTGGATCTCAAGGTGATCTCAAGGAATCCCCCCAGGAGCAGGGACTCCATCCTGGTTGCAGGTAATCCATCCCACACTAAACTAATCTCACAAGGGGGATCTCCCCTGATAGCAGGAAAACCTCCCAGTATCAACAGAATCAAACAATATTTGTTTTATTGACTTTATCAGTCACTGACCTTGGTTTTGTCTGGGCTGTTGGGATCATTAACTCTGGGCTAATGAGGGCAGCATTAAGAGGATGCTGCACTGGGCAGTGATAAGGAGAGAGGATGGAAAGGTAAATCCAGGTCCCTCCTAGGCCTGGAGTTAATCACTGCTGTAGGGCCCTTTCCCACTGTGAATCACATCCCATCACATCACTCCATGTGAACCAACCCCGGGCATTTCCCTCCCTCCCAGGAAATTCTGACCAGAGAAATTCCTCGTGCAGCAGAGTGGTGAGGGAAAGGAGAAGAAAATGCAATATAATGGGCCACAATATGGTGCTACCTATAAATATTTTACCAGGAAAGGTATGCAACTGGTATTTTGAACAAATCCCCAGCCACAGTTTTAATAAAGTGCCTTTAGCTGCCACTCTGCCGTGTTTAAATCTAATTCCAGTTGTCAGTCAAATCGCTGCGTGTTATTAACCTATGGGCATAATTGCCTATTCCAAGTCTGCAGCTCTAAGAGGCTTTATGTATGATTGTAATAAATGAAATAACTTCTATGATTCCAACTCCTGGCTGAACACATTGACATTGGAAATTACACATGCACACGCATCACTTTTGTCTCTCCCTGGATGAGAGCTTCTGTGGCTGCGGAGGAAGGCCTGGGTGAGCAGGGAAATGACTGAGCTTTGCATTAGCTCATCCCTACAGCTGGTGCCACACGGAAACACTTGGTCTGAAAAGGCAAAATCTCCATAAAAATAAACGAATGCTCGCAGAATTGCCACCGTGTGCATCAACAGCAGAGAAATCCTCATGCGCTGCTGTGGTTTAAGGGATTTCTATCAGATTTTAGTCCCTAACCTCTTCCCTCTTCCCCACCACATCATATTTTGTGCCTGTAGGAGGAATTTATGCTGCAGGAGCCATTGGCTTGTTGGTTTATTTTTCAGTGCTCACCACTGGGGCAAGGGGAACGTGACATTCAAAGGGCAGAGGCAGCATTTTCCAGCCTTTTTGTGCTGCCAAAAAACCACAGCAGAAGTGAAGGGCCACTGACCACTAAAGGATGTAGGTGCTGTGAGTAACAGGTCCCTAAAAGTGTCATGTCAGCTTCTCTGATTATGGCCCCCCAAGCTGTAATTTATTGTTCATTTTGGAGAAATGAAGGTACTGGAAAGACTTGGGATCCCTTCCAGTGGCTAAAGGGCTCCAAGAGAGGGACTGGGGACAAGGGATGGAGGGACAGGACACAGGGAATGGCTTCCCAGTGCCAGAGGGCAGGGATGGATGGGATATTGGGAAGGAATTCCTCCCTGTGAGGGTGAGGAGGCCCTGGCACAGGATGCCCAGAGAAGCTGTGGCTGCCCCTGGATCCCTTGAAGTGTCCAAGGCCAGGCTGGACAGGGTTTGGAGCAATCTGGGATAGTGGAAGTTGTCCTTCCCATGTCAGGGGGTTGGAATGAGATGCTCTTCCAGGTCTTTTCCAGCCCAAACCATCCTGTGATTGTGTGAGTTTATGAATCCATCCAATCCTGTTGAGGAGCTCAGGATCTGCCCCTCCAACTGCAGCGCAGCCACTGGAATCTGTTCTTTCTTCATCCTCTGGAATAAGGGACCTTGTGCATCAGATCAGCCCCATTCCCACCTCAGGACTCAGCCCTGGCTCCCTTTTCCCCCTGTGCAGTGATTTCTTTGGCTCTGCAGAGCAAAGCAGGCAGAAATCACTCCAGGCACTGGGATATCACAGCAGCACCCCTGCCCCATAACCACAGCACCAGCAGGGACCTTGAGCACACACAGCTCTGAAAATGCCATGGGAACATTGGCCTGGCATTCCCAAACATGCAGGGAGTGCTGGACCCACCTTCCAGCTCCAGGGTGAGATGTGGGTCCCCCTTCTCCCAACCTCTGCCCCAGGCAAAGCTCACTGGCTTTGCTCCTTGGGGTTCTCGTTGCACCGCGCGTCTCCGCAGCGCTGATCCATCGGGGCCTTCCAGCACAGCTCCTGATGGGAATTAACCTAATGCCTGCTCCACTCTGGGCATTTGGGAGAAATGTATTTTGAGGGGATGCTTTGAGATGTCTCAAGACAGGGTGGCCTCGTTGTGCGGAAGGAGCAGTGAAGCGCTGTGCCCGCTCCTCAGGGTGCCACGTTCAGCCTCCCTGTTTGACCCCTTAATTTCCAGTAGTGATGTCACTGAAATCCCTGCTCGTGGTCGTGCTGCTGGGCTAAATTTAGAGTGTTTGAGATGATTTGTGACTCTGTTGCTGGGGGGAGGCGGGGCAGGGGGGGGATGTCGGGGAATGACATGTGAGTCCTGTGTCATTGAGGCTCGTTTGGGCTTTAAAGACGCTGGAGTGGAGCGCGGAGATGACAGCGCTGTCCAGGAAGAGCAGGGAGGAAAAAGGAGATGGGACTCTCGGCCCTTTTTTATAGTCTAACCAATTTAATCGAGCTCGTTGCTTAGCTGAGACATTAGGAAAGGATTTTCCCCTCGAAACCTGATTAGATTTCCCAATAAAACGCCCACTTCGACTGCTGCTGCTAGGAGATGTGTTGGCTTTTGGTTCATGGAGGTACATGGCATAAAAATAAACGGAAAAAAGGAGCTGGATGCTGCAGGGATACGAAGCAAAAGGACCTTTCTACATGAAGACCATCATCCTGCTTGGGACTGGGTGAACAGTGGGGCTGGCACTCGACAGAGATCTGGAAAATGAGGGAAACAGAGGAATTTCCCACATCTTCCATTCCATCTCCCTGCTGGAGCCGGAGCATCTCCAGCCCAACCAGCGCTGCAGTGGCGAGCGAATCGGTCAGGGTTGGGCGTGGGCAGGGAGAAAAAAAACAGCATAAAATTGCAGATGGAAGGATCTTTGCTCCTCACAAATCCTCTCCATCCACCCCTTCACTCTGCCCACGGGATGGGCGCCTTGGGGTCCCTGTCCCCAGCCCCTTCCAGCGCACGACCTTGAGGGCCAGACGCCTGAAGGTTATTCGGGGGCATTGCTGTGTTAATCAAAGCTGCTTAATTCCCCCCATAATCCAAGTGGGGACGGAGCCTGGCAGGTCCCTGCCGTTATGTTTACATCGGACTGCGGGTGGAGGGAGGAAGGAGGGGACAGGGAGGGAGGGGGGAGCTGACGTGCTTGGAATGAAACCGTGCTACCTCCTCCTCCATCCCTCAGCGAAAAAATCAAACGCATCTGTCCACCCCCCCAGCACCCCCCCGGTGCCGATTTCCTTCCCAAAGTGTCCACCCCAAAGAGGAGGGGCTGCACTGCAGCTCATCTCAAGGGGGCAAAGGTCTTGGAGGAACCCCCGACCTGATTTATTCAGGGCACAGCAATATTTCCTGGGATTAGTATTAATAAGAGCCTCCTGCCCCCTCCTCTCCTCCCTCTGGGCTGAGCCCGAGGGAGGCAGCCGGCCCCACCGGGATACCAGGCCTTCGGGTGGATGCATGGTGATGGTGTCTCTTCATCCCGGCCATTTCACAAGACAGAAAACAGGTTGTGTATTTATTTGGGGTTATTTAGGTCTTGTTTTCCTCTCCCATGCCGCAGCTTTAAAAGAAAATCCGTCCTGTTTGTGAGGGCCGGGTGCTGTGGGGCCGGCGGTGCCGCAGAGGGATGCTCTGCACGTAGTGCGGCATGGCAGGGATCTGCCGGCTGGGATGGGGGCAATCCCAGAGAGAAAGCACCCCAAATCTCTTTCTTTCCCCCCCTTTTATTCACTACAAAGGATCCCCCTGGCAGTTCAGACCCTCCTGGAGGTCCAGGATGCAGCAGTGCCCACCCAGGGTTGAGCAGGCGACCGTGGGCTGCCGAATTGCAAGGCTGAGGTTTTTATTTTGGGGCGGATTTTAACATTCATCCCCCACCTGGTGCTGAGTGCGGGTCCTTCAGGGGGGTCCTGCCTCCGCCACCGTAAAGAGACGGGCGAGAAACCTCCAGGAACAAAGGAGAGGATGCAGGAACCCGCAAGGAAAGAGCTTTATTGGCACGACCCGACGGGCTCCTTGCAGCATCCGCACCGGCCGGGATGCGAGCCCAGGGGGAGGGATGGCCCCAAATACCTGCAGAACCCCTCGGCGGCTGCAAAGAGGCGTCCCAGGGAGCCCAGGCTGCTGTTGGTGTTCCCAAGGGCACCATTCCAGAGGTGAGGCTCTGTGCACGGAGCTGCAAAGAGAGATGGGACCCCCCGCGCTGTCACCGAGGACCCCCCGAATTTGGGACAGCTCTGCAGATGCCCTGAGGGGTGGGGGACTGTCCCCTGCAGGAAGGCCTGTCCTTGCCCAGTGCCAGGCACCTGCTGGGAGCACTGGGATGGGCCGGGATGAAGGGATGCAGGGCGGCCTCCAGCTGCAAAGAGAAGGGAGGGGAGGAGAGGGATGGGAGAAGGGAAAGGAGGTGAAGGGCCCCAGCGGGGAGCAGGGCAGAGCGGTGGGGATGGCTACAAGGATGGAGGGGAAAAAAAAAAAGCCGAAATAAAAATAAAAGCGTGAAAAAGAAGGGGGTAAAGAAACCAATGGCGTATCGGGGGGAGGAGGGGGGAGCAGCCCCTGTGCTGCAGGAGGCTCTGGGGGGCACCTGCTCCGTGTTAGGCTGCGGGGTCGCAGCATCCCTCCCTCCCGCTGCCTCCAGATTTTTGAATTTTATTTTATTTTCTGAATAATTCAGGTGCTGTTTCTCCCCCCGCTCCTTCATGCTCGCCCCCCCTCCCCTCGGCTCCTCGCACACACACGCCTCTCGCCGGGGCTGTGTAAGGAGTATAATGAGGCAGCCGATGGGTAATTGGGATCTTTTGTAGGGAGGATGTATGGCTGGGGCAGCTGCTGGGGGGTGGGGGGGCAGCTGGGGGGGGACAGCATTACCATACAAAGGGAACAAATGACATGTTTATCCCTCCGAGAGATTTACGCCCGGCCTCGCCCTGCAGACACCAGCGCTCCCCCCTTCTTCTACCCGGCACTTTTGATTTAAATTATAAGGATTAAAAGGAGAGGGAGGGCGGAGGGGAAAAACACACAAACAGCCACCGGAAAAAAAAATCATAATAAAGCTTTAAAAAAAATAAAGAAAAAAAGCGGCTTTGCCTCAGCATCCCCCCACCACCCCCCTCCGCCGGGGGAGCAGCGTGAGCCCCGGTGACCCCAAGACCTGCCCTTGCTTTTAGCAGGGAAAAAAACCCCATCGCTCTGCGGAGAAAAGGCAAAGCACAAAGCGGCGGCAGCGGAGCAGCCCCGGGGGCAGCAGCCGCGTCCCCCCGGGGCCCACCCGCGGGGCACCCCCGAGTGACAGCTCCGCGTTTCACACCCCGGGCTCCTGTGCTCGCAAGGACCCCTTCTCCTTGATCCCGGAGAGCCCCCCTAACGCTGCCGCGCGTCCCCATCCCATCCCGGCGCATCCCAGCGCATCCCATCCCGTGCCGCGCATCCCTCTGCGCCCCCCTCCCCGCGCTGCGGTGCCACCTGCGCCGGTGCGCAGCGCTGCCGGCCGAGCCCGGGGCACGGAGGGGGGGATGTCAGGGGGTGCGGGGGGTTCCGCGGGTGCGGAGAGCCGCGGAGCCGCCTCCGGCCTCGATGCTGGTCAGCCTCGTTCTTGGCATTCACCGCGTGCCTTAATTGTATGGACATTTAAATCAAGGTCCGCTGTGAACACGGAGAGAGGGGCCTTTCCTCGGGAAGGAAGAAAATACAGAGAAGGAGAAGGGGAAATGGGGAAAAGAAAAGAAGAAAAAGGGAGGGGGGAAGGAAGGGAGGGGGGAGAGGGACCCCGCGGAGCCCAGCCTTTGTTCTCCGCGCCCCGCGGAGGCTCGGCGCGCCCTTCCCCATGGGCGGGGGGGAGGGGGGGGACGACAAAACCCAACCTAACACCCCCCCCCCAACCCCCCCCGTCGGAAAAAAACCCACCCTTGTATCCAGTCAAAGCAGCCCCGGGCTGTGGGGTGGGGGGCGGCGGGGGGGCCCCGTTACCTGCCCTCCGTCTCTGCCCAGCGCTGCCCGCTCTCTGCCGCCTGCCCCGAGCCCCGCCGCGCTGCTATAAAGGGGGTCTGGAGGAGCGCAATAAACCTTCCCCCGTTCGCCTGCTGCAGTCAATCCTTTCGCTCAGATCCCAAGTGGTGCAAAAAAAAGAGGAGAGGGGCCCATCTGGCTTCTCATCAGCTTTGTCAAGTCTTGCATACGCTAAAATGCTAATGACCTAGATAGCTCATGCAAAATGCAGCAGAGAGAGGAGAGGGAGGGAGCAGCGAGGGAGGGAGGAGGGAGGAGGGAGGGAGGGGGAAAGGCAGAGGGAGGGGGAGAGCCCGGGTGCATCACCCCCCCCCGTCCTCAGCACCCCCCAGCCCTGGCTGCCCAATGCACCTTGGTAGGTACGAGCCGGGCTTTGATTTGAAAGGTCACCCGGGTACGATGAGGGGGCGGGCAGAGCCCACGGATAAACCGCCCTGGCTTCATCCTTCATCCCCCCCCCGCCCCAGCCCTCCGGGGGGGGGAAGAAAGGGCGCGGGGGGGGACGGTGGGAGCGCAGCCTCCCCTGCATCCCCCCTCCCCCGTGGGGTGCTGAGGGGTGTCCTGTCTATCCAACCCCCCTTCCCGGCCCGACCCCAACCCAAACCCCCCCCAAGAAGAGGAGCGAAGGAAATACCCCCTGCGGCAGCCCCGCCGTGGTCCCTCCGTCCTGCAGCCGGTGCGGAGCGCGGCCGGGCGCGTAATCCCGCGGAGGATGCTCGGGGAGGCAGGGGGTGGGATGTGCCCCCACCCGCGCTATGCGGAGGGGGGTGAAAATTATATATATAAATAAATAAAAAAAAAATATATATATAGAAAAGAAAAGGGAAGGGGAGGGGGCGGGAGCGGAGCGGGCGGCCGGAGGGTGCGGAGGGAGCGCGGAGCAGCCGGGCGGGCGCTGCGCGGAGCGCGGAGCTGTCAGCGGCGCCTTCTCATTTATCATTAGCCAGCCCTAATCTTGCTCGCTGTCCTCCTTCGGTGATGTTGATTCACTTTCCCTCCCTCCTCCCCAGCCCCCCTTTTTTCCCGCACACCCCCTCCCCGTAAAGGATTATTCAGCCAAAAAAAAAAAAAAAAAAAAAAAAAATCCCAGCTGCTGACTCCGTGCGCCGCAAACAAGGCGGCTGCAGCCCTCGCCCCCAGCCCCGCTCCCGCAGAGATGCTCCGGGTGTTGTCCGCAGAAATGCTGCCTTTTAAAACAAGGAGCGACCCGCGGGGAAAGAGCCTCCAGCCCTGCCCAGCTCCCCCCGCAGCCCCCCGCACCCTCCACCCGCTTTGGGGGGGCTGCGGGGGGGAACCCCCTGCCCTGGCCCCCCCAAACCCCGCTGCGGAGAAAGGATGCTGCAGAGCTGGGTGCAGCTTTGCAGGGGGGAGAGAGAGAGAAAAAAAAAAAAGGTATTTAAAAAAAAAAAAAAAAAAAGAAAGTACCAATTTTGGCCGAGGCTTCGCTTTCTCTCCCCCCCCTCTCCCTCACCCCCAGCACTGCTGGTTTCATGGCTACGCTACTGTAATTATGAATTCTTCTTCTTGCGACTCGCGTGTGTGCAGGGGCTGGGGGTGGCAGTGGCTGTGGCTGCGGCTGACATCACTGCAGTGGCGTGGGGCTGACAGCTCCCAGCGCTGCGCAGCCTGCAGTGGCTCCTCAGCTTTTTTTGCAGCCTCTCTTGCTGACAGTTGTCAGGGAAAAGGAAGGGGGGGAATAATAATAATAATAATAATAATAATAATAATAATAATAATAATAAAACCAAAACCAAGCAATGAACCCACCCCATCTCACCGCGTTCAAGGTGAATTTCAAGGAGAAGAGCGCGGTTTTTGTTTGTGGCGAGGAGCGCACGCCGTGGTTATCCGCACGTCTATATCCAGGGATATCTACACAGTCCCAGCATCACCAGTCCTGGCCGAGCACCCTGTCAGACCCCGTAACCTTGTCAGGGCGCTGCACAGCCTAACCCGGGCTAAAACCCCGGCTCAAGCAGGCTCTGAAGGCAGGAAATCCTTCATTACTCGCCGGGTGATTTGGTGTCAAGGGCATGTGCCCGCTCCTGGGATCTCTCTGCACAAGCCGCAGCTCCTGAGATCATTCCAGCGCCGCACCGAGTCGCAGCGCACGTCTCTTCCTTCCATCCCTTCCCATTGCACGAGCACAAACACATCCCTTCTCTCCTCTTTTCCTTTTTCCCACCCCTGTCGAGGCCTAGAAGTTGCTGAGAAAAACCCGCATGGAAGTGTGAGGAGGTGGTGGGTACCCTGAGCGAGGGTCTGTGTGCTCGGAGAGGGGCAGGAGCGTCCAGCTCTGAGTAAGCACAAGAACCTTGGGCACATTGGGGGTCCAAAACATGTGACTGGAAACCTCTGGGAGCCTTTGCCCTTTCCCCTTAGTGCTGTCTCACAGTCCTACCGCTTGTGTTCCCATTGCCTTAATGACATTTCACTTAACACATCAGATCTGAGGAGTTTTCAAGGAAATGTTAGAAATTAGCTGTCAAAAATGCTTGGGGAGAGCCACCAGCTCAGCCACAGAAATCTTTCCGCCTGCCCTTTATACCATCACCCCCCTCAAAGCATGACACAATATTATTAGCTTAAAGAAAAAAACAACCCCAAACCCTATTTACCCTGAGAGAGCAACTCCACAGTACACCTCCCTTGAGCCGTTTGCAATTCAAATAAGGCCTCGAACGGCGCAGATTTTAAGGTCTGGCTGACAGAAGCCAACAGCCAGAGCATCCCTCTGAGACTGCCACGCTTCCAACCGCAGCTGGAGCCACGGGGCCACGCGAGCATCCGTCCCTGCCCCGCAGGCAGCTGCCCAGCGGGGACCGGGATGGGGTCACAGTGATGCCTAATTCATCCCTCCTTGGTTCCCTGCCCCGGAGATTTATGGAGAGCTGAGGTGGTTTATTTAAAAATAAATAGATGAGTTTCGTGGCAGGTTGGAGGTGAACGGTTGCCATTTCAATACTCCCCTGAAATTACTTCTGTGTGTTTTTTTTTTTTTTTTATGAGCATTTATTTTTTATCTCTCTGTAAGACCTTTCCTTTTGAGGAACCGAAAGCACCTTGGGAGTCTGCAAAAGCCCTGATCCCAATGGCAATTTGAAGAAAGGAAATGCAATTCTCTCTCTAAGAGGGGAAACTGAGGATCGGGGGCTTTGGGGAGATTTTGCCACCCATCCTTCATGGCTTCAAATGGAATGGACCCATGGATGGAAATCATGGGAGCAGCAGGGGACACAGACCCAGAACAGGGCTCGCAGCCCTCAGGGCTGGGCAAAATGGCTTTGTCAAATGGACACGGGGATTTTCCGCCTGAATTTCAGCTGACACGGGGTTGGATGTCACGTTATAAACCTGTGCTGGATTAAAGCTCGAAGGGCTCTTCCAGGGCCTTTTCCAGCTCACCCTCCTGCCCGCCGCCCGTCACGTTGGCCGAGGATATTTAAAGCCCGCTCGGAAATACATTACCCTCCCTTAAAAACATAAATCCTCGGACTTAAGCGGTGATCCATCCCCTCCCTGTGCACTATTAGCACATTAAGAAATTAAACGATAAAACTCCCAAAGATCCGATTGACTGGGATCGCGCCGCTCCATATGGCACGGCATATGTGTCCGGCCCTCGGCCGGGATGTGCTCGACCAGGCTGGGCTGGGAAAGGGGTTTCAAGGCAAATTCAGATGGATTCAGAGCTACTTTTTTTTTTTTTTCCCCTCCTCTCACGACATTTCACTTCTCTGCTCCACCCCCAGAGCCAGAGGGAAAGCTGTGGAGGTGATGTATGTCCCTAAATAAGGATGCAGAGCCTGGCTTTGCTGGGGGAGGTCAGGTGAGGCTATTTAACGCTTTGCAGCCTCCTCGAAGGCTTTGGAAAATTATGCCAAACCCCCAAAGCCACGTCCCCACAAGCAGCTTCACGTCTGCTGGGGATGATGGCAGAGGTGATGCCGGGGGAATGGGTCCCTGCAGGTGGAGGGAAAAAGTCCCTTTCCTTCCCTACCCACTCCAGGATAAATCCCCTTCCAGCAAACAAAGGGCTCTGGGCCTCGCTGGGAGCTTTCCCCAAGCGACGATGCAGGGTTTCTGAAAGCCTTTAAAGGCTTTTTCACCACTTTGGTGGAATTTAAACCTTTCCTTTAATTTCTTTCTGGGGCTCACTTGAATTGTTAAGCGCTGGGAGGTGCGAGGGGAGCAAAGATGGCAGCTGGATTCATCCCTGTGCCGGGCACTGCGGGATGGACGGGTGGACAGAGCCTGCACCACAAAACTTAGCTCTAAACATGACCTAAACCAGCTTAGCAGGGATATACATGGAGAAAGGGATTAACCCCCCTCGCTCCCCAGCCAGGAGCAACAAATCCCATTAACACCCCATCCCTGGGAGGGGAAACTCCACATCCACTGGTCCCCGAAATAGGGACCTGCCGCATTGAGTGAGTTATTTATTTCAAATAAAGATCCCAGCCCATGGCAATGTCTCCTGCAGAAGCTCTGTGATGAGAATTAGGGATTTTTGTGGGAAGCTTCGGCGTCGCTGTGAACCAGCCTGGCCGTGTTATCCTGGTGCAACGCCTGCGCCGGCTGCTCACCTCCTAAATAGTTAATTCCTGGAGACTGTGAGAAGGTTAAATATGTATCAGGATCAGCAGTTACCTATAGCTCCCTTTTCTGCAGGATTTCTCAGGGTTACTCAGAGAACTGGGAGCGAAATTCGGCGAGAGGGGGATGAAAAATCTCCCTCTGCCTGAAAAACCCGTCTCTCCCCCAAGTAATTTGATTTAAAGCAGGGGAATTACTCACCGAGGTGATAGGTAGGAACCGTGCAAAATATAGTGGGGGGAAAAAGAAGCTGTTAGAGACAACAGCAGGAGAAAAACTCTGTTATCTATGGTAACAGTCTGGAGACTGATTTATCCAGCGTATAAATAGAGCGGGAGAGGCTTTCGCGCTGTAGACGCTCCGATGGGGAAGTGAGAGTTGATTTTACCCTCCCTTTCGGGTTCAGCTTGATAGGAAAACTTCCCATTGATGCAGCAGCTCCACGGAGTGAGACATGGCACCAAATTCCAGAGAAAAAGGGCCCAAACTTTCTCTCCCCTTGCTGCCGTGCCAGGCGCAGCCGTGGGATGCGATTCCAGCATCCCCCCCTTTCCCCACGTAGCCATTCCATCTTAATCAACATCCCAGCTCTCCCCAGAGCTGCCCTCTCCAAGCCCCCAAATATGATTGCTTTGTTTACTACTGGGTTTTATGGAGGATGGAAGCTGATGGACCAGGTCCCTCTTCCAAGTACTTATTCCCTTCCATACTTTAAATAACGTTGTTTCACCTACTGGCTGCAGAGAGAAAAAAGCCCAGCAAACAAAACACCCCAAGTCTCTCGTACTCCATGGTTTATTTCTGAATTTCCCTTGAGGGGGGAAAAATAATCGAAAGGTCTCTTCAGTTTTAAAATGTGCATCATATTTAGGCAAATTTGGGGCAAGCACAGGGAAAAAGGGGAAGATGCAGTGTTGGGCTGGAGCCTTGTTCAGCATTTTGAGTAGTGTAGCACATTTTAGAGGGAAAAACATGGAGCTGGGAGGGAGATTTTGAGACTTGTCTCAGTTATACCTGGAATGTTCATTTTTAGGAGCCACAAACCCCATTATGCCATTTGTCCCCCTTGTGTTTGGTGCCTCCATCATTTAAGGACAATTTGAAAAACTGATTAAACGCCCAAAACTCCCTTTGCTGTGCTGGGATTTGCTCTTTATTTTCCAGGCTGCTGTGCCTCAGCAGCAGCAGCGGCCTTGGAATCCCATTGCTCCCGTTTTTCCAGTGACATCTCCCAGGGTGTGCATTCCCCTATTGTTCCACAGGTCAGCAGAGAGCCCTGAATCAGGTAAAAGTCCCTTTTGTGCTGTATCCCACAATATCCACGTCTGCCTAGTGTGCGTTTCCCCAACGCAGATTCCACTGGCATGGAGGAGCAGATGGCTCAGGTAGCGGATTTAAAGCTGTCCCAGCCCACCCCCAGGCCTGACCTATATCCAGGATGAACGGATGGATGCCAGGAATACCTTCGCTTTCCCCCATGCCCATCATACATCTCTGGATAATTTTTTTTTCCCCTCCCCATCAGCTGTCAATAATATAAAAAAGAAGGGAAAAGGTAAAAAAAAAAAAAAAAAAAAAAAAAAAAAAAAAGCAATACCTTCCTGACTGATATTTACACAAGTAAATATTTTTTATGTATATACAGCCAGTATGAAATGATTTTTAATGAATTATCTGTGAGTGAAAACAGTTCTGTAAATCAGCAGGGCTGCAGGCAATTTTTACCATATGTCGGCTCGCATTTGTATCACGGAATTTGTTGTGGCGAGGACGAAATATCTGCTTTTCTTTCCTTGCTGATGTGCTAGAATTAGGATCTACATAACTCAGTGCGTTTAAGCAGGAATATTGTCTGGTTTTATTGGACTATTATTAATGCAAAGGAGGCCGTTCCCTATTCGGCTCTGCACACCCAGCCAGCGAGAGCTGCACGGGAGCAGGGAGAAGCCTGAATTACATCAAAAATCCCTATTTTTTCCCCCGTAAAGCATCCTTCAAACCTTCCTCCAGCAGGTTTCCAAGAGTAAATCAGCAACTCGCACAGCAGAAAGGAATATCTGTAAAATATAAGCTATGCTTTGCTCTGCACATCCATCCTCCCTTCCCCCTCCGTAAAATAACATCTGAATTCCTAATGGCAATAAGGATGAATTACTTAATGTATGGAGGGGGGGCTCAGGCTAAAAACACATCCCAGGATAATGCTGGGCTTTAACAGCTCTGTATTTACCCCTAAAGCAAGGGGGTGAAACAGAAACCGCAGCCCCAAAATGAGGAATTGACACCTAACACCCCACAAAATGCAGGTGAAAACTTCTGCCTGATCCGGGGTAGGAATAAATTGAATAAATTGAATAAATTGCTCCTTAATTCAGGTACTAAACCAAGATATAAAGTAAAGGATGGGGGTGGGGGGGGAAGTTTAACACAAAACCAAACCAAAATCGCTATGGATATCACATATTCCTGCGTTCTGGGGATGTTATTTCAGAGCTGTTAACACCAAGGAAATGTTTGAATTATATTTTATAAAACAGTGTCGCAGGGAAGACCTCCAGCCTGATTCTCCATCGTTTATCTGGGGCTGAAAGGGAAGGTGAGGGGATGTCAGCCAGGAAAGGCCTCTGGGAAGAGTGGTCCTGGATCTGCACCCCGAACAAAGAGAGGTCACCCCTATTTGTACCCAGGTCCTGCACATCAAGGGATTTGCCGCTGGCCTCAATGAGAACAGGATGCTTTCCCTTTTGCCCACGGGAATATTCCTGGATGCTGCCTAAAGCAGGGGGGAGGGAAGGGAGAGAGGTTGAAATTTTTTTAAAATTTTTTTTTTCCAGAGAGAATGAAAATCGCAAATAAAAAAACACCTCAAAAATCCCAAAGACAATTCTTGCCTCTCTGCCCCCATTTTCACCCCCTCCCCTCTCCCCCTCTGCCAGGCCAGGACGCAGCCTCGAGCCAGAGGACGGCAGCGATCCTGTAATGACGTAATGCTGAGATGGAAAATGTCATAACCATTTGTCACCAAACGCCCCGTGCACCCAGATGAAGCAAACAGTGTGAGACTGACAGGGCTGATGAAAAACAGCACTTAAGCTAATTTTTTTTCCCCTGCTAAACTCCGTTGTGCACTATGCAAATCTGATTGCGAAAGTGGGACATTATCAACACTTTAACGCTAGTTAACTTTGGGAGATGATACTCAGAGCAATCAACATAAACTTAGCATACAGTAACTTAAATAACAAAAATGTTTCTCTGCTTCTGCTGCTCCGGCGCTGGCATTTGGATCCAGGCATGTGATGGATTGTGCCGTGCCTGGGAACAAATTAAAAATACAGCGCCTCAGATCACTGGTGGCAGCAGCGGAGAGGAACGGGGTTTAAACCAGAATAACAATAATGGCAATTAGACACCAACCTGGCCTGAATCATCTCTGCCCTGCGAGCAGTTATTGATTATTAATAGGCTCATATTTGCTTAGACCCCATCCCTCATCTCTCTGGTTCCCACGCCAGCCAGAACCGACCTGCTCCTGACAAATCCACATTCCAGCAGCTCTTAAATTTATCAAGCTCCTCAAAATAC
Organism: Emberiza elegans; assembly: GCA_024865655.1. NCBI lineage: Eukaryota > Metazoa > Chordata > Aves > Passeriformes > Fringillidae > Emberiza > Emberiza elegans. The sequence goes on from JALJVW010000102.1 coordinate 3,245,395, forward strand.
TCTCTTCTCTCCCTCTTTAAGGTCCAATTCCTGACGCCTGTGAGAATCGCAGCTCTCCTCTCCTTTTCCTCCTGGAAAATAAATTTCTCTTTATCCCTCAGCGAAGTGCATTGCGAACCCTAAAGGTCACCCTCCCAAAGAAAGGAAGGATAACCCGCAATTTGTTATTTTTAAAAGCTCGCAGCGGTGGGAGAGGTGAACTGATGGAGAGGACAGGACGCGTCTCCCTCGTTAGCATTCCCCCCGTTCCCCCGCAGCAACGGGGAACGATAATAACACCTTAATATCTCCCAGCGGGGCTCAAAGGAGCTGGAAAAATAGGATTTAGGATGTGAGCTGGGAAGGAAAACAAAACAAAACAAAAACCCCAAAAACCCACGGCCCGTGCTGCAGCTGGAAAGTTGAAGGTGGATTTTGTGTCGTGGTGGTATTGATTGGGATGTTAACAAACCCGGAGCGCGCGGAGCAGAGGGAGGTTGGATCCCAGCCAGCTCCTGCTGCTGGCCCAGGCCTGGAATGATGCCTGCTCTGATACGGCAACAACCACTTCCCCAGCCCAGGTCTGCCTGGGGTTTCTCCTAAAAATGTTAATTATGGCTCACACGCTGAGTAAATTACAGGGAATTAGCTCTATTTTGCATATGCGGAATTAAGGTGTGAGGAGAAGCACCTGGATGAGGGTGGCCCAGGGAGTCCACCAAGAACTGAGCTCCATCTTCACAGTCTGAGCCCTCTGCTGAGGTCTGGGCCTCATCTGGTCCTCTCCTGAGTTCATCATACCCAGGTCATTAACAGAACACAGGAATTTGTAGTAATTATTAGAAAATCACAGAATCTTGGAATATCCTGAGTGGGAAGGGACCCATGAGAATCATCAATTCTCAGCTCCTGGCCCTGCAGAGACACCCCAACATCCCATCTTGTGCTAAGACAGAGGTTAATGGGTTTGGTTTCCAAAAATGGACTCACTCAGATTGCCCAATCTTATCAATTTCCAGAAGTTCTCCCATTTCCATGTGCAGAAAATGCAGTCGGTTCTATCCCCATTCCTGCTCTCAGCATTTTCTTCAGCTGAATTAGGTGTTTATAGGTGGTGTTTCAGGCACAATTAGAATCTGCTTTTATTTGTTAAAACTTTTTCCATTACATCCCAAATCCCTGAGGTGCATTCTTCCTGTCACCACCCAAAGTGCAAATTCCAGCTCTGTGGAGAAAATGTCCTTTCCCAAAAGGGATAAACCATTGTCCATTTATGGGGGTTCCCTGGCTGAGCCTTTCAGCTGTGACCTCCATTTGTTGGGATTGGCAGAAAAAACAATGACACCTTTTCCAAAATTCAGGAGACACACCAATACTTACAGAGAGATAAGTAGAGCACCAGTCTACCATGGCCAAGGAAAAAATTATAGCCAAGGAAACATCTTCCATCTTGGGATGGCTGACTGCAGAGATGCACCAAAGCGCAGGGATTTTCTCCTTTTGGAAGTTAGGGAAGGCATTTTATGGACAGAGAAACCAAAAAGGATTCTACAGGACTGGTTTTGACACCAGCTTCATGGAGGATGGCCAAGGCTTGCTGCTGACAGCACCCCACCAGAGAGCACAGAAAACCCTTCTTAAACAATTCTTCAGGGACTAATTTACTAAAAATTAGCAAAATGTGCTTCAGCTCTTTGATAGAGTGAAAGAACAAGGCTTACACAACACACAGGTCTGGTGAGGTGGGATTCACCCCTCCAAACTTCAGGAATGTTGTTGCCCAGTGCCAAAATCTGCTCCAAGGTGTCTCTGAACCAGCAGCAATTTGGGGGCACCAAGGGAAGGCTGAGACTGCCCATGCACCCCGTGGTGACAGCTCCCCCACCCCAAAGACAAGGCCTCATGGCCAAGGAAAGAGAATCTGGAACTGGTTTGTTTATTCCTGTAATTTACAAATCCCTGGAATTGTCCAAGGCCAGGTTGAACAGGGCTTGGAGCAACCTGGGACAGTGGAAAGTGCCCATGGCAGGGGGTTGGAACAGGGTGAGGTTTAAGGCCCCTTCCCACCCAAACCATTCCATGATTGATGGCAGGTTGGATCTGGGGCAGCAGTGCCCTGGCAGCCAGGAGGGACATCCCTGTCCTGGGGGCATCAGGATAGGGGTGTCCCTCAGGATGTCCCAGGCCCAGCATCACCAGCAGGGCGAGGAAGGGGATTGTCCCGCTCTGCTCTGCACTGGGGCGGCCTCACCTTGAACACTGTGAGCAGTTCTGGGCGCTGCAAAAGAAGAATGATTTAAAGCTGTCAGAGAGCATCCAAAATAGGCTGCAGAGATGGTGAAGGACCTGGAGGGGAAGCCTTAAGAGGAGCAGCTGAGGTCATTTGGTTCGTTCAGGAGAAGAGGGGACTGAGGTCAGACCTCACTGGGGGCTGCAGCTCCTCCTGAGGGACAGGTCCAGTTTCTGTTCCCTGTGACCAGGGACAGGGCCCAGGAGCAGCTGGAGCTGTGTCAGGGAAGGTTTAGGTTGGATATTAGGGAAAGATTCTTTCCCCAGAGGGTGGCTGAGCACTGGAGCAGCTCCCCAAGGAATGGGAATGGCACCAAGGCTGCCAGAGCTCCAGGAGCGTTTGAACAACGCTCTCAGGGATGCACAGTTGGGATTGTTGGGATGTCCTGGATGATCTTGGTGGGTCCCTTCCAACTCAGGACAGTCTGTGATTCTGTGACTCTGCGAATTAACTGGAGACCACCTTCCCCTGGCAGGAAACCTTGTCCTGTTCCTGTGGCAGCTCAGGAGGGGAGCTGAGGTCAGGCAGCACAGAGCTCTCCTCGTTCTCACCCGGAGCAAAGGCGCTCTGGTGCTGAATTTCTGAAGCTGTAACAAGCCCAGTCCTGGTCCCCGGCTGCCTCTCACAGCCATCAGCAAAGTCCTGGAGTGAGAGCATAAATGCACTTGTTCTGCCTCTCTAAGTGCAAGGAAACTGTCTCAACAAAGAGGATGAAATATTTCTCGTGGCATTCTGTAAGTAAAGGCAGAGAAAGCGAGGCGGACAGCAGCTACTCGAACCACTCCACCCAGAGAGTCCTAGCCCACAAGAGCTTTGTGGGAATGCTGGGACAAGGCTTTTCTGCCGCAGATGAACCTCCTGCCGCTTTGTCATCTCTGCCCAGGTTCCCTTTTCTGGTCTTTTCAGCTCTTGGTTTCATAATAAAATAGTGGTCAGGGCTGTGAGGGATGAGTGAGAACAGTCCCCCATGGCCTCTTATCCTGGTCTCCATCGTATCCCTGAAATCCACGTTGCTTCCACAGTGGATTTTTGCATTTCCAGGGGCAGTGGGATGCAGGGCACCACCACCACTGACCTCAAAAATCAGGAATTGTGCTGTTGGGGCTGCCTTGGACCTCATTTTAAACAGGCAGACAATGGGGTCATCCTCCACCAAGTGATGTCCACCCCAAAGAACCTGTTCAAACCCCGCTCCTGCACTTGGAACGGAGGCCAAGAAAATGTCCCCATTGCTGTCACATCATCTCAAATCAAAGCTGGCTTTTTTGTCACTTTGAACAACCAGGATCTGCTCTCATCCTGTGTTTTATACACGGTCAGCAAGAGCCAATCTCTTTCATAACAGGAGCACATCCAATTAAACTGGCAAACAATATTACATTTTCCTATTACTTTGTGTAGAACATCCTTTCTGGTAAAGAGAAGCCCAGAGGTTATAGAAATTTTAGGGATTTCTTTTTCAGACTCTTACATGGCTGAATCTGTGATCTCAATTTGAATTAGCTGGGACCTGCTGTTGGGGCTGTTTGTTGTTAGATGTCACCAGTGATGGTGTTGCCAGAGAGGCTGGAACATAACAGACTCAAAAGGACCTGAGGTCAAGGGCAATGAAGTTTAAAATACAATCTCTTCTTGCTTGGAGATATTTTTGCACATGTGTATCCTGAACAGAAAATTCAGGAGAATAATGCTTTCAAGTGCAGTCTGAATGAAGTCACAGGGAAAAAGGCAATATATTTTGTAATGAATTCGTTTAAACAACTCAGTGATATTGTTGATTTGCTGCTCCCTGGATTGTAATTTATTAGAAATTGCTTCTGATGTTTACAGGATGCATAAAGAGCAGTTCAATGTAAATAAGGAACTGCTGTATGGTTAAGTGTCCCTTCTGGTGAATTAAATAACTTGGTGAAAAGACTTCTTGTGTGTATTTATTCCACTTCCCACTTCAATGTCATCTTGGCTCAGTTAACCAGAGGAGAAAAATCAAGTTGCAGGGGAGCATTTCCCCATTTTTGACAAAACCATATTTTGATATGTCTTGGAGACCCCCAAACTGCCCTGTGTGCTCTGCTGCCCTCCTCACCCCCTTAGCCTGACCCCCCAGGGACAAATTTAGGGGTAAGATGCCACCATGTGAGGCAGAAATTGTCCTTCCCCTCCTTCCACCACTGTGCCAGGGCCTGAGTGCTGAACCCAGCACAAAAAAACTGCTGCCAAACCAGGGGGGACGGAGCACGAAGCCTCCGCAAGACAAAGCTCAGGACATTACTCAAGACTCACCTTTTTGGCAGAGGGATTTGCTTCATGTGGGCTTGCTGCCCGTGTAGGAAGAAATCTGAGAATCTGTACACAACCATGTCCAATGCATCAGGCAAATCTTGCACAGCCAGGGTTAACCAGGAGCTCTAACATGTGGATTCCTTAAAGCACCTGAAAAGGAACGTCAGGATCTATCCCAGAGCCATGACTTTTTCCAGAGTGTCTAAAGAGGGTTATACAGAAATAATTCAGTTGGATTGAACAGTCTAATCTGAGATTTACAGGATTGGTAATGATATCTTCTCTGCTAATCAATTCCTGTGGTGCAAGAAGGAGCTTGGGAATGCTCAGCCTTGGTGTGAGGTGCATCAATTCTTCCCAACAGGTTTTTTTCCCCCACCAGTTGTTTGTTGATTGTGATTTCATGAGCACAGACATCTCAACAGAGCAGATCTGTTTGTTTAACCAGTTTACAGACAGCACTTTGAATACCAGCACTCAATTCTACCATTAAGCAGCCCTCCCTTTAATGCAGAAATATCTTGCAAGCCCCCAGCCAGGTTTTATTCCACAGCACTCCATGTTTTCTCCCAGCACTGGTGCCAGCTGGGCTGGCTTGCTGTACAGGGAGATCACCCTCCTCTTAACACCAAAGCTCAGTGTTCTGTAAATCCCTCACAGTCTTCAAAACATAGATTTTTTTGACTCATTCTTCAGTGTCACCCCACTATTCCAGAAAGTCCTTTAGGAAACACAAAATGACTCCTCCTTCAGGGCAGCATATGATTATCCTTGTGCTTTGCTTTCCCTGAAGGATTTGGGCACATATGGAAGATGAATTTGCTGGGGCTGCTCTTACAGACACAGAATGATGGAATGGTTTGGGTTGGAAGGGATGCCAAGATTATCTCGTTCTGCTTTGTGCCATGGGAAGGGAGAACTTCCACTATCCCAGATTGCTCTGAGCCCTCTCTAACCTGGATTTGGACACTTCCAGGGATGGGACAGCCATGGCTTCTTCTTCCCACAGCCATGTCCTGTGTCTCGTGGTATTTCTGCCAGTGGGAAGAAGATGGAGCTGGGAGAAAATAAAAGCGTTGGCTAAAATGGTGGTAATGATGTAAACCTAAACTAAAAGAGGGGAGATTCAGACTAGAGTGCAGGAAGACATTTTTTATGATGAAGGTGGGGAGGCTCTGGCACAGGTTTTCCAGAGAAGCTGGGGCTGGCCCTGGATCCCTGGAAGTGTCCAAGGCCAGGCTGGACAGGGCTTGGAGAAACCTGGGATAGTGGAGGGTGTCCCTGCCCATGGCAGGGCACGGAATGAGATGAGCTTTAACGTCCTTTCACACCCAAACCATTCTGTGATTCTATGATTCTACAAAATCAAAATATCTTCTCTTCATTTCTCTTCCATGCTCTGTGACCATATGCTGAGTTTGGCTGTCAGAATTCAATCACCATTGCCGGTTCCTGAAGCAGAAGAGACTCTTAACTTGTTCTTCTTCCTGTATCTAGGCAAAGAGCTGCTTGTGACACAAGCTGATTTAGAATTAACTCAATCATACTTTGATTTTTTTTTCTCTGAGCAGAAGCACAGTGCTCCTGAGGGTTGATCTTGCACAATGCTGGATGCTCTGGCCCTGATCTGTGATCCACGGTCAGGATCCGTGCATGGTCACTTTGTGGCATGTCTGGAAGGCATTTGCAATGTGGATTTAAATTCTGTAAAATATGTGCTGTGCTGTCGACATGAAGGAGTTTGTTCTACTGTCAGTGCTGGGTCACAACCTGGAATCAGAATGGTTAGGGTTGGAAGGGACCTTGAATATCATCTCATTCCAACCCTCTGCCATGGGCAGGGACAACTTCCACTATCCCAGGTTGCTCTGGATGGAGAGATGCATTTGGACCTTTTCTCTCCAGGTGCTCATCTTCTGTCCTGCTAATAGAGCCATGTTTAATGGCAAAAAAGGCACTTTTTTTACAGTTCAAATGCTCTTAGATTTGGCTTTCCTGGATTCTGGTGGGACAGGAGAATAAAGCAGCGAGGAAATTAGAGAGGGAGGAAGCTCATTAGTGGATGGAGTGTTCCTGCTCCCTCCTTTCTTCTGAAGCCTGATGAATGCCACAAACAGGAGCAGAAATTCAGGAGTCAGCTCTGGGAGGGCTGTGATTACCTCGGAGTTCTGCTGGGATCCTGCCACCCCACAGCTGAGCTGTGGCCCCGTAGAGCACAGACCTGCAAATGAAGCCCCCCCTGCCACGCTGGGCTGGCTCAGCTGAGCTCAATGTGCCAGCAGGCAGCAGAGACAGTTTAATATTTATAACCTGATTTGACCACTTAATATATTCAGCCTATTTTTGAAGCTGCCTGGCTCTGCATGGAGGGACAGCTCACGTCACATGGAAGGTTCCTGGAGGGACCTGGAGGAGCTTTGCAGGTGGTGGTCACACTTGAAGGAGAGGGTTTCCACCCTTCCTTTGATTTTGCAGCAGTGGGAGAGAGCTGATGTTGGGTGGATTGGGGTGCCTGGAAATAGCATTGCCTTGGCCAGGGTGGGATTTGCTGTAATTGCCTCAGGAATGTTCACCCAAATTTGCTCTGGTTTATGCTATCCTGGAAAATGCCTCTGCTGGTGCCTTAGGAAGAAATTCTGGAAGCGGCTCCCAACCATTGGCCAGTTTATTTACACAAAGAAGGATTCAGGTAAGGAGAAAACACCACTGTGAGGCCAAATAAGCATCAAATTAAGATTTTAAACCACACAAACTCGTTATAATTCAGGTCTTAGTGAGAGATCAGAATGTAAATCTATAGCAAGAGGAGCTGAAACCAGTCTTGTTTGGATTATGTGATTAGAAGTTTGACTGTTTTCAGTATCACTAATCTGAAAAAATAAGCAATGTCAGCAGAAAATTAGGCAATGTGGGAGGAGAATTTGGTGAGTATTTGGGGGTTTATTTCTGGAAATCAATTGTTGGCTGAAACAGGGAGATTCAAGCAGTTGATGTTTCGTTTCTGTCGCACACAGAGCTGGGAGGAATCAGTGGCTTTTGGGGAGGGAATTTGCAAGGGCCACGATGCTTAAATGCTATTGTCTCCAAATGGAGATATTTTTTTTAAATGAAATTTTGGGGATCTGAAAATTATTCATCATCAAGTGTATGAAAGAGAAGTGGCTGATGATGAGGAGCTAAACTTCATGTCTCCAAACCAGCCTCACCTAGATGAGATTTGTGCCCACGCAGGTGCCTGTGAGTTATCAGAAATGTAAATAAAATATCCCCAATTGCTCAGACAGTGAATGTGAGGGTGAACCCAGTGTGTGATGTGCCCAAATTTGGGGTTAAACCAGATGTGGGCCCAGGTCTCCTGGCTTCCTGTCTCATCACTCATCCCATAGCAGGCAGCAAAGGGTGAGATTTGGAGGTTTCAAATGAGAACTCATCCCATTTTCCCCTCCATGATGTGACTGTGTTGAAGTCAGGCCCCCTCCAATTCTGGGAGAAAGCTGGTGCAATGGGAATTGGGAAAATCCAAAAACTGGGTTAACCCTAAAAGTGCTAATAGGCCAGGATGGATTTTGAGACCAGGGATCCTGATCATGGTTTATACTCAATTCTTTCCCGTCTCAGTATCACTAAACCAGCCTCAAAATGACTGAATCCAAGCCTTCCCTGATCTCCCCAGAGGTGTCTCAGGACTGATCCTGTGAGTGGCTGTGCTGAGCAAGGGCTAGAGAAGAGGCAGGGGATTTAGGCTTTATTTCAGGAGTAGCATTCCAGTGCATCATTCCCGAAAGAACCGGAGCTGCTGAAGGGCCGGTGGCTTCCTCAGCAACCCAGGTGAAGCTCTGGGCAGGGCTTGGAGGGTGGTTCAGCCAAACCTTTTAGAATAGAAATCTCTGTAATAGGATTAAGGGGTGCCAGCCAACGGGGGAAAGGCTTGGAGAGATTAGGGGAGGCATTGGGAGGAAGGATTAACGGGAGATACAACAAAAACGGAGGCCAGGAGTGTGCACTCAGCGCCAGGGACGAGTGGTGCCACGTGCCACACACACTCATGGTTAGCCACCTTCTCCTGGGCAGCCTGGGCTCACTTCCCAGTGCCAGAGGGCAGGGATAGATGGGATATTGGAAAGGAATTCTTGGCTGTGAGGATGGTGAGGCCCTGGCACAGGTTGCCCAGAGAGGTGGTGGATGCTTTATCCCTTGAAGTGTTCAGAGCCAGGCTGGACAGGGTTTGGAGCAGCCTGGGATAGTGGAAGGTGTTCCTGTCCATGGCAGGAGGGTTGGTGACCTTTAAAGGTCCCTTTCAATCCAAACTCTTCTATGATTTTCCAATGGCTGTTAGTGGAGGAGCCATTTTCCTGTGCTATTGGGTATTTATTGCATCATGGGCTTCATCTGCATTTCCTGAAGCTGTGCAGCAAGAAAGTTGCAGTTGGAGTCTTGGAATTTAATTGAGTGGCTGCCTCAATTGCCTCGGATGCCCTTGTTGGGCAGTTCTTCTGTATGGTGTGCCAGACATAATCATATTCCATCAGAGGCAGGATCCATGTTACTGCAGGCTCCATATGGTTATAGAAACAGAATCATGGAAAGGTTTGGATTGGAAGGGACCTTAAAGCCCATCCCATCCCCTGCCATGGGCAGGGACACCTTCCACTGTCCCAGGTTGCTTCAATCTCCATCCAGCCTGGCCTTGGACACTTCCAGGGATGGAGCAGTCACAGCTTCTCCGGGCACCCTGTGCCAGGGCTCCCCATCCTCACAGCCAACAATTCCTTCCCAATATCCCATCTAAGCCATTCCCCCTTGTCCTGCCTTAAACTTCAGACACATTCCAAATATCAATACAGCAAAGCAGAAGGGAACAGAAGTGGACAAGATTCACATCTCTTAATGACCTTAAAAACCTTTTTAAAGGCCTGCATTGGATTTTTTTTTTCTGGTATAGACCGACTGCTTTGGGACCTTCACTTGGTATAAACTTGTGCTGATACAATCTAACATCTGAAATAAATCTGCAATTGAGGTAATCCTTTCAATCCCAATCTTATAAAACTCAGAGTACCATCTCCACCTGGAACAATTGTGTTGTTTTATTCCACCTCTGGCTGCAGCAGAGGATCTTACGGACCTTTTTTATAGGGCTGAACACTATTTCCCACCTTCCCAATGCTCCTGTTGTGAGCCTTCAAAGTTGGTTCTGACACTTCACTCTTCTCTCATGAAAAAAACCAGGCTACAAGATCTTCCTGAACAGCCTCTTCATGTTAAAAAATGCATTTCTTCACTAAATTCCCTTGAAACATGGCAGGCAAAGTACTTTCACCTGTTTACTCAAGTGTGTACCATATTTTCTGCATCGCTCACATGAGCGGAACCTGGATCCATCCCCACTCCTGGAATGTGCCGCCACAACTTCCTCCTCCAAGGGAGAGAGGAGCCAAGGAGGAGAGGGGCCAGGCTGGACCTGTTCCCATCAAAAAGCAGGGGCTGGTGGGATGTGTGAAGCTCAAGGGCAGCCTGGATCATGGAATGATGGAGTTGGAGACCCTTGGGGCAGCAAGGAAGGGGCAGAGCAAGCACATTACCCTGGGCTTCAGGAGGGTAAATTTCAGTCTCTTCAGGGATATTTTTGGTTCAGTCCCATGTTATAATGCCCAGGAGGGAAGAGGGGCCCAACAAAGCTGGTTGATATTCCAGGATCGCCTCATCCAATCTCTGTTTCCATTGTTTTCTACCTCAGGCCATTATTTACAAATCAGATACAAGACCCAAACTTCATGTACTTGAGGACCAGTGTTCATCTTACAGTAGGGTCTGTCAGAAATAGGGAATTTGAAGTGTTTCGGAGCCCAGAAATCATCAGCAGCATGACTCTGGAATGGTTTTGGCCTGGGATAAGTTTTGCCAAGCTAAGGGTTTCTGAAGATGTCCTTGCCTGTGTCAGGGGGGTTGGATTAAATGACCTTAAAGGTCCCTTCCACCCCAAACCATTCTGTGACTTGATGTTTTTGTGGAATAGTCCTCAAACCCAGAGTAGGGACAGATCCTGGCACTGTTCACGTCACCAGGAAAAATGTCCTGGAATCCCAGCCTGTTATTGGAGGAGCCATTTTTCTGTGCTATTGGGTATTTATTGCATCATGGGTTTCATCTGCATTTCCTGAGGCTGTGCAGTGAGAAAATTGCAATTGGAGTCTTGGAATTTAATTGAGTGGCTGCCTGGTTGTTGGGCCGTTCTTCTGACACTTCCAGGATGGTGTCTCCCAGACACAATCATATTCCAAAAACCTTTTTAAAGGCCTGCATTGGATTTTTTTTTTCTGGTATAGACCGACTGCTTTGGGACCTTCACTTGGTATAAACTTGTGCTGATACAATCTAACATCTGAAATAAATCTGCAGTTGAGGTAATCCTTTCAATCCCAATCTTATAAAACTCAGAGTACCATCTCCACCTGGAACAATTGTATTGTTTTATTCCACCTCTGGCTGCAGCAGAGGATCTTACGGACCTTTTTTATAGGGCTGAACACTATTTCCCACCTTCCCAATGCTCCTGTTGTGAGCCTTCAAAGTTGGTTCTGACACTTCACTCTTCTCTCATGAAAAAAAAACAGGCTACAAGATCTTCCTGAACAGCCTCTTCATGTTAAAAAATGCATTTCTTCACTAAATTCCCTTGAAACATGGCAGGCAAAGTACTTTCACCTGTTTACTCAAGTGTGTACCATATTTTCTGCATCGCTCACACGAGCGGAACCTGGATCCATCCCACTCCTGGAATGTGCCGCCACAACTTCCTCCTCCAAGGGAGAGAGGAGCCAAGGAGGAGAGGGGCCAGGCTGGACCTGTTCCCATCAAAAAGCAGGGGCTGGTGGGATGTGTGAAGCTCAAGGGCAGCCTGGATCATGGAATGATGGAGTTGGAGACCCTTGGGGCAGCAAGGAAGGGGCAGAGCAAGCACATTACCCTGGGCTTCAGGAGGGTAAATTTCAGTCTCTTCAGGGATATTTTTGGTTCAGTCCCATGTTATAATGCCCAGGAGGGAAGAGGGGCCCAACAAAGCTGGTTGATATTCCAGGATCGTCTCATCCAATCTCTGTTTCCATTGTTTTCTACCTCAGGCCATTATTTACAAATCAGATACAAGACCCAAACTTCATGTACTTGAGGACCAGTGTTCATCTTACAGTAGGGTCTGTCAGAAATAGGGAATTTGAAGTGTTTCGGAGCCCAGAAATCATCAGCAGCATGACTCTGGAATGGTTTTGGCCTGGGATAAGTTTTGCCAAGCGAAGGGTTTCTGAAGATGTCCTTGCCTGTCAAGGGGGTTGGATTAAATGACCTTAAAGGTCCCTTCCACCCCAAACCATTCTGTGATTTGATGTTTTTGTGGAATAGTCCTCAAACCCAGAGTAGGGACAGATCCTGGCACTGTTCACATCACCAGGAAAAATGCCCTGGAATCCCAGCCTGTTATTGGAGGAGCCATTTTCCTGTGCTATTGGGTATTTATTGCATCATGGGCTTCATCTGCATTTCCTGAGGCTGTGCAGTGAGAAAATTGCAATTGGAGTCTTGGAATTTAATTTAGTGGCTGCCTGGTTGTTGGGCCGTTCTTCTGTATGGTGTGCCAGACACAATCATATTCCATCAGAGGCAGAACTAGCCAGTGTGTCCTTCATTGCTAAATGCAGCACAGGCGCACTGGTCTTCCTTGGGTTTGTTGTTTTGCTGTTTTTTTTCTTTATTTTTTCCATGACACATGTAAATATTGGTTATTGGGACTCTTGTCTGTGGGCCTTGGAGTGCTGAGTTATGCTGGTAAAAAGGGATGGCAAAAGAAAAGGCGAAAATGCCAAGATGGAATGGCCAAGCAGTGGTTTTAGGTGAGATAAAATAACAGCGAGATAAAATATCAGACAAGCTCAGCTTTGTGGTTGTCACGCTGTTAACAATAAATATTGTGCCCGGACTGGGAGAGGGAGAGGAGCTGATGTTGGAATTGAGTCCAGAGCAGAAACAAAGAGATTTTGTGTCTGTCCATGGGCACAATGGTCACTTTTCCTGTACTCCTGGGATAAGATCACCTTTTAGGTGATGTGGCAGCCTTGGTAGAAGGGGAAAAGTCACCTCCTATTGCTCTTCCATAGCTGGGCTCCCTGCCCAGTTCCCATCAGCTCGGGGCAGTGCTGAATCCACATCTCTGCACCCATTTCTGCTGAAAAACCCAGAGAAACCCCAAGCAGCACAAAGTGAAGTTATCTGGACTAAGGTCATTTTCCAAACCTGCATGGAGAGCTTGAAGCACAAGGAAAACCCACATATTGAGGCTGTTTCTGTTCTTAAATATGGAGGTCTAAGGAGAAATAGATAAAACAGAAGTATTAAAAGGAACCCCCACAGAACCAGGTACATTCAACACAAATGCCCTTGAAAGAAGATGGTGGTGGGCCAGTGTCAAATCATGACAGAAGGTCATCTAAAATAACAATTAATTAATGGACATCCCTATAAAGCTTAAATTTATTATTTACCACTGAAATTATGAAGTGACAACCAAGAGGGGCATTTAAAGCCACGACTCTTCATGAGCTGCTGCTGGACCACCCATCCCAGGTGAGGAACAAGAGCTGATTCAGGTTTTGACCAAAAAATTATCATTATTATAAGGATGCAAACAGAGTTATTCTGTCAGGCCACTGATGTCAGAAACACCATGTGGAGATGCTCCATGCAGCTGGAGGGCTGCTGGGAAGTTTGTGGAAGGTGCCCAGATCCCTTGGAGAAGCTCAGCTGCGTCCCTCAGCAGCCGCCTGCGCCTGCCAGAGGTCCTCAGTTGACTTTGTCTCCTGGCTTCACCTCCCAACGCTTCCCTGTGTCCTCCTCTGCTCCCTGTTGGAAGCCCTTTCCCTCTGGCAGATTGGTGGTGTTGCAGGGGGTGTCCCCAGTGGCCGTGCTGCCATCTGTCCCCCTCCCGCCAGCACAATCCAGAGGCAGGGATGGGCTCCCTGAGCTCTTCCAGGGTCAGGTTTTCCCTCCTATCACTGCTGAGGGGAGCGAATATCTCTTGGTGGGATGCAGGCGCCTCGAAACTCTGCCCAAGAACGGGATAGACACTGCCCTGCCCGGTGAGGACAAAACCCTTTGCTGTAGGGTTTGCTCCAATCTGTCACAAAAATAACTTATTCCAAGGCGAGCCGGTCCCGGGAGGGAGCAGAACTCCTGGTTGCTCTTCTGGCTTCGTCTTTTATCCATCCCTGCGGCTTTTCCCTCCCCTGCCTGCTGCTAATCAGCATTCCTTGCAAAGAGCAGCTGCTAATCTGCAGCAGGAGTCGGTGCGTGCAGGGTGTGGGGAGGTGGTCGGGCGGTGAAGGGACACCCTTCCAGCAGCTCCTGCTGCAGTGGCACCCAAGCATCCTTTTCCCAAAGCCACTGAAATAAATGGTGGCTAAAAAAGATGCACCCACAAAAGAAAAGCTGATTTGCAGCACTTGCATTTTGTTGAGGAGAAAAAAAATTGTTTGTCTTTGTGTGTGTGTTTGTGTGCGTGCTCGTGTGTGTATATAAATACATATATATATATTTTCCCCTCTGAAACAACTCGCTTCCCTTTGGGAATAAAGGGGATCTTTAAAAATGCAAAAATTCCTTCCAGACAGTTTGTCATGTCTTACTAGAAACAGCCAACCCTATTAGCAATTTAAATGATGTCTCCCATTAGCATAATTTTTAATGAAGCAGAGCACGTGTTTCACATTTGTGTTTCTGACGTGGTGGGGAGGAAGCACTCGGACACTCAATGAGCATCAGGAGAAATTGGCTCTGAGAAGATCAGAGGGATGAGGCCCGTGGGATTCCTGACCAGGACTTCATTTGGGATGTTTTTCTGGAAGTGGTTTTGCCTTCAAGTAATTTTCATAAAACCCTAGAATGGTTTGGAAGGGACCTTAAATCAGTGGCACCCCCTGTCACGGGCAGGGACACCTTCCACTATCCCAGGCTGCTCCAAGCTCTGTCCAACCTGGCCTTGGACACTTCCAGGGAACCAGAGGGAGCCACAGCTTCTCTGGGCAATCTGTTCCAACATAGTGAAGAATTTCTTCCTAATTTCTAATATCTTCCCAAAATTCCATGTATCATTCAATGGAAAACCTTCACTGACAAAAAAGGGCCATGGTAATAAACCACCAATTAAGCTGAATATTTTTAGGATTCAGAAAAGTCTGTAAAGTGCCACTGTTGGATGTGCACAGAGAAACTGTCGTTTTCATTTATCTTTTTTTTTCCCTCAAAAAAAAAAGTTGGGAATAGCAGGACTTTTCTTCCCTGTTGTCATTCTTAAAATCTTGGGAAGCTTTTAATCATGATCCAGAATCTTCCTCAGGCTGTTGTCCTATGAGCCAGGCTTTGGCTCCCACCTGAAAGTCCAAAAGAATTTAGCAAACCTTGAGTGACTGATGGCAATAAGTGCTAAATAAAATCACTTTGCCACCCCAGATGTGTTGTTGTTATTATTATTCCCAATTTTTATTTGCTTTACAATACCCCTGTGATAGAGCATGAGAAGGGTTTTCAACTTGATCAAACATCAGAGAAACAGGATGGGGGTTGATTTTCATTGCTGAAAATTCACATGGTTTCCCTAAAATGAAACAATAACTGAATTTTTTAAATCTTTTTCCCTGTTTTCCCCTTGTTTTTCCCACTTTTCCCTGCCTCGCATTACGCCAGGTCCTTGTGCACGAGCCATTTGCAACGTTAGAAGGGAAATTGTGCGTGGGTGTGAAATCTTGTGTGCACACATGTTCCACATTTTGTTTGCTTAAAAGCCCGTGCAAAGCTTCTAGTTTGTTTTTTGGTCGGGGTTTTTTTCCCACCCCCCCCCTCCTTTTCCTAATGGGAAAACACTCCTGGGAGCTGAAGTTACACAGGCAATAACACACGACACAACCCAGTAAGTGATCCTGATGGGGAGGACAGGGACGCCCTTGCGCTGGGCCACCCTTTGGGACAGCAGGAGGTCACTTGGACCAACCCTTCCCCGGCATCAGCCTCCCTGCCACGACACGGAAACATCCTCATTAGGATAATAGGCAGATTTCCAGGATCCACTTCTGATTCCCCAGCCCTGGAACGGTCCCAAATATCACAGATGTTTTGACGGCTCTCCCAGAGGGCGGCAGCAGCTCGTCCTCCTCCACTTTCGGCACGTCGAGCCCTGGCATGCGGCGAGCAGCTGATGCCCCGCTCCGTGTCAGGGATGGCAGCTCCCCCAGGGAACCCAGCACCCCCAGAGCCAGCTACCCCACCGGGGCTGTGCCCAGCTGGGATTTTCAAAGAGCTGGAGCTGCAGTCTTCACTCTGTGCTTGCTGCTTTTGGGGGAAAATACGGCTTTTTAGGGCATCCTGCAAATGAGTGATGCTTCTGGGGAAGGAGTTTGCTGTAAGAAAGTTGCAGAGGACACAAGAAGGGATGAATGGTGATTATTCCTTTCAACAGCACTGAATCCCAGTTAAGTAAGTTTGACTATTAGGGAAAAAGCAGGGAATAAACTTCCAGCATCAAGATTCTTTTCCATATCAGGGGACTTTCCCCAGTCTTCCCCAGCAAACACAAGCCTGATTTCCATGCTGGGTCCCATCCTGTAGCCATCTCAACACAGTGAGTCCAGAGAGATGAAACCATGTCTCGATTTATTGGGTAAGCTCAGGAAATGATTTCCTTTCCACCTTCCCTCCTATTCTCCCCACCTGCCTCAGGAGAGGCTGGGAAGTTTATTTCACTCAGGATTTCAAAGTGCTTGGGAGAGCTCAAGTGAAAGACAGCATGGAGCTGTTGCTGCTGCTGTTTTATTTTTCTCTGCCAGTCAATTAAGGGAGAAAACCTGACAACAAGAAGTTATTCATTGCACTTTGTAATAGCCTCTTGTAGGATGTATCTTCTTTGGGAAGGAAACAAGAGCTCCCTGTTTATGGGAAGAGTGGAAATATCAGACAATAAAAGAGAAGCATCTCTGCACATGTCTGGCCTGGCCCATCTCCCACCTGGTGTCCTCAAAATGGCAAAAAAAACAAAGTTCAAGACAAAATTAACAGATAAGCGGCAGAATAACCATCCTTGGTGCCATCAAGGGCAGGTTGGATGGGGCTTGGAACAACCTGGGGTAGTGGAAGGTCCCCCTGCCCATGACAGGGGGTGGAATGGGGGACGAACTTTAGGGTCCCTTCCCACCCAAACCATTCTGTGATTTCATGATTAGTGCCACAAACTTCATGGCACTTTGTTTGCTGGCCCTTTATTGAAAGCCAAGTATTAATCAAAGAAAGTGCACTCAAGACCCCTGTAAATAAGTTGGGAACATTAGGATCTGTAATTCTGCCTTCCAGACCACAGGACAGTCCATCCCTACAGCAGTCACTGGAGAAACTGGTGGTCCTGGGAGGTGTCATCCATGGTTTTCATGTTTTCCTTGCACCTACACTCTCACAATTCCTCGAGCTGGTCCTGCATTTATGGACTGAGCAAGTGCCTCAGAAGGTGATTCGTGATCCATCATGTAAGGCACGGGGTGGGACTCCTGGGGCTGTCCTCTGCATGATCAGGAGATAAACTTTGATGATCCTTGTGGGTTCTTTCCAAAAGAGATGGTTCCAATTCTGTGATTCTATGATTCCATGGTCATGGACACAAAGATTCACTACCTCAGACCAAAATGCAGCCGGTTGTGGTGGGGAGGTAGCCGTGAACAGCCATGAAATGGGATCTCACATGCTCATGATGAAGAGCCCCTTCTTTAGAGCACCAAACTCAGTTTCTCAAAGAGAAATTGCAAGACAGACCATCATGATTCGAGTTAGGGCTTGGCAGAACACTGCAGTTAATTCTGTTTGGATGGACATGTGTGCTGGCACTGTGAATGTCACCAGTGGTCACAAACCAAGCTTGAGGCCTCCTCTGGAGGCCACAGCAGCACTGACACACCCAGGGGTGCTCAAGCACAGAAGCTAAAAGCCACCTGCAATGTTCTCTGCCAGCCAGAGGCTGCAGATCCCAGCTTTGTGCAGCCAGGTCTTGTGGGATTGTCATGGGATGGGGATGTCCATCCAATAGAGACCAACAAAATGACAGAACACTCTCTTCCTTCTCAGAAGTTGTCCTGACAGGATGTGGATTCAGCCATCACAGCTTTCTCCACCCATACTCACAGATGTTAAGGAATTTAGGAATTGTTTTCTCTCCAAAATGGATCTTTGAAATGGAAAATATCCTTGATATTCATAGTCCTAACTCTGTAATAAAACCCATGAGATGAGTCTTCCTTCCCCCCTGCAAGAGAGACCAAATCAAGTCGATCATAAAATTTAATTTATTTTATTGTCCTCATTTGACTTGCCAGGTGGGAGTCAAGAGGAAATATTCTATTTTCTCCTGGATTTTAATTTAAGAATATCTGAGTTATCTTAGCTGATTGAAGCTGACCCCTGTGACGCTGCTGCTGAATGTTTCAGAGAAAGGAGCAAGGCATATATCAGTGGGTGAGGATGAAATTCCTTTCTTGTCAGAAATGCTTCTATAAACATTTTAATCAGGGTTGCTTTTGCAGCTGAATGATTACTTAGGTGGGAGCTGCAAATATCACGAGTGGTGCAAGGATGTCAGGATTCCCTGGAACACTCCACTTCGTCCAAGTTGTTCCTGCTGTCAGCTGGAACACAAGCTGATGGTAATTGGCTTTTTAATAACACCAGCACATTGTCCAGCATGACCAAGTGCCAGGACTGATTTGGGCTTTATTGTCATGCAGTCTTCCAGAAAATTAATTGCTATCTCTGGTAGTGGTAACCCAGAGTCTTTAACACAAGAAGCTCCTCCTGGTTTAAATAGTAAACTTATTGGAGGAGTGGTTGCCTTTTGCTTTGTTCTGTTAAAAAAATATTTAATTTGCTCTGAGGAAGATGGATATGAGTTTAACTCCAGAGGCTCAAACTTGGGTTTTGAAATGAGTTTTCTGTCCGTCTATCCATCCTGTTAATCTACAACTGACAAGTGTCCCAGTGATGGGGGGACTGCAGGGAGCAAACAGAAGGATTCATTCCAGTTCCTGCCATTTTTTGGCCAAAGCCAATCTTTTGCAATTTCAGAGGAGCTCCCACCCAGCAGGCACCTCCTGCCTGTAGGTTGTGCACTGGGCAGTTTGTTAAATGAACAGAAAATGCCTTTTCAGATGTTCTGCAGAGTAAATATTTTTGTTGTTGCTTTTTTCTGTGCATTTCTCACTGGGCTAATGTTGGGAAGCAGCAGAATGGGCCATTTGCAATTGTAGTGCTGAGCAGTCAAGAACAGGCATGTTCCAGGCCTGTGGATGGGCAGCTGGCACTTGAGGTGTGGCCCTTAAATTATTAAAATGATCAGCCTTTGGAGTTTTAAAACCTTTCCTACAGTGTGGTATTTATGGGTGCTCTGCTGGGATGAATTGGTTTGTCTTTGTGGGATACTAAATTTTGAGCCAAGCCAAAGTGCCATGTTCATAAAGTCTCCTGAAAGAATCTTTGTAATCAAAGAATCACAGAAGGTTTGTGTTGGAAGGGACCTTAAAGCTCATCTTGTTCCCCCTCCTGCCATGGGCAGGGATGTCACTCACTAGATCAGGTTGCTCAGGGCCCCATCCAATAAATCCAATAAATAAACCAATTTTGTTACAAATTCCTGTTGTTCACCTCTCTTGTCCAGCCACAAAGAGGGAGAGACTGGGTCAGGACCTTTCCATTGTGGATCCAGAACTTGAAACTTCAAATCTAAAGCTTCAAATTCTGACCCAGGCTGACGGTAATCAAACTTTTCAAACGGAGGAATTCCAATGGAACAAAATGTGAGCGAGGGGGGAAAAAAAATGTTGAAGAAGAAATTTTTTCACGATAAGTGCCCACAGCACAAGAACACTGTGCCAATAACTCACTTCCTGAAAGACTTTCCTAACTCTAAATGAATCCCAGCCTGGCATTTTCATGGGATACAGCAGGCTGGTGTCTCTCCTTGGGTGATGCAGGCTCACACTGACCTAGAGCTGGCAGGGAGCCTCCATTCTGGCCCATTCCTTGCCATGAGAGAACCACAGGTCTTCAAGTTGGATCTACATTTACTTTTCTTGGTGATTCAGTGTCATAATGCCCTTAATGCCATTAAAAGGATCTCTCTGAATTTGCTACACTTCCAACCGTTGTGTTTTGGAAGCTCCTCAAACTTTTTAAGAACCACAGTTACACTTTTCTCCTTCCTCAGCAAAGGGAAGTTATTTCACTTTGTTTCTCTTGTTTCACTCCGCTGTGGCCCAGGAAGAAATAACTCTCTGGGCTCTTAGAAGGTTTACAAAGGGTTGCCCTGGCAGTGGTTTGGAGAAGTGATGGGAGGATTCAGCAGCCCCATTTGAGGCTGTTCACAGAGGGGACAGTGCTCAGAATTATTGTCCTGTGCAAACTGCTTGGCAGGAGCACTGCTTCTCCCCCACAAGGATGGTGGGAGGTGCATCATCTTCCTCTCCGCAGAGTTGCCGTGAAATTAATGTGGCCATATGGAAGTAGGCTGCAGATCTTGACTGTCTAACACACTCCACTTTCCAAAATCATGCTCCCGACACAACGCACCCATAGGCTGCTCCAAGCCCAAGCCTCGTGGCAAAAAGACAATTTTGCTCCTCTGCATCAGCCAAGGTACTCTTAGGTGTGAAAGCTAAAGGTCTCGAGCAATTTATAACTGCTAATGTTCTGGCCCTGAAATAATCGTGGAAGACATTTTATTTTCTGTTTATTCCTCCTGCCTTGAAGTGAATCAACTTCTGAGCTCACACCATGTGACGGTGGCTGTGGCGCATGAGTTTTCTCTGCCAGGAGAGAGTATCCAGGCAACTAGACCAGATATCAAAATCTTGTCAGATTTTTCCCACCCTGTATTTTGTCTGTCTTATGGCCCTTATTACCACTGAATTCAGGACCCGCTGATCTCTAACAAATTCATCTCGCAGCTGCCTTTTGCAGACAGAGAAGTGTCTCTGTTCTGCAGATGGAGATGGAGACATGGAGAGCCCTGTAGGAAAGCTGGGTGAAGTAGGGATAGAAATGGGATATCCCAGGTCATCAACCAGTACCAGAGTCTCTTGTTTAAAGTGGGGATAGTTCTGAGTGTGAGGGGTTCAAGCTAAAAAAGGAAAATTAACAAGGTGTTGTCTTGCTTGATTGTAGGAGAATTTGGGCTGGAAGGGCATTTATGAGGTCTTTGGTCCAACCTCCTTTTCCAAGAAGCATCAGCCCCGGGTTTAGACCAGGTTGCTCATCCAGTTAGGTCTTAAGAACACCCAAGGATTGAGACTGCACAACTGCAACCATCCCTGGAAGTATTCAAAAGTTATTTGGATGTGGCATTTGAGGACATGGTTTAGGTGGGCTTGGCAGCGCTGGGTTAACAGCTGGGATGATCTTGGAGGGCTTTTCCAACACAAATCATTCTGTGATTCTATTCCAAAGACCTCTGCAAGAAGATCCTTAGACTAACCATAACTTCTCTGAACTTGTCACCCATCCCTGGGCAGGAAAACCAGATCAATTCACCTGTCATTGTAATTCCTCCCCTGTAAGTGAGACACTAAAGCCGAATCCTACAGCATTAACTTTTAATGCTGATCCTTTTTGTTCCTGCTTTTTGTTCAGCACTTCACTGTCAGGAGGAGAAATTGAGGGAGACAGGCATCATTTCTTGTATGACCAACATTGGAGATAGAAATACCTGACTTTTTTTCCCTTAGTAGTTAGGAATGTGGAAGTCAGTCATGGGCATTGTCATGGCAGAATGGTGTCTGGATACTGAATTAGACTTTAACTAAGTGTGGAATTTCAAAACCTGACAATTATTTGTTATGTTGCAGAGATTCACCACCCTATTAGGGAAAGAAAAAAGTTTCTTCTATTTTAAGTTTAAAAAAAAGTTATGGCGATGGCCCAACAATTTCAAAATTGGGGAAAATCACATAAATTTTTAATTCTTTGTCATTTTAGTTTGAGGTCCTTTGGTTTTATTTCTTCGGGAATTCCAAAGTGCATTTGTTTCAAAGCCTATGCCCTAATTAAAAAGCCTTGTGCCCTGAAATAAGAGATGGCATGCATGAATGTCCTAAATGAAGAAAAAGAAATAAATAAAAGGCCTGTTAAATTTTCTCCATAATGTCCATTAATGAAGAAGCATCTCCCTTTTCCTGTTTGACCTATGGATATCATTAATATGGACTGTTCCAGCACAATGAACTGGAAAGAATGGTAAAATTTTTAATTTCCTCTCTTGGGGAGAAAGAGATGCTTTTCCACAGTAATGTTCACATGGGTAATACACTGACTTCTAGCCTTTATCTTGGATTTTGTGGGGATCTCAGAATGCAGTCTCATTATTTGAAAAAACAATATCAATGCTGCAAATTCTAATGAGTTTGCCAGAGGAGGGTCATGGATGTTCTTCCTGAGTGACCTGGTGTTGAAAACAGCTCGAAATTCCTGCAATCATCTTGGCCAGCCTTGGTTATAAAGTCACTAAAATGGTGATTTTGCAGGAGGTTGCAGGTCTAATTCAGCTTTGTCAGTTTAGGTTGACACTTGATTTGTACTTTTTGCTGATGCAGGAACAAAGAGAAAGAGAAGGAGAGAAAAAAGGTTTTGGGTTTTTTTTGCTACCAAATAGGAAATACAATGATGTGGTGTGAGAAGAGCATGCACAGCGTGCATGCACTTCGGGAGCAAATGCAGCTGTTCCCCAGTGAAAGGACTGGTAGAAAAAGGTTTTATTTGGAGAATTAAGATTTAGGGTTAGATATAAGGCAAGCTGTTCCACTCTAAGAGTGGAAGAAGACTTTTTCCAAGAGCCTGGTAAAAAAATAATGCGTTGATATGACTGTGACTGCCGGATCGGCTGTTTGTCTCTGCCGGACACACGCGTAGGATGGTTCGTGGGCAGCTCAGAGTTAAATGATGAAACTGGACTTGTCTGTAGTTCGGTCTTCAGATAGTTTATTGTTCGTTATCTTGAATGCTCATTCTGCCCAGCCGGGATCTGACCAGCACGGCAGCCACAAGCACTCTGACCGCCCATGGGGTGGCCATACATTCTTATATTGATAATTATGTACAAGATATTTACAATTTTCTTCCAATGCCCCACACCTATGTTGGATAGTGAACCACCACCTTGAACCAATCTAAAAGTGCCTACGTCACCCAAAAGATAGATGCCAAGAAGAAGAAGAAAGGCCACCAGGCTGGGCCTGAATCCTCCATCTTACCTCCATTAGACCCCCCTGTACCAAAACCAAAAGGTTATATTTCTATCCTAAAAAGTGTCATCCCTCCACCATTCACACCCTGGTGACTTGCAAACCCTCACACTCAGGTGGCACATCCTTTGAGGGATCAAAATCGAGCCACCAAGAATTCCTGGCTACATTCCAGGACTTTCGAGCCCCCCAAGGGTGTTCCTGGGGACTCAGAGCATCCAATGTGGTGAGCTGAGTTCCCACATGTGACACCTTCAAGAAGCAGTTGTGGCTTGAGTGGGGAACTTCATGGATCTGACATGACTCACATCAAGCTTCGGACAGGTCCTGGCTGCAGGGGATCTCTCTCCCATGTTTCTGTGTTGATCACCCTCCCATGTTTCTATGTCGATCACTCTCCCACGTTTCTGTGTTGATCTCTCTGCCATGCTTCTGTGTTGGTGCATGGCCTGGGAAAGTCCTGGAAAGCCCTCAGTGGGATGAAGGGATGAGTCAAATATTCACTGAGCCTACTTCTTTCTGCTCTGGGGTAAGAGGAGTCTGACCACCATCCTGGAAAGCCTCTGGATGTCCGACCATCCATCCATCCATCCATCCATCCATCCATCCATCCATCCATCCATCCATCCATCCATCCATCCATCCATCCATCCATCCATCCATCCATCCATCCATCCATCCCTCTGGCTCCCAGCCCTCAGAGCAGCACCGAGCCCTTCCCGTCGCTGAGGCACAAAGCTCGGGAGCTCCAACACGCGCTCGCAGGAGGGGGCCCGGCTGCAGCATAAATGATCAAAGGGCAGAGCAGGCTGATATGCAGAGAGACGCTGTGATACAGCAGCAGAGATCCCCTCCAGCCCTCACCGATGCTAATGCATATATTTACCTCCTGATTGACTTCATAATTAATTGACTACGTGGGGAGGATCCTTCTCTCACCTCCCCAGCTCTGAAGGAGCAGAGTGGCACGGGTGTAAAATGGGGCCACGCGAGGGATGAATGAGGCCTTTTGTCTTTATTTTCTCTGCAAGTGCATAGAAGCCATAAGGAGGCTGTAAGGATATAAATGAGGCCAAAAATGTGTTTCTTTCAATGCCCAAACTGCAGCAGGAGAGAGTCAGCATAGACAAGGGTTGAGGCAGTGGTTATAAAGTAGAAAGGTTTGTGTTTTGGCTCGAAGGTGGATATATTTTAAAAAAAAAAGGTAGAAAAGTAGGGGAAATTAATACTTCCATCCCAACCCGAAGGAGAAGAAGCATTTGTTATGCAAATCTTTTCATTATTGCAAATCCCGAGTGCTGATAAGAGATAAGCGTTGTTCTAGCTTTATTTCAAGTAGCTCCTGCCCAGACGCGGGGACGTGATTCTACTGCCGCGAGAGAAAAGAAACAAACACACACATTTTCCCCCTGTACATTTATTTCTGTTACTGGAACACGGATTCTGGAGCCTGCCTGAAAAGGCATTTGGTCCATTGAGGCTTGTTCATTTTACTGCTTTGTTTTCTGCTAAGGTGACATCTGCTCCTGAATGACCTTCGCATCTTTTCTCAGCGCAGCCTGGCCCGGGTGGCCGCTCCTTTATGCGCATACATTAACGTGCGGGTGAATCGCAGCTTCAGGAGGGCTGTTCTTTATCCTTTTCATTTTCCCTAATCCCGGAGTCTGCGGGGAACAAAGGGCTGGATCCTCACGGTGTAAACGGCCAGAGCCGGCTGCGGGGATTTACATCCGCTACGGCGTGACACCGGTTATCTCCCAAAGCCATTCCCCGCTTTACCACCTCCACCATCAAATTCCTTGTCCTTGGTAGAATTTATTGCTTTTTCCCCCCCGTTTTGGACTGTTGGGAGGCAGCTGTAAAATCTGTGCTGGGAGCAGCAGCAGCAGCTCCCATCCCACATCGGGCACAATCCCACTGCTGGGACTTGGTGGTGGGGAAAGGTTGGTGCTACACACGTGGCACAGGATGCTGGTCCCCACCCCATCCCTGTGCCAGGATGCTCCCTATTTTTGTGGCCCCAGTGCAGGATCTGTCTGCATCCACTGCTGCCTTCCATGGAAATCAATGAGGTTTGCTCAGCCCTGCATTTAGCCGAGGCTCAGTCCTCTGTCTGCCTGGCTATTAAATTACTTTTCCACGTGACAGCGGAGCTTCCAAAGTTTGCAGCATAATTTCAGTCTCATGTGCAGCTCTTCGAGCCATTTTCCCTCCTCTCCCATTGTTTCACTGCTCTCTCCCCCTTCAGCAGCTCGGTGTTGCAACAGGAATATTCCACTTGCCCCATCTCCCTTTGTCTGGCACCGCTGTGTTTTTGCATCACCACCAAATGAAATCAATTTTAGAACTGATTTCTCTGTCCTGGCACTGGAATGACATGCCGACAGTTTCTGCTACAAATTCTCCTTGCTGTCCATAATAAGTTACTTAACCATTCCATTATTTCACGCCAGCTCCCGGTGGGTTTGAGCTGCACAATGAAATCGGCACTGGCTTTTAAAAAATCCAAATCAATTATATCTCCTGGGCCTTGCTCAAGACTTTAAAAGAGGTTACTTAGGCAGGATCTTCATTTTGCACATCTGGGTGGAAAATGCATAGGTATTTTTTCCCCCTCTCTCATGTTGATTTTCTTTTTGTATAAAATTGTTTATCATTGGAAGAGTCAGGAGCTCACTCCGGGAGGAAATTTGGCTGATGTTTATGGCAAGGTTCCAGTGGCTTTAATGAATGAAGTGCTGATCACTTGAACAACAGGATCAGCAATATGGCAGGGATGTGATAGCCCCTTTTCTCCAGCCCTGGGTATGAAGTACCAGATAACACCGTTGTGTCATGGGCAGCTCCCAACAGAGGGGAGCAATCACAATCTGGGTGTCAGACCTGGTTTCTTCTCCCATCTCCAATGGCAGCTGGAATTAGGTGATCTCCAAGGTCCTTTCCAACCCTAACCACTCTCTGGCCTTCTCCCCAGGAGGACTGTCCCTGGAGCTAATCCAAGTCTTTTGCTATTCAGAGGGGTATTGAAATCCAATATTACCTATACTGGCAAGCTTTCTGGTAACAATTAGAAGCAATTAATCCTAACGAACTTTTTATTCACCAATTTCACTAGATTTCTCAATCTTCTCAAGCAAGTCTTACTTGATCTACTTTCACAATGAACACTGAAATGTTCCTTTATGGAAAGGAAAAAAAATCAACACCCTCACTTCTTCGAGGTCATATCGTTATGCAAAAAACCCACATGTGCACAACTTCCCACCTTTTTAAAAAATCAAACCTAAATCTGACTTCTTCTAAGTACCTAATGGGAGCTGCAATTTCTTGCTAATTATATAATTACTCCAGATTGTTATGTAGCACTGGCAATCAAACACTTGAAATACTTTTAGCTTGAAGAAAGTAATTACGTAATTCCAGCGAAGCCGCATTCATTGCTGCTCCCTTCTCCCTGTGGCTTCATGTCCGCAGCCAGCAGAGCTCAGACAGCCCTGGCACATCACTTTATAGCACCTGAAGGCCAGGCTGGGTATGAAGAAAGGGTTTAATGGGAAAAAAAAAGATTTTATTTATACAAACAGAGTGAGATGGATGTGTGTATAAATATATGTATATATGTATTATATTTTAGAATTCGAAGCCTTTTTCTTTTTAGAGGCCAATAGGATCATGCTCATCCCAGCATGGCAGTCCCCCAGGAGACCTCCCTGTCACAGTGTCTGATATGGTTCCAGTCCTGGGGCTTCCCAGTGGATATTTTCTTGGGAAGAGTTTGCCCAGAGCCAGTGACAGCTCAAGTGTAGCCTGATTGTTATTCACCAGCTCCTGCACACCTGGGCCAGGGCCCCACAGCTTTACATGTCTGACCAACGCAGAGAGAAAAATTCCCTTGTCCCCTATCCCTCAGGGTAATGTCCCTTGACACTGAATGCTTTCAATTCAGGTGACAGTTCTGCCTCTGGGGTCTCCACATTCCCTGCTCTGTGTGACAAGACACTCAGGTGATGCTTTAGTCTTCAATCCTACAATGTAATTGCTTCCTTTTCACTGCAAGCTTCGTGGAGATTGAAGCTGTGTGTGTTTCAGTGAGATCTGCATGACATTTCAACATTTCACTAACTTTTTGGTTCAGACTTTAAGTAGGTTTTGAAAACACTTATCAGGTTTTTCATAAGGAGCAGGGGGGGAAAATAAATAAAAATAACAAAAATAGTTAACAACAGGCTGAATACTTGACAGAAAGCAAAAGGACTGGGATTTGATGATGCTCAGTTGAGAAGAACCCATTGATATCCACTGAATTAAACAAGAACTTCCTGTTCCATTGCTTATATTATGATTTCCATGATTCAAAGGCCAGAAGTTATAATGGATTTCATTTCTGTCTCTATTTATGTCCCATGGTCCCAATGACTCTTTTTTCTTGCTCGGCTTTGTTTTGGTTATTTTTCACTGTTGTTGTAGTTTTGTTTTTTCTTCCCCAGGACTAAGGCCTGAGAGCAGACCCTCTCCATGGCATCACAGGAGGGTTGGCACTGAGAGAAGTTTCTAGAGAACACCCAGTGCCACCCCCCCGCAAGAACAGGGTCACTGAAAAGGTCACACAGGGTCTCATTCACGTGGCTTTGGAATATGTCCAGAGCAGGAGACTCCACAGCCTCCCTGAGCAGACTGTTCCAGTGCTCCCTTGTCAGAATTCAGGACATCCCTCTGGCTGTCCTGGATTGCCTGAACCCCTGCCAGGGGGCTCAGAGACCCTGGCACAGAGCCCAAGGCACCTGTGGCTTTGATTATGACCCATGGAGCAAATTACCAACCTTATATGAAGATCTGGAAGACACGAAAATCTAAGTAGAATAATAGTTAGTTTGTCATGGGGTGAAAAATAGATTTTTTTGCGTTTTTTAGAATGGGGGTGCAGGAGGCAAGATGGAGGAATCTAGATGTGTCCAGCCTTTCTCCTTCTTCTTCTTGGCCTCCATCTTCTGCTGTGATGGTGGCACTTTTGGATTGGTTTAAGGTGGAAGCTCACTGTCTAACATAGGTGATGGGTATTGGGAAGTTATTGTAAATATTGTACATGTACTTTTTAGTATAAGAAGATAACACCGCCCCGGGGGGTGCCAGAGTGCCTCTGTCTGACCTGCTGAACAGACCTTGGCAGGGCAGGAGAAAGAATTTTATAGATAAGAAACAATAAACAACCTTGAGAACAAGAACAGAAGAGTTCTGACTCCTCCTTCAACTCCTGGGCTGGGAAAAGAGACTTTCTAACACATCTCGGGGTCACTCTGACCAGCAGAAGCCCCGAGACTCCCTCACCCTCAGTGTTTCAGTGAGATCTGCATGACATTTCAACATTTCACTAACTTTTGGTTCAGACTTTAATAGGTTTTGAAAACACTTATCAGGTTTTTCATAAGGAGCAGGGGGGAAAATAAATAAAATAACAAAAATAGTTAACAACAGGCTGAATACTTGACAGAAAGCAAAAGGACTGGGATTTGATGATGCTCAGTTGAGAAGAACCCATTGATATCCACTGAATTAGACAAGAACTTCCTGTTCCATTGCTTATATTATGGTTTCCATGATTCAAAGGCCAGAAGTTATAATGGATTTTATTTCTGTCTCTATTTATGTCCCATGGTCCCAATGACTCTTTTTTCTTGCTCGGCTTTGTTTTGGTTATTTTTCACTGTTGTTGTAGTTTTGTTTTTTCTTCCTCAGGACTAAGGCCTGAGAGCAGACCCTCTCCATGGCATCACAGGAGGGTTGGCACTGAGAGAAGTTTCTAGAGAACACCCAGTGCCACCCCCCCGCAAGAACAGGGTCACTGAAAAGGTCACACAGGGTCTCATTCACATGGCTTTGGAATATGTCCAGAGCAGGAGACTCCACAACCTCCCCGGGCAGACTGTTCCAGTGCTCCCTTGTCGGAACCCAGGACATCCCTCTGGCTGTCCTGGATTGCCTGAACCCCTGCCAGGGGGCTCAGAGACCCCGGCACAGAGCCCAAGGCACCTGTGGCTTTGATTATGACCCATGGAGCAAATTACCAACCTTATATGAAGATCTGCAAGCCACGAAAATCTAAGTAGAATAATAGTTAGTTTGTCATGGGGTGAAAAATAGATTTTTTTGGGTTTTTTAGAATGGGGGTGCAGGAGGCAAGATGGAGGGATCTGGGCATGTCCAGCCTTTCTCCTTCTTCTTCTTGGCCTCCATCTTCTACTGTGATGCTGGCACTTTTGGATTTGTTTAAGGTGGAAGCTCACTGTCTAACATAGGTGATGGGTATTGGGAAGTTATTGTAAATATTGTACATGTACTTTTTAGTATAAGAAGATAACACCGCCCCGGGGGGTGCCAGAGTGCCTCTGTCTGACCTGCTGAACAGACCTTGGCAGGGCAGGAGAAAGAATTTTATAGATAAGAAACAATAAACAACCTTGAGAACAAGAACAGAAGAGTTCTGACTCCTCCTTCAACTCCTGGGCTGGGAAAAGAGACTTTCTAACACATCTCGGGGTCACTCTGACCAGCAGAAGCCCCGAGACTCCCTCACCCTCAGAATAAGAAAGCTTTTCCCCATATTCAGATGGAACTTCTGAGTGTTTTGGTTTGTGTCCATTGCCCCTTGCGCTGTTTTTGGGCACCACAAAAGGAGCCTGAGCCCATCCTCTGGAGAGGCGCCCTTAAGTTATTTGTGTGCATTGATAAGACCCCCTCTCAATCTTCTCTCCTTGAGGCTGCTCAGGTTCATCTCCCTCACACACTCCCTGTGTGAGATGCTCCATAGAATGCCAGGATCCCAGAATGGTTTGGGTGGGAAGGGACCTTAAAGCTCATCTCGTTCCAACCCCCTGGCACAGGCAGGGACACCTCTAACAAAACCATACGTGGGATATTGGGAAGAAATTCATTCCTGTGGGAGTGGTGAGGACCAGGCACAGCTTTCCCGCAGAAGCTGTGGCTGCCCCTGGGTCCCTGGAAGTGTCCAGGTCTAGTCTGGACAGGGCTTGGAGCAACCTGGGATAGGGGTCTAGTTTAGCCCTCACTTTGCTGAAAAGCATTGTCATCTAACTCAGAGCGCAAATTGACCTGGAAAAAATATCTCTGTTGGAGATGATCAGAGATGATCTGTTTTGACTTGGCAGAAAAAGTGCCCATATATTTATATAAATAATCTCTTCCATTTTCCTTGCCCCTCCTAAGCTGGGGGCAGTCCTCTGTTTAGTCATTCCTGGGGCTGAAACCAGCATGGAATGCTAAATGGATTAATTATTACTACATCACTCTAAATTTAGACAGCTTCCTTTCAGAATTAGATTTCTTCAGGTTTATGCCATTACATTTCTTAAATGTACATTCTCAATCACATTAGCAATTATGAATACATTACATTTATTTTCTTTCTGAAATATTTTACTGTTGTACCTTTAGGATATGAAAAACACAGCGTCCTACCCAGGCAGAAAGGTGAGGTCACTACCGCCCATGATTTCATTGCACATCTCACAATTTTAAGGATAATCCTGGGACCTTTTCCCAAGAACTATCTGTTATTTCCTTGCATGAGAAAACCAACTTTCATTTTTGAAGGAACTTTTTATCACCTGCACTTGCAGAGACACTGCAGCAGTTGGTCCCCATGGAGGGCTGGGTTGGAACTAGAAGATCCTAATGGTCTCTTCCAACACAAACTGGTCTAGGATTCTATGAGTCTTGATAAAGATGGAGCATTTGCAAAAACCAGGAGGTGAATAAAAACATTGGACATTCAAACTAAAACTCCAGGTGGTCCTGGCTCCCAGGCCAAAGGGCTGCTTCTGCTGGGGAAGGGCTTCGGGAGAGTCCCCCCTCCAGGATTGCCTGCACTGCTGGCAGTCACTCAGATCTGGGGACTTCTTGGTGCCTTTTGGGGTTTGGTGGCTCTGCTGTGGGGCTCAGTGATGCTTTTGCACCTCTTGGCTGCCATTTCCTGGGGCCCTCTGCACTCCCTTCCCATTGCATGCAGACACAGACAGGTTATGGATGGAATTGTTTTAATGGAAAAGCAGAACAGTGAAAAACATCTGAATCTACATCTGAATCTACATCTGAATCTACATCTACATCTACATCTACAATCTACACCTGAATTTGCGCCTGCATCTACATCTACAGCTACATCTACAGCTACATCTACAGCTACAGCTACAGCTACAACATCAAAAACACCCTGGCTCCATCCCCAAGCAATGGGAGCCCTCAAAAACCCCAATCCCACATTTCTGCTCCAGCTCTGCCCATGGGAGCCTTGAACTTGCTGTCAGCTCTGGGCAGTGGGTCCTTCTCCTTCTTCTTCCCTCACCTTTCCAGCCTGGTGCCATGTGTGGACACACTGCCCTGGGGTGGTGGCACGTCTGTCCCTGCATCCTGCTGTGCCTCCTGATGTTTCCTGCCTGTGATCCTGCCATGCTCGGTACTCAGGATGACTTTGGAGCTCTGTTCAGTGAGGGGCACCTTCCCAGGCAGCCAGAGCTGGGGGGTTTTGCACTGGAGCTGGTGCCACTGGTGCCTGCAGAGTCCATGGGGGCATGGGGACATTTCTGGGGTCACCCAGGGCCCCCAGGGCCTGGCAGAGGAGCTCTCAAAGGTCTGCCCTGGGCAGATGTGGCCTGGGCAAGGCCAGGGGTGCTGGCCATGCCCTGCTGAGCCCACGGGGCACAGGGCTGCTGGGGGGGCTTGGCTGATCCTGTGCAAGGCCACAGCCCAAGCTGGGGGTCAGACACTGAGGGCACTGAGGAGGAGGAGGAGGGAGGGTAAGGCAGAAAGGGCTGGCAATGTCCCCACACTGCATCCCTGGGCTGCTGCGTTCAGGATCAGGCCCTCCCTGTGCTGCAGGAGGCCTTGGGGGAGAGCAAGGGCTGCAGGAGCTGGGCCATGGGGGAGCTGCAGCTGCCACAGCAGTGCCACAGAGCTGACAGGACCATGGTCACTCAGGGTCTCTGGCCAGTCTGCTCTGGTGACTGGACACAGGTCTGGGCTCTGCTCTTGGAAATGTTGGGGTTCCCATTGTTCTGTCACACAGCCAGGAGTGCTGGGGGTCCCCTTGTCCCGCCCCAGCCACAACAGCTCTGCCTGCTCTTGGAGGGGAGAGAAAGGGTGAACCACAGAGCTGGAATTACAGAATGTCCTGAGATTTATGGGACCCACAAGGATCATTGATCCAACCCCTGGCTCTGCACAGACACAATCCCACCCTGGGCATCCCTGAGAGCATTGTCCAAATGCTGCTGGAGCTCTGGCAGCCTTGGGAATGTCACCATGCCCTGGGGAGCCCCTTCAGTGCCCAGCATCCTCTAGGGGAGGATCCTTTTCCTGATATCCAACCTGATATCCCCAAGCACAGCTGAAAGCATTGATGAAAGGGTTACCTTGCTGCAGGGAATCTGTGGATTTTGTAAACAGGACTGGCCTGGAGAAGGCCACTTCTACAAGGCCTCAGCCCCCAGCAATGCCTTGGCTTTATTTGTGTGATTCTCTCATTGGGATGGGGAGTGGGGAGGTGTGAACAAGACTCTCAAAGGGATTTGGGTAAATCTCATGGGTATAATGGTTTAATTAGATGTGCCATTCCTAAATCCAGTTTATGAGATTGGGCACTGAAGCTGTCATGGCTCATGTTTTAGGTTTCCCCCATCAATCCCACTGCAGAGGTTCAATCTGGTAGGAAGGTTTTAGCGAGTCACAACCAGCACAATCCAGAGAATTGGAGGATGGTTTTATTCCATTAATTCTGGGAATGGTTTTTCTCTACTAGGATGCTGGATACCACAGATTTATGCCCTCCTTTCTCTGCAGAGTTTCAGCCCTTATCTCTCTTCAGAGCTTTGATGCCAAGATGGGGTGTAGGTGCATTATCTTTCTTCATTGGAAGCTTTTCAGCTTTACTTGGCATTTGAATATTAAATTAAAGAAAACATGGCCCTTTAGCCTGGAAGGGAGGCCCAGGTAAGGCCTGTGGTGCTGGGCTATAAGGCTGTGAGGGCAGAGAAATGGTCAGCACATTCCCTGGCCTAGTTTTGGTCTGTGCCAACTAACATTGACCCAAAAATTCCTCAGGCACAGCCGAGGGCCAGGGCTCATTCCCAGGGAATGGTGTGGACATGGCCAGCCTTGTTTTGGGGACAGGGAGCTCGGTAGTACCCTTGGACTCAGGGCAAAGATCCATTCCCTGGCCTTTGTTCATTCCCATTTAGTTTGTCAGTGAGAAGGAAGGTGAGGGATTAATTGATGGAGCAAGGGCTGGGTCACAGGGCTCTCCCAGCAGCTCCAGGAACATATGGCCCATTAGAGACCCATCTCAACAGCTTCAGCACAAGGAGTTAAAAGGCTTCCCTCCCTGAGAGGAAGATATGTGAGGGCAGACCTGCTTGTCCATCCCACCAATTTACTGATGAGTGGATGTGTTGTAACAGCACTGATTTGTTGAGTTTAAAAAGAAAACTGCTGGGTTTTTTTTCATGACAGCAAAGTCTCAAGTATCTGAACTGTGAAATCTGTAGAGTGGGAAGGCTCCTATATAAGACATGGAAAAACAAATGCCTTTTTGATGCCACAGAAAAGCTGCAGAGGCTGGTGCTGCCCATCCCAGCCCTGATCTCCTGTAGATCTCAGGAGACACAGCACACCAAGGTGTTGAGACAGCTCCTGCTCATAGCTTTATGGTTCTGGGACATAGCAAGCCTCTTTTGAAAATTCAGTTCTGGTCCTGGAAAATTTAGTTCTGGACCTAGAAAATTAACTCACAGGTCTGTGGTCAGAGAAAGTTATGGTCTGGCAAAGAAATTAGTTCCATGCGTGAGGCTCATCACATAGAGCTGTATATAAAAGTAGAGATGGGTGAAAGTACAGGTATCTATTTATACAAATATTTGCACATGTTTTTATTTTACTCTATGTAAACACATCTACATAAGCTGATTTTGACACATAGACACACAAAACCATTGAAACTTTAAAGCCATTTCACAATAAAGAGTAAATAAGGAAACATATCTTTTTCAAAAGATTCATTTTACCATAAAACTTGAGAATGCAGCAGCTTTGCTGTGGCTTCATCCAACTCATACCCACGTTGTGACTAGAGGTGGAAATGGAGCTCAACACCCTGCCAGAACTCTGTGTGTCACACATTAAACACACCCACAACACCCCATTTTCCCCAGTCTTGCACTTGCTATTTCATATCTCATATCTAGGGTCGTCTTGCTGGTCAGTCTTAGCCTGGGTGGAAACCTCATTTGCCACCTGAGATTTAATTTTCTGCCTCTTTCTTCCATCAGTAAGCGAATCTTTGATGTTCTCCTGCCTTCCCGCAGCTTTATCTTTGGCTGGATTGTACTACCTTGGGAACAGGAGTCTTGGAACAGAACAGCACTGATGCAAAGACTGTCAGTCAGGGAGAAGTCAATCTTATTCTTCCTTTAATCATGTGGGCTTTCCCCTCTCCAATTCTTGGTGACTTTCCTCCTACAGGAAATGAGTAGGATCTTCTGGCTCCGACTATTATAACATTTTACCACATGTGTTCTCTTTTGTTCCTAATTTCTCTTCAAAAGCGACTGCCTGGGTTGCTTTTCCCATGTTAAACCTGGTGAAAAAAAATAGATTTTTATTTCTCCTTCAGCAGCTTGTGACAGATCTTGAAACCCATCCTCATTGTACAGTTCCCCAGTGTAGTGTGTATCTTTACTATTTCAGGCAGTAATTAATTTTATTTATCCTCACAACACCCCTTGCCTTTTCAAGGGCAGAAACACTGTGTGCTTGTCCCCACTTCATGGATGTGGTGTTCTACAGAATTACAGAGTGGTTTGGGTTGGAAGGGAGCTAAAAGATCCTCTCATCCCACCCCTGCCATGGGCAGGGACACCTTCCACTATGTCAGGTTGCTCCAAGCTCCATCCAGCCTGGCCTGGGACACTTCCAGGGATCCAGGGGCAACCACAGCTTCTCATGGGCCTGGAGAATTGGGACTCACCCAAGAGAACACTGGAGCAATGATGCCAACCCCAGACATGGCTCTGGCACCCCCTTGGGATTTCATCCCAAGACTTTCTGCCCCCACAGGTGCCTCTGTGGCATGAAATAGAAACCCACCGCAGACGAGGGCACGTGTAGGTTGGAAAAGACCTTCAAGACCACTGAGTCCAAGCTGTGACCCATCCCCACCTTGTCACCCCGACCAATGTGTCATGTCCAGTCATTCCCTGGACACCTCTAAACCTCTCTGAGCAGCCCCTTTCAATGTCTGACCACCCTCTCCATGAAGAAATTCCTCCTGATGTCCCACCTGACCCTCCCCTGGCACAGCTGGAGGCCACGTCCTTGTGTCCTGTCGCTCATCCGTACCACGGCATGCAGCATTATCCATGCAGCAGTGCTTTGCACGGTTCCATGGTTTTAGAGCTCATCATCTTCCAACTGCTGGGAAGGGCACGTATCAGAGCCATAATCAAGGCAGAATTCTGCCTTTAATTACACCCCTTGTGACACACTGAAATCAGCAGCGTCGCACAGCCCCATCGGAATGCTCAAACGAGGAAACTGGAGAAAGGGAAATGAAAAGAATTTGGTAAAGCTTTCCTGTTCTGCTGGGCACTCAGAAACCGAGTTGGTTTTAAGAAACTTTTGCTGAGGGGAAAATTTGGCCTTTTTGCTCTCTTTTCTTGTCTTTTCTAATTAATTTTTAATCTTTTTGTTCCATAGGACATGCTAGTTTAAAAAAAGAAAGACTGAATGTCAAAACTACTAAAAGCAAACTTTGAAAACCAAGGAATAATTCATTTGAAATCAGCATCAAACCCATGCCTCTCCCTTGTGTTCTTCCATAAACTCCTCCAAAAATTAGGTGTTTCAACAAGAGCAGTTAATTATACAGACATTATGTGGAGCAAGACATTTATAAAATCCCCCAATGGCTGATGGAATGATCAGAGCATCACAAAACATTTGCAATTAAACAGCGAAATATTCAGGATTTCTGGTTGTGCCTTGCACTGTTGGTGGTAATCTTAAAATGGCATATAATAAAACAGTTGTAAAAGGAAAGAAACCCCCCTGGAAGACCAGGTGATGAGAAAATACATTGTGATCCGAGGATAATAAAAACCTGCACTGATTCTTAATCAGGATCAGGTGAATGAAGCAGTTCTCTGCTTCCCTGTTTCTCAATGAGACAACTGCATATTGTCAAACAACTGCTCAGCTCAAGCAAAGATAAAACCATCCAGTAATTATTTTTATATGCAAGAAACTTGGATTAGAGTACAGGCATAAAATAAGAGTGTTGCCCCACTTGAAAAGAACTGGTATTTTGCATGCAGAAATGTGTCTTTTTCTATGAAAAACATGTGGTCTGGGGAATATTTGAGAAAATATTCATGCCTCTTTCTTGTTTGTTTGGTGGAGGATCCCACATATTCTCCATGCTTGGTGTAGGAGTCCCATGCTAATGTCAACACAGATAAAAAATGTCTGAAATTTTGAGGAAAACTTCTGGGAGCCAACAACTTTCCTTGTTCCTACAGGTTTGCAAAGAATTTGAAAAGATTTTGTGATATCCAATGGAGACACACAATTTGTATTCAGAACTGGCTTCCGAAGTGACAGCAAGATTTTTCCATCAGAGATTTCCTCAATTAACCCCAAGACATGCAAATTGGCATTTTTACTAATATTCTCCAAGGTCTCAGGATTGTGATGAGCAGAGTCTCTTATTAGCACACCTGTACGAGCTCTGCAGCAAGTACACACAGCTCCCGGCATCGGAATGTTTTCCAATTCCGTTCCCAGATCAGCAGCTCCACTCTCGTGAGATGCAGAAGACAATGCCTGGATTCCAGCAGGGCCTCCTGCTGCTCGAGAATTTGCAGATCAACAATGCCACTGGGGTTTGGTGGCAGTCCCTTCCAAAAAGTAGGGCTGAGGAAAGATGTAGTCCCCTAAACCATGAGCAAATGCACATAAAACGGGATCAAATATAGATATAAAGGAACATAAAGTTAGATAAGACGTATGATATAGTATCAGGGAATCACTGAGTGGTTTGGGTTTGAAAGGACATTAAAGCTCATCCCCTTCCAACCCCCTGCCATGGGCAGGGACTCCTTCCACTAGGCCAGGCTGCTCAGAGCTTGATTTTCAGAGTCATTACATGAAGTGTATTAAAAGCAGCATCTCCCACCCTCCAGGCAATGTCCTTTCCTTGCTGAGAGTCCAGACTCCAGCTCCCAGCTGTGAAGATGCTCTCCTGACCTTCAGCTCCTCCCTCCTGCCTGTACAAGTGCCCTGGTGTGAGTGTAAAGGATGGTGTTTGTCTGGAAATTGAATCTTGGCCAAGGATTGTTTGTTCTGGAGTGAAGGGTATGATGAAAGGTGAGAAAGACACGGTGGGAACTGGTGAAGATCTCTTTGGGCAAGAGCCAAGAATAGGTCAACAACAACAGAGCTACTCCTCAATGGCTTGGCCAGGGCAGTGCCACTGCCTGAGGTGTCCTAGAGGACCCCAAAGACCCTGTGGGTACACAAGATGCAATAAAAAGGGGAAATATTTTCATTCATGTACAATGGATAAATATAATGGCTACTGAGGGTAAATGTTTAGATACCTGTGAACAAACACTCCTTGGAGATTTAGTCCTTGGAGAAAGAACTCCTTGTGCAGCCCAGGATCATTATGGTGTTATCAAAGAGAGGCTCTGTAGGAGAGGAGCCATAATGTGCTGAGCTCCAGTATAGTCATAGGAACAAGGCAGCCAAAAATATCACCAAGCACAGCGCTGGATTTAAAAAGGAGCCCTACGAAAAATGAGGCGACTCGTTCAAAGGAAATTAGTACGAGCCACGACGGGGTGAAATGTTTGCAAGCAGCAGAGATATTGTTTAAAGACACCATATTAGAGGCTCAGAGAAAATACTCGGAGTGTATCAAAAAAGACTTTTAAAAAGACCAGAAGAAAGCTACTGTAATTAAAGATCAGAGCGAAGGAGGCTGTTACAAGTAAGAAGACTTCGTGTTCAAACACTGAAAAAATCGAGAGCAGGCATTCTATTAAAAGGTAGACTAAGAGATTTGAAGAACTACTTCCTAAGAGAAGGACTGAATTATCAATCCTTTTACAAACACGAGTGGATTAGGAAGCCTGCCAGGCAGTGTGGAGGGCCAAGAAAGGAGCAGGGTGTAAAATGAATAACTTCTGATCCATAGGCCATAGTGGATGGATCAAAGAACACCAAAAGAACTTGAATTTCAAGGGTCTGGGCAGAGAAAGTTGCTTGGAATTATAACAGAGAAGCTGTGGCTGTCCTGAATCCCTGGAAGTGTCAGGCTGGATGGGGCTTGGAGCAACCTGGGCTAGAGGAAGGTGTCCCTGGCCATGGCAGGGGGTGGAACTGGATAAGGTTTAAGGTTCTTTCCAACACAAACCATACCACGATCCCATGATTCTACGATTTGAGTGGAGACATCGAAATGTCCTTCCCAGCCAGGATTGCTTTGCATGTCTCTGGATCTTGGTTCCTCTGCACCCTGAAAAATCTGTGCAGCTTGAGTCTCCTTTCTCCCCCCTCAAAAAGGATGCTGGGAAGCTGGAAAGGTATGAATGGCAGGAATAAGGATGATGGGAGGGGTGAAACAGCGCTAACACGAGAAGAGGGGAATTTTACTAAACTGCACACTTGAGCTGAAGAAAGAGGGAGGGAGTTCCATTGCTATAAGGAGATGAGCAGGCAACATTTATAATTTCATAGCCCAAGATCCAGAGATCATCTGATTAAATGCCTGAGATGCAGGTTCACCAGCAGCCAGGAGCTGGGAGGAGCTGGCCTCAATCTCCCATTTTTCTACATGTTTGTGAGTGATTTCATCCGAAAGCGAAAACTCCTCAGTGGAGTCTGTGCTGTCTTCCCAAGTTCCAATGAGCCTGCAGTAAAACAGCAAAAGACCCATGCACAAAAATACATCTGCAAGGCTTGACCCAGCCTTTGTATAAACTGGAATAAAGGGAAAACAGTGAAATGAGTCCTTCCTCCAACCTCAAATGCTGCTGACACATTTCTGTAGGTCAGGTCAAGATCAGTAAAAGTTTCCAAGATGGAAGCTCACAGGGGATAAAGGGAAAAGCTGCTGCCAGGGCTCCTGTGCTTTGTAGCTCTGAAACCTTCTCCTTTCCCCATCTGCTTTTTTAACTGGCAGAGCACTCTGTGTTTTCATCCCGAGGGTTGGGAGGGGCAGAGGGAGGAGGAGGAGTAGAAATGGTGGGTTTGCAGCAGTGCTTATTCTTTCTAGTGACAAGCTGTATTTGTCTTTGGGGAAAGGTGACTATTGCCTGCCTTTGTGACATCAAGATTGATCCCAGAATGTTTAAAATAATAGGAAAAATGCATTTCCCATTGACTTCTTTGGGAGCAGCTTGCACAGTTCTGCAAGCAGATGGCATGATGTATATTAAATTATCACTTATGTCGGGGGGCTTATTTTAAGGATGGAAGTGTCGTCTCTTGGTATTTGTGCCAGAACTGCTCATCCCCAAATCAGGATTTTTGTATCCTTCCAGCCATCCTGGAAAATATTTGAAGGAACATGCCCTTCCCAAAGTGAGGTAAAAACAGCATCATCTTGTTCCTCTTTTGCATTGTCCAATGAAAAGCAAATCAGTTTTAGAAATCTTTATGACAGAAAGGTCCAAATTGATGTAAACTAAACTAAAGACAAATGTCCCCCAGAATTCATTGTAAATCTCCTCCACTTGGGTGAAGGTTCACACTGACAAACAGTGACAACGGGAATAAGGAGTGCAAACGCGGCTGGTAAAGCCCAAGAAGTCTAAAGCAAATGCTGAGTCATCAACAATATTTATAACCTCCAACACTCAGAATAGAAGGTACCAAGGGACTGCAATTACTGAGATATGACAAATGTTGAATTTTTATTCACAGCAGCTGCAGGACACTTGGTTGTCCAAGCACATTGCTGCTGAAAATCACAAACTTTGCTTAATCCGTGGACATGGGTTGCAAGTTATGCTCTGCCCACTTTGTCTGGGAAAATATTGCTGTTGACAGCCCCTAAAAGTCATGCCCAGTTTTGCAGCTCTCCATATCCCACTCTCTCATGTTCTATTCCTCTCTCTAATCTGGTTTGATAACAGTCCAATCCTCTGTGTTGGTTGTCAACCCTCTCAGGCTCATTTTGGTGCCTTACACCCCACAATTGTTGTGATACTCTTCTGTGGATGGTCTGTACTTTAATATTCTTCATGTCCCTATTTCCAAACCAGCCCCACAATTCTACCCCACCACAATGAAAAAATAAATTCAATAAACAACATCTGCACGGGGCTCATCATGGCCTTCACAGAATCATAGAATAGTTTGGGTTGGTAGGAGCTTTTCAAAGGTCATCCAGTCCAATCCTCTGCCATGGGCAGGGACACCTTCCACTAGACCAGGTTGCTCAGAGCCCCAGTTTGGGATGTTCTATCCTATTTGGAATGTAACTTCCTGGGGGTCAGAGTAGGTGACAAAGTCCTACTGATTTCCCTGGGACTAAAATATCTACATGCCAACAGAACTTAAATACCTAAGGATCTTTTATGCTTGGAAATGTCCAAGGCCAGGCTGGACAGGGCTTGGAGCAACCTGGGATAGTGGAAGGTGTCCCTGGCCATGGCAGGGGGTGGAACTGGATGATCTTTAAGGTCCCTTCCCAACAAAACCATTCTGTGACTCAATGATCTGAACCTGTGTCTTCCTGTAAGCGCTGCACAGCAACATCCAGTGTAGCAATTCCAATAAAGAATGGAATCAAAAGTCACAACATCCCATGGATGATTAAAGATAATCTAATGGGCATCAGATACATTTTACATATATATGTCAATTTATTTTCTTCCAAACAGAATGTTACCTGGCATTTAATTTCCTTCAAGGATCCAGATGCTGTCAGGAAATTGTCCTAATATTTTTGTTTAAAGCCAGGAGTCATTTCAGGTGTCTCTTAATCCACTTTATTATGATTTTTTCAATGAAACCACCTCAAATACACAACCATTCCATTTCCATCAGCACCTGAGTGCATTTTGCCAAGCAGTGACAGGCTGCGCTGCAGATCTATTCCCAGAAGAGCTTCCTGTGTCGCAATTCCATAATCACTGTTATTGCTGGATGCCACAACAAAAACAAGGTATTTGTGGTCGAAACTGAAAACATTTCTCATGCCTTTAATGAAATACTAATTTTGCTTTATTTTTTACGTGTTTCCTTAGGCAGGGAGATGAGGAGACAGCTCACATTCCACAAAGATCACCTTCTTGGGGACCAGTAAATGCCTCCTTTGCAGGATGTGCTGTTGCAGTGGAGGAAGGAGCCCACGAGAGGGCTCAGGGAAGCAGCCCTGGACCAGCATCCCTGGGAAGCTGCTGGGCAGGGAAAAGCAGGGCCTTGAGGGAAAGCTCATCTCTTCAATCATATTCACCTTAAAACATCTCATCTAGGGCAGGCCAATAAACAAGCAGTCCAAACAACATCAGCTTTTATTACCACGGGTAGTATCACGCATGTATTTTTAATCTTTTGCCTGTGTATTTCTTACAAACTTTATTAATCCCGGGGAATGCTGCTGCAGGGAATATACGATGGCACTTAGAGCTGATGAAGCTCCCTCTCGGTTTTATGGTGTCGGCACAGCGGGCTCCGCTCAACTCCACATGAGCACATTTATAAAAAGCTTATTACAGCACATAGCACAGGAGTTGTTTGGTTTATTTTTTTTTTCCTTTTTCTTTCTTTTTATTTTTTATTTTTAAACTGGGAAACCAGCACCATTAAATCAGATTATTTTCTTTAGCAGGGCAGCGTAAACAACTCTGTCGTTTGTTTTTATGAAGTCATCAGCACCACTGAACACAAACCAGCACCCACTGACGAGGCTGAGGCAATGTATTTAGAACCACCACCAGAGCATGGGTGTGATCCTTAATTTTCCACCAAAAAATAGAACTGATTACTTTTTTTTAATATCATTCTTTACTATGGGAGATACAAAGGAAACCCAGTTATTCACCATTCCCTTGTATTTTCCAGCTCAATCCCACCAGTACCTCTAGCAGAGCAGTTGCCTTGGTGAAATGATACCCCAAAGTTAACAGTTTATCTGTTTGCACACTTTTCTCTTCACTAATGATAATTTAATATCATGCTTATTTCTTCACTAATGGTAATTTAAGTAAATAGAAGTCATTAACATACTTCAGCCACTTGCTTGTGAATGGACTTTGCACTTTCAGTGATTAAAAACAAATATTTGAGCAAATAGGAATTTGGGATTCAGAAAGAAAAAAGGTTTTTAGTAAGGGAGGGATGAAATCTTGAGGACTATGAAATCAATATGGAAAATCAGGAGTGGAGAATGTAAAATGCTACTTAGGATGGAGAATGTGAAGGATTTTGTGCAAAAGAGTCAATTTATTTTGGAATTATTAGTCAATGTGTAATATAAGCAATACTTTTATAGGGTTAAAATTTGCTTTAAAAGTCTTCAATTTTTCCTAGTTAAATAAATAAAAATGTTCATAAAGCCAGTCCTGCAAAAACAGAGCTTGTGGTGATAAAACCACAGAAACCCCAAAGTGAACTGAATCAAAAATATTTATTGAGAAATATCTTACCAAAATTACAACTTTACAAAAAATCATTGTGTCATGATGACACAAACTAGTGAAATCTGTATTAAAATGTCAGATTTTAGGCAAGGACACTGCCAGTGGCCATCTAACCTGATGCGCACAGCACTGGCCTCTCGATGCACCCAGGAATTTGTCCTCTTCTGAAAATGACATACAGAGTATTCTGTACCACAGTGGGAAATCGTGTTTTTAAAGCTTCAGGGCTGAGCCTCAGCTGCTCGGAATTCAGTCCTAGGAAATCCATGGAGCTGTGAGAGTCCATGCTGTTGAAGGAGATCTGTAGCTCTCTGCTAAAGCTGGGAGCACCCAGCTGCAAAGTGTGAATTGACCTCAGGCAAATGGGCCGCCAGAATGCAGGTGCCTGCCACAGAGTCATGGAATGGCTTGGGTTGGAAAGGGCCCTAAAGCTCACTCCATTCCACCCCTGCCATGGGCAGGGACACCTTCCACCAGACCAGTTTGCTCCAAAGCACATCCAGCCTGGCCTTGGATGCTTCCAGAGCTGGGGCAGCCACAACCTGGGGTTGTGTGGTGATAAAATTGTACCTTGAACTACAGTGAAGGGAAGAGAGAACCAAAGGCTCTCCCTGCAGAGAGCTGGTGCTTTATTAGGGTGTTCTCCCTCATTGCTACAGTGCCATGGAAAAAAAAAGAACCTGTGTGAAGAGACTGTTTGTATCCTGTGTTTTTATCTTCTGCCTGGCACATATGGTAGACTGTGTTCCATGAAATTGCCCATTGTTTTTGACATCCCTCTGTAAATCCCAAACCACTGCATTATCCTGAGGTACAGTGCTGATGGCTCTTCTATGTCAGTTCCATTTTTAGGATAATTTATGTAGCTTAATCTCTACCTCAATGCTCATCTAGATCCCAAATGGAAGGCGGATGAATGACTGATTAATCTTCCCTCCTCTCTCTAGAAACCATCTCACGTGGATCCTTTACTGTGTATCATCTTTGCTGTCCTTCTGGAGTAACAGATACAGCTGTTGATACAGAATTTCATGTCTCCAAAAAGACATGTGGCACTTAAAGTCTCTGGGGCCCTTGATTGAAAACCCTTGAGAACTAGCTTGTGGCTTTTTTGCTAAAATTGGGAAAATGACTTGTGTGTCCTGGTGAAAATTTGGGCTTTTTCAAAGGTCTTGTTATCTGACCAGTCACAAAACGTGATTGTAATGAGACACCCATTATGGGGTTGCTGTGTTTATAGTGATATCATATCAGCATAAATCCTCAGCTCCATTACAAACTGAGGCATAGGCTGGAGATGTGCCGGGGGTGTTTCAGGTTGGATATCAGGAAAAAGTTCCTCCTCCAGAGGGTGTCAGGTGCTGAAGAGGCTCCCCA
Source organism: Emberiza elegans (assembly GCA_024865655.1). NCBI lineage: Eukaryota > Metazoa > Chordata > Aves > Passeriformes > Fringillidae > Emberiza > Emberiza elegans. The sequence continues at coordinate 3,289,347 of JALJVW010000102.1, forward strand.
GGGCATGGTGACATTCCCAAGGCTGCCAGAGCTCCAGCAGCATTTGGACAATGCTCTCAGGGATGCACAGGGTGGGATGGTTGGGGTGTCTGTGCAGGGCCAGGGTTAGATCAATAACCGTGGTGGGTCCCTTAAATCTCCACCAGCTCCAGTGCAAACCCCCCAGCTTTGGCTGCCTGGGAAGGTGCCCCTCACTGAACAGAGCTCCAAAGTCATCCTGAGCACTGAGCATGGCAGTACCACAGGCAGGAAACATCAGGAGCCACAGCAGGATGCAGGGACAGATGTGCCACCACCCCAGGGCAGTGTGTCCACTCATGGCACCAGGCTGGAATGGTGAGGGAAGAAGAAGGAGGAGAAGGACCCACTGCCCAGAGCTGACAGCAAGTTCAAGGCTCCCATGGACAGAGCTGGAGCAGAAATGTGGGATTGGGGTTTTTGAGGGCTCCCATTGCTTGGGGATGGAGCCAGGGTGTTTTTGATGTTGTAGCTGTAGCTGTAGCTGTAGATGTAGCTGTAGCTGTATATGTAGATGCAGATGTAGATGTAGATTCAGATGTAGATTCAGATATAGATTCAGATGTAGATGTAGATTCAGATGTAGATTTAGATGTTGTTCACTGTTCTGCTTTTCCATTAAAACAATTCCATCCATAACCTGTCTGTGTCTGCATGCAATGGGAAGGGAGTGCAGAGGGCCCCAGGAAATGGCAGCCAAGAGGTGCAAAAGCATCACTGATCTCCACAGCAGAGCCACCAAACCCCAAAAGGCACCAAGAAGTCCCCAGATCTGAGTGACTGCCAGCAGTGCAGGCAGTCCTGGAGGGGGACTGCCCTGAGGCCATTCCCCTGGAGAAGCAAGTGGGGAGCCAGGACAGGCAGGGGCCAGACTCACGGACGTGGTCACTGGCCCAAAGCAGTTCTGGGCACACCCTGGGTACAACCATCCCTCTTGGGGCTTTAGGTTCTTCCCCCAGAGGTTGGTCAGGCACTGGAACAGCTCCCCAGGGAATGGTCACAGACCCAAGACTCCCAGAGCTCCAGGAGTGTTTGGACAACACTCTCTGGGATGCACAGGGTGGGATTGTTGGGGGGCCTGTGCAGGGCCAGGAGCTGGATTGATGATCGTTGTTGAATCCCTTCCAACTCAGGATATTCTGTGATTCTGTGATTCACTATTTGACAGTTTTATCAGCTATGGAGAAGAGCTGGGAAAATGATTTCTGTCAGCAGCTGAGGAGAAGCTGCAGGAGCAATAGCAACAAAGACAAGGGATTGGAACAAGCCTTCATTAGTGATTTAAATGATGACAAGGTCTAGGCACAGAATTCGATTTTCTACATATCTGCCATAATCACCTTTATATTTCTATACTTTGGTAATCAATTCCTTTGGGAGCCCTCGAGAAGTCACTGCAATGCATCTGTGAGGCTGGAAGGTCTAATACTGCTCTTGGACAGATTAAGGCACATCCAACCAGCAATCAAGAAACCAGATTATACTGGCACTTGCTTGGTCTGAGCAGCACCAGAATGGTGAATTCCTCACTCACATCTTCATCAAAGCAGGAAAAAAAATCAGGAAATACGTCACTTGAAAACCTGAACAGCATCCAGAGATGTGCAATGACTTAAGAGAATTAGAAAACATCCTTGACAGTGATGAACTCCCAGAGTCCTGTTTATCTTTCCTTGAGGGATGACCGCAGCCTGCAGCACTAAGTCTGGATAACAAAACCTGGATAAAAGCAATCTCTTCATTCCAGGGAAGATAAGCTAAGCTGCGATGGGTGGGAGCCAAAGCCAACCTAAAAATAAGCTGCATATTTTTAACAGTAATCAAGCACTGAATAATCCACTAAAGCCTGTGGAGGATCTTCTTTCACTGCATGTTTTCAGACAAAAAAGAGATTGCTTTTCCAGGAGATGCACACTGCAGCACAAACCTGACTTCCCAATCCCTGTTTTTCCACGGAGATGGCCACACAGGGCTTTATCAGTTTCAAGATACGGCAGATTTTGTTACACGGGAAAAAAGCATCTATTCCAAACCACAAAGACTAGGAAATTTAACTCTGATGGATTATATATAGAAAATGTCAGGTCCTGGAAAAAAAAATTGTATTTTGAGCAAGTTCCTAGGACTGGATGAGTAGGAATTTGTGCAAAGCTCTGGCTGAAAGGAGAGAGGTAAGCCCACATCCCTTTTCTTCTTGCTCTCTCTCTCTCCTCTCTTTTTCCATCTTCACAGAAAATTTTTAGCATCTGCCATAAAATTGCTGTGCTGGGAATACTGTGATAATTACATGGGAATGCAAGCACTGTGTAGGTGCCATAATCCAGGCTTTTTTTCCTGATATATTTCTTAATTCAGTGTGTTAGTACATGGAAAGTCTATGTTTAAGTGTGAAGCATAATATACCATAAATAAAAAAATAATCACATTCTACTGCTTGCTTGGAGAGGTAAAAAAATAAGTAAACTTTAAATAAAGTTAGGAGTGTAATTTTCAGAGTCTCTCACCCAGACCTCACCCTCTGCAACAAGAGGAGGGGATAGCCCACACTTTCCTGAAATATAAGCGGGATTTATCTAATTTAAACAGTCTTCTGTTTCCATGGAGCCAACAAGCACTGAACCCTTGTGAAAATCAGTTTTTATTTGTTAAGTGGCACGGTGGCTTATTACCATTTAATAGTTGGGATTCAGTGACAAGTCAGGGACAGGGCGCGTGAAGTGCCACGCAAACAGGGAACGCCAGGCTGATTCCTGCCCCCAAGAGCTGTAATTTTCCAGCATCAGCAGTCCTGCTGTCACTGCTCTGGATCCCAATCCTCTGCTGCTTTCAGCAGAGGAACAAAGCAGCTCGACTGGGTGATGGGTGACGAAGCAATTTTTCCTGGAGGAATTAAAGCAGTGGAAAAGGCACCCATGATTTAAGGAATACACAGAATATCGACACTCGAGGACAGCACGTTCAGCCAGGATCACTGGAGTGGAGGCAAGGCTGGCTGAATTTTGGAGCACATCAGGGCTCTGGAACACCACAGCCACTTCAGCTGCGAGGCTGAGCAGTCTGTTTTTCTGCCCATCGCCTCTGGACTGCCCTCAGTTCACGCAGGAAAGATGGCAATAAAAACAAAACTGGTCACTAAGAGGCAAAAAAAATTTAAGCACGCAGGTGGAGACATTAATTCAGAGGGGAAAATTCCATTGCCATCCATCGTGACACTGTGCAATGCGTTTTTAGGAACACGTTGGCAGAGGGGTGTGGTGAAAATGAAGGGATGGGCAGTGTAAAACCAGTGGATGTCGTCATCTTCAGTGGTTTCTTACAAAGAAAGAGTTGGGAATTGACACCGGGACCATAATGAGAGAGTAACTAATTAGGCAATCACATTTTAAATGGAATTCACACTTTGTTATTGAGCATTTCTGGTTCTTACTGACTTTTACTCTCAAAATATCACAGACATTTATCACAAATATCTCTATACTCAACTCATTATTCAATGGATTTTCTCCAGGTTATTACAAGATATTTTTTGAGGTCATCTGAGATCCTCTCCAGTCCTGACCTCAGTAATTCTACTCACCATTGAATCAGAAATTTTATTCATGTAAAAAAACTTGAAAAATTGACTGCAATTTTGGGACTACCTGTGCTCAAAAAGAATTTTGTTCACCTTTCAAATACAAAACAGGGAACCTAAATGCTAAGGTGGGACAGTTTTGTTTCTCCTGTTTCTATCTGAATTTTTAATTTTGAAGAAAACCTGACTCCTAAAACATGATTTTCCCACTGCTCTAGATTGTTTCAAGAGCACCTGGGAATTCTCAATAGTGCTGTAAATATCCAACACCTTTATATATACGAATTAAATTCCAGGCCTCAGGAGCATCCATGCAAAACCCAGCTTGATTATAAACTGAATGGAACTGCATCAGTCATAGACAATTTTTTCAGAGAATTATTTGACCTTCCTCTCAGACTAGGCATTAGTCTGGTTTTTTATCATCTTTTTTCTATTCAGCCAACAACTCAATTTTTTCAAAACCCCCCAGATGAATTTTGTAATCAATTAATACCGTTTCTTGTATAGTCTAGTGGAGGTGTCCCTGCTCATTGCAAGGCAGTGGAATGAGATAAACTTTAAGGTCCCCTTTCAACCCAAATCATTCAATGATTGCAGGAATTTACACTGCATTACCCCCAAAACCACAGAGGGTATTTTCCACAAGCATCCACACTCTGATCACTTTTTATGTGTTTTTATTGCAAATATAGGTACAGAAAATTCTCCTGAGATATTTATGTTATCTGAAATATATTCAGTGAAAAAATACTCTGTAAAGTTGGGATGGTACAGTACATTGGCTAAACACAACACAGGAGACTGCTGTCAAAATTAACAGCCAGAAAAGCCATGGAAAAAAATTAAATATATTTATATTATTGGGGGCTAGAACAAAATAAGATTAAATGCCTCTTCCAACTCAAACTACACTGTGGTAATTGTACAAATAAAACACATTACTGCATGAAAGGAATGTGTAGCGTGTTTTCTTAAATGTGTCCGCAAAACCTCTAAAACTGGGATTTTGGACAGGCCAGAGGGTGGATGTGACACGGACAAGGAATGAGGTGGAGGCAACGTGGACTCCATGAGGGTCCCAAAACTTTGGGAACAATGCCATGGGCAGACTTCAGAACAAGCAGCATTGCACAGAGGTGCTTCCCAGTGTGAAAAACACCAATCACTTGTTTTTAAAATTTTAAAAGTTTAATAGTAATAAAATGGTTATGAAAATACTAATACAATTAGAGGAATAATAATTTGGACAATTTGAATTAGGACAATATGAGACAACAGAAACAAAGAGTTATGGAGGTCCAGGTACCTTTTTCTGGGCAACAAAGGCCTGAAAAAGGACACACATTAACAAAGGATTAACCCTTAAAAACAATAACCTATTGCATATTCATACATCCCATACATGATGCATAAATTCCATTCAAACACAGGATTCTGTCTGGTCATCCCCAACTTCTTCCTCTGAATCCTGATGGCATCAAACTGCCCAAGCGAGGTGGGAAGTTCATTTCTCCTGATAATGGAGCAATAAATTCTCTTTTCTCTGAAAGATTCAGGTGTCCTGTGGCTGCTATGTAAGTGCGAGTCCTTTCTTTAGAAAAAAAAGTATCCTACATAGCATAGTTTCTATTTTAACATTATGTTATAACTTAAAACTATATTTAACACACTACTTAAGAGAATTAATCCAGCATTACTTTCTAACATAAAACATGTAATATTAATTTGAATATTTGAGAAAAGCCAATCATAAAATACGCATTGTTCACACCAGGAACGCGGCCCAGCCCATGGAAAGGGACATTTCGGGTTCAAGAGTCACTGAGGGCACCTGAGGCGTTCCCCTGAGGGCGGTGAGGTGAATTGAGTTGCCTTGGCCGTGCCGCTCGGTAGGGGGCGCACTCCCCGCCCCTCCCTCCCCGGGGCTCCCTCATCCCCCCCAGCGGGCGATGTTGCCGCGCCACCGCCTCCACCTCCTGCTCCTCCTCCGCACCCTCCACGGCTCTGCCTTCGGCATGGGCGACTGGGCCTCCCGCCTGCCGCAGGCGAGCGAAGCGCTGCCCGGCAGGACGCAGCGCATGGCGGTGCCAGGTAAGTGCGAACTGCGTTTCCCCTCCTCTCCTTCCCCGTCCCCCGCCGCCGCCGCCTCAGCCGCGCGCCCCTTCCCCGCTCTCCGCGTGCGCATGCGCGGTGCCCCGGCGGCGGGGCGGGGCCGGCGCGGCGCGTGCGCGCTGAGGGGCGGGACGGGGGCGTGGGGAGGAACATGGCGGCGGCGTCCCGTGAGGGGGGACGGGGACAGCGGGGTGAATGTGCCTTGGGAAGGGGTTCGTGTCGAGGTTCGCTCTCGCAGTGGCGTTTCTTGTGTGCCGTAAGAATAGGGACGGACGGGTTGTTGGAGCAGCCAGCGAGCGCGGCTTTTGTTGGCCCAGAGAAGCTGTGGCTGCTCCGTCACTGAAGTGTCCAAGGCCGGGTTGGACGGGGCTTGGAGCAACCTGGGATAGTGGAAGGGGCCCCTGCCCCTGGCAGGGGATGGAACTGGATGAGGTTTAAGATTCCTTTCCAGCCAAACCATCCTGTGGTTATTTTCCATAATTTCTCTTGGCTGTATATGAATTTCCTCTTTTCATTTTTTTACTGAAGACAGCAACAGGTTTTTAAACAGATTTCCTTAGCTCTTAATGTTTTTGTTAAATAAAAATACTTAAAAATAAAACCATGACATGCTGTGTATTTTCTGTGGGTATTTTAGGAAGAAATCTTTCTCTGTGAGGGTGGTGGGGCCCTGGCACAGGTTTTCCAGAGGAGCTGTGGCTGGCCCTGGATCCCTGGAAGTGTCCAAGGCCAGGCTGGACAGGGCTTGGAGCAACGTGGGATAGTGCAACCCATCTGTTCATAGCAGGAGATGAAATTAGATGAGCTTTAACCCAAAAGAGATGAGATTTAACCCCTTCCAACCCCAAATAAATTTCTGATTCTGTTTGCAAAGTACTTTTAAGTTCTTAATAATTCTTGCTATTATTTTTGTCCTTTGAGTAGATGAGTGCTGTCAGGTAAGCAAATTAGCAACTCAGAATTAATGAATTTACTTTCTGACAGTCCTCTTAGGAACTGAAGGAGTTCCAACATGACTGTCAGTGCTGTACAGGAGGAATTCTAGTGGCACTGAGGTGTTCTAACTATTGAATAGTTCACTTCTGAGGTGTTTATTCCACAAGGTGTTATTTAAATGTATCTCTGCTGCAGGTTCCTATGGACCCTAACAAAGGATGAGAACGTAGGGCTTAAAATAAATAATACTTAAACACCTTAAGTGCGTAAGTGCTGGTGGAAGAATTATAGATGGATGATGGCATAGGCCCAGTGGTCAAGAGGATAATAAAATCTTGCATGTTATAGATACTTAGTAAAAAGAAGGTAGTGGTGAAAGGAAAGGCAGCAGGAGGAATGTTATTTCTGTTTGCAGGGAAAGTGGACTGGACTCAGAGGAGGGATGCAGAGGTGGGGTTTGTGCAAATACAGCAGAGATGATACCAGGAGTGCCAGAGATGGCACCAACAGCAGCACACTGCCTGAATTAAAGTGGCAGCTTCAGGTTTGTTGAGAAAACTGAAGGCACACCAAGCTCATTTTAAGCTGAGTAACTGCACAGGTAGAACAATTTTGGGCTGCTGTAGAAAAAGCATCCTCGTAAGAGCAAATACGATTTTTAAAAATGTTTTTCTGTGGCTAAATGTGGTATTATATATTTAATAAAAGCATGGCCCTCCAGAGAACTGTCAGTGTTAAGATATAAATTGCTCAGAAAATAATAGCAATTAAAATTTAGGCTGATGATCAACTCAATCTGATTGACCTTGCAGGCCCTTGCCATGTTAATAATGTTGTTTGTGAGTCAGGAACCAGAACTGGACCTGGTGTTCCAGGTGAATTCTTACCAGTACAGCACAGAAGAGAGGGATTTTTCTTTGCTGCCCAGAGTCACAGTTTGCTTTATCTGTGAAAATGTGCACTGTGAGCACATTTAACCTGGCATCCAGCAGAACCACAGCTCCTTCCCAGCAGCTCTGAGATCATCCTGCTCTTGCTGTTGACCTCCCTGAGGTTTCTGTTGGCGCAGACCTGGAATTGTTCCAGATCTCCTCTGCTGTTTGCTGTGTCTGCTCTGGCTGTGTGTTCAACGCTGCCCTCAGATGTGCTGAGCGTTGTTTCCTGTCACATCACTCACTTTGCTGTTTCAGCTATCCAATGATTCTGGCCCCTGGGGTCACCTGCTGCCCACCAGACATGCAGGTATTGATCCCTGCCTTTGGAGCCTGCTGCTCCTGCCCATTTTTGACATGCAGGCTGTTCCTCCAGCCAGGAGTTTGTCAGCTTCCACAGCAAATGCTGGGAGAGAGCGTGGCAGAACCCTGCTGAAGTCAACATGTGCTACAGCCGCCGCTCTGCAGAGCCATCATTTCAGCCTGAAAGGGCAGCTCAGCTGGACAAGCATGATTTGCCTTTGGTAAATGTGTTGTTTATTCCTGATTTCTTTCTTGTTCCCTGATTGGAAATAATTTCTAGGAGGGCATTCTCCATAATATCTCCTGGGACTGAGCTGAAGCTGAGCATGCTATACCCCGTCAGTTCTGTTTCTCCCTTTTTTGAAAGCAGTTGTTACTGTAGCTCAGTTCTCATCAGCAGAGATCCCCATTCTCTGTGGTTTTTCATTATTTCTGATCCATCACAGTGTTCTGATGGCCTCACCAGCAAACTTGGCCTCCCAGCTCTGGAAAAACTCCATGGGGCTCCTTGGATTTAAACACATTTACCTTCTTTAAGTAACCACAGCCCATTTTTCCTCTCATTGTTTGGTGCTTTTCTTTCTGATTGTACCAGCCTGGAGAGGTTTTGGAGCAGTTGTTGTTTCTAGAGACTTGTGCAAAAGAGGTTTTGAGTACTTCAGTCTTTTCTGTACTCACTTCTAGGCTGTCTCCTGTATGCATCAATGCACCTTGATTCTTTCTGAGCTTCTTTCTACTCCTGTAATTTTTTTGATTTATTTTTTATTGCCATTTGTGTCCCCAGCCAGGCTGAACTCCAGGTTTGGCCTCACCAATTTTGTGCCTAAATGCTGAGGTGTGCCTCCTTTGTTGTTTTTGGTCTCTGTATTTTAATCCATTAAGCAGCTCCGTGTTTCTGATGATGTTCCCAGTTTTTCGACATGATGTTTTGTTTCTTAACTCTCTTAGAAAGTTTTTTTTTCCAAATTCACACCAATTTGAAGAGTCTTTTTCTCCCTCTGTCAGCCTCCCAGGGGCTTCTGCCTCTCACAGGCTGCAGCTCCAATCTCTGCTCTCTGTGACCAAAGGCCCAGGGCACAGCTGGGGCTGTGTCAGGTTTAGGTTGGATATCAGGGGAAGGTTCTTCCCCCAGAGGGTGTCAGGCACTGGAGCAGCTCCTCAGGGAATGGTGACATTCCCAAGGCTGCCAGAGCTCCAGGAGCATTTGGACAATGCTCATAGGATTGTTGGAGTGTCCTGGGCAGGGTCAGGAGTTGGACTCAGTGATCCTTGTGGGTCCTTTCCAGCTCAGGAGATTCTGTTATTCTCTGATAATTCCCTATATAAGCCAGAGTTCTGCAAGTAGAAAATGCTAACTCTGTGTCCCTTTCCAGCCTTCCTCTGGATCCCCATCTCCACTGTCTCCTGGCTACTGTCAGGACTGTTCCCCTCTGGAGCCCTGGGCTCTCAAGGAGTTGAGTTTCAGTAGAGTGCAGCTCCCCATCCAATCTTTCTGTGCTAGGAAGGATTATTCCATCCTGCATAACCTGTTCTGATCCCTGCTCCAGCTGTGCCAGGTCTCTGACAGAGATCTGTGATCACACCTGGACATCCAGGTGAGCCAAGCTCTGCTTTAGGGTGCAGACACTTGAGGAAAAGTTCTTCCAGAGCTTTCTGGACCTGCAGTGTCCATCCTCTTCACCTTCAGTGGTGCTAGCAGCCTTTTGCTTTCCTAGGTGAAGAGCTGCAGAACATTCAGCTCCTTGTCCTTGGAGATCCCATTGATTTCCTGCTCCTCATCCCGATGGGATAAATCATCCTTGGAGCTCCTTTTTTGTGCTGCAGCAGCTCCATCTGCCACAGCAAAGCTCCCAAAAGTGCTGCTGCCACTGCTGAGATCCCTGTTGGAGGAGCACCAGGCTCTTCCCAGAGTTTATCTGGAGGGAGGTTGAAGTTCAGAGATGTTAGAGCACACTGAGGATCCAAGAAAATCATGCAGTTAGACCTGGATAAACTGTTCTGCATTAGCTGAAAGGAGTACAGACATTAGCAAACATCACTTTTTTTGTAAGCATTGAGTTTATCAGGTCTTGTACAAATGTCATAATCTGGGAATTAGAGTTTGTTGGGCAGTTTTCTTTCCTTGCAATAGAGCATCTGAATTCATTTTTTAAACTACTTCTTTCATATCCTTGTATTATGGTGCAATAAGATGTTGTGCTTTATAGTAAAAACACATTATTTATTGCTCCTACCTTTCTAGTATGACTCTGCTTTTCAGAGTTAATTCTAGTTTGATTGCTGCTGAAACATGGCTGTGTTTTCTGAGTATGTGAGGATTTATTGCTTATACTTTTTAATGAACTATTTCATTTTATGACAGTGGTAGGAGCAGTAGTCAAGGAGCCTATGAATTTAGACATTGAGTAATATATATATATATTTATTTATACACACACACACACATAGAGTTTTTTTCTGCTAGATATCCTGAGGTAGCAATGTGTAATAAATAAAAAAAATATTTTTTGTACCGTTCCCAATGAGCAATGTCAGAGAATATCTTACACATCTGTAGTGATTTGACTTTTTTGAGGCAGAGAAAGTCCAGCTCATGGGTAGAGAGCCTTAGGATTGTCTAAACCCATTAGGCCTCTTAGCTTTATAGCTAAAGATTAATAGAGCAGTAATTACGAATGTGAAGGAGGTCACGGTGAATTTTAGTCTGACCTTCTGTGTAAAAAAAAAAAAAAAAAAAAGCACAGCATTGCCATGAATTAATTTCTTGCTTGAATCAGATCATGCTCTTTAAAGAAAACATTGATTAAAAATGTCATTTGACAGAGGATCCACATGTTCTCTCCGTTAGTCTTTTTTTACCATTCTTAAGACACTGAACAGAAATGATTGTGGTCAAACCAGTGGCCTGTGGTTTGGTTGCTACTTCCATGGTCTGGTACTTCCACTCACCATTAAACTATGTCCTCAAAATAAGGAAAGAAAAAGAAAAAATTTTCATGTTCATTTCCTTTACTGATTAAAAGAATTTTTAATAATGAGCAAATGCAAAATTTTTTCAGACATGAATTCAGTATCACTGTATTTTAAGTCTAAAATAAAGATTCCTGAGATCATACCTCAGGACAAAACCTCAAAATAAAATTCATCTTAAGGTTTAGGAGGATTTGTTTCTTGAAGAATTTCCACCACTTTATTTATTTGGTACAATTCTACATAATTAATTAATTAGTTGTCCATTTTTATTGAGACTGTATGAAATATGGGCCAAAAAATAAGAGACTTGACTTCCATTGCAGAAGTGTGTTGAGTAACAATGTCATATTTGGTTTAGCACTTTGCAAATTGCAATTTACCTTTCTAACTCAGAAGAGTTAATTACTTATTTCTTCATTCTAGGAGACAGTTTTTGCCTCAAACACACTCAAGCCATCAATTTCCATAAATTATTAAATTTCATTACAATTTTGTTGTGTATGCCAAGATTGAAAGCAGAATGCACAGCAGAGAAAACACCTCACCCCAGTGATTGTTTGTGATCTGAAAAGACTTCTCAAATTTGTGGTTACAACTTCTTTACAGGTACATGCAGGATGAATTTCCTTGGAAATCCTGCCTATCATGGCTTTTTTCAGTTCTCTAATTTTTTTTGTGCGCTTTGTCAGGTAATTATATTCACACACTAAACACCTAATTTTCAAGCCAACTGTACAGCTGTAAATATTGTGCTCTTGCTGGAAAAACAGGAATTGCTTTTAACCCCCCCGTTGCATTTTACATTTTGGAAGGTGCTGCAAGGAGAAGCAAAGATTTAAGTCAATATAAAGAGATTTCTTTTTTTTTTTTGCTGTTGTCTGCATGTGCTTTTTTGCTCTTGGCAGCTGGGAAACAGCAACCCAGAGGAAGTTAACAGGCACAGAGGATGCCGGAGAGATGGAAAGCATCAGGAAATATATTTACAGAGCTGCACATCCAGCTGCCAAATGCTGCTTTTGAGGTGGAATAACCTTGACGGAATCACCCTGTGCTTACTTATCACCTCTCACTACATCCCAAGAGAAAGGGTGACATCATTCATCACTAAACCCCTCAAAAAACACGACAACAAAGTGGAAAAAAAAATAAATATCTGTTGTTCGAGTCCCTGGAGTTCCTGGAGCTCTGCTTAGCATGCGGCTCACAGCCGGGGGGTGCGGAGGAAGCGCTCCCGGGGCTTCTCCTGGCAACAGCCCGGGTTGCTGGGAGACAGCAGCGCCTAAATGGGGAGAAACTTCACCCAACTGGCAGCCTCGTGCATCCAAATGAGCCTTGCTGGAGGCTTCTCGTGCTCATGCTGTAATTTCCCTCTCCGAAATGAAAAAGGAATGCAGAGGATCTTTACCTGGAGGGTTGTGTGTGGATGCTGCTCTGAGGGGATCATTCAGAGTTGTGTAATAAAAGGGGATAATTATTCCTGGGTGAAGGTGGTTGTGGTACGCAGGGTTCAGGAGCTTCTCGGTGCTGCTGTTTTGAAGAGGGATGTAAATGTGTGAATTTGCCAGATTTGGGGTGTTAAACCTATCAGTTATGAGAGTTAAACACAAGGTTATATTTACTCAGGTTTTTTTTCCTGACTAGAGAATATTGTAACTGATTTTTTTTTGAGTCCTAGTGTAAGAGCCGAAATGAGGGATGTGGGACTCCAGACAGCTCTCCAAAATGCAGTTTATTCCATCCAAGAGGTTACGGCAGCCCAGGGTGGTGGGTGACAGAGCCTGTGCCTACAGCTGTCAGCTCCAGCTGCAGGGCAGAGACCCTTTGGTTTTGGATTGAATTACCCTTTTCTTTGGTTTTTGTATTCTATACTTTGTTACATTGCATTCTATACTTTTCTTTGCTGAGCATCTTCATACAGTAGAGCCAATCTATACCTTAACTATTATCTATAGCCTATCATAACTACTCTAATTACCATATTCATGTTATTGTTCTCCAATCACTAAAAGTTAGTACATTACAGTTTAAGCTAGGAGTTGTTATTCAGTTTCCTTGCAGTGGAAAATTCTGAGACCTTTTTTCTACTTGCAACTTTTGTGACTTGTTTGCCTGTGCTATCTTTCTGCTTGGTAAAAACATCTTGTTTGAGGTGGGTTTATCCTTTTCTCTAAGTCATAAAAACCCCTTCTAACTAACACACCCTTTGCCTCCTTGGTTAGCCAGTAAGACTCAGCAATTCTTTTATTTTGTATCAAAACTTGCTTCCATCTCTATTCCTTCATCAGACTCTACATTTAAAAATCTTTCTGCTAAAGATACATATCTGTGAGACTTTGTTGTCAAACTTTCATCCTTCCCAACATCCTAGGATACATTTGGCTGCTTTGGATGATTGTGTCCATTTATCTTTAGTGCAGGAATGACACTGCACTACACATTTAGGTAGCGTTGTGTCCCGGATCCCACATGTTCCTCCATAATTAAGTGATGAATATCCCAGGTACAAACATGCAGTTAAGTTTCCCACTGCTTCTCTTTCCACAGCAGATAGGGGAGTGTGGGGCAAACTTTCCATTGCAGCAGGAACAGGGTGGGACAGAGAGTGCTGGAAGGGGCTGGGTGTTGCTGTAGGAATACCCAGAGTTTGGCTGTAACAGGTAGAACAGGCACTGGTGTGTTTGGTTCATCAAAAGACATTTAAATCAGGGAAATAGTGCCCAAAATTCTGTTTCCTTCCACTGGCTGCTGGAGGGTCCAGTGACCATCTCACATGGAGGTGTCTGTGTGATAACCAGCCACAGACAGAGCCCTGGTTTTGCTATTAATGACCTGTCCATGTAGCTGATATTCAGTATAAAGCCTTTAATTTTTTAAAAATTTATTTATTACCCAGGGTCAAAAGCTATATTTTTTTTTTTAAGTCTCTACACCAAATACCAATTCACAGAATCAAAGTTTTTTCCTTTACTTTCTTTAGTTTTCCTGGTTCATGCTGGTATACAATATTGCTAATAATGAAGGAATTTCCAAAGTCAGGTTATCCAAATGAGAATGAAGTTGTTTACACATGGAGCTGCAAAGGTGCAGCATTTTTAGTTCCTTCAGAACACACAAGGAGTAAATAATAAAACTCCTCACTTTAATTGATTTGAGAGAAGATAACTGCAGAATAGCCCTTAAGGCAGATTTAAGGTAGCTTGAATATTTCAGGTACGAATTCCCGTGTCTTAGTCCTTCTCTGTTTCTTTGATGTACAGTACTTCCTTTTGAATTTTTTCAGCTTTAAAAGCTTCTCTGGTTTAATTAATATCTTCCTGTCAAATTTATACCTTCAAATTACAGTGGTGTACATTGCCTTAACTTCAGGTTTATGTACTTTTTATTGAATTTATTTTTACTTTGCAATCATTGAATTATTTGGCTTGTAATTTATTGTGTGATAGGCATTGCTTTATCCTTCCATGCTTATCTTTTAATTATTATGTATGGAATTTCTGTGATATGGATACATTTGATTATTGCACTTATTTTGTTGCAAATTTTTATGATATGTATGAAACTTGCATTTAAATTTCCAGTACAATTAAAATAATGCACATAAATAAGCCCTTAGTACAAATCAGATAAATAAAACCCATCACAATCCAGAGATGGTTATTGCAGTTTCTTATGTATTGCTTGTAGTTAATTCCTGTTGCATATGAGGCAAAATTGGAATTAGTGGAGATTGTTTGGGTCTTTATTTTGAAGATAAGATCTTCTTTTCTCTTGAGAAATGTGGCCAGGTAGATGATACCTGTATTTTTACTGTAGTTTGGGCTTGATTGCTCAGGAATTTGACTTTCTAGGAGCCTCCAGAACTGTTTTAAGGAATGCCCACATTTCAGGAATGGCTGAGAAGCAGAACTCCAGTGGAAACAAATTTTTTTAGTATCCTCAATGTGAGACAGAAATTCTTCATCCTGAGGAGAAGAAGAACTCCAGTGGAAACAATTTTTTTAGTATCCTCAATGTAAGACAGAAATTCTTCATCCTGAGGACATTTGTTTAGGCTTGAGGACTTTGAGGGTAGAGATTTGGTGCCTGAACCTCTGGCTCAAAACTTCAGGAAGCCAGTGAGAAATGAGCAGTGTTGTGCAAGGGACAGACAGTAGAAGTGTATTTGTGTTTCTGACATTGCCCATCACCGTTTACAGGCTCAGAAATGCACTTTTTAGTTCATCAAACATTCAACTCCTGAAAATTTCATCCCAGCACTCCTAAAGTGGGAGCAGGAATTGAGGGAGTCTGGCATTGATGATTTATCAGGCTGAGGGAGGAGAGGGATGACTCCAGACAGCGTTGGTGGGACTGGCAGGGACTGGTACCTGTGTATGCAGAATGGGATCTCAGGATGATCCAGGCTGGAAGGAACTTCAGGAGATCATTGAGATTGGGAGCAGAAGATTGGCAGCTGATCTGCTCCTCTTGAACAAAAAATGTTTGCAGTCATCTGCTCCTCCCAAATGTTGAGTTTACATTTTAAAAAATGGCAAAATTCCGAATCAGGGAATCAGTGGCTGATGTAGCAAACTGCAGTAAGATTTCATCTAAGATCATCAGAATCAAAATAACTTCACCAGAGATAACATGACAATACATGGGGTCTAAGTGGACTATTTATATTACTTCTTCCTTTTGTTTATGTTCTTCCTTAAGGATTCTTCTTCTTACCCTAAACAAGGATATGCAAACCTTCTTCTGTACTTACTGAGCTTGTCCTGGGGAGCAGCAGAGATAAAATCTCATCTTGAAGAGGTTGCAGATAACTTCTAATAAAATAAGTTACTTGCAAAATAATAATGCTTCATTTCAGTAGGACCTTGAGTGACAATTTTCTGAGTTACCACTCAGAAAGGGAACAGAAAAGGGAACAAATGAGCAGGCAAACCAAATGTAGAGGGTGGATTCTTAAGGGGAATGTCCTAATATGTTCTAATACGTCTTTATGTGAGGAAGAAAAATATTCATAAGATGACCTAGAGATAACTTTACAGTTGGTCCATAAGATATTAATTTCAGAAAGTCAAAACTTAGAAAAGATCCTTTTAAAAACAATTTTAGGATGTTCTAACCCTCCACTTTGTTAGCATTTTTCATAAATCCAGTCATAAATGGGTATAACTGCTCTGGAGTCCAGCTGCATCCTCTGGAATGAAGGAGCCTGACCAACAGCCCATCTGTTTGCCACATTCAGTTCTGAAGTTCTGCTTCTCAAAGATCTTCTCATGTTGTTGGCAGCTGATCACAATTCCTGTTTAAAACCCGAGTTTTGAGCATTGAAAGGATTTGGGGTAGGATTTCACACCTCATATCTTC
Source organism: Emberiza elegans (assembly GCA_024865655.1). Lineage (NCBI taxonomy): Eukaryota > Metazoa > Chordata > Aves > Passeriformes > Fringillidae > Emberiza > Emberiza elegans. The sequence continues at coordinate 3,305,556 of JALJVW010000102.1, forward strand.
CTGTAGAGTAGCTTTAATGAATTTGTTCTTTTACCAGTTGTCTACACTTCTTGCTGTTTGATGTAACCTGGTCCCTTGTGCCATTTTAGCCATCAAATTGCTTTTCAAATGACCTGAAAGATGCTGTCTTTTACTGGAGGAGGATCCCATCCCACACAGGAAAAGCTGGATGCAGCCTAATGCTGCATTCCGGGGTGGGAATTGCAGATTGTTTCTGTGACTGTGAATGTGCCCCTGGCTGGGGACATGGACGTGATTCAGATCATCCTTAAATCCTTGGAGAGATCCTGGGTATGTCCTTTCCTTGGTTAACCAGTACATTCCTCTGAAAGTCCTGGATTTGGTACCATTCCCAGTTGAGAGTTGGGCATAACATCGTGTTTTGGATGTTGATGGCTGTGCCTGGGCTGGTGACACGAGTCCAGAGGATGGGATATGGAGGAGCCATCAGCAGGATTTGAGTGTCCCTCCATCCAGTCCTTGGTGGTGTGGAATTGCAGACTCCCGCACTCGCCCTTTTGCATTAACTCATTTCTCCTCGAGTCCTTGTTTAAGGAGTCATCTTTGTGTTAAACATTCGCACACCAATTAAAACCTACCCAGTGTTTGATTTATTTACAATAAGTAAAAGCAAACTTTTTGAATGAGAGGCAAAAAAATCATCAAATGTGTGTTTTATCCTTTTGGATACCTGTGCACAGACATTCCCAGGTACTCCTGTTGTGAAAGTATTAAATATAATGGAAGTGGAAAATGAGGAAAACCCAGCACCCCCTGGGCTGATGGCTGGATGAAGATGAGGAATTCTGGTCTCTGTAGAACCATTTAAAATATTTAATTAGTGAAAATTCAGTTATTGAACACAAAAACTTTGTTCCTGAATTTTTCAATAAATCCCTTTATTAGTGCAAAACAAAGAATATGTTCTTATTCCTCATACCTGGAATTATGAGAGCCTAACTGGACCAAATTTTGGATGAATTCTCATAGTTATTTGATTTTTTTAGAGCTTCCATTCTCATAATAATTGAAGATATTTGAGAATTTCTAGCCACAAGTCTATTTTCACTCCACCCAAGTTGACTGTAAGTGGATTTTATTAAGAAAAACTATTTCTACCTCAAGTTCTGTTTTTTTGTTTTTGCATTGCAATCACTTTTTAAATGCCTCTCATCCCTACCTGTAACTGTTTTACTCTTGAGAACTAAAAGGAGATAATAAACAATTAATGGTACCAACAGTATTTAAAAATCCATGTTACACTTTATATTGGAAGTATTCTGGGTGGTACTGGATGGAGAGAATGAGAAAATATTTTAGCCTAGGGATGCAAATTCTGTTTGCTATACTCTGGAAACCATCTGGTCTTACAGGGACTGAAGAAGAGCACATTTAGTGGAGATTGACCCATGGATTTGGAATTTCAAATTGGGGCAGAATGCCAGCACATGATGAGCAGTTGAAGGATAATCCCACAGTGATTTTAGGAAGTTGTTGACAGCTTCCCATAGAGTTTGGTCTTGTCATTTATTTGCTTTGCAAAGCTGGAGGACTCCACCCCACAGTGGGACAGTGCCAGCCCTAAACCCATTGGGCTCACGGATCCGCTGCTTTGATTTTCACCTGGATTCAGCAGGAACTCTTCAGTCCTGGGGCTGATGTTTTCCCTGGCATGGGAAAGAACACAGTCAGGCATACATGATGTTGTCAAAATGATAAATGGGAAGTGCTGGTAGTCGGGAGGCAGCTGCCAGGAGGACACAGCCCATCCTGGACCAGAATTAATTGGGGACGTGCAAAACTGTACAAAACAAGCTGCCAAAGGTGGTCACTGTATTGACTGACCTTGGGAATCTGCAGGACCTGAGGCCCTTGCAGGTCTAGTCCTTCATGTTCCATTTTTTCATGAATTTATAGGCCTTCATTCTTGTGTTCTTGTATTTTTTTTTTCATTTTATTTGGTTAATTCTGGAAATGTTGACTTCAGCTCTCACTGTCTTCCCTTGCCTCTTCTGGGTGGCTGCAATATTCCTTCTTTTTTCCTTTTCTCAGTATTCCTTTTCATTTTATTGGTCTCTATGTTCCATTTTTTCATGCATTTATAGGCCTTCATTCTTGTCTTCTTGTATTTTTTTTTCGTTTTATTTGGTTAATTCTGGAAATGGTGACTTCAGCTCTCACTGTCTTCTCTTGCCTCTTCTGGGTGGCTGAAGTATTCCTTCTCTTTTCCTTTTCTCAGTATTCCTTCTCATTTTATTGGTCTCTATGTAACACCTACAGTCACTTATATGTTCTTAGGGCTTCCCCAGTGTTTGGCTGTTTAATAATAAACCCCAGAAAAGTGGAGAGTCAATAGGAAGTTCTTTGCCATCATCTCTGTATGAACAGCCCAGGTAAAAGGAGCCTTTTTCCTGTGACATGATGCACTTTCACCCTTCAGTAATAAATCAGCAAAGCATCTGGCTCCAAAATTAGACTCCTAAAAACCTCTGGCTTCTCCTCAGAGGCATTACCTTCACTTATCTCTAATGGAAATGCCCACAAATGATAACAGGAGTGCGATAGCAGAAAGACCGGTAGAGTTAGCCCTGATATACCAGATATTCCAATGTGTTTACTTTTAAAATAAAATATTTTGGGGGCTGTCACAGCCAGACTGACCTCGTGTCATGTGGTCCAGATGAAGCATTACACAGCTTTTATTGGTCCATGACACTGAGGTGTCCAGCAAGGAAGAGAAAAATGGAAATAAAAGCTATACCTGACATTTGAAAATAATTTTTGGGGGTTGTATTCCAAATAGAACAGTTTAAATGAATGAGTTACTCCTTCTGTTCCAAAGTTTTCCACTTGGGAGGAGGGAAATTGTTCTCACTTCACAGGTGCACAAGGACAGGTGTCCAGCTGTACCCCACTGGAGAGACCCAGAGGCATTTGAGAGAGATGGAAAAATACCTGGATAAAAGGGAATATGATGACATCAGGAGGCTTTCACTGGGAGAATTTAAAATGAACAAATTCCAGGGGCATGAAGGTAAAATGCATAAAAGATCACAGAATCATTAAGGGTGGAAAAGAGCTCTAAGATAATCAAGTGCAAGATGGAAAAAAAATTTGAAATGTGTGATGACCAAGGCACAGATCAATATTAATTTTTTTCCTAACTCCACAAGGAAAGACCAGTGATAGCTAAGATACTGCAAAAGGACAAATTTGGGGATTTTCCTCTGAACGTGGGGATATAGATGGTGTTGAAGGACAGAGCTTCATGTGGTTCTGTAATGGTAAACATCAAAGGTGGTCAAATTTGGACTGGAGATGGATAGGAAAATACTTGGAATGATGAGGAATTTGACTCAACATTTTTTGTGCATTGGAAGAGAATAACATCAAAGAAACATCAGTAGGACAGCTGGAGAGAGGAGAATGCTCAGGAGAAACATGTGAGGGTGGAAAAGCACTTTATGGAGTCACTAATACAGAACCTGGTGTCAGGTCCACTTATCTGGAAGCTGAGTACTGGATTACTGCAGCCTTCCATGGAAAAATCCATAGACTTTGTGCAGGAAAGAAAGGAAAGAAAGGGCTGCCTTCAGAACTGTGGGAGACAACAAGAAGAGCAAATTGGAGAAGCTGAAGGTGAAAACCAGGCAGAAAATGTGGAAAAAGAGCCCAAAACAAGGTGTGGATAAAGTTTTATATTTAATTCCTGGTTGGAGGTTACTGAATGCTCAATTCATTGGGCTGGAAACTTCTTTATGTGAAGGAGGAGAAGCGAAGGAGGAGAAATGAGTTCCATTGAGAGATATCAACACCTTGGACTGGAGGATGCATCTAGGAAGGTGTCACAGAGGGAGCTGGGAAGCAATTCCAGTGGAGTGGTGCAGTTGGAGTCCTTGAGAGAGAGCATTAGGAGAGCTGCAGTAAAATACATCTTGGACAAAAGGCTTTCAGGTAGGAAGAGTGGACTCATTCCTGTGCATGAGATCCACTTTTGTTGGGTCCACTGTCTTAGGAGCAGTATTTTGAGGGATAAAATAAGGCTCTTCATCTTGTTAGCAAATTCTTTTCAGGAAAACATTTGGCTGCTCAGGAATATATTTGTTTTTACTGCCTTAACTTTCACCAAGAGTAATGAAGGAATGGTTAAAATAGTTCATCTCTGTTGGAATTTTTTATATTGCTGAAGTCCCCTGTTGTCAATACATACATTTTTTGAAGGAAAACAAATTAAAAGCTGAGCATTTAATAGTGATGGCTGCAGTGGTGTAGTTTTCAGAGTTAATTCCACTGTCAATAATTTCCATGAGTTCTTTTTGTTCCCGTGTTGATGCCTGATAGTCTTTCAGTAAAGGCAAAGCAACACATTAGAGTTTGCTGTCAAGGGCACAAAGAAAAGAAATAGAAAGATTATACATAGTTTCTTTGCCCCAAGTTGGCCCTGTCATGAGGATGCAAGGTGCAAATGGAAATAAGAGAGTGTGCAATATTTTGAGGCAAAAATGTGATTTTTAAGTTAATGATGTTTCTTCTGGAGTTGGGAGGCTGCTGGGAGAAACATGGAGGGGTCTGTTACAGTCATTGAAAACAAGACAAGGGGAACCTTGTGTGGATGTCTGAGGTCTGAAGGGCAGAGAATGAACCTGTTCTTTTTAAAAAAAAATCATTAGATAAGGTCACCCAATGTCTGACAGAACGGAACCTTTAGAAACAGAGAGGGATTTCTTTGGATACTGGGGGAAGGAATTGTTCCTGTGAGGATGGGGAGGCCCTGGCACAGGTTTCCCAGAGAAGCTGTGGCTGCCCCTGGATCCCTGGAAGTGTCCAAGGCCAGGTTGGATGGGGCTTGGAGCAACCTGGGATGGTGGAAGGTGTCCCTGGCCATGGCAGGGGGTGGGATTGGATGGTCTTTAGTGTCCTACCCAAACCATTCCATGATCCCGTGAACTTCTGAGACTCTCTATTGAATAAACTTAGAAAATTAAACATTTCAGGAAGGTTTTTTCCCTCAGAATATTCTATTTAGCTCATTAATGTAATGCATGTGTTTTAAAAAGTTGGCATTTTGCCTTGGCAAATAGCTTGAAGATAAAAGAAAGTTTATTCCTGTAATTTTCCTCACATGAATTCTTGTCATTTAGGATATCTTGAATGAAGTTCCAAATATAATTTTCTATCCTTTAAGTCTTGCAACACATGAGAAAATTTCCCACCAGAGTTGACTGTTAATGCTGAGCCATTTCTGCTCTGGGTGCCACAAGAACTTGAGCTGTTGAATTAACAGATGACATCATTGGATCTATGGATGTGGGGAGATTTTTTGTGTGTGAGCTGGGATCCGATTTCTTATTAATTTTCAGCTGATTTTTAATAATGGTGGAACTGAGAAGACTGGTTGTTTTCAAGCTGGAGTTCAGATAAAGTTAAAACGTGCGTGACTTTCTGAGTGTGATCTTAATTCAAATCTATACGTCTCCTGCTCCTGGCACCTTCCCATGATTCTGGGGAGGAGAGAATGAAAACACATTATTTTAAGGAGTATTTGGTGCTTATTAAAATTACACATAACGCCCGCCTTCCAAAGAGTCTTGATTTACTGCAGGTTGTTCATGTGTCGCATGCGGACATTTTTAGCGAGCAGATTTCTTATCCCTGCGAGAACAGGGAATGGCTTCCAGTGCTCCACGATCCGGGAGCACAAATGTTGCATCCATTGTAAAAGGTAGGCAACCATGAAATCTATAAAGCCGATTTGGCAGGAGAAGCTGCTGTTGGTGCCAAGATTTGGTTACTGACCCACAGTTTCCTGTTTGGAAATCTATTAATTGATTCGCAAAGAGCATCTTTTTGGAAAACAAGGATTCAGACAGGCTGGCACAGGCTGGAGCTCCGCCAAGACTGCTCGGGAAGGTTGCCATGCTGGGAGCGAGCGAGCGAGAGAGCGAGAGAGCGAGCGAGGCGAGGGAAGAAAAAAAGGCAAGACTTGGCACGGCTCAGTCAAATCAGCTTCTTTTGTCTGCTGTCTCGGCTTGAGCTTCGCGAAAGAAAACCGTCCTGGGGTACAGAAAAACTCACAACTTTTTTTTTTGGTTTTCAAACTTCCGTCGCTTTTTAAGTCTCTTGGGCTCTTGGGAAGTGGTGGTGACATTAAATGACGTCCAGTTAGCAGTGAGCAGAGAAATAAAAGCTTTTAATGAAGCCTCCACAATGTCAGTTTGTACATATGGGAAATACGATATTTGGTGATTTTTTATTTTTTTTTCCCTATGTCTGATTAAACTGTAAGGGAGCCGAGTAACTTGGAAGATTACAGAGGGAATGTGTAAATAAAAGGGAGAATTTTCATTTTTTTTTGCCGCAAAACAAAAACTTTTCATCGACACAAACATGCTTTAAAACCGAACCTGACCTCCTTCGGAATACGTTCGGAACGGGAATTCCAGCGTTTCTCTCGACAGAAACGAACTTTTAATGGAACCTCCTTAAAGATTTCATCTGACCCAGCAGTGAAGTAAGAGTAGAGAGAAAGTTGTGACTTCAATAGAAAAGTGAGTATGTTCTTAAAGCCACAACGTTTGTTTTTGCTGCTTGGTGCTGTCCTGGCTCCATGTCCCAGCCTTTAGGGACAAACCTGAAGACCCAGCAGGACACACCGAAGACACCCAGGCTGTGCCTGAAGGGCAAAATCAGAGCATGGTTATTCTGCTCCTGCTCTCAAACATTCCCTTCGGTGCATCTTCCTAGAGAGCCTCTGGAATCACTGAATTTTCTACTTTTAGAAGCAACAAGAGATGGAAAAATATCGGCTGCTGCCAGGTGAGGGATGTTTGAAGATGACACAGTTGATGGCACTGGATACGGAAACTTCAGTTTGTAGTTACAGGACCTGTTTGCTGCAAACAGTGAGAAAAATCTGCTGTTTTCTCGGGAATTAAAAGAAAATGGACTAAAAAAATCAGTGATGGCTGAAGCGTGGACGCTTTACCGTTTCAATAAAATGAAGGACCTAAAAGTCCATTGTTTTCTCCAAAGGTGCCTGGTTTTTCAGGGAGAGAGGTACCTGCCTTCTGATTTCCTGGGAGCAAATATGATCACACTGCCTATTAGGCCTGGATGTGCTGGGATTATCCTCCTGCTGCTGTGACAATCAGCATTATTATTTCAGGGAGTAACTGTAAACCGTAGATTTTTATGGATCGGCTTCGCTTGGAGTAAGTATTACCCTATCCTTAAAAACTGGATTGTTCAGCCTGAGATGTGCAATTCCTGGCATGCTGCACAAGTGCATTTCCCTCATTCTTCCCTGCTGAAGGGAAGAAACAACCTTAATGGAAAGGTTTTTAATAGGAATGTGTTTGTGTTTTAACTATGGCATTTGGATTATGAGACTGCTAAAATTAACTGGTCTTTTTGATGGTGTCAAAAACTTGGGTTACTTAATATTACATTAAATTGGTTTCTTAGCAAGATCTGTCTGATTTTTTTTACTACATCAGTGAGCCTTTTGAAAGATGCTGTAGTTAAATAGTGGGTAAGATGCTGTTGTGATTAATATTTGGTTCACTGAAACATTTTAATAGGGTTTCTTAGGGAATTTTGAAGAAAAAAATTCTATTATTCTGTCTTTCTGAATCCTTAAAAGATATCCTCAGCAGCTCAGTGTGGGAATAGGTGTGCCGTGGGGGATTTCAAATGGATCCTGGGTGGAAGGGGAGTGTTTGGAGGAGTTGAGTTCTGCTCTCTGTGTGGTTCTTGTCTGTTGTTCCTGCGCAGGCATTGCCATGGGATGTGCCTGGGGACGCGGGGATGTGCTGGGCTGAGTTCGCATCACAACAGTGCCCTAAGTTTGTCTGTCCGTGGGGCATTCTGGAAGAAATTCCCATTATTTCTCAGGAATCCTGTGCAGCCTCAAAGCATTTGCTGTTTTCTTTAGTCGTAGCATTCCAAACCAAATCTTTACTGGGTGTCCCTATTAAAATTCAGAAAACAACAGAAAACATTTATGGTGCTGCCTCTAAGGGAAATACTAAAATGACCATTACATTTCTAAGTGATACGTTAAAATAACCATATTTCTCTCCCAAGTACCTACATAATTTCATAAATTCAGGTTTTAAACATGATCAACATGTGGGTGCTTGCAGTGCATTTATAAAGAGAAATATTTGTACAAATATTTAAACATCTGTGGACACTGAAGTTATTTTGAAGCTGTTCCTACAATGTTGGAAACACTGTTTATCTCTGAAATATCTCATTAGTACATTTTGGGTTCCTAAATGAGGTACACACCACTGCACATTTCTTTTGGCCTACAAAATAAAATATTTTTCTTCCTGCTGAACTCTTTGATTTTGAAAGTTCATCTAAGTGCTAAGTTTTTGGAAAATATCCCAACTTGGCAATTTAAAAATGAAATTGGAATTGCAAGGTTTAAATGTTTGGAACCTGAACAGTGGTTGGATTGCATGCAAATGGAATTTCTGATGTAATTTGACATGGTTTATTGTATTTATATATTTTCTTTATCAGCTGGACTTTTCTGGATACTTTAATCTGATTATTCATTGCCACCGTTCATCTATGATCCTTAATTATTGGATAGATTTAATAACTTCATAAATTAACAATTTGTATTTAATTCTTAATGAATCATTAATATCTATTTTAGATTGGATTGTACAGTTCCTTAACGTGGCATATTTCAGTGTGGAGGTGAGGGTTGGTGGTTGGGGTTTAACTTCATTTTTGTTATTAAACTACAGATAATATTTCACATTAGAGCATCACGTTTGATACTGTGATGGGCCAGTGTCTCATTTCACTTGTGGTGATTAATAGGACATAAACCAAGATTTACTCTGCTGTTTTAATTAGTGCCAAAGTAGTTTGAGATCAAAATGGGCCTGGAATAGGCTTAGTTTGTGCCTTTTGTATTGACATATCAAAGAATTTTAAAAAATCAACACTTGCTTTGAACCCCTGTGGTTATTGGCCAAGGAAGAGATGAGCAGTTCTCAGTATGACTGTGGATTCTCCCTAAAAATGGTTGTAGGACAACAATGCAAATGTTAAAATGCAGTTTATAGAGGTTTTGGGTGCTATTTTGCATTCCTATAGCCATGGGAGGTTATCTTGAGATTCTGCATATGGTAGAACTCCATGTGCTGAGGTGTCCTCAACATCTATAACAATATTAAAAAAAAATTAAAAAGTTATATTTGATGTATATATTTTAAGGCTCTTTCCATTTTCCATTTATTATTTACCATTAATCCAGGGTAATTGCTTATTACACCATTCCAAGGTGTTTTCTCTTGGCACAGTGGGATTGACTTGGGTGGAATTCCACTTCTTTATTCCATACAAGCCACAGTCTTTATCCATGCCACAAAAAAAATTGAGCAAATCAATATTATTTCATCCACTGTAACTCTTAAAATATCATTTAAGTGAGTTGAGTAACTCTTGTAGTCATTGTGGAGGAATAAACACCTTTAGGAGGTGATTTGGGAGGTTGTCCCATCAGTCCTGTGAGTCACTCTCTTTATTGACCATAAGTAGTTGGAAAATAGAAGAAAAAAATGGTGAAAATACAAAAAGATTATTTTGTAATATTTTTAAGTTATACTGTTATATATTTATAGATGAGGAATAGCTCACAGTTGTTTAGAATATGACTGATTCTGATAATTTTCTTAATGAAATTGTTTTAGAAATAATAGAAGCTTGTACGGTTAATAATGGACACCCACGGTTTTCCTATTTTTCTCTATAAATAAGTTATGCCCAGTGTACATCTGTCCCTCTGAGTCACTACAACAGTTTTTCCATATTTATTGGATGTTATGGAATTGAAAAAGTGTTTAGGGATAAATTATAGGTCATGCAAAAAATTCCAATTATTGTCTTTCCTTCACCTTTGTTTAATCACCTATTTTCGCTAAGTTTGCCAGGATCAAGCAGAATCTTGGTGTCATCTTTTCTCCTGTTTGCTGCTGACCTCTTCAGCCTGTGTCCAGTTCTGGTTTATCTGAAGTTAAAACCTCTGTACTATCAAATTTTGGGGTTTTAAGACAGGAAATGCACAGTGTTTGCAGCACTGTTTGTTCTGTGTGCTCTTATTTTATTAATTAGCAGATTAATAGAAGAGAAATCAGGGACTTTCCAATCCTTGATCTTGAGCAGGGAGACCTTCCACCTATCCCAGGTTGCTCCAAGTCCCCTCCAGCCTGGCCTTGGACACTTCCAGGGATGGGACATCCAGCAGCTCCCTGGTCCATGACTGATGGTTCAGACACTTTCAGATCCACAGTTTAGGAATTAATCAGATCCCAAGAAAAGTGTCTCCCTCATATGGACACAACACTTTTACTGAATGCCAGAGGAAACTGGAATGGTTTGGTTGAGTTCACTAAACTACAATGAAAAGATCTTCCATGTAAATTAATATTGAAAGGATAAGAGAAGAAGCATGATAAAAACATTGTTTTTTTCTCAGCTAAATTGCATAAAAGTGGAAAATTTCTTTGACCATCTTCCTGGATTATGCCTGTAAGGGTTCCTTCTTTTTTCCTTTCTTTTTTCACATAACAAGGGTTTAGTTCTCATTCTCCAAATGCAAACTTTGGCTTTCAGCACTGAGAGTTTCCATTGTGTTTATTTTTCCATGCAAACCTTCCTCCCTTTTACACCTCAGCACAACACCAAGTTGCAGTGTAAGAGTAGATACAGAGCCTTGCTCCATGAAAGATTTCTGTGTGGTTTTGTTTTGGAAGCCCCACAGCTGGGTTTTCCCAGTCCTACAGATAAGAATAGGAACAAAGTCTTGTTTCTTGTTCACCTAATGCACAGAAAGTAAAAACTAAGAACTCTACAGACAGTACAGCGTTAATTAAGAAGATTCAAATTTTCATTTTCCACAGACAGTGATTTTGGTAATAAAAACTCCATCCCAGATTAAAGCACCTGCAGAGACTGTGGAGAGGACAGACTGTGAGAAAATGTGTAGGTTCATGAGGAGCATACTCAGAAAAATCTCAATGTTTTGACCTGTATTGGTAGAAATGGTTGAACGCGGTAGGTTGGGAAGTTTTGCACTGATTTTATCCACTGATAAAATCTTCTCCAGGGCATTTGTAACCACCTCTTGTTTTTGGCAATTTTCCCATTTCTAAGACCAGCCTGGTGTTAGCCCGTGAGTTTCCATTATAATCTGTTCCCAGCTGGAGAGAGCTGTGTTGGTCTGTCCTTGGCTGTGAATTATTTGTTCATTGTCCATTTTCTTTCTGAAAAAGAAACGTGGGAAGGCAGGAAGGACTTCAAGGAAAGAGAGGGTCTCTTCTTTACTTAGTTAAGGAAAGAGAGGATCTCTACTTAGTTAAGGAAAGAGAGGATCTCTACTTAGTAAAGGCTTACTGCTTTCATTGACATGATGGATCATGGAATCTTGAAGAATCTTTTCTCCTGTTTGGGACCTCTTCATCCTGTGTCAGTTCTGGTTTATCTGAAGGGACAACTCTGTCCACCATCAAATTTTGGGGTTTTGGCTCCAAGTGTTTGCAACCCTGTTTGTTCCAGCCTTATTTTATTAATTGGATTAATAGGACAGGGACTTTCAATCAGGGATCTTGAGCAGGGGCATCCCAGGTGGCTCCAAGCCCCATCCAGCCTGGCCTTGGACACTACCAGGGATCCAGGGGCAGCCACAGCTTCTCTGGTCACCCTGTTCCAGGGCCTCCCCACCCTCTCAAGGAACAATTCCTTCCCTCTATTTAATCTAAATCCACCCTTTTTTGGTTTAAAGCCATTTCTCCTTGTCTTAATGGCTTTATTACCTACCTTTTATATGGCTTTTGTTTATGTCTATGGCTTTATATTTATATTTTATAAGTCTTTCCATTAGTTGTTCACAGTTGTGATGCATTTCAAGGGCTTGAGATGTTTTGTTCTGCTGCCATTACACTTCTGGCTCTACTTCTCTCTTTTTGTGCACCCAGTGTAAAAACTTCATATAAATGAGTTTTTGTAATGTCTGCTGTATTTATTTTTTTTCAAGCTATGATTAAACTGGTAAACTCATAGTGTTGGTATAATTTTGCATTTAAGATACATTCTGCGGTTGCAATAAGCCCCATTGTCCCAGTATAATGCTTTTCCTTTCATATGGATACATGCTGTAGAACATAATTCTTTCTCTTTGGTAGAAATTCATCTGAAAAGGAACTGTTAAAAGCCAATATATTTGTAGTGAATGAAGCAGTTTTAGCAAAGAGAACAATGTGGTTCCTGCAACACTGTCTCACTGTGTCCTCCTGAAAATTGCTGTGGTGCAGGAGACTGTTGTGGCACTTATAGTTGGGAAACATTATTCTTGTTATTTAATTCAGCTGCTGACATAATGAGTGCTCGGCTGTAATGAATATTTGATGTGTTTATGCTAATGTAAAGGCCCAACTATTGCCAGCTCTCTCCAACCTTTCTAACTTTTCAGACAACAATTTTAGGAGTGATGCGCTTTGTCCAATGTGTCTTGATGAAAGGGAGAATATTTTTATGGACGCTCAATTAACAACTTGTAAATTCATTTTCTTGTGGTCTTAGCTGTTGCTCTGTAAGATTTTTAACTTGAAATGGTCTCTTCAGACTCTCATGAGAGAACTGGGCCAGGATTAGGATCTGCAGTGTGGATGTGTGGGACTCATTATTCCTGTTTTCTCTCAGAGTCAGCAGCCAGAGCTGGGCACTTTTGGTCATTATCTAATTCCAAGCTGTTGGAGTTGCAAGTTCCCAGTAAAACACAGAATCTTCTAAATAATTTTCTCCTAAAAGCATCATAAAAAGCCACAGACATGTTTGAAAGATTTGAGACAGGAGGACAAAGATGTTCCAGGGGCTGGAGCTCCTCAGCTCTGGAGCCAGGCTGGGAGAGCTGGGGGTGCTCACCTGGAGAGGAGAAGGATCCAGGGAGAGCTCAGAGCCCTTTGCAGGGCCTAAAGGGGCTCCAGGAGAGCTGGAGAGGGACTGGGGACAAGGGATGGAGGGACAGGACACAGGGAATGGCTTCCCACAGCCGGAGGGCAGGGATGGATGGGATATTGGGAAGGAATTCCTGGCTGTGAGGGTCAGGAGGTCTTGGCACAGCTTGTCCAGAGAAGCTGTGGCTGCCCCTGGATCCCTGGAAGTTTCCAAGGCCACTTGGATGGGTTTGGAGCAGCCTGGGACAGTGGAAGGTGTTCATACCCATGGCAGGGGGTGGGACTCTCAGGTCTCTCCTGACACAAACCATTCCAGGATTTTTTGAAATCCTGCACCCACCTGTGCCAACCAACGGCATCTCTGGATTTTATGACCTTGTAGTGCCACGAAGTTCACAATGCTCTGATCACTCTTTGTGAACTTTTCGGATTTTTTCTTACTCTACTTTTTTATTTTTAAAAAGGGAAGTGTTTTCTGTGCTCTGTTGTCTTTTTATTACATGAAACTTGTGTGTCCCTTGCATGACAAATGCCCTCAGAATTGTCATTATCACAGACAATCTCACTGCTCCTGACTGCAGACGTCCCCTTTGATCTGTCTGTGAAATGCGGAGAATTTTGTCTGCGGTATTTCCCTCTCACCTGTTCCATCCTCTGCGATCAGGCACTGATGGTTTCAGATCCACAGTTTAGGAATTAATCACATCCCAGGAAAAGTGTCTCCCTCATACGGACACAACACTTTTACTGAATGCCAGAGGAAACTGGAATGGTTTGGTTGAGTTCACTAAACTACAATGAAAAGATCTTCCATGTAAATGAATATTAAAAGAATAAGAAAAGAAGCATGATAAAAACATCAGTTTTTTCTCTGTTAAATTGTATCAAAGAGGAAATTTTTTTGACTGTAGTGGCACAATCCCACTGGCAGGAATTATGCCTGATATTACTGGAAAACATTCCTGACTGTGTCTCATTGTGAAAGGGCACAGTTCTCATTCCCAAATGCAAACTTTGGGCTTTGGGTTTCTTGAGACTTTCCTTTGCAAGGAGCTCATTGAAACAAATCTTTTGGGTATTCAGCACAACAAAGGTGGTTTGAAAATGAAAAACCCCAAAACCATAATGACATAGTGAGAAAATGCAAAAATGACAGAAGTAGGTGGAAGGAAACCAGGTAAAGAAAGGAGGGATGAGGAAAATGCTTTTAGGTGAAGTCTTGCCAAGAAGTGACTCCAGATAAATTTAAGTGGTCTACTTTTCTTTTGTTAATTAGGAAGAGAAATTTTCTGTTGGTTACGCAGAGTTGATTTTACTCTAAAAACTCCATCCCATTTTCCTTGCACCTCCATGCTTTGTAGGAAATGATCAACCTCCTGTGCTGGTTCATGAGGGAAAGAGAAAAGTTTTATGTTTTGTCCTGTGTTGGTTGGGGTATGAGGGAACAGAGCCAATTAAATTAATTTAATTTTGAACAGCATATTAACCACCAGTAATCCTATTGAATTACGGCTGCAAGTCAGTTCCCTATTTGCACCCCTCTACTTGCTTGGAATTTTTTAGCATATTTGGATTTTTCTTTATGTTCAAGAAATTTTTTTCCATTTTCTTATTGGGTAACTGCAATGTCCTTACATGCATTTTTAAAA